>JAJJWX010002367.1:0-688280 GCA_023529315.1 Papaver bracteatum
AATGCAATCTTTGCAAATAGTGGCTATAATGTTCATGAATTGATTCGAGTGAATCAAAATCGATTTTGCTTCAATTGTGTCTTGTATATTTATATGAAATCTAAGCAATTGAATCTAATTAGGTTTCATCTAATAGTGAATATTGAATGCTTTGTGACTAAGGTAACTTAGATTGCAAATCCTGATTTGAAGACTATGTAAAAGAGAACTCTAGCAACTGGGAAACCTAATACCCACACCTCCTGTGTGATACTAGTTGTATAATTAGAGTCAATTCTCCTTTAACCTTAGGTTTTTTTAGGAAACCCTGTAGGTTAACGACTGAAAGACTTCATTGGGATTGTGAAGCCAGACCCAACTATTTTCTATGTAGTTGCGTGATCTGATCTTGCTGTATTCTATCATGATTGAGTACAATAGAAAGATTGGATTGAGATTTATATCTCCGATAGGCAAGATTAAAAAGTAATCACAAACACCTTCGTCTCATCGTTTGTGATTCCATGATATCTTGTTTCGTTAATCGATCATTAAGATTATTGTGAGGTGGTTAATAATATTAGGCTATTCTTCGGGAATATAAGTCCGGTTTATCAATTGGTTCATGTTCACCTTGATTTATCTATTCAATAGACTTTTCCGTGTGATACAAATTTATTTATCAAGTCTTCGATTTTGGGTCATATAGAAACTCTTTGTTATGGGTGAGATCAGCTAAGGAAATCAAGTGCGCAGAATCCGGCGTGGTTCAAGAGGCATAAGGAATGCGACTGTACCTTGATAGGTGTGAGATTGTTGGGGGCTCAACTAAATTCCAGACCGAAGTTAGATTTTTAGTAGGCTAGTGTCTATAGCGTCTTAATACAGTGTGGTATTCAAATATGGACTAGGTCTCGGAGTTTTTCTACATTTGCGGTTTCCTCGTTATCAAAACTTCTGGTGTCTGTGTTATTTCTTTTCCGCATCATATTTTGTTATATAATTGAAATATCACAGGTTGTTCATTGAGTCAATCAATTGGTAAATCCAACCTTTGGTTGTTGATTGAAATTAATTGATCCTTGAATATTGGTCTTTCGTACCGTTCAAGTTATTTCTCTTATATTTATTCAGGCTTGCAAATTCTTATTTGTTTGATTGCGGATTGAATTGAGAAATTGAGATATAACTCTTTGATATACTTTTCTAAAGATTGAGTCTAACTGTCTAGTTGATTTTCTTGAACGTATATAGGAGTTTTTCCATACAGATTGCTAAGAGAAATATTGGGTGAGTTTGTTAGACCCCCGCTTTTTCACTAAATTACCTTTCTTAATTGTTTATACTGTGACATATACATCATCATAGGAGCTATAAATTCTCTTTTTATTCCATAATTTGGGAAGCATATATATAATCAAGTAAATATATGAAAAAATATGCACAATGAGTCAAAATAAAATTAGTTTAGAAAACCTTTTTTTGAAAGATGAACAAGCACATTAATATGAAGTTGAAGAGTTGAATTTCCTGGATTATATAAATGAAAGTTCTTGACCTGACTCTGATTCTACCCAAAAAGTATTTATGTTTGATTCTTTTATCAGATTCAATACTTAGGGAGTGTTTTATTTTCTTGATTTTTTGTTTGTATTGGTTTTTACAAATCAACAGATTTAGTGATAGCTATATATTAAAACCAATTAGTAATTGGTTTTGAAGTTGATGTTTTGATCAAAAACTTGAAAATGAATTAGCTTAGTCTAATTGGGTAACACTCCTCTAATCATTCTTGATTGGAGAGGATTGTCTTTTATGATGTGGCAAAAAATGGTGCCATATTAATTTGATTAACAAAAATATAATCAATAATCTAATTTAATAGAATTTATAAAAAGTACATAAACACTAATCTGTTTTAATAGCAGAACTGCGTAAATGTGAAGGGGGTTGATATTATTCATAAAATCATTCAGTTAAGAATTGAATAATAAAAAGAAATTAGGGCAACGAGAGGTAGAGAATACCAAAGTGATAATGATAACTACCAAGAAAATATCCGAAGCTTCTCTCAATATGAATTTAGTTTCTTATTTATCACCATATCCTTCTGATTTCTTCGAGATCACCCTCTTCTAATTTCTTTTAAAAAGTTTAGTTTCAGCAAGTTATACTTCGTATTGCACCCAATTAATCCTAAAGGTTTCTTTATTTTATTGATTTTATATAGTTATTTTTATAGTAAAAAAAGAAAATAATAAAAGTATACTAAAGGTGGTATTTAACCCAGATGTGGGTTGCATTTAGTCACAAACTTTAAAAATTAACAAAATAATTTATAATAAGTGAGCCATGTCTTCAATAAGAGTGCTGAAGTGGTATTATTTCATCTTCTTTTTGTTCATCTTCATTTTTTGGAGCAGAATTCAAGAAAAAAGAGGCAAAATGTAGGAGCAGAATCTCGCAATAACAACGCTCTTGCGAAAACTTTTACCACACATGGCAAGTGTCGCAGATTTATTACAAAAACGACGCAAAAAAGGACGGCAGACAAAACATGAAGAAAGACGTGAAGATTTTATAGAGAAATCTCGCAAGAATAAAGGGCAGCTCACAAGAAATAGAGCAAGAGGAATCCTGCGATACATGGAGAAAGCTTGCGAGAGTATAAAATAGATCCGAAATTAGGGGAAATGTGAGCTATCATGAGCTGTTATCCACTATGTAATTACCTATATAAAGAAGAGAGCAGGAGAGAGAAAAATGGGGGAGATAATTTTAGGAAGAGAGAGAAAGATATTTTGGAGAGAGAGATTTTTAGAGAGAGAAAATATATTTTCTTTATCATCTTCTTCCTCAAAACTAGATCTAGAATTATTTCAAGAACTTCATTAATGTAAATTGATGTAGCTACAAATTATCATAGTGAAGAACCGTGGATGTAGATCACATTGATCGAACCACGTAAAAAATCTTGGTGTCCATTTATAATTTTAGTATTTTTATCACCATTTTTATATTTAGATCTAGAAATTGTTATCAAGATATGATAAGGGGTGTGTTGTAGGTTTTCCTGCAATTGCATTTTGGCGCTAGAAACAGGGAAAACTTCCCAAACATTTCCCACACTACAATTTCTTCCCTGTTTCTAACGCCAAAATGTAGTTGCAGGAATTCCCACACTACACCCTACTCAAGAATTTATCAATATTTATGACACAATTTGAAGATTAAGGATCTTTTTCATTAATATGATCTTAAAAGAATTACAGTAATCAAGAATACAATTCACTTAATAAGATTTTCTCTCTCCTAAAAACTTTCTTAGCACTCAAAAATTCATCATCTTTGTTATTACATCACACTCCAATTTCTTTTGATTATCTTTGACTTCAACCATCTTTTCTTCCACCAATTTTCTTGATATTCTTCTAACTCTTGAATAATTTCTTTCTTTTACCTAACTTTTGCTATGATTTTCAACTATTCATCCCTATTTCTGGGCACCAAAATGTAGTTGCAGGAATTCCCACATTACACCCTACTCAAGAATTTATCAATATTTATGACACAATTTGAAGATTAAGGATCTTTTTCATTAATATGATCTTAAAAGAATTACAGTAATCAAGAATAAAATTCACTTAATAAGATTTTCTCTCTCCTAAAAACTTTCTTAGCACTCAAAAATTCATCATCCTTTCTGAAACTTATTCATTTCCTTTATATAGGCATTTACATAGTGGATTACAACTCATTTACAGCTAAGATTCCCTTTAGTTTCGGATCTGGGTTCTTGCGATACATCGCAGTTTGCACCGCCTTAATCTTTCGCAGGTTTTATTGATTCATCGCAGAAATGTCACGCTTTTCTCATGTTTCTGTCGTTTTCATCCGATATGTCATTCCTTACGTCACTTTGATATTTATCGCAGAATATAATTGTTGTTTATTTCGCAGGAATATTGCTGTGACAATATTCCGATCCTACAAGTAATCTTAGTGCAGTATAACTTGTAACAGCTTTTTTTAGTTTGGTCAGCCAATTAAGGACAGATGCTTCCTTCAACAGGTTACTGGGAGAAGGTACAAAGCCAATATGTTGCCATTTAAACTAGAGTGTAGCGGTGCATGGGGATTCGCTGGAGCCAATAAGGGGACACCACTTAATCAAGTGCAGACTTATTGCACCGTGTTATTATGTTAATATGTAAGTTCCATAATTGGTGATCAGAAATGGGAAATATGGATTTGTTCTTTCAATATACCTGACCACCGAGGAAGACCCGTTCAATTGTTCGTAGTGCTCAGAATTTTTTTTCAGTTGAAAATGCCAGGGAGGGATTCATGGTGGCAGGTACGCTTCATTGTGTTTGAGTTATATCGGTTGTTACAGTTTTTTTCATCTTAGATCTGCATACCACAGGATGTAATGGTTACCTTTTAAAAGTTTATTAATCAGTGTTTCTCTGTCAAAGACTTCACTTCAACTTGCCCTTGTGGGCTTCTGTTGGTTTAAGCCATTTTAACTTGTTCCGCCTGCTAGCTTTTTTGATAAGTAAAAAATTCATCAAAAAAACCATATTTACATGGAAGTTACACAAAATTCATTGTTCCGTCTGCTAGCATGACTCTGCAAAGAGGAAGAGCAACATTTGCTTCTATTTTTGGCAAGATTCTCAAGTAAACACACCACAGCTCATCTACATATGTGCCCTCTTCATTTTTTTTATATGCATCGTTTAATCTCTATATTTGTCGTTTAGGGACTTCAAGCATCTCCACAAAGTTATGGGTTTTCATCATTTGATGAACTGGATGGCTTGCGCCAAGTCGAAGGAAAATATGAATCTTTACTATTTAAGCAACATCGGACAATGTTCCTTGAGAAGATATACAGTACGATCAAAGACAATTCAAGAAAGAGATCTCCCTGTGCTTGGATTGTGCATACATGTAGCTTCTTTCCCACATTTACCTGTAGTATACTAAAATATAATGCTTTTCGTTTAATTCGTCCAATGCAGTAATGGTTTCTTCAACTGGAGTTTTCTCTAACGTCTTGCAGTAAATGATGGACATAATTTCATTTTTGCTGGGTGATATACCTACCTGTTATCCGTATTTTATTTGTGCTGCGAGTATGCCAATCTAGGGTATTTAATCTTTCTTTGAATTTAACACAGACTCCTAAAATATTTTGTGGAAGTCTGGTAAAAGGATAACACTCCCATGCTCACTGGAAAAGCATCGCGAAAAAACTGGATAGCTACTTAAAGACCTTAAGAGCCAAATTTGTGAGTTTTAACTTTATATATCAGAAAGGTTTTCTTGGAAAAAGAAAATTAAAATGGTAAATTCCCCTGTTATTTACTTACAGACATTATGAGAGTGTGGATGACCGAGGATTCAAACTATGGCATCAACAATTCGTTCTTATTAGACGATGATCCAAAGTACTGTTTTCCGTGTTTCCTACAAAATCTATTTAACAACCTTCTACAACTTTTGTCGCTTCACTTCTGATTTTTTTTACTACTCATCTTTCACTTTCTCCAATGCGGCATACCCCACTTGTATAAACCTTGGAAGTATGCAAAAGAGAAAGCCGCAGTTAGAGTATCCTATGGAGAAGATAACCTTTGCACTCCGTCAATAACTGGAAACTTTCCTGCTGGGTCTTTTGGAATACCGCTGACAGCGTTTCTTAAAGAGAAGGTCTGGAAAAAGATGCATGTAAAGTTTTGTATGAATTTTTGGTGGTTCCGAAGATTATTAGCTGTGTGTTATTGATTTATGAGTTTTAAATGTCTACTAGGTCGGCTCCTTTTCTACGGAGAAACTTCTTAAGATTGTACATGATATTACTATACATTTGAAGACTAGTAAATCTTTGAATGATGGGAACAAAACTAGGTCATTTATTTACTTGTGGATGCCTATGTAGGCATTTTCCTTTATTTTCACAAGCATTATGCAGAGAGATGGCATTTTGATAACGTGAACAAATCTTGTGCAAATATTTTTATCCACCTGCTGCATATGGTTATGTGGGCAAGTTTCTTGAGTTCACCACCGTAACAGATCTTGAGAACAGAAGATCACTTGAGAACAAAAGGGTCATGATGAGTTGGTGCATGGTTCTGCAACACTTGAGAGTCCTAGTAGGGTCGTATTAGCGCTGTTTATGAAATGAAAACAAATTATATCCAGCTCAGTGGGATTAACCATGCATAACTTCAGTTTCCTTAAAAATACAGTAATTAATTTTATATTTGACATATGACAAAAGAAAAGAAAGAAAGAAATCCTGATCATATATGAATTGACCCAACAAGAAAATCACTAGCCAGGTTTCCTTTGAAATCGAGAAAAGCTCGAGACAAGTTACCAACAACCCAAGGAACCACTTTCTTAATTAAGGTAAATTGTGAAGCTGCCTAACTTTACATTAAACTGCTCTGGCTTTGAATTTCTTCTGTAGGGCTTTATCTCATTACATTAAGCTTCTTAATTTCACCACATAGAGGTTCCTCTTCCAGGAACTGTAGGGGATTATCTATGCTCTGTCCAACCTGCAATGGGACAATTTATACCAGTGAGAAAAGAGTTGGTAAAAATAGGAACTGTAGGGGATTATCTCATGGAAACATGATCGTTTTATTCAGTCTCCCAAGAAGGGATTAGGCAAGTATCAACCATAGATATACCAAGAACCATTTTTAGTACAAGATCCATCATTTCTACACTCTAAGACGCAACCCTACAGAAGAAATTCATAATGAACATTGAGGTTTCAAAGTCAGTACACAAGATAAAACACAGAAAAGGAAATATGAATATGTTACAACGAGCCGTCCAGTTTGCTCACTCCTTCCCAAAATATAATCTCAAATTTAGAATTTCTTGTATGGTCTTGATACCTGACTACAAACTAGTCAAATAAAAATAACTTATTGTGTAAACTTGAGAACATTCAACAACCACCATTTTCTTTACAAATACAATAAGACAAACGATTGGGAAACTTTCGGTATGATCCGTGAATGATTATGATACATCCGCTTGACGCTAATACATGTGTCCTATTAGAAGTTAGGAGTCACAATATATCAAACCATGCCAAAATGACTAAGACACCAAACTACCAAGAAAAATAATTGTGTGATACTTGGTATTAAAGAAAGATTGATCAAATTGTTTACTTAGTGTCAGTGAGCCTGACTGATAATGTTTAATTAAAGATAAACTCTGAATTGAAGGTGGGACTTGCAACTAGAAGATTACACATGAAATTTCAAAATAAAGAACACATGATCTTGCCAAACCTCAGTTACCAAAATAATGAACATCTATTTTAAGAACCCAGTAACAGTAAATCAATAAACTACATGGTTTTTTGCTTAGCATAAGGCCTTACTCTTAACGCACAAATCCCCATTCTCCCCTTTACACATGTGTAGTTAACGTGAGAACTAAAGAAATCTTAGAAAGTGAGTGCGAGAAAGATTTTAAAAGTTACATGAGAAACACAAAAGTGTCTCCTGCAACCAATCTCTTTCAAATGACAAAATTACTCCAACCAGCTGTGGGTAAATGCTGCTGAGGTTGACCTCTGAATATGCTTAAATCACCACACATAGCCATGAAAATCCTTCGTAATCAATTCCTGAGTTATTTTTTCTCTTGGGCCATGTACTACAGAACTCCAAAAACGAAAAATCTTACAAAGTTGCATCCAGGCAAAAGGAAGACACATAAGAGAGAGGTATTACCAACATAGGTAATCTTTCATTGCATGTTTACAAAGAACTGAGAACCTTCCATGGATAGTGGTATCAGAAATAGTCAAAATCTTGCAAATATAGTACAAGCTCTCTTGGTGGTTCTTGTATCAACAGATCCTAGGGGTTCCTCCGCAACACTAATCAAAAGAGGCACCACTACCAACTAAACCCGAAAAATGTGCGTCACTAACCACACCACCAACGAATCCAACAAACAACCCATAGAACTTACTGAAACTTATGGGTCTTGATGTTAACACCACGATAGAACACATCAACTTTCATATCAGGCAGGTATGTGCTGAACCGCTCAAACTCATGGCAGATATTGTGGTTGAAATATAAGCATCAACAGAGAATGGTCAAAAGCTTCATCCATACCCAAAATTAGCTTGAGGAATGCATTCATGTTGAACTGATTGAGAACCAAAAGAAAAATTAGACACGAGGAAACTCAGTGAGTAAGAAATGATGATATCTGGGAACTCTTATGTAAA
The DNA here is from genome assembly GCA_023529315.1 of Papaver bracteatum. NCBI lineage: Eukaryota > Viridiplantae > Streptophyta > Magnoliopsida > Ranunculales > Papaveraceae > Papaver > Papaver bracteatum. The sequence goes on from JAJJWX010002367.1 coordinate 8,264, forward strand.
TGGTAACCAATAAAATTTTTCCTCCAAAACCAGGAGTGCAGTACTAGTGTTTTTCCTGCAACTCAAACAACACATTTCAGAACATAAATCCACGCTAATCTGATCTAAAATAACAAATAAAGTAAAATACAACCTCCTTAGCATGCTACTCAAAAGGACCAATGGCCAACTGAAGCATAATCTTAATACAAGACTACGCGATACAAACAGATACACAAATAAATAGGTAATCCAGAAAAACATAAAATAATCCAAGTAAAAAGTAAATTGACTTCAGATGAATGCTCAAATCCCGAATGGACAATTGTTCTAAACTCTAAAGAGCTCGAACTTTAGTAGAAAATCTTTGAATCCAGGACTTTGTATCAAGAAACAACTATGAACAAAATATAAAATCAAACATAACCCAGAATATAGAATCCATGTAAGTTAAGATAACACAGGCCTCAATTAGCTTATGTTTAATTACAAACCATATAATAAGCATAAAAAGCTTAAAAACACAGGTGTAGTGTTACCTCCAGCAATGTACTCAACGAAGTATTTAGAAGCCAACTCATCGTACCTAAGAATACACATACACAAATTATTAGTTTAAGAAAATATCAAGAGGAATGGCTATGAAATTATGATTAGAATTCGAGGGATAATTAACAGAGCAATATTCCAGTTGATGATCATAGAAATGCAATTTAGTTATTAGCATAAAAATGTAGTGCACTTAGAATGGAGCAAAACAGAATAAGTACAGCGCGTTGTACAACTAAACAGGATGTCGACATGATAAAGCACTGAAAAGAGGAAAGTTGTAAAACTAGATGAATAACTAGACAAATTTGAGACGGAAAAATAAAAGAACTTTAAGGGTATATTTATGTCTAAATTGGGATGAGGCTACTAAGTCCTGTATCACCTTTAATGACTCTAGTCCTATCTGATTCGGTAGAAATTTAACCTTCCTGGAGCAATGAAAATAGACGAAAATGCTTGCACCAACCTACTCTACTGGTGTAACTGATATAGTCAACATTTCATAGTAAGTTTTGGTAATGTTCCTGAACTTTGGTCTCCTAAACCAGTTTAGTAACTCCTCATTCCCCAATTCATCATTATATGCTTCACGCTTCAAAGAGTAAGTAAAACGTGGAGAAAACCAACTATAAACATAATTACAAGAGTATGGAAATGTGGGCCGTTTCCTAAGAGAAGAAGACCGTTCTCTAAAGAAGACTCATGAATAAGGATATAAGCACAAGGACTTTATAGTGCTTGGCTACAGAACACATGATTTATGGAATCAATATGTGTGGAGACTCCAGTTTTATCATAAGGGATACTTGGTTCAAGACTGGTTTCACCATAGAATCTCGATAAGGCTTTGAGTTTCTAACACTAAGTGAAGGTTCAAACCCAGAAGGTACCTATCATTTATGTATTGATTTCAGCGATGATGCTTAGTCCCAATTGTGCTTGAACTACGTTGGCTTGATCCCACTCAGTACGTAGGCGATCACTTGAGTGATGCGGCCACTCCGGTTTTATAAGTTTTATTTTATTTTATGTTTTTTGGTTTTTAAAATAGGGGAGATTGTTGGATATTTTCAATAACTTAGAAAATAAAAGCTGTTTCGTTTTTGGTTTGTCACTATGATGGGGAAGTGTTCTGTGTTGGATAAACACAATGGATGTTAGTTGGAGATGAAGGGACACCTCTAATAGGTGTGATGGTTCATAAAGGACACAACCATTCCCAACAGACACCTTATGTGTCTTTTGGAAGTGAAGAGGCATCTCCAATAGGCATGAATAACCCTATAAGTAGTGAAGGAATTCTCCCTTCTTCAGTATGAATTCAACATGTTTTCTCTCCATCTAAAGCATCATCATAAATCTCTCTCATGTGTTCTTGGTTGGGTCAAGGGGTGCAAACCTTGAATCCAATTTCCTGTTGTAGGGCTTTCATTGTATCCTAAAGGAATTATTTCGCATACCTGTTGCAATCGCCAATTCGTTGGGAGGGTAGAAATAATCGTCTAAAAGAAATCACCCGAGCCTTGAAAGCTTTTGAGTACAACAACAATTTTCTTTTAGTGTTTTCATCCTCTGTTTTATACCCACATTTTCCAACATTTAGTGGAGCGGGGGGCAAGTTTGTGAGGAGTTGTGGAGGAGATATTTGGATAGCAAAGACAACCAAACATACGAAGATGGTCATACGTTGGATGGCGTTGATAGAGAATAGACACAAGAGAGGAAAAATTTAGGATTTTTGTGGGAAGAATATTATGAAGATAAACTGCCATAAGGAGAGAATAGACCCAAAATTTTGGTGGAACGGAAGCGTGGGACATAAGAGTGCGGGTTATATCATTGACACGGCGAATCATGCGTTCGGCCTTTCCATTTTGAGAGGAAGTTTGGGGGCAAGAGAAGCGAAAAACTAGACCATTAGTACGAGCAAAACTGTGAAAAGAAGAGTTGTCAAATTCACGTCCCATGTCGCATTGAAAACTTTTTATTTGACGCTCAAATTGGGTTTGAACAAGAGAACGAAATTCCAAAAACTTTTCATAGACTTGGGATTTAAATTTTAAAGTATAAACCCAAAGATAGTTGGTGAAATCATCCAGTAAGATAATATAATAACGAAAACCGGTATCAACATGTAATGAAGAAGTCCATAAATCACTGTGAATGATATCAAATGGAGCAAAAGTATTGGAATTTGATTCATAAAAAGGTAAACGAACATGTTTACTAACTTGACATGAATGACAAAGTTGAGAATGTTGATTCTTATTACAATTAATAGAATTATTTCTACGAAGAACATCTAAAACAGCCTTTCCGGGGTGACCAAGGCGGCTATGCCAAATATCTGGTGAACAGACAGCAAGAGAGATTTGTTAAGGCTGGGAAGCTATTTGTTGTGACATGGCAGAGTTGGTGATAGGGTAGAGCTCCCCGGAACTGTTGTACCGAAGGATAATCCTTCTCGAAATCAGATCTTTCACAGAAAAACCAGACGGATCAAACTCAACAGACACACGATTATCAATGGTGAACTTACGAACGAAAACTAAGTTTTTGATAATATCGGGAACAACAAGAGTATTTTTGAGTTGGAGGGTGCGAGAAGGGAGGTTTATGAGCTTGGTACCACTAGCAGTAACTGGAATGCTATTTCCATTGCCAACTAAGATAGATCGTACAATACTAGAATTTGATACGTTATGTAAAGTACCTGAATCAGCAGTGAGATGCGAGGTAGCACCAGTATCCATGTAGAAAGCATCATTGGGTTGTTGTAGATGCATAGAACTATATGCCTCAGCAATGTCTGTGAGATGCAGTAGTTCCGTCGCCATTGATTTTAATGGTTTAGAGAAAATAGGATCGTAAGGGGGGCTGATACCATCTTGGATTGATGATAACTTCCTTGAGGAGAAGAGTTCTCCCAGGATAGAATTTATATTAAAAATATAATCATATCTTTTGTGTTTACAACCAAAGTAAATGGAGATAATCTCCCAAAGGTAAATAAGGTAAGAGGATAATATATAGTCTATTAATTTCTAACATGATTTTTTCAAAAATCCTCTCATTCATGATATTCATAGTTACGTAGAAGAGAAATTCTAGTTGAAGTTGGTGTAACGAAACTTTGTAAAATTATGTTTATACATAAGTTGATTGACTGAACACTACCGAAATTTTTGTACTCCCTCCGTCCTATTTTAGATGAAGGGGAAGGGTTTTTTACAAATCCCAAATTACATGAAGGTTTTCATATTTTCTCCCCAAATCTTCCTGATTTGTCCATGCTTTGGAATCATATATAAACATAAAATATAATTTAAGCTCAATTTCCCAAATGAAAATTTTAAATAATTCACTAGATTCCAAATCCACACTAAAATCTAGGAATTAAAAACTAAAATTTAAATATTTTAGGAGATATTAATAAGGGTAGATCTGGAAAATATATAGGCTCTTTATTTTTTCTTAATATGTGTGAAAACACCTTCCCATTCATCTAAATTAGGACGGAGGGAGTAATTCTTAATATTTTCTGGGACTAATTTTTTTTTTCTAACATATTATCAAGGATTTTTATTTTATTTTCGATACAAACTTTGAAGCTAATTTCTTCAAAAGGGATAGTTGCCTGCTAAGATATCGTCCTAATTTTCTTGATCTTGGTTTGTGCAGAATGTTCTTATTGAAGTCCCCGTTGATTGAATTAAGTGATACTAGACTCCTTTCAGCAAAAGCTTCTATACTCCATCTTCCTTTAGCAGTATGTTGGTGTCAAAATCTGCGGGCATCCAACTCAAAACCAACTGGCAATGAGTGTAGCGACCCTTCCATATTATATTTTAAATTAATTTAGCAGATTATAGCGATGTAGGACTATTGTCCTTTCACAGTTGGATATCGTTAACTCGATATTTTTGACTCACCGGATCATATAAAACCAGGGGCGGAGCTGAATGGTGACTAGGGAGGACAGTTGTCCTCCCTAGAATTTTAGAAGTTTCCAAATTAGGCTCGGAAATTATGGATTTTGCATATTTGTTCTCCCAAAATTTGACAAATTATCGTAACATACCTAGATAATATAAATGATTGCGTCAAATTTCAAAGCATTTGCAACTTGTGCAGTATCTTAAATATATGTTATGCATCGAACATTTGAAAAAAGTACTAAAAAAATTCGGACGGCCTACGGCCGCCATATTATACAATGTTTTTATTAGTCATTGATTGTATTTGTCCTCCCAACAACAAAGTTCTGGCTCCGCCCCTGTATAAAACTAAACTACAATTCTTCTCATCATATGATCTCTTGGTTGTTACGAATAAAACTTCACCATTGTTGAATTCCCATAATAGTTTCACATGCTCTACGTGGTTTGCAACTTCTGAGAACCGGAAAATGAAGAATGTAGTCCATGATTCAGTAACATTGTAATCTTTCATCACCCACACATCAATCTTAAAACCACCGCACTCTATGAATCAAGTCTTGCATCAATGGGAGACGATTCTCTCTTTGTAATTGTTTCTTTTGTTTTTTTGGGTTTCTAAGCTGGTCTCTTCTTGCTAGCTTAGTTCTCTTGTACTTTTTTTCTTTTAATATATCCCTTCATTTCAAAAAAAAAATAAAAAATCTTAAAACCACCGTATGCTCATGTTACGCAAAGGCACCCTCCTAAAACACCCAATGTCTTGTGTGTATAATTTTTATCATTTAATCTTTTATCAACTAGATGGGTGACTGCTACTTCTTTGAATTTCTCACCATGGACACCAAAAGAAACAATACATATTTTATTGGACCGATCAAGTCGTCTCGCTATCCAGTGAAAAGCTCCACAAACAAATATTACTTCTGCCTTATCGTATGTACTTGTAAGTTCATACGGAAAGGTGTAGGGCAAGAATTTCCATGAATCCGATTTTAATGTATAAACCTGAAATTTACAACCACGACGAACACCATTCGTTTTACTAGGATAACATGTAGCCACCACAATCGTATAATCATGGGTATCACAACTATAACCAACCCCATATGTTGTTAGAAAAAATGGATGTTTTATTGAAAATCAAAAGTGCATGGACCATGTTTTGAACTCAAGACCTATTGATCACTAATTATTTTTTCATTTGAATGCATAAAACATTAGTCCCACATAGACTAAAATCCTTAGAATTTTAGACTTAAATACCATGGGCTTTGCCTTTCTCGTGCTTCGCACAGAATCACGCACGTCGTCCGGTCGGGCTTGGGTGAGGGTGAGGGTGAAGAATTCTTATGTCGCGCGTGCTACTCATTCTTCATGACAGCTGTACATAAGATCCTATTTTTTTCCACTTTGTTTTTTGAATTTGGTCTTCATTAGAGCTGTCAATTCCTAACCCGGCCCGCGGGTTGGACCTAGCTTGTCTTGTTTCAACCCGGCCCGGCTTGGCTTGTTGTCTAAACAAGCCGGGTTAGGGTTGGCATATCTAACCCTAGTAGAAAACAAGCCAAGCTAGAGGTCAACTTGCGGGTTTACGTTTCTGAGGTTGGCTTGTTAGTTACCTATTTTAAAGATTTTATCTAATAGAAACGTGTTCATTTGTAGTCCAGTGGTTGTTATGCTAAGTGAACACCTAGCTGAGCTAGGTTCAATCCTCCCTAACAGCGTAATTTTAAACATTTTTTTTTTTTAACTTTCAACATTTTTTTTGGTTGTTATGATAACTAACAAGCCAACCCGTGAACCCTACAAGCCAACCCGCGGACAAGCTAGGGTTGGGATTTTGGGCTTGTTGATGAATAGCACTAGGGCTAGGGTTGACCCTAGCTTGTCAACGGGTTCACAAGCTAGGGCCGGGTTGACCCTAGCTTGCCCCGTTGACAGCTCTAGTCTTCATTCCTGCTTAGCACGTGAAGATTCACTTTTTTGTCGCACGTGAAGAATTCATTTTTCTTGTCGCGCATGATTCATTGCATTCCTGTTTGCTTACCTCGTGAAGAATCTTCTCTTCCGCATGTTTTCTTCACGCATGCTTTGACTTCCCGACAAAAGCAGCAATTGCTTTAACTATTTTTTTTCCTGTCCCCTGTCAGTGCTCGACAAAGAAATTGCTTTAATTATTTTTTTAACGAATGCGTAATGTTTTCTCAATTATTTTTTCAGTCACGGGAGAGAAACAAATCTTTTTTGTGTTTAAATACATAAGATGTTTTTGAATTCGCATAAGAAGAAGAGCAGAGCAGACACGATAGGCTTCTTAAGTTCTTCTCTGCTTCTATTTTGTTTTTTGAAGTTCTCTCTTACTAATTGCTTCAACAAATTCTCTGCTACTATTTTGTTTTCTCCATAACTCTTATTCACTTCTTAATACATCTCTGCCAAGCTCTTAGAGTGCTCTCTTTGTATGTTACATAGAGGAGTACTAACAGTGGTTGTATCCTTGAGGTGACTTTACAACTGCTATAGCATCTCAGAGGAGTAGCAGGCAATATTACCTTTAGGTCAGCGTATATTATACGTGCCTCTACTATGTTTTTGATACTATAATCAGTACATCTCCCGGAAGTTCGAAAGTAATCAGGCAACATTCTAAAGGTAATATCATTCATTGCTATATTTGTTTGCTGTAAAAACATGGGAAAGAATACTATAGAAAAACCCCCAAAGTTCAGTGGAAAAGACTTTAAACGATGGCAGTCTAAAATGTTATTCTTCTTAAAAGACCTAAGTTTAGATGAAGTTGCTTTAGAAAGACCTTCGAGAAGACTTCATGACCGTGGTAATGAATATAACTGGATAGGTGGACTAGGAAGAATTACATGTGGAAAAACCATATTCTTAACTATCTGGATGACTCCTTGTACGACTTTTATAATGCAATTTTTTTTTTAATGCTTTTGATTTATGGGAAGCCCTTGAAGAAAAATATCTTGCTGAAACTGCTGGAAGCAAGAAGTTCTTGGTGGCTAGGTTCCTGGAATATAATATGACTGACGAAAAGCATGTAGTAGAACAATTTGTTGAACTACAACTACTCATCAGTGAAATGCTTGCTGAAGGCATGCATATTTATAAAGATCTACATGTATATGAATTGATTGAAAAGCTTCCACCCTCATAGAACAAGTACAAGAGGAAGCTGCGACACAAGAATCGGGAAATCACCATGGTGGAGCATGGGAAAAAGATCCAGGTTGAGGAACTACTGTGCTAAAAGGACAAGAGCTTGATGCTGAGCAAGACATGTCCAACAAAGCTCATGTCCTGGACGATAATGCTGTGTCAAAGAAAAATCATGGAGAATCCATCAAAATTGGTAACAGACGTTAAAAAAATGTCGAAACTCCAAAGGTAACAATTTTAAGCCAAGAGGTGGTGTCTCCAAAAACACCATCAAAGGCGACTTCTATAATTTTGGTAAAACTGGTCATATTTCCAAGGACTGTAGGGCGCCTAAATAGACTAAAAATGTTCCAAAACAGAAAAATAAGGCAAACATAGTAGATGATTTTGGATATTTTACATGCATGATGTCTGAAGTCGACCTTGTCTCTAATATGACTAATGTGAGAGACTGGTGGATAGATTCTAGAGCCACTAGGCATGTCTACAAGTTCAGAAGATGATGAGAAACTGTTTATGGGAAACTCTTCCACTGCTAAAGTGGTGGGGAAAGGAAAGGTTGAACTGAAGCTCACTTCAGGTAAAACTCTCGCATTGAATGATGTGCATCACGTCCCAGACATATGCAAGAATCTTATCTCGGAAACTATTTTACTAGGAAAAGGTTTTAAAATTGTTGCTGAGTCTAATACTGTTGTAATCTCTAAGAGTGGTGACTTCGTAGGAAAAGGTTATGTCACTGAAAACATGATTAATCTTAGTGTATCTGCTTTGAACTTGAATGCTAATGCATCTTCTTCTACTTATGTTTGTGACTCATCACATGTTTGGCATGATAGACTGGGACATGTTAATTTCAAATTTCTAGAAAGACTTGCTAATTTAGGTTGCATCCCAAAATTAAACATTAACAAAAATCAAATATGTGAAATTTGTGTTGAATCTAAATATGCAAGAAAACCATTTAATAAAAGGGTTGAACGTAAAACAGTTCCCTTAGGACTAATACATTCGGATTTAGAAGACTTGAAATCAACACCAACTAGAGGTGGTAAAAAATAGTACATCACTTTTATAGATGATTATACACGATATTGTCAGGTTCATCTTCTTGGAAGTAAATATGAGGCCTTAGAAGCCTTCAAATTTTATAAACTTGAAGTAGAAAATCAAAAAGGAGTTAAAATTAAAACTCTGAGGTCAGACCGTGGCGGTGAGTATATGATACCCATAGGTGAGTTTTGTAAACTTAATGGAAAAATTCATGAAACCGCTGCACCTTTTTCACCTGAGTCGAATGGTGTAGCCGAAAGGAAAAATAGAACACCCATAGATATGGTGAATGCTATGTTGACCAGTTTAGGGTTACCTTCGAACTTGTGGGGGGAATCTATTCTCTCTGCATGCTATATCTTGAACCGAGTTCCATTTAAAAAATCAGATAATACTCCTTACGAATTTTGGAAAGGTAGACAACCTTCCTATGCATACTTTAATGTGTGGGGGTGTTTGGCCAAGGTGGCCATTCCTCGTCCCAAGAAAACCAAAATAGGACCTAAAATAGTAGAATGTTTTTTCTTAGGATATCCTGGCATACAAATGCACATAGGTTCATGGTCATCAGTTCTGACCACAATAACATTGGTCTGAACACTATAATGGAATCAAGAGATGCAGTGTTTTTTGAACACATATTTCCTTTAAGGTATGGACCTCGGAAAAGGGTCCATGATGACCTCTCCGATGTTCCTTCGACTAGTCAAACCCCAACTCTAGAATATGAGACTGAACCGAGAAGAAGTAAGAGGGTTAGAACCGAAACAAGTTTTGGCCCAGAGTTTGTGACTCTTACGGTAGAGTCTGAACCTCAAACCTACAAGGAAGCTATGACTTCTCCGGAAGCTCCCTTCTGGGATGAAGATTCAATAAGTGAGTGGGTTTCCATTCAGCAAAACGAAACTTAGGAGATTGTAGACTTACCTCTTGATAGTAAATCCATAGGTTGCAAATGGGTGTTCAGAAGGAAACTTAGAACATATGGAACTATAAAGAAATATAAATCTAGGTTGGTAGCTAAAGTCTATAGACAAAATGAGGGATTATATTTCTTAGATACCTATTCACTAGTCACTAGAATCACTTCTATTAGGATGCTGATTGTTATTGCTTCTATTTATGATTTGCAAATACATCAGATGGATGTTAAAACTGCATTTTTATATGGTGAATTGAATGAAGAAATTTATATGGACCAACCTGAAGGTTTTATTGTGAAAGGTTGTGAAAACAAAGTGTGCAAATTGAACAAATCCCTGTACGGTTTAAAACAAGCACCTAAACAGTGGCTTGAAAAATTTGATCATGTAATGATATCTAATGGCTTCAAGGTTAATGAATCTGATAATTTTTTTTTTTTTTTTTGTTAAACACCGGAGCGAAACTTTATTAAACCAAGAAAACAGAAGGAGGGGGACTAAGCCTTACCTCCAGAAAGAAACAGAGATAAGAAAGCAAAAACGGAACAAAAAGTGAAAACCCACAGGGGATTACATATTACGAAAACGGTAAAGCGGAAGGAAAGAGTTATCTAACGATAGCCTATGTCTGGTGAAAACCGGAGGGTTTGACCACCAACGAGACTCCATTGTAGCTCCATTCTTAGCCAGCGAGTCAGCCACAGAGTTTCCCTCTCGAAAAACATGAGTACAATTTAATGTGATTGTAGAAGCAAATTTCAAAACATTTTTCCACTGGGTTTGAAGACGCCACGGTACCAAGTTCGGGTTATGAATGGCCTGTAAAACAAAAGTAGAATCGCACTCCAACCAGAGCCTACGAATTCTCTGAGAGCAAGCCAACCGCAAAGCATAAATTGCTCCCCAAAGCTCCGCAAACGTCGAGTTACTGAATCCCAGAAATTGCACCAGGAAGCCTGTGACCCTCCCAGTAGAGTCTCGAAACACCACCCCGCAGCCAGAACGCCCCGGGTTACCGAAGGAGCATCCATCGATGTTTTCCTTAATCCACCCTTGCGGAGGAGGTAACCATTTCACCATCACTGCCCTCGGCATTTTAGGCGCACGCCTCTTTATACCTAGAATGTCCAACGTTCTTTTGTCTTCCGAAGTGTAGAAAGAGAAGCCGCCGCTATGGGTGCTAAACTCCGCAATCAGGTTGGCTAACAGACTGACGGCCTGCTGAGGAGAAGTGTCTTTTTGATCGAATCTAATCTTGTTGCGGCAGAACCAAATGATCCACAAACAGCTCACCACCATGACCCAAAGAAGGTTATTCAACTGAGAACCACCCTTGAACATTCTAACATCAGCGAAAACCGCCTGAATACTAGAGAAATCCATTCGCAGACCAAATACCTGCATAATCCAGGACCACAGATTCCTGGCAAACGCACATTGCAAAAACAGGTGATTTTGAGTTTCCCCACAGCAGGGCGTAGGACATAGATTGCAGCAGTTCACCGTATGTCTTCCCTGGTACTTCCTATTGTCGTCCGAGGCAATCTGTTATGCAACAGTTTCCACACCGTACAAGCTCTGCGTGCGGCGGGATCTTGATGGACCATAAGTCCTTGAAGTCGCTCAACTCCATCTCTTTCGGTTACGTGGTACTCGTAAGCCTCCTTCATAGTTATGTCCCCCGAGATACTCATCGACCGGACACCTTATCCTCCGTATGAGCAGCAAAAGGAGTCTCTGTAATCATCTGCGCAATCTGACATGATAGCTCAGGCATGTAAGAAGGAATGCACCACCGATCATCTAAGATAAAGTCCGCCAGTCTGTTATGAAGGTTCGAGTTATCCAGCTCCAAGTAGTCCGCAACCGAAACTCCCATATTCGTGTTCCAACGATCGTTCCAGAAGTCAATGTTCCAGAAGTCAATGAATCTGATAAATGTGTTTACATTAAATCTGTGGATGATTCTCATGTTATTGTGTGCCTGTATGTTGATAATATGCTCATATTAGGCAGTAACCTTGATATTATTAATACCATTAAAAGCATGTTTAGAGAAAATTTTGACATGAAAGACTTAGGCCCTACTGATGTAATCTTAGGGATGAAAATCAGAAAGACGTCTGATGGATATAGTCTTAGTCAATCTCATTATGCTGAAACTATACTTAAGAGATTTAATCATGAAAGTATTAAATCTGTATCTACTCCTTATGATCTCAATTGTAACTTGAAAAAGAACAAGGGTGAGGGAATTAAACAACTTGAGTATTCTCGCATTATTGGCAGTCTTATGTATATGATAAATTGTACAAGACCTGATATTTCTTACACTGTGAGTAGATTAAGCAGGTACACTTGCAACCTTGGGAAGGATCACTGGAATGCTCTCTACAGAATTCTACGTTACTTGAGAGGCACCTCAAACTATTGCTTAAGTTTGGGAAGTATCCCGCTGTGCTGGAAGGGTATTGTGATGCCAACTGGATATCAGACTCAGATGAGTGCAAATCTACTAGTAGGTACATCTTCACACTTGGAGGTGCGTCTGTATCATGGAAGTCTTCCAAACAGACATGTATAGCTAGATCCACTATGGATTCTGAGTTTATAGCCTTGGAAAAAGCTGGAGAGGAATCTGAATGGATACGATGTTTCCTGGGAGGAATTCCACTCTGGCCCAAGCCTGTGTCTTTAATCGCAATCCACTGTGACAGTCAAGGTGCTATTGGTTGTGCAAGGAAAAGTGTATCCAACGGAAAGTATATACATATACAAACAAGACACAAGACGGTAAAACAACTACTCTCTACTGGTATTATTTCAATAGACTTCGTAAAGTCCAAAGATAATATTGCAGATCCTTTGACAAAAGGTTTATCTAGAGAGGTAGTTAGATCCACATCGAGGGGGGTGGGACTCAAGCTCATAGAATAAATCACCATGAAGGATACTCAACCTTGTGAATGGGAATCCAAGATCAAGGTTCAATGAGACAACTAATTTATGGTGATATTGGGAAAGCACTATCTTTGTCCCTCCCTATGGTGTAGCCGTGTGATAGTGTTGGCTGCATTTTTTTAGGATGATCTGTTGAGATCTTAATGGGTTCCATGGCTTTGTTTAAAAGCGGGGTGTGGCAGGACACTCTTAATGGACTCACCTATGTGAATGTTGGAAGTGGGGATGCTTCCTATGAGAATCTGAGCTAATTCTCTAGAGACATTCATTAAGTCCGGGACTTTTCCCACGGACAAAACGGGCACAACGGCAAGAGCTTGGCAGCTTTCGGTTGAGGCATCAAGTGTGGATGTTATTTCTGAATTGCATTCACTGTTGGCGGTTCAAGACATTGTGTTCACCGTAACAAAAAGAAGTTCCGGTAACCTCTCACTAAGTTAAGGTTCAATCTTTGGGAAACCTTAGACTAATTTTGTTGCCTTTTGTTTTCACGCGTTTTATCGACATGTTTTATCATTCATGTGGGGGATTGTTAGAAAAAATGGATGTTTTATTAAAAATTAAAAGTGCATGGACCATGTTTTGAACCCAAGACCTATTGCTCACTAGTTGTTTTTTCATTTGAATGCATAAAATATTAGTCCCACATAGACTAAAATCCTTAGAATTTTAGACTTAAATACCATGGGTTTTGCCTTAAGGGCATGGCCCTTTGGGTCTCTAGACTTTTGTGGTTGGGGGAAGACCTAGACTATGGCAAGGTTGCCTTTCTCGTACTCACGGAGCTTAGCATAGAAGCACTCACGCCGCCTCCGTCCGTCCGGTCGGTCGGGTAGGGTAGGGTCGGGCTCGGGTGAGGGTTCATTAGATCCTATTTGGTCTCACACGTGAAGAATTCTTTTGTCGCGCGTGGTACTCATTCTTCATGACAGCTGTGCATAAGATCCTATTTTTTTCCACTTATGTTTTTTGAATTTGGTCTTCATTCCTGCTTAGCACGTGAAGATTCACTTTCTTGTCGCACGTGAAGAATTCATTTTTATTGTCGTGCATGATTCATTGCATTCTTGTTTGCTTACCTCGTGAAGAATCTTCTCTTCCGCATGTTTGCTTCACGCATGCTTTGACTGCCCGACAAAAGCAGCAATTGCTTTAACTGTTTTTTTTTTTTCCTGTCCGCTGTCAGTGCTCGATAAAGCAATTTCTTTAAAAAAAAATTTTAACGCATGCGTAATGTTTTCTCAATTATTTTTTCAGTCACGGGTGAGAAACGGATATTTTTTGTGTATAAATACATAAGATGTTTTTGAATTCGCATAAGAAGAAGAGCAGAGCAGACACGATAGGCTTCTTAAGTTCTTCTCTGCTTCTATTTGATTTTTTGAAATTCTCTCTTACTAATTGCTTCAAGAAATTCTCTGCTACTATTTTGTTTTCTCCATAACTCTTATTCACTTGTTAATACATCTATGCCAAGCTCTTAGAGTGCTCTCTCTGTATGCTACATAGAGGAGTACTAACAGTGGTTGTATCCTGAAGGTGACTTGACAACTGCTATAGCATCTTAGAGGAGTAGCAGGCAATATTACCTTTAGGTCAGCGTATCTTATACGTGACTCTACTATGTTTTTGATACTATAATCAGTATATCTCCCGGAACAATACGTATTTTTTCTCAGTTAAATACGAATGTTGTCATTATTTCCAACATATGTAACAGTACTGCATACTTATGGAATGAATATTTCTTTCCACTCTCTGGTATATGGGTTCCAAAGCCGATGACTTTCCGTACGATGACCTTTAAAGCTTCTCATCAAAATCAAACCATTATAAGAACCAACAATTTCTATCTTTAGACTTGTATCTTTGAATAGCGACCTCAAACTTATCTTAGCACAATCACAATGGTTATTTGCAAATACTGAATATAACGATGAGGATTCTGTGATATGCATGTGCAGTTCATGTGCATCATTATTTTTTATTGAAAAACAACTTATTTTTATGCTTTCACAACTGTGTTTATAACGACTTTCCATGAAATCATCGTCCTTTAGTAAGTTGTACCAGTGTTTGAAAACGCACCTGAATCTACATACTGATTTGATAGGTAACATCAATAGTATGTCGTCAACGGTATCACCTGGGAGATACGGCATTGGTGTATGTAACGCTGTTTGTCTCTGTCTGGTTCTATTGTTCATGATTCAAACCGGTGATGATGAGACGCACGGAGAAATAGATGGAATTAGGGGGTTTAGGTTTTTAGTTAAACAGGAGCAATTACATATTTTGTGGAGATTTGCCCTTCCGGTACCACATTGCTTCTATGGACGGTAACGTGGTCTTTTTTTCTTTCTTTTTTACGTAGTCACATGGGCTAGTAGGTTCTGCTACGATCCATCGAACCTACGATCCATCGCCAATAGTAAATGTGAAAAATACTAGAACCCCCTACTATATGGGTTCAATATTTTGAAGCCCCACCAAATGGATCATCCACTGTCAACTCCATACTTTCATAAAATGATATTACTAGGCCCGGAATATCAATATTTCTTCAGATCTGGCCCACAATTAATTATTATGAATTTTAATAATGGAAAAACTACCCTTTACTAGTTATACAACAGGAATCCCATAAGATTCTTTTCATTTCTCATTTCTGTTTCTCTCTCTTCTGTATTCTCTTTCTCTCTACGCTCATGCGATTTTAGATCTGTGAAGAAGAAGACGAGACGATTTTGCAGGTAATCATCAGTTAATCACCAATATGAATCAATCTTTGAATAGATTTTATTGGAATCTAGGTTTTAGTTGATTTCAAGGTGCATCAGGTTAGGTTTTCTTTTGTTCAATTGGGTTTTTTGAAGATTTTGAATCGAATCTAACTTTCAGCTGATTTGAAGCAACATAAATCATTTAGGATTAGGTTTTTTATTAGGTTCATCATTCTTACTGTTCTTAGTTCGATGTTTGATTAGGTTTTTGATTTTTATTTTAATTGATTCTGTTCAGATCTGAGAAGAAGAAGAACCTGATTTTTTTTCGAATCAATCGAAGTTCTTCAATATCGTTTTAACCCTAATTACTTAATTTTTGTGCAGATTCAACAATTGAATCAAGAAGATCTTCAACATGAGCAGAAATGAAATCGATGTATGGGAAAAGATCTGAAAATCAGTAAGATTTCTTTCGTTTTTAATTGAATCAACATGTTTAAAATCGAGGTATACGTTTAGAATATTGTTGTTTTTGTTGTCGTTGTTGAATTGTTTTTATTTTGCTTATCTTTCCTACACATCGTTTGGTTAATGAATCCGTGGAGCAATGTTGGTGGTGGATATACAGGTTCTGGTAGAAGATGAGGAGGTTGTAGTTTTAGAGGTGGTGGTATTGGAGAAGTTTTTAGAGGAGGATCTGAAGTCAATGGTAAATAAGATGATTCGTTCTTTCTTATTTGACATATCTTGCTTTATTTTCAGCATTTTTTATGAATAGATGTATTTTGTGTATAAATTTATAACAATATGACATGTTATGTGTTGTGATTTATGTTATCACAATTTAATTTGGAATTGAAACAAGTTATGGAATGTGATCTATGTTATTTCGTTGTGGTTTGCGTTTTTATGAACTAATGTATGTATAGTTTCGATGTTGTATATGGTTTTGGTCATGGTAAGAACTAGTCATGTGATTGCGCAGGCTAATTGCCTATGTAACTACTATTTACACATGCCAATTGGATGTGTAACTGCGAGTTACACATGCTAATTGAATGTGTAAATGCTAGTTACATATGATAATTATATGTGTATTAGTTTGAGTAAATCTGAAATGATATGTAATTCAGTTTATTAGTTGCATATATTCCTGAACTAGTTACATATGCTAATTATATGGTTTTGGAACTGAAATTGCAGGTTTATTTTTGAACTAAATTGTTGGAGATGAAACAAGGAGGTGTGATGTTGATGGAATTCGCAGAAGAAAAGAGTGGAAATGTGTTGGTGACTGAGGTGTAAACGCAGGCTAGCATTGGATGTGAATGCCTATGTTTGTGTGAGTTATATATGGAGATGTGGTGGTGCTATTGTGGATTGGAAGCAATGTTGCATGTAAAGAGAATAAAGTCTGAAATTTGAGTTTTTAATTAATGATTGCAGTTAATAGGTAAAGAGGAGAAAGCATAGTTAGTTTGTTAGTTTAATGGGTATTTAATGTTGTATTAGTTTGTTTTTGCTACATGGATAATAGTTGAACATCACTTTTTATGTCTTTGTTTAGGTTGTTTTTGATCATATGTTATCTCGTGTTAATATTTTATGCAAGTGCAGCTGAGTTGAAGCTAAAATGATTGTTGTTCTAGAGTTGAAGCTAAAATGATTGTTGTTCTAGCTAATGGCTTTGTGGTACTGGTGGTATGGAGGCAAGAGTGGATGTATATGATGCATTTGAAATGGCATGACTGGATTTATTCAAATCCACCAATAACCTATGAAGTAGATGTTGGTTACACTCGTATAACTTGAGTTGAAGATTTGAAAGGCATGAGTTGTAGCATTCATAGAGTTTTTTATGTCTAGATTTAAACATGCCAACCTTGTTAAGGTAAAACCTAGTAAATGTAATAGAACATTACAACAAAACTTAAATTTTTCTAGTTGATTTTCGGTGCTAGTTTTCGTGTTTGAGTTGAAATTTCATTTTTTGTGTTGCTTATGATATGGGATTATTTGGTTCTTGGGTTTTGGCTCTTGTAGTTTACTGGAGCTTGTAAGGATCCTATTGTGGTGATATCTTCAAATATTTTGCTTTGGATTATCGCTTTTGTAGTTTACATGGCACTACATATGTGTAACTACTGGTTACACATGCCACTATGCATGTGTAACTTCAAGTTACACATACAACAAGCATGTGTAACTCTTAGTTACACTACCCATATCCATGTGTAACTCCTAGTTACACATGCTAAAAATGAATAACAAAATTGCTTTTTGTATCAATTGATTTTGAATCTAAGTACATTTAACCTTATATGTATGTGTAACTCCTAATTATACTCTTAATGACTATAAATTGTTTACGTGTATGTGTGGATTGCAGGGAATGGTGGTGTTGATATTGATACCACAAAAGTGGTTAAGCAGATGAGGATGGTGTTGTCGAGTGAGCTTCAAGTAATCATTACTCCATAAAATAAGGTTCTTCTGGAATCCGGTGCTTGTATTTTCATTGTAATGTTTGAACTATTGTGGCTCTTGCTATGTCTAAAATTTATCTTTCATTTGTGCAGGTTGACCGGTGGGGTCTAGTTGAGGGTGGGCATGATTTTGATATTGCGGGTCTGAAAGCATAGTTCTCATCCGCTGTTGTTTTCCTAGGATTGTCTCGAAGGTTTTAAATGTCCAATTCAGAATTGCAATCTTTCAAAGGTTTATGAATTATAATTTTACTATTTAGATTCCAGCGTATGATATGTTATTGATGCTTCTACTCCTAGTCCCCGACCTAGTCCTGAATTATTAGTTATCCCATCAGCTTAAATTATGCGTCGAGCTGAAGCCGTACACGAGGTTCTCTCTGACAATACTGCTGCTTCAGAATGTGCATACAATCACACCATTAAATATTTACTGCCAATTTCTTTGATTCACTAGAATATAGCACACCTTTGAAATGATACGTGTCGTGTGATTGTGTTTTGACTTGTTGGATGATTTGAATATTTTGTTTGTAGGTTGTTGAAGTGTAAAGCAGTCAAGAGATCTTGTGCAGGAGGATATAGGGACCTTTATGTTTGTATGGAACATTATTGAACGATTCTATATAGCCCTTATAAAGGTAATACATTTATTCTTAGGTTTATTATATGAAGCGAAAGGCTGTCATAAAGAAGCCATGTTCACTTGTAGTGTTGGATGCTATGTATGTTGTACTAGGTTTTTGGTTATTCAAACTTGAAATCATAGTTTTTCGTTATCTTCAGGCAATATACAAAAGAGACTCTTATAAGGAAAAGAGCATTCTTATTGTTTTCATTCTTCTTCCACAAAGGTATGTAACTTCTAGATGTGTAACTTCTAGTTACACAAGCTAAATATATGTGTAACTTTTAGTTACACATGCTAATTAGATGTGTAACTTTTACTTACACATACTTATTGAATGTGTATTTTTCATGCTTAATCATTTAACCGTAACATTGTGCTTAAGGTAACTTAGGTTTGCAAGTTCATGATAAATGGCATATGACATGCATGTGTAACTCCTAGTTACGCTATTCATATGCATGTGTAACTGAAATTTACACTAGTCAGATGCATGTGTATCTCCTAATTACACATGCTATATGCATGTGTAACTCTCAGTTACACAAGTTAGCTGGTGTGTAGCTAAATCTGAAGTTTCTGTATGAATATGATTTTTCAGTTTTTTGTAGAGTTCAATGAAAAGTGTATTTCTCTTTGATTGTTTGATTGCTCTTGTATTGTTTTTTATTATGAATTGCAGAGTGTTGTTGCTGGTGGTAGAGAAATAAGAGGAGGTGTCATTTTAAGTGGTGGTGGTGGAATTGCAGACTGTAATTAGGTTTTTACAACAATCAACAATACTACCTTTCTCTGTCTGATAAGCAAAATTTTAAGTGGTGGTGGTGGAATTGCATGTTAGGATAAACAGGTGCAGAGTTGCCAATGTTGTTGAAAGTGTGCATAGTGCTGTGTAAATTTCAATTACACTAGATAGATGCATATGTAACTCCACAGATGCATGTGTAACTTTTAGTTACACATGCTAATAAATTATTGTAAATAAATCTTAAAGTGCAATACATGTATTTTTGTTTATGTGTAACTTCTCATTACACATGCCATATGGATGTGTAACCTTTGGATAAACATGTTTTATGCATGTGTAACTTTTCATGCCATACCCATGTGTAATTTCTGGATACACATGCTCGTGTGTGTAACTTCAGATTACACATCCATATGTTATTGGTGGGTGGCGGTGGCGACGGCGGAGGTAGTTAGTGGTGGTTACCGGCGGTGGTGGTTTCAGCTGCTGCTGGTGGTCACCGGCGGTGGTGGGCTGTGGCGACGGCAGGGGTAGTTGGTGGTGGTTACCGGCGGCGGTGGTTTCTGCTGCTACTGGTGGTCACCGGCGGTGGTGGGAGGTGGCGGAGGTAGTTGGTGGTGGTTACCGGCGGCGGTGGTTTCTGCCGCTACGGGTGGTCACCGGCAGCGGTGGTTTCTGCTACTGCTGGTGGTCACCGGCGGTGGTCGCCGGCAATGTTCAGAGGTGGTCGGAGGTGGGTGGTGGTCGTCGGAGGCGGTGGTGGTGGTCGGAGGCGGCGGTGGTCGAGGTGGGTAGTGGTGGTGGTCATCGGCGGCGGGGTGGTTGTCGGAGGTGGTTGGTGGCGGTCGGAGGCGGTGGTCGTTGGTGGACAGAGGTGGTCGCCGGTGGTCGGAGGTGGTTGGTGGCGGTGGTTGTGGTCTTCGGAGGTGGTTGGAACATCATCACATAATATTTTAATAATATTGGGCCTAAATTTAAATTTTATTTAACTATGGGCTTGACAATATGAATAAGGGTATCAAGGTCTTTTAATAATTTGGGGCCTAGATTTAAACTTCTTTTAATTAAGGGTCTCATATTATGGGTTATCCATGGGTTGGACCTTAGCCTAATTTTCCCATAGTAAATTACACCCTATTCGGCGACCTACTTACTTTAGCAGTCGGTAAACTTGCAAAGAAAGGCTCAGATTTAGGAAGTGGGCATAACTGTACATATGAGTCGATGGCTGATTTTTTCTGTCTAACTTAGAAGGTCCTGACAAGCCTAGCACTTTTAGGGGCGACCCCGACATAATTAGGGGCGACATAAAAAATAAAATAGGTTGAAAATACTTATATGCCCCTTCATAATCGGAAGATATTTTGTGCCCGATTATTAAAACCTAATCGGAAGCTTTGTAACACCTTTACCTACCGATTAAAAAGGATTTTAGAAAAAATCTCATTCTGGGGCAACCTATAATCGGAAGGTAATGTAACCAGTTAACCTTCCGATTATTATAATCAATTAAACGATTATTATAATGTAACGTAATGTAACGATTAACCTCCCGATTATTATAATCGGAAGGTAATGTAACCAGTTAACCTTCCGATTATGGCTACGTCTCAAACACGAACCAAATGTTTAGGGGTGGCTCTGCACCCAGAGCCAAGTAGAAATTTGGCAAAGGTCCGATGTGGGGCTACTTATAATCGGTAGCCAAACATCCTACCGATTATGGAAGATTCCAAAATATTGGAGAAAATTGATTTTAGAAAAAAACTCATTTTGGGACAACCTATAATCGGAAAGTAATGTAACCAGTTAAGATGGCTACGTCTCAAACACGAACCAAATGGTTAGGGGTGTCTCTGCACCCAGAGCCAAGTAGAAATTTGGCAAAGGTCCGATGTGGGGCTACTTATAATCGGTAGCCAAACATCCTACCGATTATGGAAGATTCCAAAATTTTGGAGAAAATGGATTTTAGAAAAAAACTCATTTTGGGACAACCTATAATCGGAAAGTAATGTAACCAGTTAAGCTACCGATTATGGCTACATCTCAAACACGAACCAAATGGTTAGGGGTGGCTCTGCACCCTGAGCCAAGTGGAAATTTGTCAAAGGTCCGATGTGGGGTTACTTATAATCGGTAGCCAAATATCCTACCGATTATGGAAGATTTCAAAATTTTGGAGAAAATGGATTTTAGAAAAAAACTCATTTTGGAGCAACCTATAATCGGAAGGTAATGTAACCAGTTAACCTCCCGATTATTATAAACGGAAGGTAATGTAACCAGTTAACCTCCCGATTATTATAATCGGAAGGTAATGTAACTAGTTAACCTTCCGATTATGGCTACGTCTCAAACACAAACCAAATGGTTAGGGGTGGCTCTGCACCCAGATCCAAGTAGAAATTTGGCAAAGGTCCGATGTGGGGCTACTTATAATCGGTAGCCAAATATCCTACCGATTATGGAAGATTTCAAAATTTTGGAGAAAATGGATTTTAGAAAACAACTCATTTTGGAGCAACCTATAATCGGAAGGTAATGTAATGATTATTATAATCGGAAGGTAAGTTAACCTTCCGATTATGGCTACGTCTCAAACACGAACCAAATGGTTAGGGGTGGCTCTGCACCCAGAGCCAAGTAGAAATTTGGCAAAGGTCCGATGTGGGGCTACTTATAATCGGTAGCCAAACATCCTACCGATTATGGAAGATTTCAAAATTTTGGAGAAAATGGATTTTAGGAAAAAACTCATTTTTGGGGTAACCTATAATCGGAAGGTAATGTAATCAATTAACCTCTCGATTATTATAATCGGAAGGTAATGTAACCAGTTAACCTCCCGATTATTATAATCGGAAGGTAATGTAACCAGTTAACCTTCCGATTATGGCTACGTCTCAAACACGAACCAAATGGTTAGGGGTGGCTCTGCACCCTGAGCCAAGTGGAAATTTGGCAAAGGTCCGATGTGGGGTTACTTATAATCGGTAGCCAAATATTCTACCGATTATGGAAGATTTCAAAATTTTGGAGAAAATGGATTTTAGAAAAAAACTCATTTTGGAGCAACCTATAATCGGAAGGTAATGTAACCAGTTAACCTTCCGATTATAAAAGGGAACATTAGCCGAAATATCCATACATTAATCGGTAGCTAATGATTCATTTTAAACTATCAATTGTTTGTAACCTACCGATTGTGGTTTTGGCTACCGATTATATAAGGGCATAGTTGCCATTTTGAAAAATCGTGGATAAGAGGTAGCTCAATTTTACGTTTGGGTGACCTTTTTTGCCTTTAGTGTCGCCCCTAATTGCGACTGAGTCGCCCCTAAATGTGCCAGGCTGACAAGACATACTATAGAATTTCTTAAGTTTTTGTATTTCTTTTTTCTCAAATAAATCTAGTTAGATTCTTTTGATGATAAAATAAATAAAAAATAAAATAATGACTGGGTTTTAAATTTAATTAAACTAATGAATATGAAAGTAAGGATTAGCCTTTTTCTGACTTTTATTTTCTCTTTGATTCCCAATTGCTACAGTGGTGCATTTATCGACTGCATAGTCTGCATTGATCTGAATAATATGTCCAAAGTTACATATTCCTTTAAAAATCTTTGTAGGCAAAGAAAGTGCTCCCTAATCCGTGAAGAAATCATTCTCTGTTTAGCTAATTTTGCATTAGATACTGCTATTAAAAACGGGTTTTGTTAACTTGTATACTCGTATACATGTTAAGGTTCATTAAAACAACAATTTGTTACATTGGAAATAAGAATCATTTGTTTTATTATATTGAAAACAGTAATTATTTGCATTGGGAATAAAAAATATTGTTTTTAGTGTAAGAAAAACCAACTTCTAGTAAAATAAGACAAAAAAACACAATTTTCAAAGAAAAATAAAATATTTTTTTATTAAATCTTAACATGTGTACGAGTATACAAGTTAACAAAAACCATTAAAAACATAATTTACTTCGAGCTAACAACCAGATAGGATTTTAATAAGTCGATTCCTTTTTGCCAATAAATTTTCATTTCATCACTAAATGCATTACAGAACATTATTATACCTACTCCTTTGTACTAATCTACCTGCGAAGCTAGCCTACTTGTTAATTAATTATCAGTATAGATACATTACAGATCATTATTAGTTACCTACTCCTTTGTACTAAGCTCACCTACTTGTTTATTAATTGTCGTTATATCTTCTTAATTGTACCTAAATTCGTTCCTGCGATAGACAACAATATAACATTTGACAATGCTTGTTAATTTCGACTATAGGTTTGTAAGTCGCGATGCTCAAAAATATTCAACATTATTAATATGTCGGATTACCAACTACATAAGCGCAGTCCCATTTGTTTAAACCAAGTCTTCTATACTGGACAAAGACTTTGCTGTCTTATATTATCAAGTGTTAGGTCTCCTTATTAGTATTATTACTGATAGCGACATCTGAAGCTTGGGCCGGCAAAGTAGATGCAAGTTGTAACCGGGTGATAACAACTTAAGAGTTGTTTAATTCACTGTTAAGAAGATAATTAAATTCTTATCACTGTGTCACTGAACATCTAGAACTATTAATAAGCAAACTCAGAACAGGCTTCCTCTCAATAGGCAATAGCTCTCAGTCACCCACTCTGCTTTCTCCTTTTAAGACTTGAATTCATCAGGATTCTAAGCTACGTAGCAGCTAGTATTCGCTCATATAATCATCAGCAACATTAATTCTTGATAAGGTATGTATATATTTAGTCCTACTTTTTACTTTTTTTTAATGTTCTAACTGGGTTATATATACGTATACTTGGTTCCTTACTATATTGTTCCAGAACTATAAACGTTGCAGTTTTGTTCTGTGAGGCACTGATCATTTCTTTCATTCTGTTGTTCTAGCAGGAGTTAACAAGTTGAAAGAGAAAAGATGAAAATTACGGTGAAGGAATCGACTATGGTTCAGCCAGCCGAGGAAACTCCACGGCGGTACTTATGGAACGCAAACATAGACCTACTGGTACTAAGACTGCACACACCTAGTGTGTACTTTTACAGACCAAATAGGGCTTCAGATTTCTTTGATTGTACTGTTCTTAAAGAAGCATTAAGTTAAGTTGTCGTGCCATTTTATCCAGTGGCTGGTAGATTAAGAAGAGATGAAAACAATCGTGTTGAAATCGATTGTAACGGGGAAGGTGTTTTGCTTGTTGAAGCTGAAGCAACTTCAGTTATTGACGATTTTGGTGATTTTGCTCCTACTTTGGAACTCAGACAGCTTATTCCTACCGTCGATTATTCGGGAGATATCTCTTCATACCCTCTCCTAGTTTTACAGGTACACTTAATTTCTTCATACTGCTCATTTAGCTTAGTTGGGATTCGTACCGATACAGCAAAGAAAGTTCGATGCTGCATCTCCAATACGGCTCATGTATATTTATTTTCCTAATTGTCAGTGCATGTTTAAGAAATTGATCACAGTCCTTTTTTCGAAATCCGTAGCTGTAAGTTAGCACTTGCCCGAGAAAAAAAAAAGTACTTAATTTGACAAATTGTTTAATTAACATGGTCTATTTATTTATTTTTGTATCTAGGTTACTCGTTTCAAATGCGGAGGCGTCTCACTGGGAGTTGGAATGGAACACCATCTAGCTGATGGAGCAGCTGGTCTCCATTTCTTTAACACGTGGTCTGAAATGGCACGCGGACTCAACCTCACTATCCCACCCTTCATCGACCGAACATTTCTACGTGCACGGAACCCACCAACAGCAGTCTTCCACCACATCGAGTATCAACCACCTCCAGCCATGAAAACCCATTCACACTCTCCATATTCTCAACAAGCTCTGGGTTCTTCAACCTCAGTTGCCATCTTCACATTTACACAAGACCAGCTCAACACACTCAAATCCAAATCCAAATCCAAATCCAAAGAGGGTGAAAACGTCACAGTTAACTACAGTTGTTATGTAATGCTTGCTTCACACGTCTGGAGATCCGTCTGTTGGGCACGTGACCTTCCAGCTGGTCAAGAAACAAAACTGTACATTGCGACAGATGGAAGATCAAGACTGCGCCCTACTCTACCCCCTGGTTATTTCGGAAACGTTCTTTTCAGTGCTACACCAATTGCTGACTCAGGTGACCTAGTTTCGAAACCGGTGACATACGCAGCTGATAGGATTCATGATTCGTTGCTGAGGATGGACGATGAGTATTTACGCTTTGCTCTTGATTATCTCGAACTTCAGCCTGACATAACGGCTCTTGCACGTGGTGCCCATACTTTTCGATGCCCAAATATGGCGATAACCAGTTGGTCTAGAATGGGGTTATATGATGCAGACTTCGGATGGGGTCGAGCGATATTTGCAGGTCCAGGTGCAGTAGCTTTTGAAGGCTTAGCGTATATGTTACCAAGCCCTGTAAATGATGGAAGCTTATCGCTGGCTATTTCGTTGCAGTCAGACCATATGAAACGCTTTGAGAAAATCGTATATGATTTGTAAACCATAAGATATGGTCTGAATCCCGCTTCAATTGTTTCAAAAGAGAAAGAGCAATTTTGCGGCTCAGGAAACTTACACATGCTTTTTTTCTAGTTCTCAATGTTTATGTATTCTGTTCAAGAATAGTGTATCGGAGGACAAAAAGATTAATGCAATAATAAACCTTGCTGTTCTCAATAATAAACCTTAGCCGCTGGTGTTCAAAATTTTGCACGATGCTATGTGAAGTGAAAGTATTAGCTTAACAGAGCCGTTATCTAGTGTATAGCAAAATTCTTATTCGCGTGTATCGAATATTACACGATATTTTAGTAGCAACGGATTTTCGGAAACAAATCACAAGTCATGCACGTAAGGTTCTGCAGAACCAATACAGATTGTAGGTATTAATCTTGTAGACGCTCATAGGAATAGTATTGCGGTAGTTTAAAGTTGCCAATAGAGGCACCGCAAAACTGAAAATGAATGAAGAAATCCAAAAGAAAAAGCTCAAGTCTCTTCATTCTCATATCGCTTCCTTTGAATTTTCTGTGTAGCTCTCAAGAAAATGTGAGATCATGTTACAGAAAAAGGGAACACGGTGGTTTTAGTAATAAAGAGAGCAAGGAGAAGTCTCGTGGTTCGACATCCTTACTTTGTTAAGAAAAGGCTTGGTAGCGGGTGCAAAGTCACAAACCATGTCGCATACCAATTACTAACTCCGCAGAAGGTCAAGGAGTAATGGATGATGCTTATTGGTGTTTTGGTGACTTAACAATAAAAAAATACACATATATGGAATGTGGTGGTTTATTTATTCTATGGCTTTTAGTTTGCACATGCTCAAACTCCGACAGGGAACCTCTTTAATAGCAGTACTGGCACAACTTCCAGGCTTGACTAGCAATTTCAGGCCGATTTAGGGAGGAAATAAAAACGAACTGAATCTCATTCGACATTGAAGTGCAGGGGATTAGTTCCGAAAATCCTTGCGAATTCAAAGCTCATACAAAGAATAATCATAGAAATTCTGATACAGCACAAGAACTTATCGGAAGCACTGGGCCATAATGTTGCATTTACAATCGAGAGACTATTTCTAAAAACACAAATTGATACTCATGATGCCAATTTTTTTTTTAAAATACAAACAGAAATTAGAAGACAGATCTAAAGGGAAAATGAACATCAAAACTAAATCCAATAAATATGTAAATCATTAGACATTACATCAGCTCAAAATGCAAAGACTTTAAGCCTCACATAGCTTTTATCATCCTCAATTTTCTTGCCTTCAATTTATACAAAGAAACGGAAAGAAAACAGCACATCAACAAAATTAAACTGAAAAAGGACCCTAGAGGATCCTAAGACAGCCACCATCCATTATTATTTTCACTGCCTCCACAGCTGCTGTTTGGATAATATACAGAAGAAGCTGAATGTTCAAAACGGATATAATTCGACACATTTTACTTTTGTGAGAGGAGAAATCATTATGTTAATATAATGTTACGGTTGTTGAAGATGTTTGAAACGATCATGATCCGGTTGTGATGATAATTGTTTGTACCCCACCCAAATGGTGTACGTACTGGTCGCACGTGGCTTATAATAGAAGCAATAATCCGATTTATCATAGAAATCGGTCGGTTTATCAAGGAAACCGGAGGGTTTATTTGGAAACCCGTATAGCTTATCGTGGGAGCCTGGACTTGGTTTATTGTAGAAACCAGTGTGTTATTGTGAAATCCATAGGGCTTAATATGGAAGCCCGAATCGGTTTATTAAAGGAACCACCTGGCTTATTGGTGAAGCCCAAAGATCCATGGGTAAATAGATTTTATGGGATAATGGTTAGATATTATTTAAGATAAATCCTGATAAGTAAGGGATAATTATCTTAAGTAGTAATAGTTATCCATGAAAAATAGGATTATGATAAACATTAGGATTTATCATGAATCAAGACGGTATTTGGGGTTTATTCAGATGAGGGTAGTTATTAGGATAACTGATGAAACCCTAAAGCTACATCTGATTTTAGCTTATAAATAGAGGCAAAATCCCAACACAAAGGTACAAAATACTATTCTCTTCACAATAACTACTTGCATACAACATCCGCTGATTTTAGCATCGGAGTGTTTTTTGCAGGTACCCCCTCTTTTGATCAACCTTTGGAGAAACCATACCTACGGCTGAGGATCGATCGACTTTCCCGCATCTCGAAGATCGTTGGAGCGCTCGATTTTTGCACCAACAATAATAAACAAAGATAGATCTGCTTTCTGTTGATTTTTGGGGTTTCTTTCTTTTTTGCAATAGAGGCGACAGAGGAGATGGAGTGAATAGGTATAACTTTCCAGCTTATAAAGGGATTGATATCTGCCCGTTAACATTAGGGTTACACTGTAACCGTTGGATTACTCAATTTACGTCTAATACATAACCTTATGCCTGACCGTGATGACTGACCGAAATATCTATATAGACGGTTTTGATTATGTAGGTTTCGGTACAAGGTGTTTGTGGGGAAGTGAATAATTGGTAATTTTGTTTAATCACAGCTATGATCAACTAGAGCAAGCGTGCTTGTTTTTTCCAAGTCAACGACTCGAAATTCATTCTATCCGTCTATATAATTCAAATGCATTGATAGTAAGCATCTCGGCAAGGGACTGAAGTGCTAAGAAATAATACAGAACCCTGTTTTTGGCTTGGGTCATAAATATTCATCCGAGAAGTATCTCAGCACTTCTGAATATGGTAGAACCTACAAAGCCGGCCTTATTCTAATAAACTTCGATTTCAATATCTATTGATCCATTATCTGCATACCAAATAGAATACTCAAGCCATATGTTTGTGCACAAATTCAGACTCCAAAATGTATGTGGTATGCGGTGGTTTGTTTATTTATCTATTTATGGCTCTTAACTTGATGCGAGACAGATTCTTCACAAATTCACACAAAGTCTCGATCCTACTAGTTACAGGGAACATCTCTCTAGAGAGGTCATAGCAGTACTGGGGAAAATAAAAACGAATCAAAACTAAATTTGCATTGCAGTGCTGAGGAACAGTTCAAAATGCACAATGTTCACTGGGCTAATAACAATGACATTGCATTTCCAGCTAAAACAGTACTACTACTAAATTGGTACAGACATAATTCCTTGCCAATACAAAGCTCGTAAAGGAGCTATTGGCTCACATGAAGATTAATCATAGAAATTCCTATGCAGCACAGCAACTAATTAAAAGCACTGGGCTATTTGCATTTACAATGGGGTAGGTAGGTTGTCAATGGCTGTAATTATGGCCAGCAATTTTCCAGTGTCAGTCAGTCACCGACGATGAACCCAAAACCAACGGAGAGACTATTTCCAACTGAAAGTGGTAATGCCAGATTTCTCATCAATAAAAACACAAATTGAAGACAGATTTGAAAGGGAAATAGATATTAAAACTTATTAAACATTATATGAGCTCAAAATGCAAACAATTCCTCAATATCACCGGCATTCAGACCTCACGTACTTTTTTCATCCTCAATTTTCTTGCCTTTATACAAAGAACAAAAAGCAACACAAGATTGGAAAAACTCTATTGAGCACTTTACTAAGCACCGAGGTGGGGAGAAAATCACCAGTCACTAATATTTCAACCTTTTCCTCTTCCACGACTTATGGTGCTTGGAAAACGGAGAAACTTAAAATAGCATATCCGGATCTGTTGATCAATTCTACATGAAGCAAAATTTTACGGAAATATCATTATGCTTTATATTATTGTTGTGATGTTTGAAACGATCATAATTTGGTTAAGATGATAATCAAAGAGAGGGAGATATGTTTGTTGGTTTTTTGGGGTTTCTTTCTTTCTTTGCTACAGAGACGGCTGAGGAGATGGAGTGAATAAGGCAAAACTTTCTTGCTTATAAAGGGGTAGATATCTGCCCCTATACATTAGGGTTAAATTGCAACCGTTGATTGTTAAATTTAACGGCTAACACATACTCCTAGGGCTGACCGTGATAACTGACTGGAATATTTATCATAGACGGTTTTGATAATGTAGGTTTTTATACACATGGAAGGTGTTTATGACTTTATATGTTTATGAGTAAGTGAATGGAAGGTAATTTTGTTTATTAAAAAAAAATACAAAAAAGAAGAAGCGAATGGTAATTTTTATTTTTATTCTCAGCTACAGTACTGTCTTAAGAGTCTTGCTGTCACGCGGCTGCGCGTGTGACACCACAAATGAACCCACGGGTTCCTACCGTCCGATTTGCATCATCGAGCTTAGATCGATTTTTGAAGATCCTGTATAATATTCTCTAAACTTTGTTTGACTGACATCCCTATACTTTCAATAATTATTTTATTAAACCCTTTATATGTTCACTTCCATCACTATCATCACCATCACCAGCGTCCTTCTGTGATTACGCTTAGAAGAATAAAACTCCTCTTCATGACTTCGTTAGTAAAGCCACAGTTGCTCGCACAGCTCAAAGCATAAAAAAATCCATAACAACTATTCCTTTCATAAATTTCTCATCTTTTTTCCATTATCTCCTCCTACAAATCCCCTATTAAAATTTCTTATCTTGATTCTTCACAGGGTTAGAATCGTTAGGTTAGAGAAAATTAAATGATCGAAACTTTTTAATTTAACATCAGTTTGAATGCAGTTGATAATCTAGTGAATCATAATCATGGGATGAGATCGATATAACTTTGTTGTTGCAGTTGTTGATATTCTCTGTTTGATGGAAAAATAAATCAATTTTTAGCTTAAATTAAGTGTCATTTCAGAATTATTATTACAACTTGAAACAACACTACAAGACTCGAATCAAAAACAGGTCGGAACGATTCTTTTAATAACCATTGATGTCAAAGGACTGAATACGAAATAGACATAAAAATATGGTTATTTACGGAATGAAATTCATAAGAAATTATATATAAAGCTCACTTAAATAGCGGATCCACAGGTGTCATCTAAATCCGACGGTTGTTGGATGCGACTTCATTTAGCACGACTCACTGTCTCAAACAAACGGCTTCGGATCCCATGTCCCCTTATTCGGTGTTCCCCCGTGTCCCACACCAACCAGATTTGAACACATGACACGTTATTTTTCCTTAATTTTATTTTCTCTTTTACAATCATTGATAATGAAAAATAAGAAATAATATACATTGTTTCCTTTTATATCTCCCGGTTGACTCCTTTTTCATGGAGTTTTTCAAACGAAAAATATTTTAACCAATCCAGTTTAAAGAAAACACTAAAAATAAATGAAAACCTCTCGTCTGTTAACATGCCATAGATGTTGGAATTGAGATTTTCTTTCTTGGATTAACTTGAGTCAGTTGACTATGTAGCTTCTTGGAGGCAGTTATACCCAAATACGAACATCCTAGTGCGAAAATAGTAATAATAGTGTGATTTACTATTACTTACTTGGTGTGATTCTACTGATAATAGTGTGGTAAATTTGAAGTGTTTGGAACCCCTATCCTTCATTCGTTCCTGTAATCCTGGTTGTTCCTTGGATAAAAGTTGAACGACAATTTTTCATTTTACAAGGATACGTATTTAAAACGAACAAAAGAAAATACTTGGAAGGTGTTTACTATGCCATGTGAGTACGGTTGATAATAGCCTCCCATACTACATTTTAACAGAAAACAATGGTTCGGGAGATATAAAAGGAAACAAAATTTACTCTTTATTATTTTTCACTTATCTTTAGATGTAAAAGAGAAAATCAAATTGACGGAAAAAAAATACGCCACGTGTTAAAATCTGGTTGGTGGGACATGAGGGCACACCAAATAAGGGGACATGAGATCCGAAGCCCAAACAAAAGGTGTCTTCGGTTATTTTTCCATATATCCTATCCTAACATTATATTTTGGAAAGATCAATTATTATTTGAATATTGAATAGGAAGGATAATCAGAATCTTCAGGTGGTGGAGGATACCGAATTTGATAAAAGGTTGGCGCCTAATTATATGAAACCGATTATAGGATGCATTTAGTTTACCCTCTACTTGGTAACATCATAGTGGGATAAAAACTAATTTCTGTTGAGATTTTATTTGACATTTGCTAGACTTTGTGGAGGGGGGAAAAAAATAAAGTAGTGCGCTTAGTCCAACATGAAGTTAAAGCCTTTACTAGATTGAAAACTAAGCAAATTATGCTTCAAAAAAAAAAAAAAAAAAAACTAAGATTTTATTGGGCAATGGAAATCTTTGAAAGAAAATCTTTGGTTTTTATCAAGTTTCTTACCAACGAAAATTTCAATGAAAACATTATACATTAATACATGGTGTGATTTTTAAACTTAAGTTCCAGTTTAATTAATTACTACCTTTTTAAAAGTTGGACACTCTCAGATACAGTTCCCTTAGAAAATATGGATTTCAAGATTAATACAGTAGTTAAGTCTGTGTTTTCCCCGATATTTGTTTCCAATAAGACTTGCAATAATATGCCGAAAAATAATAGAAGTACCAAAAAATGAAGATGAACAAAAGGAAGATGAAATAATACCACTTCAACACTCTTATCGAAGACATGGCTCACTTATTATAAATTATTTTGTTAATTTTTAAAGGTTGTGACTAAATGCAACCCACATCTGGGTTAAATACCACCTTTAGTATACTGTTATTAATTTCTTTTTTTACAATAAAAATAACTAAATAAAATCGAGAAAATAAAGAAACCTTAAGGATTAATTGGGTGCAATACGAAGTATAACTTGCTGAAACTAAACTTTTTTAAAGAAATTAGAAGAAGATAATCTCGAAGAAATCAGAAGGATATGGTGATAAGGAATAAACTAAAATCATATTGAGAGAAGCTTCGGGTATTTTCTTGGTAGTTATCATTATCACTTTGGTATTCTCTACCTCTCGTTGCCCTAATTTATTTTTATTATTCAATTCTTAACTAAATTATTAGTAAATACAAATATTATTTCTCATACAAAGCTTTTGGTTGGAAGCTTGGCTACAAGCTGAGCCCCAACTCCTCTCTGAATATTAACTGAATGATTTTATGAATAATATCAACCCCCTTCACATTTACGCATTTCTGCTATTAAACCAGATTATTGTTTATACTTTTTTGTAAATTTTATTAAATTAGATTATTGATTATATTTTTGTTAATCAGATCAATATGGCACCATTTTTTTCCACATCATAAAAGACAATCCTCTCCAATCAAGGATGATTAGAGGAGTGTTACCCAATTAGACTAAGCTAATTCATTTTCAAGTTTTTGATCAAAACATCAACTTCAAAACCAATTATTAATTGGTTTTAATATATAGCTATCACTAAATCGGATGATTTGCAAAAACCAATACGAACAAAAAATCAAGAAAATAAACCGCTCCCTAAGTATTGAATCTGATAAAAGAATCAAACATAAATACTTTTTGGGTTGAATCTGAGTCAGGTCAAGAACTTTCATTTATATAATCCAGGAAATTCAAATCTTCAACTTCATATTAATGTGCTTGTTCATCTTTCAAAAAAATGTTTTCTAAACTAATTTTCTTTTGGATGATTGTGCATATTTTTTTACATATTTTACTTGGTTATATATATGCTTCGCAAATTATGGAATCAAAAGAGAATTTATAGCTCTTATGATGATGTATAAGCCACAGTATAAACAATTACAAAAGGTTAATTAGAGAAAAAGCGGGGGTCTAACAACCTCACCCAATATTTCGCTTAGCAATCTGTATGGAAAAACTCCTTTATACGTTCAAGAAAATCAACTAGACAGTTAGACTCAATCTTAAGAAAAGTATATCAAAGAGTTATATCTCAATTTCTCAATTCAATCCGCAATCAAACAAATAAGAATTTGCGAGCCTGAATGAATATAAGAGAAATAATTTTAACGGTACGAAAGACCAATATTCAAGGATCAATCAATTTCAATCAACAACCAAAGGTTAGATTTACCAATTGATCGATTCAACGCACAACCTGTGATATTTCAATTATATAACAAAATACAATGCGGAAAAGAAATAACACAAACACCATAAGTTTTGATAACGAGGAAACCGCAAATGTAGAAAAACCCCGAGACCTAGTCCATATTTGAATACCACACTGTATTAAGATGCTATAGACACTAGACTACTACAAATATAACTTCGGTCTGGAATGTAGTAGATCCCCCAACAATCTCATACTTATCAAGGTACAGTCGCGTTCCTTACGCCTCTTGAACCACGCCGGATTCTGCGCACTTGATTCCCTTAGCTGATCTCACCCACAATTAAGAGTTTCTATACAACCCAAAGTCGAAGACTTGATAAATAAATTTGTATCACACAGAAAAGTCTATTGAATATATAAATATGACTCCCACAGATATACCTACGAGTTTTGTTCCGTCTTTTGATAAATCACGGTGAACATGAACCAATTGATAAACCCGACTTATATTCCCGAAGAACAACCTAGTATTATCAACCACCTCATAATAATCTTAATCGATTAACGAAATAAGATATCGTGGAATCACAAACGATGAGACGAATGTGTTTGTGACTTTTTTTCAATCTTGCCTATCAGAGATATAAATCTCAATCCAATCTTTTTATTGTACTCAATCACGATAGAAAATAGCAAGATCATATCACGCAACTACAGAGAAAATAGTTGGGTCTGGCTTCACAATCCCAATGAAGTCTTTAAGTCGTTATCCTGCAGGGTTTCGTAAAAAACCTAAGGTTAAAGAAGAATAGACTCTAGCTTATATAACTAGTATCACACATGAGGTGTGGGGATTAGGTTTCCCAGTTACTAGAGTTTTCTTTTATATAGTCTTCAAATCAGGGTTTGCAATCCAAGTTACCTTGGTAACAAGGCATTCAATATTCACTATTAGATGAAAACCTAATTAGATTCAATTGCTTAGATTTCATATAAGTATACAAGACACAATTGAAGCAAAATTAATTTTGATTCAATCGAATCAATTCATGAACATTATATCCACGGTTTGTAAAGATTGCATTCCTTATTATATAAATGTTTTAGTTCATGAACAAACCGATTTTAGAAAGTAACCTGCTTAAGTATGCAAACAGGTATGCATACTTAAGTAGTCGTATTGAGTTTTTTTTTTACTTTCAAACTCCAGCAGAAATTCACGGACGTGAAACTTCCGCCAGTATGTGTATGGGTACGCATACTTACCCGGATTTTCAAAAACTGCCAGTATGAGTACGGGTACGCATACTTTGGGTTCCCGGTTTTGGACTTTTACACAAATGTGAGAACACACTATGTTTATATCCAAACATGGTTACTTGTTCTAAACTCTCATTTCAATCATTGAAACTTTCTTAGAGGATGTTAAAATAGTTGTTATTCACAAACTATTAACATCAAAGAGATATTCAAGTTATTGATATAATCAACATGACTTTCGTCACGAGTAAAGATGAACTTGGCTAAATTGAAATCTTACCAACACATATTTCGAGAAATAGATAAGCGAGATAAACTGGCTCGAAATAGAAAATGTGTATCATTGAAGTCTTTATAGAAATACGACTTTTGTCTCAAATAGGAGATAGAGTAGATAGACTTTTGAGTGATAGATAAGTTCAAGTCTCCACATACATTTTGTTGATGAAGTTCCACAAGTTCCCTTGAGTAGTTCTTCGTTTTCAATCGATGAACGCCATGGAGTCTAAATCTAAACTTCACTTACTATCCTAATCCGAGACTTAGCTATAAGTAGACTAGAAATCAAGACTACTAGTTTTGGCAACTAAACTTGACAAACAAGCTTGAGATAGCAAAGCTTGCGAGTTCGACCGAACAATGCTCTAACAATCTCCCCCTTTGTCAATTTTAGTGACAAAACTATCAATACAATGGAATACAAAATAAATAAACTTTGTAGCTTCTCATCTAAATGCTGACCTCCTTGGTTCTTCAGTATTACTCGAAATCTTCGTCACTTCCTAGTACTCCAATGATTCTAAATGTGTTCAACTCAGCATCATCGTTGTTGAAGATCCGTAGCTATAACATTGAGAAAACAATAGCTCTCAATCATTGTTATACAGTGTCATAGTGTTATTATACAGCGTCAAAGTTTAATTGTATCACAACTTCGACAACAATACTATGGTGATATGTATCACTCCCCCTTAGTCAATACTTCATCTCACTTGAAAACCACTCCCCCTTACATAATGATCCGAAAAGCATATGTATTTGTAGTGTGAACTACACATTAATTCTGACCCTTTTTTTCAATAAAATTGGCAAAGGTACCAAAATTAGTATCCTAATGAAATTTCCATAGAGATACTTCATGACCAAAAGAAAAGCATATATCAACTTTTTTAGATGCAATCATATAGACGAAATTGAATGCATTCATCAAGGAGTTTATAAAGATACAAGATAACCCCTATAATGTTCCACAGCCGCACTCCCCATAAAGATTTGGCAATTAAGCACAAGTTCAATTAAGAAGTCTCCCCCATAAAATTTTATTCCCGAAAGAACAACAAGAGTGACCTTACTTTTACAATAAAAGATAGAATTCTTTGGACATTAACAAATCACATGAGACATGAATTTGTATCCAAAAATCTCAATTAAATTAACCATAAGAGAACCCATGATTAATTTAATCGAAAATGCTCACATGAGATAACTTACGGAGCCGCACAATATTTACATAACGATATGGATCAGGGAAGATCAATACTGCGGAATAAACAAAGATTCATTCTATTTTTCATCACTATTTGCACAATGACATACAATAGACTTTAATCTTTGTAAACTAAAGTTCATCCTATCTTCCATCAATATTTGCATAATAACATAATAGGCTTAACTTTTGTTTGTCAAAAGTTCATTCAATCTTTTATCAATACTTGCATACTAACATATGAAAGACTTAACCTTTTTCCACGTATGGGACAATCAAAATTCACGGACGCAAACACACATATCCCATAACAAGTTGCAATATATAGAATCATAAAGATTAATACTGCAAAATCATCTTCCAAATAAACTTTAGAATTTAAATAAATAAATCTAAAAACATTGCAAGATGAAAATCGTTGGAAATAGCTATGTGTACTCACAAAAATTGCTATTCCAAACCCTAGTTATCCTTCTTAAAATATAAGAATAAATTATCATAAGAAGTTTCCTAGACATTATAGAGATTTCTCAGAGCATCTAATGAAAATTCCTTCTCATTATTGAAAAATCCATTGAATATGGTATCGTTCAATTCCCCTAAATCATCAGAAATATCAGTCAACTCACTAAGTTCTATTTTTAGCTCTCACAAGGTGTTCTTTGTGAGAGAGAACATTTGTTCATAGTGAGATATATTTTCTAAAGAGGACACAATTTGAGATTTTAAATCATTTCTTTTGTTGATGAAATCTTTCACCATACCTCTAAAGTTATTATCAAAACGACAAACTGACAAAAGGCAGTTAGAGGAAGAACCTTCTCCATCATTTGTAGATCTCTATTTTTTCATCCTTGAGGAAGTGATTTCTTTACACAGATACACATTAACTGCTTCGACTGCATCCATTTTTGTGGTACCTCTAGTTACAGGAGCCATCAAACTGTATCTTTCAAGGAAAAGAAAGGTGAAGGACACTTTGATTACAAATGAATATAAATAGTCTTATGGACACCCAAACCCTAGAAGAACTTTGAACAAGTCTTTCATGGTTTTGATGTAGGACATCTACCTATTTTCATTGTATCAACTTTTATAGTTGATCCTTTGTCTGTATCAACAATAACTGTTGATCCCTTGCGTTTGTATCAATAATCATTGTTGATCCCTTGTGTCTGTTTTAGCTTACTTACTTTGCAAGTCCTTTACTTTCCTAGTTTAGATAGAATTCCCTTTCCTTTGTTTCTAGTCGACCATGCTAACCTATATAAAGGCTAAGCCTTCTTGTAGAGTAAAAACAATCTTATTATCAATCAATCAATCTTATTATCAATCTTATAATTCATTTACACGAATTCTCTTTTATATTTTCTTTTATGTATTAATTATTATCGTCAACTCTCATCCTCTTCGTCTCTTCTCATCCCAAGAAATCTCCGTATTACATTACTTCCATGGAAGCTGGTGGTTTTTGTTAATTATCACCTCTACTATCATGTTAAAGGTCTCTCAGTCCTTCAAAGATGCAATCCGGGTACTGCCTTTATTGTACATGAGAACACCATGCCATATATTGGAGAATATAAATGCTCTCTTGGTTATGGGACATTATCCATTATCTAAATTATTAGGAGAATATTTTCTTAACAAAAATAAGAAATCTTGCAAATACAAAACTTGAGCAACTTTGATGCCAACCTCATTTTCTCAAGTTAAAGATGATGGTACGAACGTTACTGGCATTAGACAGTGACGGAGTGAGCCGAATGTTCACATATTTTACCACATAGTGGCTTATCAAGGTTTTTTGTATAAATAAATTTCATACCTCGTCTGAATCTGTACTACTGTATTTTTCAGGAAAACCTTGTTGATTATCCAAATCCATATTCATACTTTGTGTGTTCTTTTGAAGTTTGGCAATTCGTTTGTTGTTCCTCTTGAATCTCCAACACGTGCTTTGAACATGATTTGCATTCCCACAAAACGAACAAATCAATAAAGAGTTTTTGTTTTGTTGAAATGCCTCAAGTTTATCACAATAGTCAACAAAAATTGTTCCATGATCAGTCGGAATAAAAGAGTTGTTTGTGCTTACAATTTTGCTTTTAAACCCTAAACCATTTGTGTTCCCAAAGGACTTCTGACTGAATAACATTGCTGAATTTTTTTCAGAATTTCCAGATAACCTTTGCAGGTCATCCTTAAGAGTATTAATATCTTTTTCCTTTAGAGACATGGTTTTGGTGAATTCATCATTAATATAATATATGTCAATATTTTTCACTTGGAGCGATGATTCAAGTTTCTTCAACGAAGCCTTTAGTTGAAGATTTTCTTGAAGAATCTCTCTATTCGAGAATTCAAAAATCTCTGTGTCAGACTCAAGTTCTAAATCAAAAATTGAGTAGGTGGAGGTTTCTGCTGCAAGAGTTGAAAATTCATTGCACCCATCAGAAGCATCCAAGATGTTGACACCCAGGGAAGATTTTTCTTGTATAGAACCATCTAAAGCAATAACTGGAGAGAGACGTTTCCCACATCTTTTGCTTCTTTTTACAAAATCTTTGATATTTTCTATTATCAGTGATTTATCAAAATCAACATGATTGGAACAACATTCATCAGCCCAAGAAAAGTTAGAAGATTTACTTGTGTTGGTCACATCATTGAACGCAGATGTTCTGGCTGTATTCTGATCAAGATCAAGTATTTTTAACTTTCCAGTGAGAGTATTTCTGGAAAGCACATCAAGGTTATTTCCTTCAATGGTGGCATGTTTCTTAAAATCATATGTAGATAGCAGAGATCTGAGAATCTTCCTCACAATGTCCTTTTTAGGAATAGTCTTACCCAATGCAAAAGATGCATTAACAATTTCAGACACTTTGTGATTAAACTCATCAAATGAATCTTCATTTTCCATACAAAGGTTTTCCCAATAAGAATTTAGGTTTTGAAGCCTAGCTTCTTTTTCACAGGTATTCCCTTCAAATACGGTTTCTAAGATATCCCAAGCATCTTTAGACCGAGTGCCCGTTGTAACATGGTACTGAAGATATGGGGTAATGGCATGGATAATTCCATTCAATCTGTTAGAAATTTTCTTTGCGGCAAGAATCTCGGCAGCATCATGATCAACAATATCCATTGGAACGGTTACAGTTCCTATTGTAACTACCGGAGGATTATAGCCATTAACAACTGTTTGTAGGTGAAAATGGTTTCTGATAATTTCGGTAATTTCGGGTGTGCGGGTGAGAAATAATCTAAACCCTAAACAATGTACTACAAGGGAGTACTTTAGATTCGAGAGATCAATCTGTACAAATCCAGCCTAAACCAAGAAATGGTCGTTCCGGATTTTCTTCGGTCACAAAGTGAAGGAGAATGCGTTGGTTTTGGGGAAGGAAGCAAGGAAAGTGATGAGACCAGGATAGTTGATTTTGGAAGAGTAGTTGTGTTACTACAACTTGTATCAGAAAAGTGGGAAGGATAACAAATGGTAAGCTAGCAAGTAAGAATTTTCTGAGTATTGTATATTCCCGAATGAACTTGTTGTTCTGCGGAAATAGGTAAGACCTATTTATGCAAGTCGAAGTGAATCGTACTATGGTTTCATTATGGGATGGACAAATGGGTAACTAAATGGGAGGAGGTGATAACCGGATGCATGGAATTGATGTTCCATAAAACCGTTAGTGTATGGAATTGATGTTCTATAAAGTGGTTAACGCATGCAATTGATTTTCGGGAGTTTCACCATTAATTCCCTATATTTACTAACCCCCTCACCCTTATGACGGGCATAGTGTACGCCGCGTGTTGTAAACTTCCAAACCAATACCCAAAGAGGATCCCCCAGTTTGTGATATGTGTTTGATATCTCGAATGTTTTTGTGGAAAACATGTGGCACGCCGTTTTTTCCTGGCAAGTCGAGCATGTGAGACTTGGTAGCTTGGTGACCTTCGATGGTCAAGATCTTGCATCTTAAGAGGAAAGGTAGTCGTTGATCGTCGCACGCTTTCGTTCGTTGGTGGGTGCACGAGGAAGGCCAACATAGTGGCGCGGCTAAGATGGCATGCCGTTGGCATGGCATGGTGGCGCAGCTAAGTTGGGTTTTCAGGCCAAAGGTTACCACGTGTTGTCTGGTAACCTTGGATGGCTAGGATTTTCTCCTTGGGTTGATGGGAAACCGTTGATTGTTGCATGCCTTCGTTTTGGTAGCCGCGTAGGGAAGGCCAGCATGGTGGTGCGGCTAGGTTGGCATGCCATTGGCATGGCATGGTTTGGCGTGTCCAATCTTAGGTTTTCAGGATAAAGGTTACCACGCGTTGTCTGGTAACATTGGATGGCTAGGATTTTCTCCTGGGGTTGAAGGGAAACCGTTGATTGTTGCATGCCTTCGTTTTGGTAGCCGCGTAGGGAAGGCCAGCATGGTGGCGTGGCTAGGTTGGCATGTCGTTGGCATGTCATGGTTTGGCGTGGCCAATCTTAGGTTTTCGGTATAAAGGTTACCACACATTGTCTGGTAACCTTGGATGGCTAGGATTTGCTCCAAGGGTTGAAGGGAAACTGTTGATTGTTGCACTCTATAGCGCCCCCTAAGCAAGCATCTGACTAAACCAAGAATTTAACTAAATAAAGAGGCACTAACGAATCTAAACCGAACACTTAAATATTCAATTAAGAAAAATATAATACAACTTAACCCAAAACTAGCCCCGCTATGAAATATACATATATATAACATAGCAGAAGTTAATCATCTAGCGAACTCAACACTTGAAGCTTTTGCTGCGCTACTCTGATCTGTCACTGAAACTGAAAGTGGGAATGGGTGAGCACATCATCCCTAAAAGGGGTGCCCATTAGAAATAACAACTAGCTTTCAAGTAATCATTAATATGATTCGAATACAGTGCAGGTTTTATCGAAAGTCGGTAATACATGGAAAGACAAATGAAACATAAAGTAGAATCTTCTTCATAGACATTCATAAATAACAGTAAACATCCATGTATGAGATGTGTGTTTCCGCACTTAAGGGAAGAATAATATTGTGGTGCATCGCCCTAGCCATAATAATATTGCGGTGTATCGCCCTAGCCATAGAATACTGAATATATATAAAGGAAGAATAATATTGCGGTGTATCTCCCTAGCCATAATAATATTGCGGTGTATCGCCCTAGCCATAGAATACTGATATTGTGTCGGCACACATCTCATACCACACAGATCACACAAAGATATGCATGAATTTCACAACACAAAGATTGATTTGTAAAACAATAATGAATACAAGAGAGTT
Organism: Papaver bracteatum; assembly: GCA_023529315.1. Classification (NCBI taxonomy): domain Eukaryota; kingdom Viridiplantae; phylum Streptophyta; class Magnoliopsida; order Ranunculales; family Papaveraceae; genus Papaver; species Papaver bracteatum. The sequence continues at coordinate 50,009 of JAJJWX010002367.1, forward strand.
CGTTATCGATTCCCACCTCTTTTGATGACAAGCCACGCATACCTTGAGATCCATAATCCACTGGTTCATTCTTTAGATCGACCGTTGTTAATAAAGATTAACTGTTAATCACACAATCACTCTAAAGATTATCCAAAAGGCTCATACAAGGTTCATAACGTAATTTCATACAATTCTCTAGTTATAGGCTAAGTGAAAAGACTAATGGTTCTATAACCTGGAAATAAGTAATTTTGGTATAAAATGATATCTACTTATCCAAATGGGGTCAAATTGGGTATCGTCAGAAATCCCTCGAAAAACCCTAAAACTTTGCAGAAGGAACTGAAAGCTAGTGGGGACCAGAAGTGGTCCAAAAACTCAAAATAGGATATCTGCTCCTAAGCCCAAGCCCATTAGGCCTGACCCATCGGGTTAACCCATAACCCGATCCATAAACCCGGTCCACTACCCACTTGGTCTGACTTGTCTGAGTCATATATCTGAATCATCTTACTCACTGACTCACCGAGTCAAATCAGTCAATTTCACAAACAGTTGATAGGCATTTCTAAGCATATTCAAATTCCAAACAACTTGTACACAACACAAGTACTCAACTTTCGGGGTTCATAATTTAATCATCCACGATCCAAATGAGACATCTGATATCTCTTTAGAAATAAGGGAGCCTCCTCTACAACTCTGTAGTTATCACCAGAAACCAAATCCGACTCTAACATACACATAAACGTCCATTAACATGCCTACTCACCCCAGTTTTCCAGATTTCCAGTCAGAACGATGCAACTTTGAAAAATCATAACTAATTCATCACTTATCCAAATTGAGTGAATCAAAGTTCTGTACAGATATGAAAGACTCATATACAAGTCTCATTTTATAGTCCAAGACTAATTATCTACGTAAGGTATCATTAAAGGTGTCTATATATTGAACAGAAAACACTAAATCCACATAAAATTAATATTGATATTCATGATTAACAATAATTATAAACTTGATTGCTTCTAACTATTTTGCATATCTAAGAGATAACCAGATAAAATAAACATACTAGAAATCAATTAAAGGGTGTACCTTGATTGGTTTAGTTAGATTACATCAACAACATAAACATCCATCATCATCACCATGAATAATTATCTTTTCTACCATGAACACCAACTTCTCCAAGCTTTGTGATCATTCCCCTACCTATTATTCTCCTCATATTGATACTACTTACTCTCTTTTTACTGAATTATCTCAAGTCACAACCAAAATCACAAAAAAACTATCTACGTATCATCATCATCCATCTTTCCCAAATACCATTCCTACATATAATTTATAATCCATTTATTTATCATAATATCCTTACTCTTATTATATATAAATTCTTGCTAAAACTATAACAACAACACCTCCTCCTTGGAACTCTTATGATTCATCTTCAAAAGATAATTGATCACCTACATCACCTACTATATCCATCCAAAACAAAGAAGAGATAAACTTCTCTGATAAATTAAGTTTCAACATTCAAATATTAAATGCATCTATTACTTGGTGCCTCAATATTTACTATGGGATAACCATTTATTACCTAGAGGTCCACTAATCTTAGAGATACGGTCAACTGAGTCAAATAGTCAAGTCAACGGCAAGTGGCAGGTTAAGATTCGCCGGTCAACGGAGAAGTCAACGGTAGTTTGACTACTTTCTACTCCATCTTCCGGGTCTTGTATCTTCTTCGTCCGATGTCCGATTGACGTGTTCTTGTAGTACATTTCGCATAACTTTTCGATATCTATCCGATGGTACTAGTTTCGTATCTAGATCGTTGTTAGATTAATTTCCATTAATTAACGTTCGAGTTATACTAATCGAATAATTAGCGGCTAAGAAGCCTATTGACTAGTCTAATAGCGTTGATGAGCTTGAGGGTCCTTACACACTCCTTCGTTTTGGTAGCCGCGTATGGAAGGCCAGCATGGTGGCGCGTCTAGGTGCGTTTTTCATGTGGGGCCAAGGGTTTGGCAAGCCGTTGGCATATAGTGCGGCTAGCTTGCCTAGGTACGGTTTGGCTTGGCATGTGAGGCCAAGGGTTTTCCATGGGCACATGGCGTGGATAGCTTTGGCTAGGTGAGGTTTTTACTTGGAATATGGGGCCAAGGGTTTTCCATGGGCGCATGGCATGGCTAGCTTTGGCTAGGTGCGTGACCAAGCTAGGGTTTTGGGTCAAAGGTCGTTTGGTAACCTTAGACGGATAGGATTTGCTCCTGGGATTGAAGGGAAACCATTGGTTGTTGCAAGCCTTCGTCTTGGTAGCCACATAGGGAAGGCCAGCATGGTGACGCAGCTAAGTTGTCATGGGGCAATAGCGAGGTGTGTTTGGCATGGCGCGGTAGGTTGGCTGGCATGATTTGTAGTTGGCACAGGAGTGCGGGTAGCATGGTTGGCATGCTTTTGTGCGATTAGTGTGACTGGCATGGTTTGGGATTGGCACAGAGGTGCGGCTAGCATGGTTGGCATACTTTGGTGTGGTTAGTGTGCCTGGCATGGTTTGCCATTCGTACAGAGGTGCGGCTAGCATGGTTGGCATGCTTTGGCACGGTTAGTGTGGCTGACATGGTTTTCCATTCGCACAGAGGTGCGACTAGCATGGTTGGAATGCTTTGGCGCGGTTAGTGTGGCTGGAATGGTTTGCCATTGGCACAAAGGTGCGGCTAGCATGGTTGGCATGCTTTGGCGCAGTTAGTGTGGCTGAAATGTTTTGCCATTAGCACAGAGGTGCAGCTAGCATGGTTGGCATGCTTTGGTGCGGTTAGTGTGGCTGGCATGGTTTTCCATTGGAACAGAGGTGTGGCTAGCATGGTTGGAATGCTTTGGCGCGGTTAGTGTAGATGGCATGGTTTGACATTGGCACAGAGGTGCAGATAGCATGGTTGGCATGCTTTGGAGCGGTTAGTATGGCTGACATGGTTTTCCATTGGCATAGAGGTACGGCTAGCATGGTTGGAATTCTTTGGCGCGGTTAGTGTGGCTAGCATGGTTTGTCATTGGCACACGTGGGAATTAAGGTTTGGCTTGTCATAACCCTAATTGAAAAAGATACCCCAGTAATTATTTACAGACACATTAAAGATTTCAATAAATGCGCCCAGTAAATGCTTATTACTTTAAATGTTGTGACGTTACTGTCTACTAGGGTTTAGGGTTTTACGATTTTAAACCTAGGATAAAAACCACCATCAACATTAAGTCCCATGCTTAGCTCCGAACAGGTGCCTTGTTGCGAGGTAAGCATATGATGGTGACAGATAAGACAAAATTGAGACGTAAATCATTGCAAAGATGGTCACGAAAATCCGACTAACCTTTTTAAGAGGTTAAGACAGTTTTTTTCTTCCCGTGCTGGCATTCCTGCATGAGTTGTACTAGGTATGCAGAACGTGGAGTGGTGAGCCGAAAGTTGCCAGCTTGGTATGGTCGTATATCATCGAGGCACATCTAGCGCTATCTTGGAAGGCAAAGCATAGCGGACAGCTTGGCATGTGGGGAAAATAGGTGGTCAGGCATGGTGGATGTCTTGACACGGCTGCTATTTGTTGTAAGGAGAGTTCATGATCATGCGTTTGGCAGCCTTGATTAGCTCTTATTTGTTTAGGCCGTGAAGCGGTGAGGTGAGAGGCGTCAACTTAATCTGGCTTCTCATCATCTTGGCTGGGTTAGGGAATATCATAATAATGGCTCAACGAGTTGTTGGTGTCAGCGTGGCAAGCCAAGGCACGGATAGCCTGGCGTGATAGGGCCTGCAAAAATGGAGTGGATGGATCGGCCTGGTACGGCCATGGAAAGGCACCGTTTGCTTGGTGATTTGTCTTCAAGGCATGTACGGACGGTTCAGCATGGTGGGACCAAGATGTGGCGCGGTTAGCTTGGTGATTTGCCTTCAAGGGCCCGGATGCCTCTTTTCCTTACTGGGCACAAACATGAAGTTATCTTCTCTTCAAAAACCCGAGAGTGTTATGCCCACAAAAGAGGCATTACTTCTTCTACTTAGGTTACGTTACCGGTTTTGCTTCCGGATCTCAGTACTGGCTGCGGGAAATAAAAACACGAGATAGCGTTTCTCAAACACGTTCTTCCACGTTTTATCACTAAACCCTAATTATTTTACACAGACAGACATGAGGCTTTCCCTTTTATTAACTGGTGGGATGAGGTTTAATTAGGATCGGATATCATGCCTTAACTCACGGCTAGTGTAAAAACTTTCCTTTTCGGGACTGTGTCGTTTTGTTGAACATAAGAGATGATCTTGAACCCTCTATTCACGTAGTTCGTCCGCGTCCATCCTCTTTACAGGTATCGTCTCGTGTTTTCTATTGGTTTCTCATTTTTTCTTCTTTCTTATGTAGGTTGCCGGTGCAGACAAGGTTAAAACCTATCATTTTCTTTGGTTTTGTAGCGTGTAATTGGATCTTCCAGCGATGATCAGACCCCTAACTCTTCGGAGAGAAATTTCAGGATCGGCAAAAACTAGTTTTCTTCTCATGAGGAGGCATTAGATAAAATTGAATCTCTGTTCCATGAAGCTGTCGAAATTACTCGGGGCATACCTTCTTCCTATCTAGGCGAGGTGAAGGTGTATGTCCATACCCTCTTGGCTTCGGTGAACATGGAGGAAGAGTGGGAAGATGACGAAGTATCCCAGTGTATTGAGAGGCTTCAGTGTAAAACTTATTCACGGCTAGGTGCTAAGGCGGAACGGTCCGCCTCTCGGTTGAAACGGCAGAAAACTGAGTTTGTAAAACTTGTAGAAGAAGGCCGTCATAACTTCCCTGTCCAAGATGGTGCCATAGTCCTTGATTCTGATGCGGATGGATCAGAGAACCCTCTTCTTGAGGTTGCTGAGTAGATACTTGAGGAAGATGATGTTGTGGTTGACGATAAAACTGAAGTAGCTTACGGAGCGGACAACGAAACTGTTTTTGGTGACGACGGGGGAGTCATAGTGGCTTTTGATGTGTCATCTGTTGAAGCAGATGTCGAGAAGAAGACGGATGTTATTTTCGCTGAGACGGTTTCCAGATGGGATGTTGAGGAGTCGGCTACTGCCGATGCTGCTTTCGGATGGAACCTTTGCTGCCCGAGAGATTGTTGGGGAAAGTGCTTGGAGAAGCTCTGACAGAGGAGTTGGAAACTCGTGCATCTGCTTTCGATGATCAGTTTTCATTTTTTTTTATTTTTTTTTGTTGTTTCTCTTTGTTGCATTGACATCTTGATGCTTTTGAAGACTTATTGTTATCTTCGTTGTATTCATGAAGAAGTTAGGGCTTCGCCAGTTAGCATCTCGCTTGCGGTTTCACATCTTTGAATAAAACTTCTCATTTGAAATACCTCAATCTTCCATTAAAATAGGTTGTTCGACCTTCCGTTCCCTTCAGAGCTCTTGAGTAATTGAATAAGGCATTTCTTGTATGTTTTCGCCTTTTCTGGTCGTGATTTGATGGCTAATCGTGTCTTCTAAGATTCGATCGTGAAAGGATCATGTGTAGATTCTCAGTCCCCAAGCGTAGTTTGCATGTTTTCATCTTGTGTGGTTGGTGGGTTGACCATGATAGGGATATCACCGTCGTTTGTTCGAACTTATGATTATGCTACTTCTTCCACGTGCAATTAAAATATGGAGGAGTACGGGTTACCTTTACAGTGATATTTTCCATGGTAAAACTCTGGCTGGTATCAACAAGTTGGCAGAAATAGTTCTTGGAAGCATACGTGATTAGAAGATACTATCCATGGAAGTAAAAGGATTGGCTGGATGCGTAAGCAAGAAAACTTTCTATGACCACAAGTTTTGGTAGGATGGAATAGAAGGCGGCCATGACTACAAATATTGGTTGGATGTGATCATGATCCTTGACATGGGGAGCGTGGTGGCACAACCCTTTAAAGGAAGGAGTGGTGTTGAAGCGATCGTTGAAGCGGAGCCATTGCTGGAGAACGTTGAAGTGGATCCACTTCTGGAGAGAACACTCAAACGACACCTTGCAACTCTCAGAGCCTTGACGGTTACCATTTTGAAGTCGTATGATGCGTCACGTTCTGCCAAACTCGACATCTCTCAAGTGAACAGAGGTGAGTCCCCTGTTTCATATATCGATCGTGCTTTTCATGAGAGGTTGGGGTTTGGGAACGACTTCCCTGGATATAAACGCCTTCTTTCATAATTGTGTCATCATAGATTGTACGACTTTGTGGCCAAGTTCCCATCGTGTAGGTCCTGACGGGAAGAGGGTCTTTGTGAACTCGGGAGTATTGCCGATTTCCTTTGCTTTCGATTTTGGAGAAGTCGTTCCTGATCTTTACATGTGATGAAATTGGATTGCTTATACCCTTTTATTGGGCGTTCAAGAGCAACGCGAGCCTCTTCATCTATAAGCGCACGTCCTGACGAAGTGTCTTTTGGTTTTTCATCAAATCAACTGTGGTAAAAGGAGGACTGCTTCTTCCGTCTCTTCCAGTATCTTTCCTTGATGGTGAATCCTCACGTATGGTGACGGTTGGAGCGTCATGCTTGAAAAACCGTTGGGGTGGCAGAAGCGGCTCTGGTTCTGGTGATCGTAAGTGTATCGTACAGAGATGAAATGGTTTTGATCGCGAAGTGCTGGAGCCATAGTGCTGTTTCGAAGGGTGAGGATGGCGTTTCTTTGGCTGGTTGTGGAGCGGAGAAGATGGTGCTGGAAGGATACAAGTTATTAGTGCACGATGTGGTATTGTGGATGGAATGCGCGTGCGGCATGTGCTTCTGGAAAACGCGCCTGGCAAGAGCGTATCCAAAGAGCGTCAGGTAAGCATGTCTAGCAAGCGTGTATAGCAAGCGCGTCTGGCAAGCGCATTTGGTAAGCACGCCTGGCATGCGCGTCTGGCAAGTGCGTTTGGTAAGCGCGTCTGGGAATCCTGTCTGGTAAACACGTCTGGGAAGCGCGTTTGGTAAGCACACCTATCAAGCGCGTCTGGCAAGCACATATGGAAAGCGCATCATCTATGCGCGTCCGACAAGCGTGTCTGGAAAGCGCGTCTGACAAGCGCATCTGGGACGCACGTAAGCGTACATGGGAAGCGCTTCTTGAAAGACCGTCTGGAAATCCCTCCTGGGAAGCACGCCTAGCAAGCATGTATGGAAAGTGCGTCTAGGAAGCGCGTCTGGTTAGCATTGGATCGGCTTGGAATGGGCTCTGGCTAGATGTGGACGCTGGCTAGGCATGGAGCGGACCATTGTCTTGGCACAGCGCTGGCTTGGCATGATGCTGGCTTGGATTTTGGTATGGCGTGGACCGTTGGCAGGGCATGGCGCGGATCGTTGGCTTGGCACAGCGCTGGCTTGGCACGACCCTGGTTTGAGGTGGTGCGGACTTGTTCTTGTGGGCCCAGTTGCCTCTTCCCATACGTAACTCAAACAGGAAATACTTTCCTTATTCAAATTCCAAAAAGCGTTATGCTTATGAAATGGGTTGGCTCCCCTTTTTATCTCGTATCTTTGTTATCACGTCCTAGTGTTAGAGGTAGCATTGTAGCAATATAGTGGGCAAGAATATTCCATCTATCTACTCCAGCATTTCTTTTTCAATTTGTTCTCTTGTTTTCTTGTGCTCGTACATACCCTAGCCATAGGCATGCCTTCCATAAATCTATAAAAATATTTTTCTTCTGAACTGGTGTAAACCCTAGCGATGGGTATGCCTTTCATAAACTTGTAGAAATACTTGATCATAAATAATTCCTCTTCGAATATCACCGTAGTAACGTCGGCTACCTCATGAAAAATGACGGGTAATTATTATGCAAAGTAGGCACGTACGGGTAGGTGACTACATTTTTTTTTGAAAGGCAAACAAAGCGTCTGGTTTATGGTTTTGATTTTCTGGATTTCTTGGGTTGATAGATAAATGTTACCTTGATAGTTTTGGGTTATTCTTTTGGAATGAATTATTTAGGATTATTTCTGGTTGTGATTGAAAGTGACGCAAACATCCTAGGAAAACCATGGAACCGTGCGTTGTTAGATGATATAGGATGAAACATAACATGGCTATCGGTTTTATCATTCTTGTGAAACTTGAAAAAGCAAACCATATATTTTGTATAGGTAAGACTTACTCGGTTTCTTAGGTCTTCTGATGAAAAATAAACCTTCCGGGTGTAGGACCAAGATTTACGGGAAAAAATGGCCATGGGAAGTCCCCAGTCGTCACTGAGCTATCAGATGACCGAGCCTTTGAATCATGCGGATCATTTTGCTTATAACCTCTAGGAAGTCCCCAGTCATCCCTTATCGTGTCATGACTGATAATAGATTCATCGGGTAACTGAGTCAGAGTGGATCATATTCTTCTACCATCTTGACATCTGGGTCGAAGAACGAGATCGACTGTCGAAAATTGAAATTGTAACTGAAAGATCGAACCTCTCGCTGTGGTCTCCAATTATTTGTAGGTGAAAATAGTTTCTGCTGATTTCGGTAATTTCGGGTGTGCGGGTGAGAAACAATCTAAACCCTAAACAGTGTACTGCAAGGGAGTACTTTATATTCGAGATATCAATTTGTACAAATCCGGCCTAAACCAAGAAATGGTCGTTCCGGACTTGCTTCCGTCACAAAGTGAAGGAGAATGGGTTGGTTTTGGGGAGGGAAGCAAGGAAAGTGATGAGACCAGAATAGTTGATTCTGGAAGAGTAGTTGTGTTACTACGAATTGTATCAGAAAAGTGGAAAGGCTAATCTAGCAAGCAAGTATTTTCTGAGTGTTTATATTGCCGAATGAACTTGTTGTTCTGTGGAAATAGGTAACACCTATTTATACAAGTCGAAGTGAAAAGTACTCTGGTCTTATTAATGGATGGATAAATAGGTAAGTAAATGGGAGGAGGTGATAACCGCCTGCATGGAATTGATGTTCCATAAAACTGTTAGCGTATTTAATTGATGTTCCATAAAGTGGTTAACGCATGGAATTGATTGTCGGGTGTTTCACCTTTAACTCCCTATATTTACTAACCGCCTCACCCTTGTGATACTTCTTTATGACGGGCGTAGTTTACGCCGCATGCTGTAAACTGCCAAACTAATACTCAAAGAGGATCCCCCAGTTTGTGATATGTGTTTGATGTCTCGAATGTTTTTGTGGAAAACATGTGGCACGCCGTTTTTTCCTGGCAAGTCGAGCGTGGGAGAGTTGGTAGCTTGGTGACCTTCGATGGTCGAAATCTTGCATCTTAAGAGAAAAGGTAGTCGTTGATCGTCGCACGCTTTCGTTCATTGGTGGCTGCACGGGGAAGTCCAGCATGGTGGCACGGCTAAGCTGGCATGTCGTTGGCATGGCATGGTGGCGCTACTAAGTTGGGTTTTCGGGCCAAAGGTTACCACGCGTTGTCTAGTAACCTTGGATGACTAGGATTTGATCCTGGGGTTGAAGGGAAACCGTTGATTGTTGCACGCCTTCATTTTGGTAGCCGCGTAGGGAAGGCCAGTATGGTGGCATGGCTAGGTGGGCATGTCGTTGGAATGGCATGGTTTGACGTAGCCAATCTTAGGTTTTCGGGATAAAGGTTACCACGCGTTGTCTGGTAACATTGGATGGCTAGGATTTTCTCCTAGGGTTGAAGGGAAACCGTTGATTGTTGCATGCCTTCGTTCTGGTATCCGCATAGGGAAGGCGAGCATGGTGGCACGGCTAGGTGCATTTGGCATGTGGGGCCAAGGGTTTTGCAAGCCGTTGGCATATAGTGCGGCTAATTTGGATAGGTGAGGTTTGGCTTTGCATGTGGGGCCAAGGGTTTGCCATGGGCACATGGCGTAGCTAGCTTTGGCAAGGTGTGGTTTTGACTTGGCATGTGGGGCCAAGGGTTTGGCTGGCACGGTTTTCCATTGGCACATATATGCGGCTAGCATGGTTGGTATGCTTTGGCGCGGTTAGTGTGGCTGGCATGGTTTTCCATTGGCACATAGGTGCAGCTAGCATGGTTGGCATGCTTTGGCGCGGTTAGTGTGGCTGACATGGTTTGCCATTGGCACAGAGGTGCGGCTAGTATGGTTGTCATGCTTTGGCGTGGTTAGTATGGCTGGCATGGTTTGCCATTGGCACACATGGGAATTAGGGTTTGGCTTGTCGTAACACTAATTGAAAAACATACCCCGATAATTATTTATAGACACATTAAAGATTTCAATAAATACTCCTAGTAAATGCTTATTACTTTAAATATTATGAAGTTACTCTCTACTAGGGTTTAGGGTTTTACGATTTTAACCCTAGGCTAAAAATCACCATCAACAATAACGTAAACCCATGATTGAAAATCACGCGCTTGAAGAAAGGCACGCATCGCAATTTTCCACCATAAGTAATTCGAGCCATCGAAGACTGGTGATACGTTTATTGAGAAAGCACTTTTGTCCATAGAGTCAGATCGTTACAAACACATACTTATGAGCTCTTAAACGTGTTTGCCTGCTCTGATACCAATTTAGAAAGCATAGGTCTAACAACCTCACCCAATATTTTCCTTAACAATCTGTATGGACAAACTCTAATATACTTTAAAGAGAATCAACTAGACAGTTAGACTCAATCTTAAGAAAAGTATATCAAATAGTTATATCTCAATTTCTCAATTTAATCCGCAATCAAATAAATAAGAATTTGCGAGCCTAATTGAATATAAGAGAAATAACTTGAAAGGTACCAAAGACAAATGTTCAAGGATGAATCAATTTCAATCAACAACCAAAAGTTGGGTTTACCAATTGATCGATTCAACGCACAACCTATGATGTTTCGATTATATAACAAAATATATTGCGGAAAAGAAATAACACAGACACACCAGAAATTTTGTTAACAAGGAAACCGGAAATGTAGAAAAAACCAAACGACACAGACAAACACAGAAAAAACCAAGTGTTGTTATCAGTATCCAGAAACCACCATTCTGATACAAGTCATAAAAGCCAACACCTTCACAATCTCAACACCTTCTTCGCTTCCCTCCCTAAGATCAACCCCATCTCCTTCACTTTGTGACCGAAGAAAGTCTAGAAAGGTCATTTATTGGTTTAGACCATAATTGTATAGATTGATTTATCAAATCAAAAGCACTCCCGTGCAGTGTATTTGTTTAGGGTTTAGATTCATTTCTCATCCACACACCCGAAATTACCAAAACAAGCCGAAATAGTTTTCACCCATAATCAAGGTATATCCGTGGAAGACAGATTTATCTATTCAATAAACTTTTCTATGTGATACATATTTGTTTATCAAGTCGTCGACTTTGGGTCGTATCAAATCTTAGTTGTGGGTGAGATCAGCTAAGGGAATCAAGTGCGCAGAATCCGGTGTGGTTCAAGAGGCGTAAGGAACGCGACTGTACCTTGATCAGTGTGAGATTGATTAGGGCTCAACTACATTCAATTGCTTAGATCTCATAGAAATATACAAGACACAATTGAAGAAAAATCGATTTTGATTCACTTGAATCAATTCATGAACATTATAGCCACGATTTACAAAGATTGCATTCCTTATTATATAAATGTTTTAGTTCATGAACAAACCGATTTTAGAAAGTAATGTCAACTGTCATTCATTGATGCATCTTTTCTTCTTCATCTCTCTAAATATATGCAAGGAGAAAATAAGAAGACGGACTTGTTAGAGAGTTTCTCAGTCGAAGTCACAAGTGTTGCTATCTCAAGCTTGTTGTCGAATATATTTGATCAAAATTATATATTGATTTCTAGTCTAATAGAAGTCATGTTTCGGATTAGGATAAAAGTGTGTAGTTGAGCTTTAGGCTTCACAAAGTTTACCATTTGAATAAGAAGATCAACTGAAGACTTCCGAGGAACTTCCTTAACAAAAAGTATGTGAAGAATAATTCATTTCTATTTCACTCAGATATTAAGTATATTATATCTACTTAATTAAGACTAGGTAGTATGACCATATGGACTTTAAATAACACATATTGGAATTTCGAGGTGAGTTTATCTCATGAAATTTACTTCTCGAAATATGAATGGAAGCTTTAACGTTTATTTCATCCACTTGATATGTTTAGTAAAGACCGATTCTTTTGTTGGTAACTACATTATGAGTTAAATTGATCATGTTAAAATTACCTTGATATTTTATATGATATGTGTGAGACGATCATTTAATGTTAACTCGGGATGTTTTGTATTGACCAAATAATAATTTGAAAATTACTTGAAGTTAGTGATTTGTGTAAGATTATCTTTGTCATCTTCTAAGGATGTTTCAAATCGATTATCAAGATTTATTGAACTACTGAATTCTGGAAATAGGACATTATGCATACTCAGTACACGTACTGGCGCAACTGTTAGTTCCAGAGCTTTTGAGTGCATACCTAGTATGTGTATTTGGTTCGGAAGCTTTTGTATGCATACCTGGTACACATACCAGCGTAAGTTTAGATTCGGCTACGGCAACATGGTACACAGTATGCAAACTAATTTCCCTTAATCTTTATTGCCTTATTAAGGGTACACATACCCGATTTACATACTATGGAATAAATGGTGACGAACTGGTTACAATATACGTAGCTAGTGCACATACTTACCTAGTCAAATACTTTTGAATGTTCAAATATATTTCTATGAGATATTATGCATTTGAACGATTCCGTAAAACACATTAGATATCTTTGATCACATATTAAGTTATGGTTGATTATCAAATTGAGTCCAAAAATGTTGGATGAAAATGATAAAGCTTATATGGTTCTGTTGATAGTGGTTTTTAGCTTAGGGTTAAAATCGTAAAACCCTATTCGGACAGTGATGTCACAGAATTTGAGTAATAATGTCTCCACTAAGTGCATTTATTGAACCTTTTAATATGTCTACGAGAAAATTACCAGGGTACTTTTTTTAATACTAATTAGGGTTTCGACAGGCCAAAGCTTAATTTCCACACCACATGTGCCAATGGCAAACCATGCCAACCACATATACCGCGCAAAGGCATGCCAACCATGCTAGCCACACCACTGTGCCAATGGCAAACCATGCCAGCCACATCTACCGCGCCAAGGCATGCCAACCATGCTAGCCGCACCACTGTGCCAATGTCAAACCATGCCAGCCACATCTAACGCGCTAAGGCATGCCAACCATGCTAACCGAAACACCATGCCAGCCACATCTAATGTGCCAACGCATGCCAACCATGCTAGCTGCACCACTGTGCCAATGGAAACCATGCCAGCCACATCTACCGCGCCAAGGCATGCCAACCATGCTAGTCGCACCACTGTGCCAATGGCAACCATGCCAGCCACATCTACCGCGCCACGGCATGCAAACCATGCTAGCCGCACCACTGTGCCAATGGCAAACCATGCCAGTCACATTTACCGCGCCAAGGCATGGCAACCATGCAAACCGCACTACTGTGGCTATGGAAAACCATGCTAGCCACATCTACCGTGCCAAGGCATGCCAACCATGCTAGCCGCACCACTGTGCCAATGGAAAACCATGCCAGCCACATCTACCGCTCCAAGGCATGCCAACCATGCTAGCCGCACCATATGCCAACGGCATGCAAAACCCTTGGCCCCATCATGCCATGCCAAACCGTCAATGGCAAGACATTGGCCCCACCATGCCAAACGCACCTTGCCTTGGCCCTAGCCATGCTATACGCACCATATGTCAACGGCATGCCAAACCCTTGGCCCCACCATGCCAAGCCAAACCGTTTATGCCAAGCACTTGGCCCCACCATGCCAAGCCAAATGCACCTTGACTTGGCCCTAGCCATGCTAGCCGTATCATGTTCCAACGGCATGCCAAACCCTTGGCCCCACCATGCCAGGTCATCCACGCCAAGCCCTTGGCCCCACCGTACCATGCCAAACGCACCTTTCCATGGCCCCATGCAAACCTAGCCGCGCCACCATGATGGCCTTCCCTATGCGGCTACCAAAACGAATGCGTGCGATAATCAATAGTCGTCCTTCAATCCCAGAAGCAAATCCTAGCCGTCTAAGTTTACCAGACAACACATGATAACCTTTGGCCCGAAACCCTATTTTGGCCACGCCAATAGCATGCCAACCTAGTCGCGCCACCTTGCTAGCCTTCCATATGTGGCTACCAAAACGAAGGCGTGCAACGATCAACAGTCGCCCTTCAATCCCATGAGAAAATCCTAGCCGTCCAACACTACACCAAAATCAGGATTTTCTCACAGTGTAACCTGTCACAGTTTATTTTTCAGTCACTGATATACCTGTGATAAGTCCTGCAACAATTATAACTGTTGCTAAATTTTGTAATCGTGATAATGAATCTGAATATTTAACTTTTTTACTAGTCACAATTATATTTGTTGACAATTATCTAAATAATCACAATTATAATCTAAAATGATGTTTCCACCCAAAAATTCCACCACATCTAAAACAACCCCGAATTAATCACTCTTACAATTTTGGTTGTCACTACTTTCGCAACAGATATACAAAATAACAATTTTATTTAATTTCTAAATATCAAAATTTATTTTTATTTTATTTTTTAATTTTCTTAATATTATAAAAAAGATCAAGACCAAGTCAACAAGCCATGACTTTGTAGGACATTTGACTTGGACAAATACCAACCTTTTCTCTCGATTTTCTCGACAAAACCACAACAAAAATATATGCTTCTTCCGAAGACTGTGAAAATGACCAAACTACCCTTATCGGAATAAGTGCAATAAAAATTTCGATGACTGTGAAAATGACCATATTACCCTTATTGGACATAAGTGCAATAAATATTATGGAGACTATGAAAATGACCAGAATACCCTTATTGAAAATCAGTAAAGCAAATATTACGGACGGTGAAAATGACCATATTACCCTTATTGGAAAAAAAGTGCAATAAATATTATGGAGACTGTGAAAATGACCATACTACCCTTATTAGAAATAAGTAAAAGTAAATACTTTCAAAATGACCATATTACCCTTATTGAAAAAAATGCAATACATATTATGGAGACTGTGAAAATGACCATACTACCCTTATCAGAAATAAGTAAATTAATTCTTACAGACTGTGAAAATGACCATATTACCCTTATTAGAAAAAAAGTGCAATAAATATTATGGAGACTGTGAAAATGACCATACTACCCTTATCGAAAATAATTAAGTAAATGTTACAGACTTTGAAAATGACCATATTGCCCTTATTGGAAAAAAAGTGCAATAAATATTATGGAGACTATGAAAATGACCATACTACCCTTATCGAAAATAAGTAAAGTAAATACTTTGAAAATGACCATATTACCCTTATTTGAAGAAAAAAAGTGCAATAAATATTATGGAGACTATGAAAATGACCATATTAACCTTATCGAAAATAAGTAAAGCAAATGTTACAGACTGTGAAAATAACCATATTACCCATATTGGAAAAAAAGTGCAATAAATGTTATGGAGACTGTGAAAATGACCATACTACCCTTACCGGAAATAAGTAAAGTAATTCTTACAGATTGTGAAAATGACCATATTACCCTTATTGAAAAAAGTGCAATAATATTATGGAGACTGTGAAAATAACCATACTACCCTTATCGGAATAAAGTAAATTAATTCTTACAAACTGTGAAAATGACCATGTTGCCATTTGGAAAAAAGTGCAATAAGTATTATTATGGAGACTGTAAAAATGACCATACTACCCTTATCAGAAATATATAAAGTAATTCTTACAGACTGTAAAAATGACCATATTACCCTTATGAGAAAAAAGTGCAATAAATATTATGAAGACTGTGAAAATGACCAAACTACCCTTATCGAAAATAAGTAAAGTAAATACTTTGAATATGACCATTTTACCCTTATTGAAAAAAAAGTGCAATAAATATTATGGAAACTGTGAAAATGACCATACCACCCTTATCAAAAATAAGTAAAGTAATTCTGACAGACTATAAAAATGACCATATTACCCTTATTGAAAAAAAAAGTGCAATAAATATCATGGAGACTGTGAAAATGACCATACTACCCTAATCGAAAATAATTAAGTAAATGTTACAGACTTTGAAAATGATCATATTGCCCTTATTGGAAAAAAGTGCAATAAATATTATGGAGACTATGAAAATGACCATACTACCCTTATCGAAAATAAGTAAAGTAAATACTTTGAAAATGACCATACTACCCTTATTGGAAGAAAAAAAGGGCAATAAATATTATGGAGACTGTAAAAATGACCATACTACCCTTATCGAAAATAAACAAAGGAAATGTTACAGACTGTGAAAATGACCATATTACCCTTATTGGAAAAAAAAAGTGCAATAAATGTTATGGAGACTGTGAAAATGACCATACTACCCTTACCGAAAATAAGTAAAGTAATTCTTACAGACTGTGAAAATGACAAAATTACCCTTATTGAAAAAAAAAGGCAATAAATATTATGGAGACTGTGAAAATGACCATACTACGCTTATCGGAATTAAGTAAAGTAATTCTTACAGACTGTGAAAATGACCATGTTAACCTTTAGAAAAAAGTGCAATAATTATTATGGAGACTGTGCAAATGACCATACTACCCTTATCAAAAATAAGTAAAGAAATTCTTAAAGACTGTGAAAATGACCATATTACCCTTATAAGAAAAAAGTGCAATAAATATTATGGAGATTGTGATAATGACCAGACTACCCTTATCGAAAATAAGTAAAGTAAATACTTTAAAAATGACCATATTACCCTTATTGAAAAAAAGTGCAATAAATATTATGGAGACTGTGCAAATGACCATAGTACCCTTATCAAAAATAAGTAAAGTAATTCTTACAGACTGTGAAAATGACCATATTACCCTTATTGGAAAAAAAAAGTGCAATAAATATTATGGAGACTGTGAAAATAACCAAACTACCCTTATCGAAAATAATTAAAATAATTCTTACAGACTGTGAAAATGACCATATTATCCTGATTGGAAAAAGTATAATAAATATTATGGAGACTGTGAAAATGACCATAATACCTTATCGGAAATAAATAAAGTAATTCTTATTGACTGTGAAAATGAACATGTTACCCTTATTGGAAAAAAGTGCAATAAGTATTATGGACACTTGTGAAAATAACCAGTCAAGGTAATATGGTCATTTTCACTGTCTGTAACATTTAGTTTACTTATTTTTGATAAGGGTAGTATGGTAATTTTCACAGTCTCCATAATATAATTGCACTTTTTTTCCAATAATGGCAATATGGTCATTTACACAGTCTGTAACATTTACTTTACTTATTTTCGATAAGGGTAGTATGGTCATTTTCACAGTCTCCATAATATTTATTGCACTTTTTTTCCAATAAGGGAAATATGGTCATTTTCACAGTCTGTAAGAATTACTTTACTTATTTCTGATAAGGGTAGTATGGTCATTTTCACAGTCTTCATAATATTTATTGCACTTTTGTTCAATAAGGGTAATATGGTCATTTTCACAGTTTGTAAGAATTACTTTACTTATTTTTGATAAGGGTTGTATGGTCATTTTCACAGTCTCCATATTATTTATCGCATTTTTTAATAAGGGTAATATGGTCATTTTCAAAGTATTTACTTTACTTATTTCCGATAAGGGTAGTATGGTCATTTTCACAGTCTCCATATGATATTTATTGCACTTTTGTCTAATAAGGGCAATATGGTCATTTTCACAGTATTTACTTTTACTTATTTCCGATAAGGGTAGTATGGTCATTTTCACAGTCTTCATAATATTTATTGCACTTTTATCCAATAAGGGTAATATGGTCATTTTCACAGTCTGTAAGAATTACTTGTACTTATATTTGATAAGGGTAATATGGTCATTTTCACAGTCTCCATATTATTTGTTGCACTTTTTTCCAATAAGGGTAATGCGGTCATTTTCACAGTCTGTAAGAATTACTTTACTTATATCTGATAAGGGTAATATGGTCATTTTCACAGTCTCCATATGATATTTATTGCACTTTTGTCCAATAAGGGCAATATGATCATTTTCACTGTCTGTAAGAATTACTTTACTTATTTCTGATAAGGGTAGTATGGTCATTTTCACAGTCTTCATAATATTTGTTGCACTTTTGTCCAATAAGGGTAATATGGTCATTTTCACAGTCTGTAAGAATTAATTTACTTATTTCTGATAAGGGTAGTATAGTCAATTTCACAGTCTCCACAATATTTATTGCACTTTTTTCCAATAAGGGTAATATGGTCATTTTCATAGTCTGTAACATTTACTTTTCTTATTTCCGATAAGGGTAGTATGGTCATCTTCACAGTCTCAATAATATTTATTGCACTTTTTTCCAATAAGGGTAATATGGTCATTTTCACAGTCTCCATAATATTTATTGCACTTTTTCCATTAAGGGTAATATGGTCATTTTCAAAGTCTGTAAGAATTACTTTACGTATTTCCGATAAGGGTAGTATGGTCATTTTCATGGTCTCCATAACATTTATTGTACTTTATCCAATAAGGGTAATATGGTAATTTTCACAGTCTGTAACATTTACTTAATTATTTCCGATAAGGGTAGTATGGTCATTTTTCCAATCTCCATAATATTTATTGCACTTTTTTCCAATAAGGGTAGTATGGTCTTTTTCACAGTATGCATAATATTTACCGCACTTTTTTCCAATAAGGGTAATATGGTCATTTTCTCAGTCTGTAACATTTACTTAATTATTTCCGATAAGGGTAGTATTGTCATTTTCACAGTCTCCATAATATTTGTTGCATTTTTTTCCAATAAGGGTAGTATGGTCATTTTCACAGTATACATAATATTTACCGCACTTTTTTCCAATAAAGGTACTATGGTCATTTTCACAATCTGTAACATTTATTTAATTATTTTTAATAAGGGTAGTATGTTCATTTTCACAGTCTCCATAATATTTATTGCACTTTTTTCCAATAAGGGTAATATGGTCATTTTCAAAATATTTACTTTACTTATTTTCGATAAAGTTAGTCTGGTCATTTTCACAGTCTCTATAATATTTATTGCACATTTTCCAATATGGGTAATATGGTCATTTTCACAATTCGTAAGAATGACTTTACTTATTTACGATAAGGGTAGTCTGGTCATTTTCTGATCTCCATAATATTTATTGCACTTATTTCCAGTAAGAGTAAAATGTTCTTTTTCAAAGTGTGATATTTACTTTACTTATTTTTCATAAGGGTAGACTGGTTATTATCACAGTCTCCATAATATTTATTGCACTTATTTACAGTAAGGGTAAAATAGTCATTTTCACTGTTTGTAATATTTATTTTACTTATTTTGAAAGGGTAGTTTGGTCATTTGCACAGTCTACATGATATTTATTACACTTATTTCTAATAAGGGTAATATGGTCATTTTCATTATCTGTAATCTTTGAACCCATGATGATCATGTTCAATTCTGATATATTTCGTCTTCAGTTCATCCGAATCATAAACTCAGGTCTAACTCTAGTAATCTTTGAACCCGTGATGTTTAATTCTGATATATTTCGTCTTCATATCATCCGGGCGAGAAACTCTGGTCTAATTATAGTAATCTTTGAACCCGTGATGTTCAATTCTGATATATTTCGTCTTCAGATCATCTTGGCGAGAAACTTAGGTCTAACTCTAGTAATCTTTGATCCCGTGATGTTCAATTCTGATATATTTCGTCTCCAGTTCATCCGAATCAGAAACTCAGGTCTAACTCTGGTAAACTTTGAACATGTGATGTTCAATTCTGATATATTTCGTCTCCAGTTCATCCGAATCAGAAACTCAGGTCTAACTCGTAAACTTTGAACCCGTGATGTTCAATTCTGATATATTTCGTCTCCAGTTCATCCGAATCAGAAACTCAGGTCTAACTCTAGTAATAATTGAACCTGTGATGTTCAATTCTGATATATTTTGTTTTCAGTTCACCCGAATGAGAAACTCAGGTCCAACTCTAGTAATCTTTGAACCCGGGATGTTCAAATCTGATAAATTTCATCTTCAATTCACCCGAAAGAGTCAGGTCCAACTCTAGTAATCTTTGAATCTGTGATGCTCAATTCTGATATATTTCGTCTCCAGTTCATCCGAATCGAAAATTCATATCTAACTCTGGTAATCTTTGAACTTGTGATGTTCAATTCTGATATATTTCGTCTCCAGTTCATCCGAATCAGAAACTCAGGTCTAACTCTGGTAAACTTTGAACTTGGGATGTTCAATTCTGATATATTTGATCTTCAGTTCACCCGAAAGAGAAACTCATGTCCAACTCTGGTAATCTTTGAACCTGGGATGTTCAGTTCTGACATATTTCATCTTCGGTTCACCCGAAAGAGAAACTCAGGTCCAACTCTAGTAATCTTTTAACATGGGATGTTTAAATATGATGAAATTCATCTCCAGTTCACCCGAACGAGAAACTTTGGTCTAACTCTGGTAATCTTCGAAGCTGTGATGTTCCAATCTGATAAATTTCATCTTCAGTCACCCGAATGGAAACTCGGTCCAACTCGTAATATTTGAACCTGGATGTTCTAATATGATATATTTTATCTTGAGTTCACCCGAAAGAGAAACTCATGTCCAAATCTGGTAATATTTGAACCTGGGATATTCAATTCTGATATATTTCGTCTCCAGTTCAGCCGAAAGAGAAACTCAGGTCTAACTCTAGGATTATTTGAACCTGTGATGTTCAATTCTGATATATTTCGTATCCAGTTCACCTGAACGAGAAACTCAGGTCTAACTCTAGTAATCTTTGAACTCGGGATGTTCAATTCTGATATATTTATCTTCAGTTCATCCGAAAAGGAAACTCAAGTCTAACTCTAGTAATCTTTGAACCCGGG
Organism: Papaver bracteatum; assembly: GCA_023529315.1. Lineage (NCBI taxonomy): Eukaryota > Viridiplantae > Streptophyta > Magnoliopsida > Ranunculales > Papaveraceae > Papaver > Papaver bracteatum. Next base: position 70,987 of record JAJJWX010002367.1, read on the forward strand.
ATGTTCAATTCTGATATATTTCATCTTCAGTTCATCCGAGAAGGAAACTCAGGTCTTACTCTAGTAATATTTGAACCTGGGATGTTCAATTCTGATATATTTCATCTTCAGTTCATCCGAATCAGAAACTCAGGTCTAACTCTAGTGATCTTTGAACTCGAGATGTTCAATTCTGATATATTTCATCTTCAGTTCATCTGAAAATAAAACTCAGGTCTAACTCTAGTAATCTTTGAATCCGGGATGTTCAATTCTGATATATTTCGTCTTCAGTTAATCCGAAAAGGAAACTCAGGTCTTACTCTAGTGATCTTAGAACCCGGGATGTTCAATTATGATATATTTCATCTTCAGTTCATCCGAATCAGAAACTCAGGTCTAACTCTAGTAATCTTTGAACCCGGGATGTTCAATTCTGATATATTTCATCTTCAATTCATCCGAATAAGAAACTCAGGTCTAACTCTAGTAATCTTTTAACCTGGGATGTTCAAATATGATATATTTCATCTTCAGTTCATCCGAATAAGAAACTTAATTCTAACTCTAGTAATCTTTGAACCCGAGATGTTCAATTCGTGATGTTCAATTCTGATATATTTCTTCTTTAGTTCATCCGAACAAGAAACTTAAGTCTAACTCTAGTAATCTTTGAACACGAGATATTCAATTCTGATATATTTCATCTTCAGTTCATCCGAATCAGAAATTCAGGTCTTACTATTGTGATCTTTGAACCCGGGATGTTCAATATTGATATATTTCATCTTTAGGTCATCCGAAAAAGAAACTCAGGTCTTACTCTAGTGATGTTTGGACCCAGGATGTTTAATTTTGATATATTTCATCTGCAGTTCATCCGAAAAAGAAACTCAGGTCTAACTCTAGTAATCTTTGAACCGAGATATTTAATTCTGATATATTTCGTCTCCAGTTCATCCAAACGAGAAACTCAGGTCTAACTCTAGTAATATTTGAACCTGTGATGTTCGATTCTGATATATTTCGTCTTCAGTTCATCCGAATCAGAAACTCAGGTCTAACTCTAGTAATCTTTGAACCCGGGATGTTCAATTCTGATATATTTCATCTTCAATTCATCCGACTAAGAAACTCAGGTCTAACTCTAGTAATCTTTTAACCTGGGATGTTCAAATATGATATATTTCATCTTCAGTTCATCCGAACAAGAAACTTAATTCTAACTCTAGTAATCTTTGAAGCCGAGATGTTCAATTCGTGATGTTCAATTATGATATATTTCTTCTTCAGTTCTTTGGTATCAGAGCCACCGGTGGGAGTGGTGTTTGTAGAGGAGCACTCAAGTCCAAGGTATAATTCCTTCATCCATCTATTTTTCTCTTTGTTTACGTTAGTCGCGTTTGAATCCAAACGATAAGACCAGCTAGGAGGGCGGCACGAGCGGATCTGTAATAAGTCGTTGACTGTGATATGAGAGTCTAAGAAATGAATGAATTAATTAGAACCTTGGGAAGATCTAGCTCTTCTCGATATACAACCAGTTCTAAAAGAAACAAAGAACTAGTAATTCATGAAAACCTAGATAATGATCTATCCAATTGGAATTTACCAAAATCTAAAAGAAGCGAGATTTATAAATCAAATTTTCTTTTTAATTCGGATTATGTTATCCAAACAATTGAAGAAGCTTTACCAATTTCTTCAGGTTATAACTCTTTTCAATTATTATCAGATAAGTTAATCAAACTTCACAAACAAAATTATAAGTTTTTACATCTAGGAATGGTTCAAGTAGCCTTGAAACCAGCCACTAGACTAGGCTTAAGTACTTCGGCCTTAATCTGTCTTAGAGACAGGAGACATAAAAGATTTAATGATTCTCTTTTGGGAGTTATTGAGTCAAGTTTATGTGATGGTCCGGTATACTTCTCGTGTTACCCTGATTACACGTTGTCGTTATCAGACCCACACATCAACCAAGTCTTAACTCTAGATATAAAGTCTGCAGGGTACGATATGATGCCTGGATCAGCAAGTCAAATTCTAATCTATAGAATTTATTACAAAGTTATGAACTCGACTATTCCCAATATGCGTACGATTCCAAATCTTAACGCAAAGGGAGAAACAACTTTGTTCGTAACTAATCTAACTAAAAGTAACACCATTGTTCCTAAAAGCATCTCTTGGAGTGAGATTAATTTACCAGAAGAATGGACTTTGGAGGCAGCTAATGAGCCAGAGAAAATTGAGAACAAAACTTTAGAAAAAATTATTGAACATCCAGATGGAGATGTTGAACTAAGATTTTCTAAAGAAAGAATAACTAAAATAAATCCTGGAAGATTTTCCACCTCTTCAGTTCCTTCAACCTCTTTTGAAAAGGAATCGGTTATAGGAACTAGGTTCACAAAAGATGAAGTTTGCCAGCCTGTCTACAAGGTTGAAGACTCTTCATCACCAACCATTTCAGAAATGGGACTCTATGTCTTATCACAACAGGAAAAGGAATTTCCCTTTGATGGTATAGACGAAGAAGTCTTCTATTCTGAAGAAAATGATCTAATTAGAAAATGGTGGTTAGCAAAAGCCACAGATAATCAAAAAATCACTTATTATAATAGATATGATTATTATAAACAAAGAATGGGTAAAGATCATAACCCTCGTGAATATGGTTTCTTTTACTTCCTTAGAAAATCCCTAAGTCTAAGAAGAATAGGAATTCCTGATTTCACAGACCAAAATTATATTCTTGGTCTCGAAAGTATGTATAAGACATACTTGACTAAAAATGGCAGGACTATTAATGAAGTTCATCCCCCTGCTAAGAATTTAGTCATTAAGGTTGACAAAGAAGAAGCTTTGGCAACCCCTTATCGAATTTCTAACAAAATAGAAGCCGCTATAGAACAAAATAATTTCACAAACTTAACTCTCCAATCTATGGGAGAACAACTAAACAGAATAGAAAAGGCTAGGTTAAACCAGTCTGATGACACTCAAAATAGTTCCGAATCAATCCCGTTTCAACCTTATAAGTTTGAACCCGGACTAAAGCTTGGAACGTCCAATTTAGATTCAGAGTCTGAATTAGTTAAAGAAATACGTAATAGACTCGAATCTCTTTCAATTGAAGTAAATAAGAGGCCTGTTACTATTGCACCTCTTAAAACTCTTGAAGAGCACAAGAGGCCTAATACTGCTGAACCTCTTAAAACTCTTACCATTGAAAGCCCAACTAATGTGGCTCCTTTGTCTATCAGACAAGACAGTAGTGAAACAGATAGTGAAACAGACAAAGAACCAACTACAAATAAACTAATAACTCAATTAGAAAGCCTAACAGTTGAAAATGAAGTCTTTCCATCTCAACTAAACAGGATTTCTAACAAGAAGTTTAACTATAAAACTTTTACGCCTTATTACCCTAGGCCATCACCCGTTGATCTACTTCATGAAGAAGATCAAAAGCTAACCCAAAATTATGATGGAGCCTCTCTTTATGAGTGGAACCTTGATGGATTTAGTGAATATCAAATTCATAAATTAATTCATGAAATGGCTATGTGCGCCACGGCTTATGCAGCCCGAGATAATAAGGAACCTGCTATATCTAAGCTCCTTATTAGTGGCTTTACGGGTCAGCTAAAAGGATGGTGGGATAATTATCTTTCACAAGATGCTAAAAATACCATTCTAAATGCTTGTAAACCAAACAGTACTAATCCTGACACTGTTAGTACACTTCTGCTTACTATTCTTGTTCACTTTACTGGACATACCAATTTTAATGCAGACAAGATTCAAGAGCAATTAATTAGCCTAAATTGCCCTTCTCTATCCCATTTCAAATGGTATAAAGATGTATTCTTTTCTAAAATATTTCAATTATCAGACGGACAACAAGATTTTTGGAAAGAAAAGTTCTTATCAGGACTTCCCACATTTTTTTGCTGAAAGAATCAAAAATCGTGTGAGAAACGCTAACAATGGGAGAATCCCGTATGAAAACTACACCTATGGTGATCTAGCATCAGAGGTCGTAAAGGAAGGTATAACCTTATGCAACGATTTAAAGCTTCAAAAGCAAATCCAAAAGGATCAGTTTTCGGAAAAACGTGCTCTCGGAGACTTCTGCGAGCAAATGGGTTTTAATCAAACACTTGATAACTTTCGAAAACGACGAAAACCTAAAAGGTATTTCAAAGAAAAATATTTTAAAGAACCTTTTAAAAGAGATAAAGACAAAAGGTTTTCTAAAGGAAAATATCCTAAAAAATCTTTTAAAAAGAAAAATCCAGTTTGCTGGAAATGTAAACAAGTGGGTCATTATGCTAATAAGTGTACTACCCAACAAAAGATTAACAGTCTTGATGTTGATGAAGGCCTTAAACGGTCACTTATAAAAACCTTTATATCCGACTCAGATTCGGATAACGAAGATAGATTCATCACCGCTGATGACAACTCTTCTGACGAAGATTCTGCATCATCAGGCAATGAAAGTTGTGATGGTCAATGCAACCATTACAAGACGTTATGTAAAATGAACGGTTTATGTGTCTTAACCAACGAAGAAAGTTTTGTCTTAGAGGTCATTGATAAAGTTAGTGATGCCAATGAAAAGGCTAAACTTCTTACACAATATTTAAAGCGAATGGAAGTTCATAAGCCTGAAAAAATTATCCAGACTTTTGACTACAAAGACATTATGGATAGATTCAATAATACTATCTCAACGGCTAAAACCCGTGAGGTAACTATATCGGATTTAAAATCTGAATTAAAAGAAGTCCAAAGAGAAATTAATGATTTAAAATCTAGAGTAGTTATATTGGAATCTAACCCAACTCTTCCTCATATGGAAAATGATTTTATTGGAGCCTCTTCGGAAGACAATCTAAATCTAAGTTCTCAAAAGGAGTTTCCATTTTTGCAAAATACCAATATAAATCTTCTGAATCAAGTTATTACTCATAAATGGTATATTAGGGTTACTTTAGCTGTTAAAAAACTATTTACGCTAAAGACCGTTGCCATGGTAGATTCAGGTGCAGATTTAAACTGCATAGAAGAAGGTTTAGTTCCTTCAAAGTATTTTTCCAAAACTAAAGAAAGATTAAATACTACAGACAACTCCAGCTTAGATGTAAAATATAAGCTAGACGATGCAGTAATATGCAATGAAGGTATGTGTTTTCAAATCCCCTTCATTATGGTTAAAAACCTGTCTCATCCTATAATTCTAGGAAATCCTTTTTTACATATGCTTTATCCATTTAATGTAGACAAACAAGGAATTCTTAGTAAAATCTCTAATACTGAAGTCTTATTTAAATTTATAACGAAACCTCAGTATAAAGAAATTGACACCATTAAAAAACAAATAAAAAATAAAGAGTCATTTATTAATTCTTTATCAGAAGAAATTTCTTTCAAAAGAATCTCTGAAGCTTTGAAAATCCTAAGCTTCAAGATAAGATAACTATTTTACAAAAGGAAATTGAAACAGATATTTGTTCTGATGTCCCAAATGCCTTTTGGGAAAGGAAAAAACATATTGTTTCTCTTCCTTATGAACTAGACTTTAAAGAGTCACAGATTTCAACTAAAGCTAGGCCTATAGCCATGAGTCCAGAATATTTGCAATTATGTAAAACAGAAATTCAGGATCTTCTAAGCAAAGGCTTGATACGAAAGTCTCACAGTCCTTGAGTCTCAAACCTTCTACGTCAACAATGCAAATTTTGAACAAGAAAGAGGAGTACCTAGATTGGTTATCAACTACAAGCCCTTAAATAAGGCCTTGAAATGGATCAGGTATCCTATCCCTAATAAAAGGGATCTTCTGAACCGCTTATATGCGGCAAAAATTAAGTCGAAATTCGACATGAAATCTAGATTTCCGGGCAGATGCAAATTCTTTGAACCAGACAGATACAAAACTGCATTTACAGTTCCCTTTGGCCATTACGAGTGGAATGTAATGCCTTTCGGACTAAAGAATGCCCCTTCTGAATTTCAGAGAATCATGAATGAAATATTCAATCCTTATACGGATTTTATCATTGTCTACATAGACGATGTCTTGGTTTATAGCCAAAATATTGATCAACACTTTAAACATCTTCGGATATTTATCGGTGTTGTTAAGAAGGCAGGCCTAGTTGTCTCTGCTAAGAAAGTTAAACTCTTTCAACAAGAAATTCGTTTTCTTGGGCATAATATTGCCAATGGTTCGATTATTCCTATCGACAGATCTATTATCTTTGGAGAAAAATTCCCTGATGAGATAAAAGATAAAAATCAATTACAGCGTTTTCTTGGCTGTCTAAATTATGTTTCAGAATTCGTCGAAAAGGTTGCTTTTATAGCAAAACCTTTATATGAACGACTGAGGAAAAACCCTCCTGCATGGACTATTGAGCACACTCGAGCAGTCCAGCAAATCAAAAAACGAATTAAGGAAATTCCTTGCCTTGCTTTATCCAATCCAAAAGCATTTAAAATTGTAGAAACAGATGCTTCAGACATTGGATATGGTGGGATTCTAAAACAAAAGGTTAATAACCAAGAACAATTAATCAGGTTTACGTCCCGTTTTTGGCGTGGCCCAGAAATAAATTACTCTACGGTAAAGAAAGAAGTTCTTGCCATAGTACTAACAGTACAAAAATTTGAGTCTGATTTAATAAATCAAAAATTTCTTATCAGAGTAGATTGTAAATCTGCTAAAGAAATTTTACAAAAGGATGTTAAAAACATAGTCTCTAAGCAAGTCTTTGCTAGATGGCAAGCTATTATGTCTGTATTTGACTTTGATATTGAGTTTATTCCTGGAAAATCAAATTCTTTGCCTGATTTTCTAACTCGTGAATTTTTACAGGGAAAAAATGTCTGAAAGACTTATTGATAAAGGAAAAGCTCCTCTTTTTCAAGAAAAAGAAGATATTCCTCAAAAGAAAACTTCATCATCTAATCAGATGATGAAGAGGATATATCTCAGAAGAAAATTTCATCATCTAATAAGATGACTAATAAAGCTGTCAAAAGGCTTGATAACACTCCTAAAAAGGAGAACCTGGATGGTAAATTCATCCTAATTTCTACTAAATGGCTCCTTCCATTAGAAAGTAGACATGAAGATGTTTATTTTAAAAGTAAACCAGATCCTTTTATTTTTCCTAAGGATCCTAAATATTATCAAGATATTCTATCTTTAACCCGTTCCGTTGGTTTCTATACTGAACGAGTTAGTTGCAGTGATACTTATAACAAGGCCATTATCTATGGGATTCTGAAAAAAGATTTCTGGGGAAAAAACCTCTATAAAACCCATGAGATTACTGGTTTAATTCGGAACCGTAATATCACGGTGAAGTTCAACTATTTTGATTATATTGAAGCCTGGGATTACGCTTTTTATTATGAGAACAATAAAATAAATTTCTCTTGGTTAATAAGATTCTCTTTGAATTTTGTTCTTAACCCAAGTGATATTCCTAACTGGTTTATCAGATGGTTCTCTCACATGGGATTATATCCTATTATTCTACCCCATGAAGAAAGAATAGTTTTCGACGAGTTTGTTGCTTTAAACCCTAATCTTCTTAACCCATCTCTTTGGTTTACTGCTCTTTATCAAGTTCCTTGGGTTTTGCGTTATGAACCTTTTATTTCTCAACACCCACTTTCAAAGTTAGGAGTGAAGTTTAAACCAGTTCCTTATCTAGGAAGGAGAATTTTAATCAAATGGTGGCATAAGTACAGTTTCTTTGAAAATTCTGTTTGGGCTGCCAAGGGTTTTATTAATGTTAACATTACTTCTTTCCCTAATCTTAAGGATAATGAAGCATCAAGTTCATCAACTGAAGACAAGGTTGAAGATAAGACTATTATCATTCAGGATTCACATAATCCTTACAGTTGGCCTTTTGGTGCTGAGCAGTAAAGCCTATCAGCACTATATTCCAGCAGCCTCGACGAAGTTATTCCCTCCGACAAAAGTGGGACCCAGATTTTGTCTTTTGTGGCGGCTACCGCACAACTCAGCGGTTTACTATTCTCTTGTCCTTATATGGCGGCTACCGCACATCTGTCTTATACTGTGGGCGGCCTCTTTTTGGGTTAATCCAACCCGGACACTTGTCTCTGCTTTGCTTTTTTTCTTTTCTTTTGAGTAGTATAAATATAAGCTGGTTTTCGTTGAAGCAAGGCATCTCAAAAAACTTTCGAGTTAATAACTCTTTGAGACCTCTGCAACTTTGTAATATTACTAAGTTATCAATAAAAGTTCTATCTTTTAAGTAAATTCTTCATCTTCTTCTTGCACATAAATATCCATTAAAGCTTAAAGCTTCAAAGTTCCGCTAATAGCGTCCAGCGATCCTTGTCGCGTTTGAATCCAACTGATACCAACGTAAACAAAGAGAAATCTTTGAACCGAGATATTTAATTCTGATATATTTCGTCTAGTAATCTTTGAACCGAGATATAGGTCCAGCGATCCTTGTCGCCTATACTGTTCATATAGGTCCAGCGATCCTTGTCGCCTATATTCACTGTAAACAAAGAGAAATCTAACTCTAGTAATCTTTGAACCGAGATATTTAATTCTGATATATTTCGTCTCCAGTTCATCCAAACGAGAAACTCAGGTCTAACTCTAGTAATATTTGAACCTGTGATGTTCGATTCTGATATATTTCGTCTTCAGTTCATCCGAATCAGAAACTCATGTCTAACTCTAGTAATCTTTGAACCCGGGATGTTCAATTCTGATATATTTCATCTTCAATTCATCCGACTAAGAAACTCAGGTCTAACTCTAGTAATCTTTTAACCTGGGATGTTCAAATATGATATATTTCATCTTCAGTTCATCCGAACAAGAAACTTAATTCTAACTCTAGTAATCTTTGAAGCCGAGATGTTCAATTCGTGATGTTCAATTCTGATATATTTCTTCTTCAGTTCATCCGAACAAGAAACTTAAGTCTAACTCTAGTAATCTTTGAACCCGGGATATTCAATTCTGATATATTTCATCTTCAGTTCATCCGAATCATAAATTCAGGTCTTACTATAGTGATCTTTGAACCCGGGATGTTCAATTTTGATATATTTCATCTTTAGGTCATCCGAAAAAGAAACTCAGGTCTTACTCTAGTCATGTTTGGACCCGGGATGTTTAATTTTGATATATTTCATCTGCAGTTCATCCGAAAAAGAAACTCAGGTCTAACTCTAGTAATCTTTGAACCGAAATATTTAATTCTGATATATTTCGTCTCCAGTTCATCCAAACGAGAAACTCAGGTCTAACTCTAGTAATCTTTGAACCTGTGATGTTCGATTCTGATATATTTCGTATTCAGTTCATCCGAATGAGAAACTCAGGTTTAACTCTAGTAATCTTTGAACCTGTGATGTTCAATTTTGACAGAGTTGTAAACTGTATCCCACTTCATCTCTAACAATTCATTAACCAATTGTGAAATATTCAAAATATTTGCTAATAAAGAATAATTTTTGGGATATTTTGACTTTGGGTCACATAAAACTGACCAAAGTTGCGTTTGGGTCATCCGAAAATTTTAATTAGAGTTTGGGTCACATGACCTTCTTTGACCGTCTTGACTGTGAAGTTCTCAGTTATGTCCTAAAATGACTAAATTAACCCCAACGGTCGCCTAGTTTTACTAACTAAACCAAATGGAATTTCATCTTTAATGTCCGGAGATGAAAACGAAGAAGAACAATGGCAGCGAGATCTCTGCTTTTCACGGCAAGAAGTGAAATGTCTTTTTCTATGATTTTCCCATTCTTTCGTTATAATAATTTCATCCGAAAATGATACACAAATCAAATGGGTAAATTGTATCTCGACACCTTTTCAGTGATGTTAACATTTGAGAGATATGATACCCTGTATAGAAAATGAAATTTATTAGGCTTTTTTTATTTGGGTTTGTTGATATGATCTGCTGACCAATAAAAATGAAACAATGATTAGATTTATTTCTCTATTAGCTTTCTCAACGAGATCAATCGTTAGAACTAATCAACTGCTAAAAGTTTGAAACTCGTATTCACTGAATATCAATTTAATAATGGATCTGTTTGTTTTTTCAAAGTTTTAGTGGTAGCAGCACGTCATGAACTACCAAGGATTTTGATGCAATGAATTAACCCAGATTAGATATTGCTGAAGAACTTAATGATATCAATGAAGATCTACGATGGTGTTTACCAGTTCACAATCTCCGTTGTATCACTATCAATTCGACTTCTTCAATTCACAATCTCGACAAAATAAGCACCTTCTTTCTTGTTCACAAGTTCATCATCATCTCTGCTCAATTTACACGGATAGAAGCCCATCGAATCAATCCCGGCAGCAGCAGAAGACTCACAGATGAGAAGGGGAAAAATGAATTCTTTATTGATTTAGATTTTAGGGTTATTATATAATGGATTCTGTTACACATGCACACGGTCACTAACGGTGTTAAGTAAATACAAATAAAAAAACTAAAAAAATAATTTTAATAACGGTCAAATACGGTCCTGTGACCCAAACTCTAATTAAAATTTTCTGGTGACCCAAACGCAACTTTGGTCACTTTTGTGTGACCCAAAGTCAAAATATCCCATAATTTTTTGGTGATTGACATCCTAGATGCAACTCTAACTTTTCGGTCATCCTTAAGAAAAATTATACAAGTTTTGTGCATTCTCACCCTGTTTTAGAAAAAGTAATACTTTCATTTTTTTCAGAAAAAGTGATATTTTTGTCCCATATCAGTAAAAGTGATACTTTCATCCAGTGTCATGAAAAGTGATATAACACGTTATGTAATTATTAATGGTGTTTCATTTTTTAACCATCACAGTGTTCTTGTCTTATACTTTGGTTTGGTGGTATCAAAAGAAAAAAATATATTTTGGTTTGCCTTTGATATTCTTAATTTACGTGTTTCTAGTCAATTAAATTTTGATGGTGTGTGGAAAAAACAAAACGAAAAAAAGCAAACGGAAAAAAAAAAAGGAAAACAATTTTTTTTAGTGATCAACTTGATCATTATCTTCTTTGATAACTTTAGTCTACAAAGAGATAGTGGTCAATGAAGAGATGAATTCTCCCTTAGTATAGACTATCAAGTACTCTACACGCACATGACCCTTCCCATGGTCCCAAGATTGGCAGACACAAATTATAGAAAATAGAGACCCTACTCAACTTTATTTGTACGTGTCAAATGTTTAGCAATCAAAACATCAAACAATTTGATGAAATTTGTATAACAAAAACAAATGATACATAAAATGTCCAAATCCACGAAACCCTAATACAGAAACATTAGTCTCCCTCAGCCCGGCTGCCATTGCTTCACTTCTTCTCTAGATCCGCCTCCTCCTTTCTCTGCAACTCCTTATTATCTCTATTCTTCCTACTCAGTATAGCTGATTTTGCTTTGGATATCACCACCCTAATCACAGAAGTATTTTCAGATTCATGTTCTACTCTTCCGCTGAGTTTTGCATTTAGATTTGGGGTAATTTTCACTACCCACCTTATATTCGTTTGCTAATCTCGCAACATATATACAGAGATTAAAATCTGGGTTAATATTTGTTGTTACTCATATCAATATCAGAATAAACGTTTGATAAAAAAAAATTGATTTTTTTTTTGTCATGATTTTAAGAAAGATAATTCTTTTTTGATTTTTGATTTTTTTTTTATGATTTTAAGAAAAGTCTTGTTCTTGGGTTCCCGAATTCCTGCATTTTTGACAAGATCTGTTACTCTTTTATTTACAAGATCTGTTACTCCATTTTTATGAATTGATTTTTTTTTTGTTGTTGGATGAGCAGAATTTACTCTACCAAGCTTCGCATTTGAAAAAAGTATGAAATAATTTCGAATCTATCGCATTTAGGATTGTAATTTTTTTAAAAGATTTTTTTTTTTTGTTGAAGATTAACCTGCAAAATCTTAGTATAAGAACTGTATGAGTAAGTTCCTTATGAGAGCGAGGTATTTACAGGGTTTAAGCAGCGGATCTTGCTATGGGATATGAATTAACTAGTAAAAGACAACAACAACGCGAGGTCAGTAAAAGACACGCCTTGTCTCATTAACTCCATTTCTAAGCAACTGACAGTAATTTTCAGTTTTTTTTAATATAAACCCTGTGATTTGAGTATAGGTATGATACTCTAGAGCAGTGGAAACCACTCGTTCTATTTCCAGAATTACGGTAAACTTCTTCCAGGCATTAGAAGTACATGCTTCAAAATTGTCTCAGATAGTGGAAGAATCTCAAACTGCCAATGACCAGAAATTATGACCTTGAACAGAAATATGAGGTACAACTTCTTCCATTTGATTTAGTTGTTTGGTTGAATAACTTCCCTTTTGGATGGTTTTAACTTTTTAGATGCTATGTGGGAGTAGGGAAAGTAGCAGAGCTACTAGTAAGTTCAAGTGCAAGGAAGAAAAAGATGGTATGTGTCCAACACAGGAAACTTCTACAATTTGTTGTTTAGTATTTTTAAAGACTTAGACTAGTAATATAACTGATCAACTAAGTATGCTGGCAGCCGTAGTTTGTTCTTGCTAAAGCTATCCAGAATATGGATTTCTCATAAATAATTAAGTTTCATGCTAAGGGATTGTGAAAGCTAACTCTTCAGTTACTGATTTTATCAGGTTCAGATAGCATCTGGCGGTCTTCGAGGGTGTGCATTGTGCAGAACTGATGAATTTTGTCAAGAAATGTCAACAATGCAAGATTTCACTGGTTCTATCAAAGGTGAGTGGACAACTTATCATTGCGAGGGTACTGCTGCAGTATAGACACAGGTTGGGGGCATACTAAATTTGAAATTCAAATTCATTGTTTAGTGTAACTAACTTTATTTTTTTCATTTCTTTGTTCACTGTGTGTGAATTTGTTTTCTTTCGCTCGAGTGATTTGTAGTATTAGTGATGTTGGTTTTGATACATTGAAGTTACTATTAATTAAGAGCCTCACTAATTAGTATGTTGTTGTTACTTACCAACTAGTACTTATACCCGACTTAGCTCATTTCGTATTATATTACAGGGGACTATCACAACCGCTTAACACCAAACCCATTCCATCTCCACACAAGATGTACACACTTGGCTAATTTTCCTCAAGAACTCCCTTCTTAATTTTAGGTGAAAAAGTATATCTCTTAAATTCATTGGTATTAAAACTTGACTAATACACCATTAAATATCACACTAGGAGCGTGGAGCTAAAAGGGAGAACTGGCCAGGATTCTCAAGGCTACTCCATACCCATATACCACATGGTATAGACAAACACAAAACTAGGTTCATCTGTTCTTGATCTTGGGTAACTTAACAAACCTGGGATATTGATATTTCATGGTTTATGCACAACCAATTTGGTGCTAGTAACTTTCTCCTTTCATTGGTTTTTCTGATCTTGTCCGTATGCTGGACTTACTTATTTTCATGTGCCCTGGAATAATTGTCACTTAAATCTCATTACAACTCCTTCCTTCCCAATTTTGGAATCTTAATATTTATTCTGCATGTTAATGATTGCATTCTTTCTCAGATTCAACCTTGATGAAGACGAAAACGAAAGGCCTACCTTTGCTTCTATGATAAAACCTGTTGATTCCCTGACAATGAAGCTATCGAAAAGGTACAGTGTAAAGCAGTTGCAACTCTTACTTTATCTTGAATGCAAAAATGTATTTGTGATGCTAATCCATCAATGGTTTTAGTTAAAAGAAATTCAAAACTTTGCTTTCTTATATGAAGAAAGCATCAAATTTTGTCATTTTCAGGTGCTGATTAAGGTGGCCATTTGTAGTACTAAGTGTTGTAGGACAAACCAACTATGTTTTTCCTTGTGTTAGAATCTGTATTTTACCCCTTTGTGGTAGAGTTGCTGCAGCCTTTTGATTATGTGAACTTAATTTCTGTCACTCAAATCATAACCCTCCGAGTCCCTGACCTAGTTGTCCTCACCATGAACATCTGAGTTGCAGTATATTCTTGGGGCTTTGTTTGCAGTATGATCTTTATCTTGAACTAATACTTGGTTTGAGAAGACAAAAGTTTCCTGCAATCTCTTTTGGTTGTAAATATTAATTTAGTGAAGATGAGATCTTGGTTGTGACTGTAAGATGATGTTTAATTACATTAAATAAGCGGTGCATATTGAGTTGGTATTTTTATTATCAGAAAATATTTTGTTCAAGCTTTAGTTTAAAATGTGTGGTTTTACTTGAAATGTCACATGGTATCATTGTTCATATTTTATGGCTATGCTACCGCCCATCCATTTTTTCTGCTGGATTAAGATGCCTTCATCACTCATCTCTCTTTGTGTGATGCAGTTTATTGAAGGTGAAATGAATGAAGAAAAATAAATTCTGACGATGAAGGATGCCTAACGTCAATAATTTGGATTCTTTGCACTTGGTAGGCCACGTAAGATCTCTACCAAATGATTAATAATTTTGGTTGCTACAGCTCCTAGATGATGACATTGATATTTTTTGTGTGCTAAAGCTCTTTGTATGTTTAACTATATTATTGTACATATTGTAGAGTGAAGCTATATACACTTTTGCTTAATATAGTTTTAAGCTAACAAAAATGAAAAATAAAGGGCTTTTGAAATTCAGCCAAAATGAAACGAGTAAGAGGCCTGGTGGTTTCATGTAAAAGTTACAGTTACTTGTATTTTTATGGCAACTTAAAGTTGGTTGTATTTTTCAGCAATCTGTTTCATTTGTTGTGATGCAAACCAAAAGCATTGACGCCGTGTTTAACTTGTTTCAGGAAGACAATGAGATACTCCTATTGAACCTTGTACTGAAGATCCCAAATCAGAGGTATTTGCTTTATTATAGTTTGAAGTTAGCATAGAAAACTTATGCGAATGAAAAGTAAAAGAGAACTTTAGAAAATTAGGAAAATATGATACAAAATGTAAGATGCATGGTAACTTGTATTTCTATAGCAACTTGAAATTGGTCGTACTAGAATAGTCGATACACCAACCCAAAGCATTGACACTGTTTAATTTGTTTCCCAAAAGCATTGACACTGTTTAATTTGTTTCAGGATGATGATGAGGATAAGTCCAAGATGATGAGGATGATGAGGATAAGTCCAAGTGAAGCCGAAGATCCGGAACTGCTTAAGCAAGCAGACATGGATGAACGAAGAAGGCCGTTTTCTCAAGAATAGATTGTATTGCAAGCCTGTAAATTGGAAGACCAGGTCCATCACACTAAATTGGAAGACCTGGGCTATACATTTTTTTTTATTTGTGATTTAGAAAATTGTCACGGTTAACTGTGACAAGAAATTGTGACAAAAGGGTACACGTGTCAACATAAGAGTGTTTTTATAAATGAAAGTAACAGTTAAAATGTTACACTTGTCGTAACAAAAAAGACACGTGTACATTAAATAGTTGTGGCTAAATTTAGGTAACTTTTATATGTGTTACTAGTACAGTAACTAAAGGTGACACGTGTACCTGAAAGAATTGTTGCTATTTAATTAGTCACACTAATAACTGTTGTTCTATATGTGATAGTGTGGGACACGTTTCGGCAACCTAATTGTTGTTATTATGAAGTACAATTAAAACTATTGGATTAATTGTTACTGCAGGACACGTGTCACCATCCTAAAATTAGTGCATTCGTTACTGTTTTTTTCAGTAACGGTTTTTAAGCGTGACTTCAATAAATAAGTGTCACAGAAAAAAGCGTTGCAAACAATTACAACAATTAATATCACAGCGTTTCTCTAACGGTGTATATGTGTGACAAAAAAATTTAGTAACAGAAATAACCTGTGACAAAATCCGAGATTTGGTGTAGTGCAAGGTTACCAGAGAACGCATGGTAACCTTTGACTTAAAACCATAATTTGGTCGCGCCAAACAACGCCAATGGCATTCCAACCATGACGCGCCACCATGCTGGCCTTCCTTATACGGCCACCAAAAACGAAAGCGTGCGACGATCAACACCTACCTTTCCTCTTAAGATGCAAAATCTCGACCGTCAAAGGTCACCAATCTAGCAAGTTTCCCAAGCTCGACTTGCCAGGCAACAATAATATGCTACATGTTTTCCACAAAAACATTCGATACATCAACACATATCACAAACCGGGGGATCCTCTTTGGGTATTGGTTTGGCGGTGTACAGCGTGCGGTGTACACTACGCTCGTCATAAGGAAGTGTCATAAGGGTGAGGCGGTTAGTAAATACAGGGAGTTAATGGTGAAATGCTCTTTTTGTGGGACATCAATTCCATGCGTTAACGGTTACCACCTCCTCCCATTTACTTACCCATTTTTTCCATTCCTTAATGAGACCAGAGTAAGTTTCACTTCGACTTGTATAAATAGGTCTTACCTATTTCCACCGAACAATAAGTTCAGTCAGGAGAAGACAACACTCATAAAACATTTGCTAGTGTAGTTGCAGGAATTCCCACACTACACCTTTGTTAAGATTCTATAGAAATCTATTGGAAATCAATTAAACTTCAAAGATTTAAACGACACTTTACTATTCAAATCTCAGAAATGTTTACAGAATTGGAAGAAATCAAGATTACATATATTCTCTTGAAATTTCTCTCTCCTCAAGACTCTTTCAACTCTCAAAAATACATCATCATTTTCTGGATCTATCGAACCATTTATATATGGATTTACATAATGGATGACAGCTAAGTTTTCCTCCTATTTAGGATCTATTCTGCGATCTCATCGCAATCACTACAATATTCTCTATCGCAAGAACGATAACTATCGCAGGATCAACGTATTCTTATTTTACTTCTTCCATCGTCAATTTCTTTTGAGTATTCTGTGACGCTCGTGAGACGTTGTTAAAGAATTGGCAGTGACACTCGCAGAAACGTTGTTAATATCGCAGGAATAGCGTTGTAGCGATATTGTGGTCCTACATCTTGCCTCTTCTCATGTCTTTTATGCGAAGAAGAGAAGATCATGAGAACCAATATTCTTTATTACTCTCGCAACTTATTTCTCTTTTATACTTTCTTCTCGACAAGATTCCGTTAATCTAGCCTTTCTTACACGTGTTGTGAATTCCTTCATTTATTTGACACGTCTCTGCTCAATAGGCCCACCCCCTTTTGCCTATAAAAGGTAGAATTAAGTTTCAAAACTAATTTTCTTCTTCCGTTTCCTCATCTTCTTTATTTGTTTACTTCGTCTTCTGTCATATTCTTCTGCTACTGTTCTAATGGAGTCATCAAGGTATGTTTCTTGACTTATGAAATTTATTTAAGCTAATTTTTACTTTTATTCTCCAATCTTTCTTATTTGATTCTTCATAACTTCCATGTTATGTCTTCTCTTCAGCGGAACTACACAATCCACGATTCAAAACCCTAATACTCGCAAAAGACTAGTAGAGAAGAAGAAGAGGAGTTCTGCGAATGATAAGGTAGTACGAAACATATTCTATTTCCTAATAACAATATTGTTGCCTCTGTTTCTTATCAGAGTTATTGTTCGCAGAATGACGAGAACCCCGTTAAGCCTTCCAAACGATCTCGCCACTTTAAGACATTTGGGGAAGATCTTATTATTCCCACATTAACATCCGTGAAGATTACTCCCACACCATCGCAACCAAATATTTCTAGTTTTGTTTGTGAGAATATCGCTACCCATATTTATACTTCTTTGACAAATCAAGCTTCTAAAATTGTTGTGACTGAGACTCTTTATAGTCCTTTACGGCCTTCAACTGTTGTTTTTCCACATACTCCTCCTGAAAACTCAACCATCACAAATGATTGTCAACTTTCTCTCATTACTACTTCATCTTCTACACCCCTTCCTTCATCAAACGAAACTTTTGCAGGCGTTGATGTTGCTTTTAAAATCTTGTCTAACATTTTAGACAATGCTAGAAAATCTTCCACTGACCCTCTCCAGCATGAAGCTTGCGAGACTCTACTCAATTATTTTGGCTCTGAGGGTAATGCTTCGCGAGCATATTTGGAAAATGAGATTGAAGCTCTGAGGAAAAGCCTTCAAGTTAAAACAGCTGAATGTGATACTTTGAATCATATGCTTCGCAACTCTTCTCTAGACTGTAAGAATCTTAGCAGAAATAATGACGAGCTGAAAGGTACATTTTTCTTGCCTCTGCTCTTTGGTTTTTCTGTTTTAATTTTATATTCTTTGTACTCAGGCTTCCTTCTTAAATTCTTGATTCATATATTAGTTTCAAATCGGACTCGTTTCATAGAAAGACTCAAATTTGAATCTATCGCTGAAGAAGCTCGCGTTGAAAGAGATTCTTGGATGGATCAACATACTAGACTAGACAATCTTTACAATTATTCAATTGATCACATAAATAATCTTACTAATGAGAATAATCAATTATTGCAAAGGCAAAATTTATTAAGTGACGAGGTTGATCGCCTCTCATATTTATTTTTTAAGGCTAATTTGGCGATGGAATCTTTATCAGATGAGAATAAGACTTTATCCCAAGAAAAACATAGATTTTCAAGCTTGATGGCGATTTCCTCGCAGCAATTAAGTAATCTTCAAAACATATGTGATAATCAAGAGCAATCTCTTCGCTCTCTTAAGAATGAGCTCAAGGAATTAACTGAATCATCTACTGCCGAGAAGGATAAACTTATCAAGGGTAGATTAACTCTTAGTTTAAGAGCCAACGAACTTCAAGACCAATACTCTCAATTAAAGGAATCTCATTTAGCAAAGGAAAACTCATATATTCGCAACAAATAAGAAAGCATGAAATCTCGTCTGAAGGGTATGGTTGGAGATAAATTCGATGATGCCATGAATCAATGGGAGAACTGTTTATTTGAATTAATCCAAAACTTAACCTCGTAAAAAGAAGGTAGTCAATTGACTGCCTCTCTTGTTGAGCTTCTTATAAAAAATTGTGTTATATTCCTTGTGAAATTTTTGTCTAACTGATCTTTTATTATTTTGTTGCTCGCAGAATCCGAAAGAAATCTTCATTCTACCATCGCTGATCTGACCACTAAATTGGATAAAGTTCGCAAAGAAAATAAGTTTCTTGTTTCCAATTATCTTGATTCCCGCGACAAAGAAGAAAGAAGACTTGATTATCTCGAATACTTTAAAAACATAGAGATTAGGAATCGTGATAGAAGTTTCCTTCGCAAGGTCCATCTCAGTGCTGAAGTTCTTGTGAACAAGATTCTTCTCTCCAATTCTCTCCCTCTTATATCTGTTCCTCCTCTAAAGGTTGATGATGATGAAATTCCTCTTCCCATGGATGAAGATTTAGAGTTTACTAATGATGAAGAAAATACCACTCAAGAAGATGGTGAAGAAGAAGAAAAAAGAAGTCCCCCCAAAGAAGCAGCTGCGGGTGGCGAAGAAAATGTTGATGAAGAGCCAAAAGAAGGAGAGACTCATGATGAAAAGGATGCTGAAAAAGCTGATAACTCTGGCAGAAATAATAAATCTGACGAGCAAGAAGAATAAAACTAGCGAAGCCATCGTTGAAATTTGAATTTTATCTTTGCTTTCTTTTTCTTATTCTTTCTTGCGAGCGATGTAATTTTTGAGACTTTTTAGAATTTAACTTTCAATTTATCTTACTTTGAATATTTTTCAAGGAAGATAATGAAACCTTACTTCTCTATTCCCTTACTTTCCCTTCATTATCTTTCTTGAAATGGTGAATCATTTTCTGTATCTTCTTTAAGGAATTGTGTTGTTGCATTGTTCGCGAAGGTATGAATATATCTGCGATACAATGAATATTGTTGCGATGTTCTGAAAAATTCTGAAGTAATCTGCGATGTGAGGAATTTGCCTTCTTATATATGGTTCTGCTATGAATGAATACTTCCTGAAATCTTAAAATGGAATAGTTAATTGGTAAGATTATTCTTTTGGTCTTATTTTGCCTTCCTAGGTATAGGTCTTATTTTGCCAAACTTTTTCTGTCTGCGACAAAATCGCAGGATTTCTTAACATTTGCATGTAAAGACCCTTTGATCTTGTCTTATCCATGTTCTTTCAAAATCTTTGCGATAATATGATAAGTATAAACTCTATGTCAAGAATTTAACCATATGACATTATCGTCTTGCGATGAAATCGCAGGACGTCTTTACACTTTCATGTAAAAACCCATTGATCTCATCTTAACTTTTGGCTTGTTGCCTATGTATAATTTACGTCACACGACAATATGACAGGCCCAAATGTTCTTGCGATTATAAATACCCATGACATTGCCGTCTTAAGACACTTATCAGCTCCCTAATGGAGGGTGCCGCCCTTATCTTCCCCCTGGTTGCCCCTTCAAGGAGGGAACATCGGCCATACAAGACTAGCTCCTCCCATCTAGATTTACCAACAACCAGCTGTTTTCGCAGCCTCTTGTCCTTTATGCCTATATGGCTTATAGTTACAAGACTTGTAACGCCCCGGTTTTCAAAACCCGGAGTGCTACTTGGAAACCATAGCCGAGGCCCAGCTACTAAGCCCAAGCACATTAAATAATTTATTCAGGCTTATTTTTACCATTTCTGTCGCAAAGGAAAACTAAAAAAAAAAAATCATTTCGGAAGATCTAACCGTTGATTTAACCTAAATTTTTATGGCTTTACGTGCTGGACCGCTAAGCGGCTGCCTACGTACCCAAAAGGATCAAGCACGACCGTAGTTCATCAGACGATGCCAAATACACAATCAACAATTTTTGGATGATCAAATTATTAAGGTTAACTTACCCAAGGCACTTGTTCGAACCACATCCACAATCAATATTTAAATTCAATCAATATGCTCGCCCAAGGGAGCCCACATATGGAAACACCACATCCATAAACAATAATTAAATTCAATCAATCCGCTCGCCCAAGGGAGCCCACATATGGAAACACCACATCCATAAATAATAATTAAATTCAATCAATCCGCTCGCCCAAGGGAGCCCACATATGGAAACACCACATCCATAAACAATAATTAAATTAAATCAATCCGCCGCCCAAGGGAGCCCACATATGGAAACACCACATCCATAAATAATAATTAAATTCAATCAATCCGCTCGCCCAAGGGATCCCACATATGGAAACACCACATCCATAAATAATAATTAAATTCAATTAATCCGCTCGCCCAAGGGAGCCCCACGTGGGTTTAGGAAACAAAACCGTCCCCAAGGATATCTCGTATCCCAATATAATACAACAATAAATTCAATCAATCTGCTCGCCCAAGGGAGCCCCACGTGGGTTTAGGAAACAAATACCGTTTCCAAGGATATCTCGTATCCCGTCATAAATAATCTTTAAGAATCACATTCTATGGACCGCAGCCCAACATTCATAATCATGCTCACAACATCGATTATCATCCATATATTAATGGAAACTTGCAAACATAAATTTAATTAAAAGAAACTTAAATAAAAGAAGAGTTTTAGATTGTGTTGCGCCTACCTCTAATCGCAATCCAAAAACTATCAACAATACAAGGAAGAGCTTTATCACCGAAAAAATCGTCTTTGATATAAAGAATCTCTAGCTATTTCCACTAATTTAGATTTTAGTTTCCATTATATCATTCACAACTACAAAAGAATAATGGAAAGCAGAAGAAAAAGTTGGTTAGGTTACTCTTTTCTTTTCATTATAAGATATATATACACTCACAACCCTGAATCAGTAACGGTAGTCCGACACGTCTCAACTTTACAGCTTACCTTCGGTCTTAAAAACTCGAGGAAACATTCACGATATATAACCCAAACAAAACATTCAATGTTATTCAACACCAACTCTCACAAGCATGATAGCTATTGTGCAGACAACCCCAAAAGTAAAGACAACCCCAATTTCTAGGCCAAGAGCGATAGCTATTGTGAACCCGACCTTTCAACATAATGGTTTAATATAAAATAGCTTTCAACAAACCACAATTACTTGAACAGAGATTCAGCTCTTAAATAAGCTCAAACATATTCCATTCATTCTTGCTGAAACATATTGCATGACCATTCAAACTGACCAAACATATTCATACAAAATTCAAGCTTCAACTCAATACCGAAACAATTCAGGGAATAGGCTATGCAAGTCCAGTCTAATGTACTTTCCAAAATCATGTCTTATACTGATCAAAACATGGTGAAACTTTTACTACAGACTCAATACTATATCAGAGAAACTTCATAAAAATATCAAGTAAAAGTGACAGCTAAATATAAAGATAAGAGAGATTTTATAAGCATAATTCAGACTGAAAACGTATAGTCACAAAATGGAAACTTCATCTAATTAGGGTACTTATGGACATCCAATTGCTCTGAAATTTTTACAGAAGCATGATAATACAAATGGGTTTATCATATCCAAAATATAAGCAATTCTACGCAACAAAACTCCTAATCCAGGGTATCAAACCTACTCACGTTCTGACAAAATTCTGTACCTAAAGTCTCTGTTATATAGCTGATTTGGGTACCTGTACTCACCTGATTTGTATGAAACTTTGGTCGAGTCTTTGGAAACTAGTTATAAACAACATATCCAAAATTCAATAATTTCTAACGGTTAAAATTCATTCTAAGATGCAACCAGCTCCTGCTGCTCAGATTTCAGATCCAAAAGCAATCTCAAAACCCAAACTATGGATTTAAATTCAAAAGGTTCACCTATATATACAAAATTGAACTCAATGCTTAATAATAAAAATTGATAGAACAAGAGAAAACTTTCCTTTGGCTTGAGCTCCAAAACCCTAGCCTTTTTCCTTATTCTTCTCCCCCTCTCCAAAAATCTAATTAACATTTTTATTCTTTTCTTTTCTTTTCATTTTCTCTTAATTTATTTATTATAAATTAATCTATTTATACCCTAACTTGTAGCTTTTACATTTCAATCCACCCACCTAGGCTAAGGCTAAGGAAAAACAATTTAAACACAAGGTTAACCAATCCGGGTAAAACCCGAACCGAAACAGTAGTTAAAAATACAGGGTATTACATTCTACCACCCTTAAAAGAAATTTCGTCCCGAAATTAAGATCTAAAGCCTAGAGCTACGATACCAAAGCCGGTTTTCAAAACCCGGAGTGCTACTTGGAAACCATAGCCGAGGCCCGGCTACTAAGACCAAGCACATTAAATAATTTATTCAGGCTTATTTTTACCATTTCCCCGGAGTGCTACTTGGAAACCATAGCCGAGGCCCGGCTACTAAGCCCAAGCACATTAAATAATTTATTCATGCTTATTTTTACCATTTTTGTCGCAAAGGAAAACTAAAAAAAAAAATCATTCCGGAAGATCTAACCGTTGATTTAACCTAAATTTTTATGGCTTTACGTCTTTGGACCGCTAAGCGGCCGCCTACGTACCCAAAAGGATCAAGCACGACCGTAGTTCATCGACGATGCCAAATACACAATCAACAATTTTTGGATGATCAAATTATTAAGGTTAACTTACCCAAGGCACTTGTTCGAACCACATCCACAATCAATATTTAAATTCAATCAATATGCTCGCCCAAGGGAGCCCACATATGGAAACACCACATCCATAAACAATAATTAAATTCAATCAATCCGCTCGCCCAAGGGAGCCCACATATGGAAACACCACATCCATAAATAATAATTAAATTCAATCAATCCGCTCGCCAAGGGAGCCCACATATGGAAACACCACATCCATAAACAATAATTAAATTAAATCAATCCGCTCGCCCAAGGGAGCCCACATATGGAAACACCACATCCATAAATAATAATTAAATTCAATCAATCCGCTCGCCCAAGGGATCCCACATATGGAAACACCACATCCATAAATAATAATTAAATTCAATTAATCCGCTCGCCCAAGGGAGCCCAACGTGGGTTTAGGAAACAAAACCGTCCCCAAGGATATCTCGTATCCCAATATAATACAACAATAAATTCAATCAATCCGCTCGCCCAAGGGAGCCCCACGTGGGTTTAGGAAACAAATACCGTTTCCAAGGATATCTCGTATCCCATCATAAATAATCTTTAAGAATCACATTCTATGGACCGCAGCCCAACATTCATAATCATGCTCACAACATCGATTATCATCCATATATTAATGGAAACTTGCAAACATAAATTTAATTAAAAGAAACTTAAATAAAAGAAGAGTTTTAGATTGTGTTGCACCTACCTCGAATCGCAATCCAAAAACTATCAACAATACAAGGAAGAGCTTTATCACCGAAGAAATCGTCTTTGATATAAAGAATCTCTAGCTATTTCTACTAATTTAGATTTTAGTTTCCATTATATCATTCACAACTACAAAAGAATAATGGAAAGCAGAAGAAAAGGTTGGTTAGGTTACTCTTTTCTTTTCATTATAAGATATATATACACTCACAACCCTGAATCAGTAACGGTAGTCCGACACGTCTCAACTTTACCGCTTACCTTCGGTCTTAAAAACTCGAGGAAACATTCACGATATATAACCCAAACAAAACATTCAATGTTATTCAACACCAACTCTCACAAGCATGATAGCTATTGTGCAGACAACCCCAAAAGTAAAGACAACCCCAATTTCTAGGCCAAGAGCGATAGCTATTGTGAACCCGACCTTTCAACATAATGGTTTAATATGAAATAGCTTTCAACAAACCACAATTACTTGAACAGAGATTCAGCTCTTAAATAAGCTCAAACATATTCCATTCATTCTTGCTGAAACATATTGCATGACCATTCAAACTG
Organism: Papaver bracteatum; assembly: GCA_023529315.1. Classification (NCBI taxonomy): domain Eukaryota; kingdom Viridiplantae; phylum Streptophyta; class Magnoliopsida; order Ranunculales; family Papaveraceae; genus Papaver; species Papaver bracteatum. The sequence continues at coordinate 95,823 of JAJJWX010002367.1, forward strand.
ACCAAACATATTCATACAAAATTCAAGCTTCAACTCAATACCGAAACAATTCAGGGAATAGGCTATGGAAGTCCAGTCTAATGTACTTGCCAAAATCATGTCTTATACTGATCAGAACATGGTGAAACTTTTACTACAGACTCAATACTATATCAGAGACACTTCATAAAAATATCAAGTAAAAGTGACAGCTAAATATAAAGATAAGAGAGATTTTATAAGCATAATTCAGACTGAAAACGTACAGTCACAAAATGGAAACTTCATCTAATTAGGGTACTTATGGACATCCAATTGCTCTGAAATTTTTACAGAAGCATGATAATACAAATGGGTTTATCATATCCAAAATATAAGCAATTCTACACAACAAAACTCCTAATCCAGGGTATCCAACCTACTCACGTTCTGACAAAATTCTGTACCTAAAGTCTCTGTTATATAGCTGATTTGGGTACCTGTACTCACCTGATTTGTATGAAACTTTGGTCGAGTCTTTGGAAACTAGTTATAAACAACATATCCAAAATTCAATAATTTCTAACGGTTCAAATTCATTCTAAGATGCAACCAGCTCCTGCTGCTCAGATTTCAGATCCAAAAGCAATCTCAAAACCCAAACTAGGGATTTAAATTCAAAAGGTTCACCTATATATACAAAATTGAACTCAATGCTTAATAATAAAAATTGATAGAACAAGAGAAAACTTTCCTTTGGCTTGAGCTCCAAAACCCTAGCCTTTTTCCTTATTCTTCTCCCCCTCTCCAAAAATCTAATTAACATTTTTATTCTTTTCTTTTCTTTTCATTTTCTCTTAATTTATTTATTATAAATTAATCTATTTACACCCTAACTTGTAGCTTTTACATTTCAATCCACCCACCTAGGCTAAGGCTAAGGCTAAGGAACAACAATTTAAACACAAGGTTAACCAATCCGGGTAAAACCCGAACCGAAACAGTAGTTAAAAATACAGGGTATTACATTCTACCACCCTTAAAAGAAATTTCGTCCCGAAATTAAGATCTAAAGCCTAGAGCTCTGATAACGGTTTTCAAAAAGTGCTACTTGGAAACCATAGCCGAGGCCCGCTACTAAGCCCAAGCACATTAAATAATTTATTCAGGCTTATTTTTACCATTTCCCCGGAGTGCTACTTGGAAACCATAGCCGAGGCCCGGCTACTAAGCCCAAGCACATTAAATAATTTATTCAGGCTTATTTTTACCATTTCTGTCGCAAAGGAAAACTAAAAAAAAAAAATCATTTCGGAAGATCTAACCGTTGATTTAACCTAAATTTTTTGGTTTTATGTCTTTGGACCGCTAAGCGGCTGCCTACGTACCCAAAAGGATCAAGCACGACCGTAGTTCATCAGACGATGCCAAATACACAATCAATAATTTTTGGATGATCAAATTATTAAGGTTAACTTACCCAAGACACTTGTTCGAACCACATCCACAATCAATATTTAAATTCAATCAATCTGCTCGCCCAATGGAGCCCACATATGGAAACACCACATCCATAAACAATAATTAAATTCAATCAATCCGCTCGCCCAAGGGAGCCCGCATATGGAAACACCACATCCATAAATAATAATTAAATTCAATCAATCCGCTCGCCCAAGGGAGCCCACATATGGAAACACCACATCCATAAACAATAATTAAATTAAATCAATCCGCTCGCCCAAGGGAGCCCACATATGGAAACACCACATCCATAAATAATAATTAAATTCAATCAATCCGCTCGCCCAAGGGATCCCACATATGGAAACACCACATCCATAAATAATAATTAAATTCAATCAATCCGCTCGCCCAAGGGAGCCCCACGTGGGTTTAGGAAACAAAACCGTCCCCAAGGATATCTCGTATCCCAATATAATACAACAATAAATTCAATCAATCCGCTCGCCCAAGGGAGCCCCACGTGGGTTTAGGAAACAAATACCGTTTCCAAGGATATCTCGTATCCCATCATAAATAATCTTTAAGAATCACATTCTATGGACCGCAGCCCAACATTCATAATCATGCTCACAACATCGATTATCATCCATATATTAATGGAAACTTGCAAACATAAATTTAATTAAAAGAAACTTAAATAAAAGAAGAGTTTTAGATTGTGTTGCACCTACCTCGAATCGCAATCCAAAAACTATCAACAATACAAGGAAGAGCTTTATCACCGAAGAAATCGTCTTTGATATAAAGAATCTCTAGCTATTTCTACTAATTTAGATTTTAGTTTCCATTATATCATTCACAACTACAAAAGAATAATGGAAAGCAGAAGAAAAGGTTGGTTAGGTTACTCTTTTCTTTTCATTATAAGATATATATACACTCACAACCCTGAATCAGTAACGGTAGTCCGACACGTCTCAACTTTACCGCTTACCTTCGGTCTTAAAAAACTCGAGGAAACATTCACGATATATAACCCAAACAAAACATTCAATGTTATTCAACACCAACTCTCACAAGCATGATAGCTATTGTGCAGACAACCCCAAAAGTAAAGACAACCCCAAAAGTAAAGACAACCCCAATTTCTAGGCCAAGAGCGATAGCTATTGTGAACCCGACCTTTCAACATAATGGTTTAATATAAAATAGCTTTCAACAAACCACAATTACTTGAACAGAGATTCAGCTCTTAAATAAGCTCAAACATATTCCATTCATTCTTTCTGAAACATATTGCATGACCATTCAAACTGACCAAACATATTCATACAAAATTCAAGCTTCAACTCAATACCGAAACAATTCAGGGAATAGGCTATGCAAGTCCAGTCTAATGTACTTGCCAAAATCATGTCTTATACTGATCAGAACATGGTGAAACTTTTACTATAGACTCAATACTATATCAGAGACACTTCATAAAAATATCAAGTAAAAGTGACAGCTAAATATAAAGATAAGAGAGATTTTATAAGCATAATTCAGACTGAAAACGTACAGTCACAAAATGGAAACTTCATCTAATTAGGGTACTTATGGACATCCAATTGCTCTGAAATTTTTACAGAAGCATGATAATACAAATGGGTTTATCATATCCAAAATTTAAGTAATTCTATGCAACAAAACTCCTAATCCAGGGTATCCAACCTACTCACGTTCTGACAAAATTCTGTACCTAAAGTCTCTGTTATATAGCTGATTTGGGTACCTGTACTCACCTGATTTGTATGAAACTTTGGTCGAGTCTTTGGAAACTAGTTATAAACAACATATCCAAAATTCAATAATTTCTAACGGTTCAAATTCATTCTAAGATGCAACCAGCTCCTGCTGCTCAGATTTCAGATCCAAAAACAATCTCAAAACCCAAACTAGGGATTTAAATTCAAAAGGTTCACCTATATATACAAAATTGAACTCAATGCTTAATAATAAAAATTGATAGAACAAGAGAAAACTTTCCTTTGGCTTGAGCTCCAAAACCCTAGCCTTTTTCCTTATTCTTCTCCCCCTCTCCAAAAATCTAATTAACATTTTTATTCTTTTCTTTTCTTTTCATTTTCTCTTAATTTATTTATTATAAATTAATCTATTTACACCCTAACTTGTAGCTTTTACATTTCAATCCACCCACCTAGGCTAAGGCTAAGGCTAAGGAACAACAATTTAAACACAAGGTTAACCAATCCGGGTAAAACCCGAACCGAAACAGTAGTTAAAAATACATGGTATTACATTCTACCACCCTTAAAAGAAATTTCGTCCCGAAATTAAGATCTAAAGCCTAGAGCTCGATACCTAGAGCGGTTTTCAAAACCCGATACTACTTGGAAACCATAGCCGAGGCCCGGCTACTAAGCCCAAGCACATTAAATAATTTATTCAGGCTTATTTTTACCATTTCCCCGGAGTGCTACTTGGAAACCATAGCCGAGGCCCGGCTACTAAGCCCAAGCACATTAAATAATTTATTCAGGCTTATTTTTACCATTTCTGTCGCAAAGGAAAACTAAAAAAAAAAAAAATCATTTCGGAAGATCTAACCGTTGATTTAACCTAAATTTTTTGGTTTTATGTCTTTGGACCGCTAAGCGGCCGCCTACGTACCCAAAAGGATCAAGCACGACCGTAGTTCATCGACGATGCCAAATACACAATCAACAATTTTTGGATGATCAAATTATTAAGGTTAACTTACCCAAGACACTTGTTCGAACCACATCCACAATCAATATTTAAATTCAATCAATATGCTCGCCCAAGGGAGCCCACATATGGAAACACCACATCCATAAACAATAATTAAATTCAATCAATCCGCTCGCCCAAGGGAGCCCACATATGGAAACACCACATCCATAAATAATAATTAAATTCAATCAATCCGCTCGCCCAAGGGAGCCCACATATGGAAACACCACATCCATAAACAATAATTAAATTAAATCAATCCGCTCGCCCAAGGGAGCCCACATATGGAAACACCACATCCATAAATAATAATTAAATTCAATCAATCCGCTCGCCCAAGGGATCCCACATATGGAAACACCACATCCATAAATAATAATTAAATTCAATCAATCCGCTCGCCCAAGGGAGCCCCACGTGGGTTTAGGAAACAAAACCGTCCCCAAGGATATCTCGTATCCCAATATAATACAACAATAAATTCAATCAATCCGCTCGCCCAAGGGAGCCCCACGTGGGTTTAGGAAACAAATACCGTTTCCAAGGATATCTCGTATCCCGTCATAAATAATCTTTAAGAATCACATTCTATGGACCGCAGCCCAACATTCATAATCATGCTCACAACATCGATTATCATCCATATATTAATGGAAACTTGCAAACATAAATTTAATTAAAAGAAACTTAAATAAAAGAAGAGTTTTAGATTGTGTTGCACCTACCTCTAATCGCAATCCAAAAACTATCAACAATACAAGGAAGAGCTTTATCACCGAAAAAATCGTCTTTGATATAAAGAATCTCTAGCTATTTCCACTAATTTAGATTTTAGTTTCCATTATATCATTCACAACTACAAAAGAATAATGGAAAGCAGAAGAAAAAGTTGGTTAGGTTACTCTTTTCTTTTCATTATAAGATATATATACACTCACAACCCTGAATCAGTAACGGTAGTCCGACACGTCTCAACTTTACCGCTTACCTTCGGTCTTAAAAACTCGAGGAAACATTCACGATATATAACCCAAACGAAACATTCAATGTTATTCAACACCAACTCTCACAAGCATGATAGCTATTGTGCAGACAACCCCAAAAGTAAAGACAACCCCAATTTCCAGGCCAAGAGCGATATCTATTGTGAACCCGACCTTTCAACATAATGGTTTAATATGAAATAGCTTTCAACAAACCACAATTACTTGAACAGAGATTCAGCTCTTAAATAAGCTCAAACATATTCCATTCATTCTTGCTGAAACATATTGCATGACCATTCAAACTGACCAAACATATTCATACAAAATTCAAGCTTCAACTCAATACCGAAACAATTCAGGGAATAGGCTATGCAAGTCCAGTCTACTGTACTTGCCAAAATCATGTCTTATACTGATCAGAACATGGTGAAACTTTTACTACAGACTCAATACTATATCAGAGACACTTCATAAAAATATCAAGTAAAAGTGACAGCTAAATATAAAGATAAGAGAGATTTTATAAGCATAATTCAGACTGAAAACGTATAGTCACAAAAGGGAAACTTCATCTAATTAGGGTACTTCTGGACATCCAATTGCTCTGAAATTTTTACAGAAGCATGATAATACAAATGGGTTTATCATATCCAAAATATAAGTAATTCTACGCAACAAAACTCCTAATCCAGGGTATCCAACCTACTCACGTTCTGACAAAATTCTGTACCTAAAGTCTCTGTTATACAGCTGATTTGGGTACCTGTACTCACCTGATTTGTATGAAACTTTGGTCGAGTCTTTGGAAACTAGTTATAAACAACATATCCAAAATTCAATAATTTCTAACGGTTAAAATTCATTCTAAGATGCAACCAGCTCCTGCTGCTCGATTTTAGATCCAAAAGCAATCTCAAAACCCAAACTAGGGATTTAAATTCAAAAGGTTCACCTATATCAACAAAATTGAACTCAATGCTTAATAATAAAAATTGATAGAACAAGAGAAAACTTTCCTTTGGCTTGAGCTCCAAAACCCTAGCCTTTTTCCTTATTCTTCTCCCCTCTCCAAAAATCTAATTAACATTTTTTTATTCTTTTCTTTTCTTTTCATTTTCTCTTAATTTATTTATTATAAATTAATCTATTTACACCCTAACTTGTAGCTTTTACATTTCAATCCACCCACCTAGGCTAGGCTAAGGCTAAGGAACAACAATTTAAACACAAGGTTAACCAATCCGGGTAAAAACCCGAACCGCTTGATAGTTAAAAATACAGGTATTACATTCTACCACCCTTAAAAGAAATTTCGTCCCGAAATTAAGATCTAAAGCCTAGAGCTCGATACCAAAACTGTAACGCCCCGGTTTTCAAAACCCGGAGTGCTACTTGGAAACCATAGCCGAGGCCCGGCTACTAAGCCCAAGCACATTAAATAATTTATTCAGGCTTATTTTTACCATTTCCCCGGAGTGCTACTTGGAAACCATAGCCGAAGGAAAACATTAAATAAAAAAATTTCTAAAAAAAATTTCGGAAGATCTAACCGTTGATTTAACCTAAATTTTTATGGTTTTATGTCTTTGGACCGCTAAGCGGCCCTACGTACCCAAAAGGATCAAGCACGACCGTAGTTCATCAGACGATGCCAAATACACAATCAACAATTTTTGGATGATCAAATTATTAAGGTTAACTTACCCAAGACACTTGTTCGAACCACATCCACAATCAATATTTAAATTCAATCAATATGCTCGCCCAAGGGAGCCCACATATGGAAACACCACATCCATAAACAATAATTAAATTCAATCAATCCGCTCGCCCAAGGGAGCCCACATATGGAAACACCACATCCATAAATAATAATTAAATTCAATCAATCCGCTCGCCCAAGGGAGCCCACATATGGAAACACCACATCCATAAACAATAATTAAATTAAATCAATCCGCTCGCCCAAGGGAGCCCACATATGGAAACACCACATCCATAAATAATAATTAAATTCAATCAATCCGCTCGCCCAAGGGATCCCACATATGGAAACACCACATCCATAAATAATAATTAAATTCAATCAATCCGCTCGCCCAAGGGAGCCCCACGTGGGTTTAGGAAACAAAACCGTCCCCAAGGATATCTCGTATCCCAATATAATACAACAATAAATTCAATCAATCCGCTCGCCCAAGGGAGCCCCACGTGGGTTTAGGAAACAAATACCGTTTCCAAGGATATCTCGTATCCCATCATAAATAATCTTTAAGAATCACATTCTATGGACCGCACCCAACATTCATAATCATGCTCACAACATCGATTATCATCCATATATTAATGGAAACTTGCAAACATAAATTTAATTAAAAGAAACTTAAATAAAAGAAGAGTTTTAGATTGTGTTGCGCCTACCTCTAATCGCAATCCAAAAACTATCAACAATACAAGGAAGAGCTTTATCACCGAAAAAATCGTCTTTGATATAAAGAATCTCTAGCTATTTCCACTAATTTAGATTTTAGTTTCCATTATATCATTCACAACTACAAAAGAATAATGGAAAGCAGAAGAAAAAGTTGGTTAGGTTACTCTTTTCTTTTCATTATAAGATATATATACACTCACAACCCTGAATCAGTAACGGTAGTCCGACACGTCTCAACTTTACATCTTACATTCGGTCTTAAAAACTCGAGGAAACATTCACGATATATAACCCAAACAAAACATTCAATGTTATTCAACACCAACTCTCACAAGCATGATAGCTATTGTGCAGACAACCCCAAAAGTAAAGACAACCCCAATTTCTAGGCCAAGAGCGATAGCTATTGTGAACCCGACCTTTCAACATAATGGTTTAATATAAAATAGCTTTCAACAAACCACAATTACTTGAACAGAGATTCAGCTCTTAAATAAGCTCAAACATATTCCATTCATTCTTGCTGAAACATATTGCATGACCATTCAAACTGACCAAACATATTCATACAAAATTCAAGCTTCAACTCAATACCGAAACAATTCAGGGAATAGGCTATGGAAGTCCAGTCTAATGTACTTGCCAAAATCATGTCTTATACTGATCAGAACATGGTGAAACTTTTACTATAGACTCAATAATATATCAGAGACACTTCATAAAAATATCAAGTAAAAGTGACAGCTAAATATAAAGATAAGAGAGATTTTATAAGCATAATTCAGACTGAAAACGTATAGTCACAAAATGGAAACTTCATCTAATTAGGGTACTTATGGACATCCAATTGCTCTGAAATTTTTACAGAAGCATGATAATACAAATGGGTTTATCATATCCAAAATATAAGCAATTCTACACAACAAAACTCCTAATCCAGGGTATCCAACCTACTCACGTTCTGACAAAATTCTGTACCTAAAGTCTCTGTTATATAGCTGATTTGGGTACCTATACTCACCTGATTTGTATGAAACTTTGGTCGAGTCTTTGGAAACTAGTTATAAACAACATATCCAAAATTCAATAATTTCTAACGGTTCAAATTCATTCTAAGATGCAACCAGCTCCTGCTGCTCAGATTTCAGATCCAAAAGCAATCTCAAAACCCAAACTAGGGATTTAAATTCAAAAGGTTCACCTATATATACAAAATTGAACTCAATGCTTAATAATAAAAATTGATAGAACAAGAGAAAACTTTCCTTTGGCTTGAGCTCCAAAACCCTAGCCTTTTTCCTTATTCTTCTCCCCTCTCCAAAAATCTAATTAACATTTTTATTTTTTCTTTTTTTCTTTTCATTTTCTCTTAATTTATTTATTATAAATTAATCTATTTACACCCTAACTTGTAGCTTTTACATTTCAATCCACCCACCTAGGCTAAGGCTAAGGCTAAGGAACAACAATTTAAACACAAGGTTAACCAATCCGGGTAAAACCCGAACCGAAACAGTAGTTAAAAATACAGGGTATTACATTCTACCACCCTTAAAAGAAATTTCGTCCCGAAATTAAGATCTAAAGCCTAGAGCTCTGATACCAAACTGTAACGCCCCGGTTTTCAAAACCCGGAGTGCTACTTGGAAACCATAGCCGAGGCCCGGCTACTAAGCCCAAGCACATTAAATAATTTATTCAGGCTTATTTTTACCATTTCCCCGGAGTGCTACTTGGAAACCATAGCCGAGGCCCGGCTACTAAGCCCAAGCACATTAAATAATTTATTCAGGCTTATTTTTACCATTTCTGTCGCAAAGGAAAACTAAAAAAAAAAATCATTCCGGAAGATCTAACCGTTGATTTAACCTAAATTTTTATGGCTTTACGTGCTGGACCGCTAAGCGGCTGCCTACGTACCCAAAAGGATCAAGCACGACCGTAGTTCATCAGACGATGCCAAATACACAATCAACAATTTTTGGATGATCAAATTATTAAGGTTAACTTACCCAAGACACTTGTTCGAACCACATCCACAATCAATATTTAAATTCAATCAATCTGCTCGCCCAATGGAGCCCACATATGGAAACACCACATCCATAAACAATAATTAAATTCAATCAATCCGCTCGCCCAAGGGAGCCCACATATGGAAACACCACATCCATAAATAATAATTAAATTCAATCAATCCGCTCGCCCAAGGGAGCCCACATATGGAAACACCACATCCATAAACAATAATTAAATTAAATCAATCCGCTCGCCCAAGGGAGCCCACATATGGAAACACCACATCCATAAATAATAATTAAATTCAATCAATCCGCTCGCCCAAGGGATCCCACATATGGAAACACCACATCCATAAATAATAATTAAATTCAATTAATCCGCTCGCCCAAGGGAGCCCAACGTGGGTTTAGGAAACAAAACCGTCCCCAAGGATATCTCGTATCCCAATATAATACAACAATAAATTCAATCAATCTGCTCGCCCAAGGGAGCCCCACGTGGGTTTAGGAAACAAATACCGTTTCCAAGGATATCTCGTATCCCGTCATAAATAATCTTTAAGAATCACATTCTATGGACCGCAGCCCAACATTCATAATCATGCTCACAACATCGATTATCATCCATATATTAATGGAAACTTGCAAACATAAATTTAATTAAAAGAAACATAAATAAAAGAAGAGTTTTAGATTGTGTTGCGCCTACCTCGAATCGCAATCCAAAAACTATCAACAATACAAGGAAGAGCTTTATCACCGAAAAAATCGTCTTTGATATAAAGAATCTCTAGCTATTTCCACTAATTTAGATTTTAGTTTCCATTATATCATTCACAACTACAAAAGAATAATGGAAAGCACAAGAAAAAGTTGGTTAGGTTACTCTTTTCTTTTCATTATAAGATATATATACACTCACAACCTTGAATCAGTAACGGTAGTCCGACACGTCTCAACTTTACAGCTTACCTTCGGTCTTAAAAACTCGAGGAAACATTCACGATATATAACCCAAACAAAACATTCAATGTTATTCAACACCAACTCTCACAAGCATGATAGCTATTGTGCAGACAACCCCAAAAGTAAAGACAACCCCAATTTCTAGGCCAAGAGCGATAGCTATTGTGAACCCGACCTTTCAACATAATGGTTTAATATAAAATAGCTTTCAACAAACCACAATTACTTGAACAGAGATTCAGCTCTTAAATAAGCTCAAACATATTCCATTCATTCTTGCTGAAACATATTGCATGACCATTCAAACTGACCAAACATATTCATACAAAATTCAAGCTTCAACTCAATACCGAAACAATTCAAGGAATAGGCTATGCAAGTCCAGTCTAATGTACTTGCCAAAATCATGTCTTATACTGATCAGAACATGGTGAAACGTTTACTACAGACTCAATACTATATCAGAGACACTTCATAAAAATATCAAGTAAAAGTGACAGCTAAATATAAAGATAAGAGAGATTTTATAAGCATAATTCAGACTGAAAACGTACAGTCACAAAATGGAAACTTCATCTAATTAGGGTACTTATGGACATCCAATTGCTCTGAAATTTTTACAGAAGCATGATAATACAAATGGGTTTATCATATCCAAAATATAAGCAATTCTACACAACAAAACTCCTAATCCAGGGTATCCAACCTACTCACGTTCTGACAAAATTCTGTACCTAAAGTCTCTGTTATATAGCTGATTTGGGTACCTGTACTCACCTGATTTGTATGAAACTTTGGTCGAGTCTTTGGAAACTAGTTATAAACAACATATCCAAAATTCAATAATTTCTAACGGTTCAAATTCATTCTAAGACGCAACCAGCTCCTGCTGCTCAGATTTCAGATCCAAAAGCAATCTCAAAACCCAAACTAGGGATTTAAATTCAAAAGGTTCACCTATATATACAAAATTGAACTCAATGCTTAATAATAAAAATTGATAGAACAAGAGAAAACTTACCTTTGGCTTGAGCTCCAAAACCCTAGCCTTTTTCCTTATTCTTCTCCCCCTCTCCAAAAATATAATTAACATTTTTATTCTTTTCTTTTCTCTTAATTTATTTATTATAAATTAATATATTTATTATAAATTAAAACTTTTACATTTCAATCCACCCACCTAGGCTAAGGCTAAGGCTAAGGCTAAGGAACAACAATTTAAACACAAGGTTAACCAATCCGGGTAAAACCCGAACCGAAACAGTAGTTAAAAATACAGGGTATTACAAGACTGCACCCTAAGTGGGGTTTTCTTAAGGCCAAGTGCATCATAACCAAGACTTACCAAGAATGGAAAGGGAGTTTCGTACGCCCTTGGCACCCTTGGCTCAACCATGTACCTCGGCGCCTTGGTCATACTTTGCACTTCTTGGAAGAGATTCTCGGTCATCCAACCAGGGTATAACCATATATAGTTGGAAATCCAAGATCTCTCTCCCGGATAGGTTTTCTTTAACCCCAACATCTGCATGACTCAGGATCAGCGGTATAACCTTACCCCTGAATCATGTCAAGAGATACCCCCTCCTATGACGCGCTTTTAGGTCTTACATTTGCCTCTTACGAAATTTTATTCGCGAACTAGGGTGCACGCCATAAAGGTTCGTCCCATTCTTTAATCTCTGCGAAATTTTATTCGCTTTTCTTGCGATAATGCTCGCTGTTTTTGTTGTGCTTTGTTATTAGAAGAATTTTTCAGTCGTAAATAGAGATAGAAGAATTTATTACCTATTTCATCATATAACATACCAATATCTCTTATCTTGTATAAGATGTCATTGATAATACCTTTTCAGAAATAATCTATTCCATGGTCTATCGATTCTTTGACCAACATTTCTTCCTTCAGGATCCATTAGTTTGTATGCCCCATTTCCAATTATCTCTTTGATGATATATGGTCCATCCCATTTTCTCGCCAACTTTCCACCACTCTCTCGATGATAACTTGGTGTTTCTCGCAGCACTAAATCGCCAGGTTGAAATTCACATTTCTTAACACGTTTGTTGTACTCACGAGCTAATCTTCGATGGTAATTTTCCATATGTTGCAAAGTTTTTTCTCTTTTTTCTTCTAATTCATCCAATTTATTTAAAATCATTCCAGCACTTAGATTTATTTTTTCTTTTTGATCGAAAATCTCTTTCAAATCTTGCACATGATTCTCAGCTTCTTTGCTTTTGATTAGCAGCATATCATCTACATACATTTCCAAAGTTTTGTGGATCCACTTTTCAAACACCTTTTCCACCATTCTTTGATACGTTGCACCAGCATTTCGTAAGCCAAATGGCATCTTTGTATAACAATATAATCCTCTTGGAGAAAAAAATGCGGTATGTTCTTGATCTTCTTCAGCGAGAGGGATTTGATTATATCCTTTATACCCATCCAATGATGATATTCTAGCATTTCATGCTGCTAATTCAACCATATGTGGAATATCTGGTAATGGAAAACTATCTTTTGGACAAGCCTTGTTTAAATCAGTGAAATCTATACAAATTCTTATCCCCTTATTCTTCTTTGGGACCATTACCATATTTGCAATCCATTCTGGATATTTTGCTTGCCTTATAATTCCTGCGTCGAGCATCTTCTGTAATTCTTCTTCTATTTGAGAATGATATGTTGTTGCAATCTTCCTTATTCTTTGCTTAAATGGTCTTATGTTTTTGTAGATTTCTAATTTATGACATGCTATTGACGGGTCTATCCCTGGCATATCGTCCATACTCCATGTGAAGATATCTACATACTCTCGCAAAAGATTTATAATTCTTTCTTCCTCATCTGCCTCCATTCTAGTCCCAATTAACAGCATTTTAGGCTATTCTTTACTCCCAATATTTATTTCCTTTGTTGGTTCTGCTGCGACATAACTGGCTTCAGGTTCTCCATTGGTGTTGGTGCTTTCAGAATTCTCGCGAATTCATCTTCTTCTTATGGGATTTCACTGGGTATTCATTTTCCTTCTTTTGCTCTTATCATGTAAACTTTAAATTCTTCTTCCTTCTTTGATTCTCTCGCCAGTTTTCTGCGAGCTTTTCGCAACTTTGGACGGTTTTCACAATTTTTCGCTTCAATTTGGTAACATAATTTTGCAAAATCCGTATCTCCCCTAATTTCTCCGATTCCACTGGGCATAGGAAACTTGATGCACTGATGCAACGTTGATGCTACAGCCTTGATTGCATGTATCCATGGCCTTCCCAGTATCATATTGTACGGTGAATCCACGTCTACCACGCATAATGATATTTGTGTTTCAATTTATCCTAGTGGAATTCGTACCACTATTTCGCCTTTAGGTTTTGTTAACGATTTTCCAAAGCCATGAATATGATATGTTGAATTAAACATTTCTTCATCCTTATATCCCATTTTCTTAAAAGTATGATAGAACATTATATCCACAGAACTTCCTGCATCTACCAAAGTTCTATTCATAGCCCATTCTTCTTCAGATTTTATTGATTCTCCCTTTCTCACTGGTATAGCGGATATCGTAATTACCAAAGAGGATATATGACTTAGATTTTCTTCTGGTATTTCTGCTGCTGTGAATGTGATCTCCTGCTTTTCCCAATCTTTTAATGATGATATCTTCTCCACTGTCATAATCTTCCTTCCTTCAAAATCTCGTTTATGTATCTTCCCCTTAATGTTTTCATGAAATCTATCAACCATTGCTCTTGTTACCATATCACATTCCAATTTTCTACAATCCTTTTTGATTCTGATCATTCTTCCTTCAATTATCTCACCGATTTACTTAATGATTTCCTTAATCTTGAACAATTTTTATCTTCTTCTTCGTTTTTTCTTCAATTTTCGTTAATTTATTCCCTGTTTCTAGCGCCAAAATGTAGTTGCAGGAATTCCCACACTACACCCTTGTTAAGATTCTATAGAAATCTATTGGAAATCAATTAAACTTCAAAGATTTAAACGACACTTTACTATTCAAATCTCAGAAATGTTTATAGAATTGGAAGAAATCAAGATTACATATATTCTCTTGAAATTTCTCTCTCCTCAAGACTCTTTCAACTCTCAAAAATACATCATCATTTTCTGGATCTATCGAACCCTTTATATAGGGATTTACATAATGGATGACAGCTAAGTTTTCCTCCTATTTCGGATCTATTCTGCGATTTCATCGCAATCACTACAATATTCTCTATCGCAAGAACGATAACCATCACAGGATCAACGTATTCTTCTTTTACTTCTTACATCGTCAATTTCTTTTGAGTATTTTGTGACGCTCGTGAGACGTTGTTAAAGAATTGGCAGTGACACTCGCAGAAATGTTGTTAATATCGCAGGAATAGCGTTGTAGCGATATTCTGGTCCTACAGCTAGCTTTCCATTTGTTAGCTTCCCACTTTCTGATACAAGTCGTAGAAAATAACTACTCTTCCAGAAATCAACTATTCTGGTCTCATCACTTTCCTTACTTCCCTCCCCAAAACCAACCCATTCTCCTTCACTTTGTGACCGAGGCATGTCTGGAACGACCATTTCTTGGTTTAGGCCAGACTTGTACAGAGTGATCTCTCGAATCTAAAGTACTCTCTTGCAGTACATTGTTTAGGGTTTAAATTCATTTCTCACCCACACACCCGAAATTACCGATATCAGCAGAAACCATTTTCACCCTCAAACTGGTTCATATGGATAACCTTGTTAATCGTAATTGAACTAGTTTATTATACACATTTAGGTACGGTTCATCCTTAGCTAAGATTGTATATCCTATGTATGTAAATCTCAATCTAAACCATATAATGGTGGATAATGATCACTTGATTACAAAGTTATCTTACCTTGAATCTCAAGTCAAAATTCATCTAACGCTGAATATTGTTTGCTTGTTTATAAAGATACTTTAGCTTAAACCTAAACAAATCTTCGATCTTGAAAGTCTATATATAAAGAGAACCTCTTGCTTCTGGGAAAACTAATCCCGACACTAAGTTTCGACTCTGTGATATCATCTAAAGTAAAAGTTGATATGCTTTTTAGTCATGAATTATCTTTTGAGAATTTATTACGATCCCAAAGTTTTCGTACCTTTGCCAATTTATATTGACAAGAAGGGGGGAAATTATTTAGTAGTTCATACTACATACATATGATTTAAGGATCATTATGTAAAGGGGAGTGGATTCACATCTATAGGTTTTACCTATATGGAAAATATAGAAGTATTGACTAAGGGGAAAAAAAACATATATATCACCGTATTGTTATTTCGAAGTTATGATACAATTGGACTTTGATAAAGATAATTGTAGTTGCGAATTATCTCACAACTACACCCTCATTAGAATCCATTAAAATGATTCCTAAACCTAATTAATTTGATATGAAACTAAGAATTAAGGTACTAAAATTATAAAGAGACACAAAGATTTTTACGTGGTTCGATCAATGTGATCTACATCCACGGTGCTTCACTAGTGATTATATGTGATTACATGATTTTACAATTGAGACTCCATTAATGAATATTTGGAGCTCTAGAATTTTTGGGGAAGAAGATGATAAAGATAATAAATCTCTCCTAACATTTTCTCTCTCCTCCTAAAATCATCCCCTCTCTCAAAATGTGTCTCTCTCCATGTGTCCTCTCATGCCTAAATGGCTATTTATATGATTTTACACATTGGATAACAACTAATCTTTCCCTTAATTTCGGATCAAAGAATCATCATACGAACCTTCGCAAATTTACTTCACGAACTTCCTTTACTCGTAAAACGTTCTTCGTGATTTCTTTATCTTCGCAAAATATTCTATACTCGCAAAATGTATTTTCTCTCCATAATTTCGTAAGTTATCATTTGCTGTGATATTCCGCTCCTACATCTTGCCTCTTTTTTCTTGAATATTGCTTGAAGAGCGATCTTTAAGAAAAAATCCGTTGTTGTAGTAATCTTTGATCTTTGTTGATGAAGGAACGAGAGAAAGAATACTAGTCTTGAAAAGTATATACTTGCCTCTATTCTTTTGCGAAGTCCCGGAATATTGCGAAGTAAATAAGAAGTATCAACCATTGAAGTATAAGAAGTATGAAGTATCCTTGAAGAAGTATAAGAATTACTTAATCCTCGAAATATATAAGAAGTATGAAGTATCCTTAAGAAGTACTTAATCCTCTAAATGTAAGAAATATTGCGAACCCATCATGCGAACTCTCACTCCATGTTCTTTGCCTCATGCTATCTTTGTAATGCAAATAAAAATTTAGATTAGTATTCAACATTTCTTTTATCAAAATTTCTTATTTTTTATTTATATGCTACTTCAAAATCTTTTTGTTTGTTTTGATTTCCTTTGTATTATCTATTTCATCTCTCTTGACAAATATTTTTCCATGGAAATGATCCTAATAGGTACCCCCTCATATGACGCACTGAGGTGCTTTGCCTTTTACGAGTATACGCCATAAAGGTTTGCCAGCTACTACTCTCCATGTCGAATATCATATCATTGGAAATAAAGTAAATTTTTCAAGAGAAATATATAAATT
This sequence comes from Papaver bracteatum, assembly GCA_023529315.1. Classification (NCBI taxonomy): domain Eukaryota; kingdom Viridiplantae; phylum Streptophyta; class Magnoliopsida; order Ranunculales; family Papaveraceae; genus Papaver; species Papaver bracteatum. The sequence goes on from JAJJWX010002367.1 coordinate 113,017, forward strand.
GATTTGTGCGAGATATTTTTCTCGGTTTATTTTGTAATTGTGAAATCTTGAGATCTCTGTAATTGTATAATCTTTGTAATTGTGTGATTGAATCGCTTTTTTTAAATCAAAAATCTTTTATTTTTCGTAAGCAAATAAAATGTTTAAGGAAAGAGGTACTTAGCTTCTCTAGAATTTTTGGGGAAGAAGATGATAAAGATAATACATCTCTCTCTAAAATTTTCTCTCTCCTCCTAAAATTATCCCCTCTCTCAAAATGTGTCTCTCCCTTCCTCTCATGCCTAAATGGCTATTTATATAATTTTACAAAATGTTAACAACTAAATTTGTCCTTCAACTTCGGACTTGATAACTATGCCGCGAATATTCGCAACTTTACTTTGCGAACTTCTTTTGCTTTCCTCGTGACTTCCTTTGCTCGCAAAATGTTATTTGCTAGCAAGATTTATTTTCTCTCCACAATTTCATAAATTATCATTTGTTGTGATATTCCGCTCCTACATCTTGCCTCTTTTTTCTTGAATATTTCTTGAAGAGCGATCTTTAAGAAAAAACTAGTTGTTGTAGTTGTTGGTGTAGTCTTTGATCTTTGTTGATGAAGGAACGAGCGAAAGAATATAAAACTCAAAAAGTATATACTTGCCTCTATTCTTTTGCGAAGTAAATAAGAAGTATCACCCTTGAAGTATAAGAAGTATGAAATATCCTTGATGAAGTATAAGAAGTACTCAATCCTCGAAATATATAAGAAGTATGAAGTATCCTTAAGAAGTATAAGAAGTACTTAATCCTCGAAATATATAAGAAGTATGAAGTATCCTTAAGAAGTACTTAATCCTCTAAATGTAAGAAATATTGCGAACCCATCATGCGAACTCTCACTCCATGTTCTTTGCCTCATGCTATGCTGTAGTGCAAATAAAAATTTAGATTAGTATTCAACATTTCTTTTATCAAAATTTCTTATTTTTTATTTATATGCTATTTCAAAATATTTTTGTTTGTTTTGATTTCCTTTGTATTATCTATTTCATATCTCTTGACAAATATTTTTCCATGGAAATGATCCTAATAGGTACCCCCTCATATGACGCACTGAGGTGCTTTGCCTTTTACGAGTATACGCCATAAAGGTTTGCCAGCTACTACTCTCCATGTCGGATATCATATCATTGGAAATAAAGTAAATTTTTCAAGAGAAATATATAAATTGATTTGTGCGAGATATTTTTCTCGGTTTATTTTGTAATTGTGAAATATTGAGATCTCTGTAATTGTATAATCTTTGTAATTGTGTGATTGAATCGCTTTTTGTAAATCAAATCAAAAATCTTTTATTTTTCGTAAGCAAATAAAATGTTTAAGGAAAGAGGTACTTAGCTTTTATGTGAGTCGTTGCCTCATGCTTCTAGACGTTGCTTACTGGTTTGTGTGGACTTGGTTTATCTTCCCATTACATAGTTTTTGAATTAAACTTCACGAAGTACTTTGTTGTTGACGTTAATCTCAATACTTCGCATAGAAAATTCTTCAAGAAAAATATTCACGAATTAATTTGGTGCTTCACGAGATAGGTTCTGTTGATGTAACTTTCAGTAAATACTTGCGAAGGAAGCGTTTGCGAAGAAAATTCTGTGAAGAAAATATTTGCGAAGCAAATTCCTGCGAATCAAATTCCTGCTATGAAGCAAATTCCTGCGAATATTCGCAAGTAAACTTTTGCGAACCCAGTAATCTTGCTGCGAACGTTCGTAAGAAACATTTTTCTTGCGAACAGGAGCCTTCTCAAATCACCATCTTCGTAATTAAACACCATCTTCGTATATTTAATTAAACACCATCTTCGTAATTTCCATCTTGATGTTTACTTCGCATATAGAGTCATGGAGACTGATTGACATCTTCCTTCATACTTGATTTCGTAAAACTTTGTATGAGAATCTTGTTCTTTGCTCTGTACAACATCTTCGCCAAGAAGAGCTTCAAGGGGAGATTTGGCCTTTGAATTTTTGAGTGGAACAAAATTCACTTCTAAGATCGGTAGTTAAAAATCCATAGCAGAACTATAAGTTCGTTCAATAATGTTATTCCCTTTAGCATGACCACCTTCAAGAGAAATCACCGTATCCAGTCTGATGACATCAACATTCTTGGTATAAATTTTCACATCATCCAAATTCCAGCAGGTTTCAAATTGATTACTTGTTTGACCTTCATAATTCGGATCTGTGAACCAATCTTCATAGATTGGAGTTTGTACTGGGCATAGATCAAGATTTGTCTCACTTGTAAATTCCACTGTCAGTTTTAACTCTTTCCCTTGAGAAGGTAAACAAGAAGCTGAATTTGAAGAGTTCTCAACCTCTGTTCTGAAAATTCCAACAGAAGAGGCTCCTTGATCTGCAGCTGATTCACTAGTAATTGTCGGAGCAAACTGTGATTTTTCGTTTTTTCAAGTAGCTTCACTCGGTGGTTCTGAAGTTTGGTTGGTTTGCTGTTGACATAAAGGCGCAACAAAACTTTTGCGATGCAAACATTTGTGAAAAGGATAATAAGATATTAATCATTTGGGATCATTTTTTGGTGTAGCTTTATATGGATTTCATTTTATTGCCTCTGCTCTTAGATCCAATTGAATTCATCACCAACAATAGCTAATTTCTTTGAACTTTTCTGAACCAACAAGTTACAGGAAGGATAAATCCATTTAATCTCTCCCTGTTTCTAGCGCCAATTATGTAGTTGCGAATTATCTCACAACTACACCCTCATTAGAATCCATTAAAATGATTCCTAAACCTAATTAATTTGATATGAAACTAAGAATTAAGGTACTAAAATTATAAAGAGACACAAAGATTTTTACGTGGTTCGATCAATGTGATCCACATCCACGGTGCTTCACTAGTGATTGTATGTGATTACATGATTTTACAATTGAGACTCCATTAATGAATATTTGGAGCTCTAGAATTTTTGGGGAAGAAGATGATAAAGATAATAAATCTCTCCTAACATTTTCTCTCTCCTCCTAAAATCATCCCCTCTCTCAAAATGTGTCTCTCTCCATGTGTCCTCTCATGCCTAAATGGCTATTTATATGATTTTACACATTGGATAACAACTAATATTTCCCTTAATTTCGGATCAAAGAATCATCATACGAACCTTCGTAAATTTACTTCACGAACTTCCTTTACTCGTAAAACGTTCTTCGTGATTTCTTTATCTTCGCAAAATATTCTATACTCGCAAAATGTATTTTCTCTCCATAATTTCGTAAGTTATCATTTGCTGTGATATTCCGCTCCTACAATAATAATACTATGAATTATTTGACAATGATTGAGAACATTCGTTTTCTTATTGTTATTGCTATGGATGTTCAACAACAATGATGTTGAGTTGAACACATTCAAAATCGATGGAGAACTTGAAGTTACGAAGAATTCAAGAAATTGAAGAGCCAAGGAAATCAAGCATAATGGATCAGAAGGTACCAAGTTTTATTTATTTTGTAATCCATATGTATTGATAGTTTTGCCACTAAAATTGACAAAGGGGAAGATTGTTAGACCATTTCTCGGTCGAACTCACAAGTGTTGTTATATCAAGCTTGTTATCAAATTTAGTTGATCAAAACTATATATTTATTTCTTCTCTACTACAAATCATGTCTCGGATCAGAATAGAAGTTTGTAGTTGAGCTTTAGACTTCACGACGTTAATTGTCAGTAAGCTAAAATCTTGGTTAGGGCAGTACCTTAATTGGTGTAAGGAACACGATTGTACCTTAATTAGTGTGATACTTGGTTAGAGCTCAACTACATTCCAGTCTGAAGTTAATTTGTCAGTAGGCTAGAGTTTGTAGCGGCTTAATACATTGTGGTGTTCAAGACTGGACAAGGTCCCAGAATTTTTCTGCATTTGGAGTTTCCTCATTAACAAAATTTATGGTGTCTGTGTTATTTATTTTTCGCATATATTTTGTTTATATGATTTAAGTATCAAGGGTTGTGCATATATCAATCACACAGTTGTTAAGTCGAACTTTGTTTGTTGTATAACACTTGATTGATCTTGGATATTGGTCTTTGGTACCATCCAAGTTTTCTCACGCTATGATCAGGTTTACAGACTCATTTTTGTTTAACTATTGATTGTGTAGAGAAAGAGATAAAACTCATTAATAATATAGTATTCCTTGATTGAGTTGTTACTCTTGGAATGTTATTAAGGTTTAGTCCATACAGGTTTTCAAACGAAAAGTTATGTGTGGTTGTTATACCCCCGCATTTTCAGGATTGGACACTGGATCTTCTGTCTTATTAATTTCGATATTATCATATTGCTAATTTATCTACGACATGGAATAACTAAGATACTGATGTTTTTAGTACCCATATTGATAAGGAACACGCGATTGGGGGATACTGAAACTAATTAGAGGATATAAGAAAAGGACAAAAACTGGATCCAAATATCAAATCAGGGTCACCCCTTATCTAAGTATTTTATATAATTCCTAATCTACCCCTCACTAATCAGGTTTAGTGGTTAATAATAATTAGTAAAAATCTTAAGTATTTGTGAAATGATTAGTGTGTATTTTTATTTGAATTTGGGTGAGTGAGGGTGAGAGTAGGAGGAGGGGAAAAATATTAAGGAGGGAACTTTTTTTGGTGAAAATGGAGGATGATTGTGAAGAGAAAATTGCTGCTGCTGAATATTTAGCTCAACTACAACAAGGAGCATATCTTGAATCTTCAGCTAATGACAACAACTCACAATTGCAACTCTTTGTTGATCCAACACCATTTAATGATGATTTTTACGAGAAAGGTGAGTTTTTTGAAGAACATGCACAAGAAAGTAAACTTGCACAACATACAAGCATCCCCAACACACAGGTAAAGCTCCAAAGAGGTTGAAATTTTGATTTTTTTTCTTTGAAGCCACCATTTTGTCAGCTGAAAAAGCTCGGTGCCGGCATAGTAGTGGTATGAATACAATTCCGGAATCCTCTATACCGGCATAATATTCATACCACGACCATGCCGGCAGCCCGATATCCCCCATTTTGAAACCAAAACCGGCATAGTACTAAACCAAAAAACTATATCGGTATAAAAGTTACTTTTTACCTACCAAGGAATATGCTACCGGCATGGTTAAATTCAAATTAAGGTTACCATGCCGGTACTGCATGAAAAAAATATAGGAAGCAGTGCCTTCCAAATCTAAATACCGGCATTGACAAATTAATTAACTACCATGCCGGAACTGTCTCCCGGCGTGGAATCATAGATAAAAATCATGCTGGCACCGCCAACGACATTTTTCGATTATAACTTTACCATGTTGGTACCTACAAAAAAAACATACAGGAAGGAGTGTTTTCCAAAGATAAATACCGGCATAATATATTAATTATGGGTTACGCCAGAAACAAGTATCGGCGTGGAACCATAGATAATGAGCATGCTGGCACCTCTGTTTCCAGCGTTGATTTCAAATAAAATATGTATGCCGTAAAAGGTTTCAAATTTGGTCTTCAGTTTTGGTTCAGTTCGACCATGCCAGAACTTTGGTCGAGCATGCCGGAACTATCTTCCGACATAGTGTTTTAATTTCTTTTGGAACTAATTTATTTTGTTTTCATTCGATCCTTAGGTGATGACATATATTGATCCAACAAATGCAAAGCCGCTTGGCCGGGATACATCGGAATACTATAAAATTCCTCCGGAATGTTACCAAAGAATACTTTTCACCTAGTATCTTGAACTTTACTAATGGATTGGTTGTAATGAGCCTTCTAATCTCCCATTGTTTTCCTTATGTAGGGAATAAAAGATCCAAAGGAAGCAATCGCTTGGCCTAAAGATATGGCTCTTAAGAACATGTGTGTGTTGGTGAGGAATACCCAAGTGTTGATGGTGGTTTTTATTTCAAGGCTAAAATCGTAAAACCTTATATTTAATGCATTGTCATCCTGCAAAGGAACAAAGCCATTTGAAAGTGATGAGTGCATAAACCTTTTCACTTACATATGCATTGAGCAATTCAACATATTTACGATATTTATCCAGAATGGTGCATGAAGCAACAATCCCAGATATTCTATAAATTTTAACCTACTGCATTATTCACTAATGCGTAACCTTCCTGGTATTTTCTTATTCTATGTTCCCAGCCGAACTCTCAATATTGGCATGACATGATGATGAATGTTCACTCACAATGGAGTAGAATGAACCTCCCGAAGTGTCAGTATTGATACCTGCATGAAAACACTCACGTAGGCTACACCACTCTATGATAAATAGATCAACATGTTTACACACTTTTTAATTAAAAGTTAGCGCGATAGAACGCGTTTAAATTCCATAAGGAAAATCTAGACCGTCCATATTAGTCTTAAGAAACTATCACAGCCACACGATTTAGCCACACAATTCAACAATCCTAGCCTACTCCTAGTGGAACTAGGTGATCGTCATGACAAACACCAGTGGGCCCATTAACATCTCGACCGGTCAAAATCCCTTTAGCTCATCCGCTACACCCTTGAACGCTCACCAAAACATAGGTGACAGCGCTGTTGAAAAATGAGCTCAAACGATCCAAGACCGACCATAACGGTCTCAAATTCATTACATCCGTACAACTTAGCTAGCCTAGTTGGACGATCTAGATCTTCCTTCGAATGATAAAAAAGGGTATTGGCGTGTTCAAAAACGACACAACTACACCCTCGGTCGATCGACTTGCTCGTAGCAAGACCAAAACGCATCAAATCGCTGTCCCAAAGTGAGATGAACGCACTATTTTGAAACCCTAAGTTGCTTTGCGGAAACACACTACTATTGCAAATCGATCACAACCATTCATCTTCGCCGGCCAAATCAAACGGCTTAGATCCAATTCCAAGAGGCACCGAAGATGTCAGCGTTCTCACCAGTGACCCACCTTTGTACGTGGCCAATCGGCCTTATCAAGATAGCTCCTAACACGTTAAATCGATTAGCCAAACTAGGGATGGTCGCACGATTCCCAAACCCTAAATTAATGATCCACAAAGCCATATCGTCTGTCCAACTTCACTAGCTTGGTCGGACGGCTTAGATCAGATACTAGATGATCAATGAGATGTCGTTATGATCACCGACTACCCCCTCTTACAAGAAGAAATCGGTCGAGCTACATCTCTCCCGTGTGATCCCAAAAAATCGCCCAAAGATAGTCCTTCACGCCACATCTACAAAAATCATTAACTGCCACAAATTTTCTCGTCCACTGAACTTGGCTAGCCGATTTGAGCGATCCAGTTATGATTTAGATCAACATGTAGGCTTTTAGAATGGCAACCATCTGCCACTCACCTAGAAGGAGCGATCAACTAAGCGATAGCTCGTCCCCAGAGCTATCAAACGATCCCCCAAAAGTGGTCGGTCACACTCTCCTTTTTAAGACGATTGACTCGCGAATAATTTATACATGATATAAAACAACGATGTTCCATGCACATCGATTATTTAGAGCTGCTTTCTTAAAAGCTATACTTTACGTGCATCGAACTCATACGATATTTTATGAATATCGGATTCACAAATAACTTGGTTATTCAACCTAAGAAGCACCATGTGATGCTTTTAGCGACAAGTCTTACGACTTGACCCATTTACTCGAGACATCAAATATGTTAGAAACTGGGGGGTGTTCACTGGGGTATCGGTCTGCCGGTTTACAGAGTACGACGTGCAACACGCCCATTACGAGAAAGTGTCGGGAAGGGACGGACGGTTAACAGTAATGAGAGTAGTGGGTTAAAGTGTGACCAGTCTTCCCTTATAATGGAAACACGATGATCACCACTTTCCGCACAACTCCACTTCTCCACTACTTTACTTCCTCCACTTCCTTTGAGATAAAGGTGCACTCAATGACTTGTATAAATAGGTTTTCAACCTATTTCAAAAATAACACAAGTGTTATCAACACAAGTATCCAGAAACCATGTTCTGATACAAGTCATAAAACAGCCAAACCTTCATAATTCAATATTCTGATCTCAAACACCTTCTTTGCTTCCCTCCCTAAGATCAACCCTTCTTCTTCACTTTGTGAACGAATTGAATATGGAATGGCCATTTCTTAGTTTAGGCCAAAGTCTGATCTCTCGAATCTAAATGTGCTCATGTGCAGTGCATTTGTTTAGGGTTTGAAGTCTTTCTAATTAACACACCCAAATTTACCAAAAATAGCAGAATCAGTTTTTACCCTCAAACAACTGGCGACCATAGTATGAGGTTGATCTCCCAGTTGCAAAATCAGTTTCTCAATATTCATTCTAGTTTTATCAATTTCAAAAGGGTGGATCTTAGATCCAATTCAATTTAGATTCAACAACCAATTTTAATTCCGGTGTTCCATTCGCTAAGAAGCTTCCCAAAAATGCCTTTTCAAGCAATGCTACTGGAAATGCCTTGGATAGCGGAGCACCAGTGAATCTACCAGATTAAAGGACCATATAGCCGCGTGGAGACACATAAAGACGTGACTACTACTTAGAAGAATACAACGTCTTCTCTTGAGATATGGATGGAGCAACCGCCTTTTCTGCAACACCACAAGTATTATATGGAGCAAGCCAAAAATGCCTCAAAGGATCCACACCTAGAAAGATAAAGTGAAGATTAGCGTAGCCGTTGTTCCAATATGGATATAGTCGAACAACATATTCTCAACACCAGTGGAGTCCTAGGAAGACACCAGCAGAGATCAAAAAATAAAAGGTCTATCTCTATTCCACCATTGCTACCAATTGAAAGTCAGGAATATCCACTATCACTTCATCAACAAAACGTGTAGATCCAGAACATAGGGTAATTCCGAGAATTCGTACATCTACAATAACAAATGAGGCTTGACACATCTTCAAATCATCATAAAGGGTTCTCTTATTATGTCAACCCGGACAAGAGAGAGCACGGGAAATCTTCAGATCTACTGGAGCCGACACCTCAAGATAGCAGCCTCAAGAATATAACGATGCCCATGTCATCATGTCGAGAAATAATCCACAACCGAGATAACCTCATGAAGGGGAAATCTAAGAAATGTTTGCACCAAAAGGACTCGCGTCTCCCACATTTCCTTTGCCTAGGGAAACGGGTAATGCTGAAGAAGAAAATGTTGATTATCAAATTGAGTCCAAAAATGTTGGATGAAAATGATAAAGCTTATATGGTTCTGTTGATGGTGGGTTTTAGATTAGGGTTAAAATCATAAAACCCTAGTCGGACAGTGACATCACAGAATTTGAGTAATAATGTCTCCACTGAGTGCATTTATTGAACCCTTTAATATGTCTGCGAGAAAATTACCATGGTACTTTATTTTAATACTAATTAGGGTTTCGACAGGCCAAAGCTTAATTCCCACATCACATGTGCCAATGGAAAACCATGCCATCCACATATACCGCGCCAAGGCATGCCAACCATGCTAGCCGCACCACTGTGCCAATGGAAAACCATGCCAGCCACATCTACCGCGCCAAGGCATGACAACCATGCTAGCCGCACCACTGTGACAATGGCAAACCATGCCATCCACATCTACCACGCTAAGGCATGCCAACCATGCTAACCGCACCACCGTGCCAATGGCAAACCATGCCAGCCACATCTACCGTGCCAACGCATGCCAACCATGCTAGCCGCACCACTGTTCCAATGGAAACCATGCCAGCGACATCTACCGCGCCAAGGCATGCTAACCATGCTAGTCGCACCACTGTGCCAATGGAAACCATGCCAGCCACATCTACCGCGCCAAGGAATGCAAACCATGCTAGCCGCACCACTGTGCCAATGGAAAACCATGCCAGCCACATCTATCGCGCCAAGGCATGGAAACCGCCACATCTACCGCGCCAAGGAATGCCAACCATGCTAGCCGCACCACTGTGCCAATGGAAAACCATGCCATCCACATCTATCGCGCCAAGAAATGCCAACCATTCTAGCCGCACCATGTGCCAACGACATTCAAAACCCTTGGCCCCACCATGTCATGCAAAACCGTCCATGGAAAGCCCTTGGCCCCACCATGCCAAACGCACCTTGCCTTGGCCCTAGCCATGCTAGCCACACCGTATGCCAACGGCATGCCAAACCATTGGCCCCACCGTGCCAAGCCAAACCGTCCATGCCAAGCACTTGGCCCCACCATGCCAAGCCAAACGCACCTTTCCTTGGCCCTAGCCATGCTAGCCGCATCATGTGCCAACGACATGCCAAACCCTTGGCCCCACCATGCCAGTTTGTCCACGCCAAGCCCTTGGCCCTACCGTGCCATCCCAAAAGTACCTTTCCATGGCCCCATGCCAACCTAGTCGCGCCACCATGCTGGCCTTCCCTATGAGGCTACCAAAACGAATGCGTGCGACAATCAACAGTCTCCCTTCAATCCTAGAAGCAAATCCTAGCCGTCTAAGGTTACCAGATGACACATGATAACCTTTGGCCCAAAACCCTAGTTTGGCCTCGCCAAACCGCGGCAATGGCATGCCTACCTAGTCGCGCCACCATGCTGGCCTTTCATACTTGTCTACCAAAATGAAGGCGTGTAACGATCAACGGCCGCCCTTCAATCCCATGAGCAAATCCTAGCCGTCCAAGGTTACCAGAGAACGCATGGTAACCTTTGACTTAAAACCCTAATTTGGCCGCGCCAAACAACGCCAATGTCATTCCAACCATGCTGCGTCACCATGATGTCCTTCCTTATACGACCACCAAAAACGAAAGCGTGCGAGGATCAACACCTACCTTTCCTCTTAAGATGCAAAATCTCGACCGTCGAAGGTCACCAATATAGCAAGTCTCCCAAGCTCGACTTGCCAGGCAACAACAATATGCTACATGTTTTCCACAAAAACATTCGAGACATCAACACATATCACAAATCGGGGGATCCTCTTTGGGTATTGGTTTGGTGGTGTACAGCGTGCGGCGTACACTACGTTCGTCATAAGGAAGTGTCATAAGGGTGAGGCAATTAGTAAATACAGGGAGTTAATGGTGAAATGCTCTTTTTATGGGACATCAATTCCATGCGTTAACGGTTACCACCTCCTCCCATTTACTTACCCATTTTTTCCATTCTTTAATGAGAACAGAGTAAGTTTCACTTCGACTTGTATAAATATGTCTTACCTATTTCCACCGAATAACAAGTCCAGTCAGGAGCAGACAACACTCATAATACATTTGCTAGATTTCCATTTGTTAGCTTCCTACTTTCTGATACAAGTCGTAAAAAACAACTACTCTTCCAGAAATCAACTATTCTGGTCTCATCACTTTCCTTACTTCCCTCCCCAAAACCAACCCATTCTCCTTAACTTTGTGACTGAGTCATGTCTGGAACGTCCATTTCTTGTTTTAGTCCAGACTTGTACAAATTGATCTCTCGAATATAAAGTACTCTCTTGCAGTACATTGTTTAGGGTTTAAATTCATTTCTCACCCACATACCCGAAATTACCGAAATCAGCAGAAACCATTTTCACCCTCAAACTGGTTCATATGGATAACCTTGTTAATCGTAATTGAACTAGTTTATTATACACATTTAGGTACGGTTCATCCTTAGCTATGATTGTATATCATATGTATGTAAATCTAAATCTAAACCATATAATGGTGGATAATGATCACTTGATTACAAAGTTATATTACCTTGAATCTCAAGTAAAAATTCATCTAACGCTGAATATTGTTTGCTTGTTTATAAAGATACTTTAGCTTAAACCTAAACAAATCTTCGATCTTGAAAGTATATATATAAAGAGAACCACTTGCTTCTGGGAAAACTAATTCCGACACTAAGTTTCGACCATGTGATATCATCTAAAGTAAAAGTTTATATGCTTTTTAGTCATGAATTATATTTTGAGAATTTATTACGATCCCATAATTTTCGTACCTTTGCCAATTTATATTGACAAGAAGGGGGGAAATTATTTAGTAGTTCATACTACATACATATGATTTACGGATCATTATGTAAAGGGGAGTGGATTCACATCTATAGGTTTTACCTATATGGAAAAGATAGAAGTATTGACTAAGGGGAAGAAAACATATATATCACCGTATTTTTATTTCGAAGTTATGATACAATTGGACTTTGATAAAGATAATAATACTATGAATTGTTTGAAAATGATTGAGAACATTCGTTTTCTTATTGTTATTTCTATGGATCTTCAACAACAATGATGTTGAGTTGAACACATTCAAAATCGATGGAGAACTTGAAGTTACGAAGAATTCAAGAAGTTGAAGAGCCAAGGAAATCAATCATAATGGATCAGAAGGTACCAAGTTTTATTTATTTTGTAATCCATATGTATTGATAGTTTTGTCACTAAAATTGACAAAGGGGAAGATTGTTAGACCATTGCTCGGTCGAACTCACAAGTGTTGTTATCTCAAGCTTGTTATCAAATTTAGTTGATCAAAACTATATCTTGATTTCTACTCTACTACAAATCATGTCTCGGATCAGAATAGAAGTGTGTAGTTGTGCTTTAGACTTCACGACGTTAATTTTCAGTAAGCTAAAATCTTGGTTAGGGTAGTACCTTAATTGGTGTAAGGAACTCGACTGTACCTTAATTAGTGTGATACTTGGTTAGATCTCAACTACATTCCAGTCCGAAGTTAATTTGTTTATAGGATAGAGTATGTAGTGGCTTAATACATTGTGGTGTTCAAGATTGGACAAGGTCCCAGAATTTTTCTGCATTTGCAGTTTCCTCATTAACAAAATATATGGTATCTGTGTTATTTTTTTTCTGTATATATTTTGTTTATATGATTGAAGTATCAAGGGTTGTGCATATATAAATCACACAGTTATTAAGTCAAACTTTGTTTGTTGTATAATACTTGATTGATCTTGGATATTAGTCTTTGGTACCATCCAAGTTTTCTCAAGCTATGATCAGATTTACAGACTCGTTTTTGTTTAACTATTGATTGTGTAGAGAAAGAGATAAAACTCTTTAATAATATAGGATTCCTTGATTGAGTTGTTACTCTTGGAATCTTATTAAGGTTTAGTCCATACAGGTTTTCAAACGAAAAGTTGTGTGTGGTTGTTATACCCCCGCATTTTTAGGATTGTACACTGGATCTTCTGTCTTATTAATTTCGATATTATCATATTGCTAATTTATCTACGACATGGAATAACTAAGCTACTGATGTTTTTAGTACCCATATTGATAAGGAACACGCGATTGGGGGATACTGAAACTAATTAGAGGATATAGGAAAAGGACAAAAACTGGATCCAAATATCAAATCAGGGTCACCCGTTATCTAAGTATTTTATATAATTCCTAATCTACCCCTCACTAATCAGGTTTAGTGGTTAATAATAATTAGTAAAAATCTTAAGTATTTGTGAAATGATTAGTGTGTATTTTTATTTGAATTTGGGTGAGTGAGGGTGAGAGTAGGAGGATGGGAAAAATATTAAGGAGGGAACTTTTTTTGGTGAAAATGGAGGATGATTTTTACGAGAAAGGAGAGTTTTTTGAAGAACCTACACAAGAAAGTAAACTTGCACAACATACAAGCATCCCCAACACACAGGTAAAGTTCCAAAGAGGTTGAAATTTTGATTTTTTTGTTTGAAGCCACCATTTTTTCAGCTGAAAAAGCTCGGTGCCGGCATAGTAGTGGTATGAATACAATGCCGAAATACTCTATACCGGCATAATATTCATACTACGACACTACAAGTAAATTCGACTTTAGTGAATACCCGGAGTCAGTCGGTACAGGGCCTTTTTTGGTGTCTGGAGATCTATAGCAACTGACATGGCAACAGATAGGCTATGTTACTAAAGCTTGATTTACTAAAGATCTGTACCAACCATGTTGTTGGAATAGATATCTTTCAACTATCACAAAGAGACTCAAGTTGCGGTCGGCACAATTTTTCGGCAACGACTAACTGTCGTTGGTAGAGCACGTAGAGTTTGTGTTGAACAATTTAACCCACAAAAATATTCGTCGTTAAAGACTAAAGAATTGTTGGTAGAGGTGAACAATATAAAATGTTGTCAGCCGCTAAAGGATTTAACTAACTGAATTTTAGTTGTTGCGGGTGCTGGTGAAGGGTTGTAACGGATATATGTATTGATGGAAAAGAGTTTCCTCCCACTGAATATTAGTGGATCAAGAGTTCAAGCTTTTGCAATGTTCGTTGGATAAGAATTTCAGCAGCTGTTTTTTCAGTTGGTTCAAAGGTTCTGCCATAACATTTTCGTTGGTCAAGGTTTTTATCCACCATCATCAGTTGGACCAAGTATTAGTTCTCAGTTGGTGAAAATCTCTACAGACATGGTTAATTCAGCTGCTTATAGGTTTGAGCCATACACAATCAGTTGGACAAGGTGTTATTAGTGTTTCTCAAAGTCGTGTCCCGCTACATATTTGAGTTGCCAGAGGGTAGTCTATCAAGAATATCATGAAAAATAAATGCAGATATCATTTTGATAATAAAATTCCACATCACCAACTCATTAACATTCAAAATATTCCAAAATATATTCAAAACATCCAACTACTCTATACATATATAGAGGACACACTGGCCTAATCGGCTATTGAGTGGCTGAGAGTCTGGATCTTTAATTATCTATGCTCTCAAGCAAAACTCATGTAAAATATCGCTACCAATACAACAGAAGACGAGGTAAACAAGGTTACATGTTCCGAACTTGAAATCGTTGGTTCGTTCACTCTAGAGAGATCAATACACTCTCCATTGCAACCACCCTAAATATCCTAGACACCATTATAATTCCAGCAGTGTAAATTGTCTTCATGGAAAGACCCATGCTGATATATTGGAAAAGTTGTATTTCCATGTCTGCAAATCAAAGTACGGTGAGAAAATGAAAGAGAATTTTTATAGACTTGAAAGAACTTGATAGGTGTTCGATATATCCAAAGTTTAAGGTTCTGAAATATCATCAAAACCCGACTCTTTTGGATTCATTGGACCATTTCCCCAATGATCCATGGAAAAAAACTACAAACTTCAAGTAGTACTAAAGATCCAAAGTCATTATGAACAGAATGTGGTCAAGTACTGACATCACCAACATCTTACTGCTTCAAATTATTATTACATATTATATAGCTTAGAAAAGATATTACCATCATGTTTTGCGATCTGAACAAGATCCAAGCGGCTTCCGGGAATAGTTCTGTTAACAAATTTGGAGAGTATAGTTATGATAACACCACAAGAATAAATGCAAATTAATATACTAAAAAGGAAATATAGATTCCAGAGAATGGCTTCATCGTGTATGAATCGTTTATCTTAAACAGAAACTCCTAAAAGAGGTACCAGCATGATAGCATATAAAATGCAGGGGAACACAAAAATTTCCTATACATAGGAAGAAAATAATGTACCTTGAATTTTCCTGCATGCCTTGGGAAGAAAAAAAGCTTGGCCTTGTATGTCTTAAGTCGCTGGCAATGGTTTGGAGCCCTTCAAATGACTTATTATATGCCTGTTTCCCAGAGCAATACCAATTGTAGGAACAAGCCTTTAGGAATTCCAGCACCCTGTGAAAGTAAATTGTTGTTAAGCAAATCTATGTATTGCTGAAACGTAGAGATACCAAATCAAATACAAATAAAAGTTATTGGTTGCAGTTGTTTTAAGTGTCAGTGTAATCATAAGGAAATATTCATTTTACCGCAGAATCACAGGGGTTGAGAATATGTAACTGTGACAAAGATTAAAAGAACTCATTTCATTACCAGCGTGAGCGCACTGAGTATCAACATCGTCAAAGCCCCACTTTCAACAACCTCAGCCACAATCTATTTTTCTGTGTCCATACGAACAAAGAGTTTAAAATATTATCTCAAAGGATTACCATGAGTTAAGGACCAGAAGTTCCAAAAGATCATTTATCGTGACAGCCGACTCCAGTATTTTGACGAGCGAGGCCATGACCAAGAATCAGAGGATGATTCAATTTCTGCAGACATTTAAATTATCAATTCCTGCAGACATTTAAATTACGATATTAACACATTGAATGAACAATTACGATATTAACACATAGAATGAACAAACAAAATACATGTTTAACTGATGACCCATAGTGTCTAGTACACCACCAATTAACATTTGTCTTTTCATTATAACATTACTCAATCAAGAAACAATAAAACCAAACACATTTTTTCTTTTCTCAATTTCGAAAATTATATAGACAGTTCGATGCTATGAACTATGCTATTAAGCAATAGTAATCCGACAGACTCAAATAAACTATGAAGTGTACATATGGAAAAAGTAATAAAGCTAACCTACCATGTTTAAGCATTTCACAATACAGTAATTGTGATTCAATTGTCACTGTTCCAAAGTGATTTTGGATTATCTTCATAGTTGCGAGAGTGTGTACATCTAAAACACTTTTGCGCCAGCAAAATTTCCATCAATTGTCTTCTACAGCAGTTTTGTGCTAGCATTGTTTCTAACTTTCCATACAGATTGGTTCCTCCCTGATTAACCATAGAAAATAAGAAGTGGAAGATTTGAAAAAATGTAGGATGCAAACTCAAATAGTAAAACCACAGCCTAGTCATATAACCAAACGAAAGAAATCGAATGTGATAATTTTTGTCACAAAAAGTCTTTATAGCAGGCCCAGCGATATGAACTTTCCCAATCCACTTCAAACTTTCTTCATGGCTTCATAAGTAACAAACTGTACAGTAGTAAACGCAGCATGCATAACAATAATAGTCCCTATAACCCGTATAAAATGGCTACTACTACATTTATCAAAAAGTATGTTGTACTACTAACTGAACAAAGAAAAATATTTAGAACGCATCATATTTTCCATGAAGGTGAATGTGCAAGATCCAACAAAGAAAACCCATTTGAAGAAGTAATAAACTGGGTATTACACCACTTTTTCCAGTATATTTATACAATAAGGGGTTATATTATCCTTAACTCATCACAAATTTGATCATAAAATTTATCAGAAGTATCATGTAGCAAGTAGATAGTTGAACCCCTGGGATTGCCTTTCAACAGAAAGCTAAAGGGCATTAAGAATCTCTATTTACTTATCCATAAACAGAGACTTCCAAATTTTCCTAAGAGTTTTTCTTATGTATGTATTTAAAATTGTTAAATACTTGCAGCACCCGACTATTTAATGCTAGAAGGGATAAAAAGAAAGAAGAAAAACTTACTTAAGCATCTCTGCAAAAATAAGTGTGAAACGATCGAAACAAGAGCAAGAGCCACAATAAAACATCCAAATTAACTTTGCAGAACATTGATTCAACCTCTAAAGATGTTGAGCCTCTCTACAATGATATCGACAACCATCTAACCATCTCCTGCTATGCAGGTGCAAGGTTCGTCTTGAACCAGTAGTATCATCTAATTTTCCAAGTTCTTTTAGTAATTCTTCAAATGAACCATCGGATGCATTTTTTGGCTCAACACCAACTAACTACTCTTTCTCTGCACCAAATTTAAGAAACCCATATTAAAATCAACTTTATCAAGAACTAATCCTACTAAAATTTTTGCAAACCACAATAACATAAACCATCAAACTGTAGTCTCCAATGGTATTTTTCAGTTAAAACAGCTAGCAATTGTACAATTATATTGCTAATAAATAAAATTCAAGTCAATTCAAATCTCAACTGGTTATTTAGATAAAAAGCTTAATTCCAATCATTACATAGAGTTTTCTTAAATCCAACTCAATTGAGACCAACATGAATTTCTATTTCTTACGTCCACTCCTATCCTATCATGTTTACATATCACATTGTTTCTGTTTGCTATGCTCTCACATTGAAACCTAATTTTGAATAATAATCAAATAATTAAGAGTTTCGAATTATATGCCCAAAATAATAAGTATTTTCAATACAAGGTCTAATTAAACTATTGACTGAAAAGGATTATTACTGGGGATCTATTCTTTGACTTGATTGAGGTGGAGCAACAGAGGTTGAAGCAGCAGATTCATATCATTCTCTTTATTTTTCAGTTATTGGGATTCATATTCTATCTTCAGTTCCTCAGAGTAATGTTCAACACTGTTGTCAAGAAACTTAAACCCGTTCTCACTTACACATACAACAACCAAAAAAATAGTCAGATCTAATCCAACAAAAAAAACATCAAAATCATACACTATTGAGGAAAAATAATGCCTCACAAGAGTCATCAATACCTAGCGGTTCAGTCTCTTGCTAAAGATAAAGGTCCAGCAGTACCTAGTGATTCAGTCTCTTGAGAACAAGTAACTTCAATCCCGATCTTCGAAACCTTTCAATAACTGGGCATCACCTGCAAAATCAAGCAAATTAACCAAAGCAAGCACCATAGAGAAACTTAGTCAAGGGATTTTAAGATGATTTTCACCTATTGTAGGTAGTTGATGGCATATGCAACTTCAGTAACTCCAAATCTGTAACCCTAAATCCGACAATAGAGTAACCATCTTCAGCAAACAATACCCCATCAGCAATACTGTAATCAAAATACTTGGATCTTCAATTCTAAAATCAGAAGAGAAAAAATATACAGAGAGACGGAGATTAGAGAATTTACCTTCCGTTTTTTTTTCTCATCTGTGTCGTCGTGATTTTTTGTAGATCAAGAAAATGATCTAGGATTTTCTTTGTTATCATCAGTGGCTTCTTGAATCTTATTGTTAATCAATCGGAGTGGACAGTGGTGATTCAGTGAATGAAGAAGAAGACTGTAAGGAAAGAAGAGTTCCGTTGCTGAGAGAGGAAAGAGAAAGGAAAGGAAATGAGGAGGGTGAAATGAAACGAAGTAAAGGATTAGGGTTAGTTTCTAGTGATGCACTTGTGCGATGTACGTGTGATGAATTTGGGTAGAAGTTTGGGACAGGTCATCGATCCATATGACCATTTTTGTTTCTGTTGTGTAACTTGTGTTTATCATGGGATCAATGCGTAATGGATGGCTAGCGATGGTCCAGATGGATGAGTGGATGGTGAGCGAGTAGGGAATGAAGTATAATTGTTTATTTATCTAACATTTTGGGGTAGTTTTAATTTTACGAAAACTAATGAATTTGATTCGGTTTTGTGAAATCTCGAATCAAACAACTTTAAGTTCTTCCCAAATTAAAAGTATTAAGGTGAATCCCATAAAATGGTTTTGCACATTTTTAATCCATCATGGGGTGACCAAAAGAGAAAATCGAATCGGCATGCAACATTTGAATCTGGGCACACCACTATTATACCAACTTTTCAATTCTCGAAGAATCGTTTATGACTCTTAGCGGCGAGCTCTCACTCGGTCTCAAGGACACTTCGGAACTTACATTAATTTTTCTAACTATAAATTTGGTCGGTCTTAATGCTTAACATTTGCACCTTGTATGTCAAGCATCCAGGGTAGTTAAAATAATTCTTTGTTATGTAATGAAGCATATGATTATCTATGTCTTAAACAGGTAGATAATGCATGCTAAGGAGTAACACACTTTCCTGAGGTTGAGTCATCAATATGATACGTGATTATATCATATCTTTGGGGAAGCTACAACTTCTTGATTAAAAAAATAGGTTTATACACCTAGGGATTTATACACAATTATGAGGTGGATTTTAAGCCTTCATTTCTCTGTATTTGGTTTAATCTTGTTTTGTTAGTATAGTCATGTATCTTGGTCATCCGACTACCTATTATTTCAAAATTATTATTCGTCTGGCATTTTGGATTCGGTCCTAAATAATTCAGTATACATAATTTCATAATAGAATCCACTCTTGTTAATGGAATCATATTCATATTGATGTAATTTTGTTTTTTTCTTTCAAAAAGTAAGTGATGCATTTATATCATCTAGATGCTATAGCGATAAACTCTCCAAGAAAAATTTTGTTTCAAAAGAAGAAACTTTTCAAACGATATGATGCTCTAGCGATAAACTCGCCAAGATAAATTTTGATTGTTTCAAAAGCGGAAACTTTTCAACCTCTAATATATTTCCGTACTTAATTAATAAACCATGAAACTTGGTAGTTATTATATCCTGGTGGCTGAAAGATACTAACCACACCAACAAACTAATGTCTTAGTACAAGTGTCTACCAAAAGATTGAATTAGTGGCTACACAGAGTGTCTTGAAGTATTTACCTTCTAGTGTACTTTGTAGTTGTCAAACTCTCGTGGCTGAAAACTACTAACAACGCCAATAATTTGATGGTTGTTTGAGGTGTCTACCAACAGGTTATTTCGTGGGTAAGATGAGTGTCAAAAGATATGTACCTTTTAGGTTACGTTTTGGTTGCCCAAACATGATAGTTGGAGGCTAATAACAACAAATACTATATTTCGGTTGTTAAGTTGTTCATGCTAAAGCCTTCCACCCACTGTCGTTGCTGGAAAACTGGTGGTTAGACATTTCCGCCCACCATAGTTGTTTTTAGTTACAAAAAACCGTTGTTGAAGAATTCTATCAATTGTAGTTAGTAAGAAAATAGTCGCTAAAGCCAAGTTTTCTTGTAGTGCGACCATGTCGGCAGCCCGATATCCCCCATTTTGAAACCAAAACCGGCATAGTACTAAACCAAAAAAACTATACCGGTATAAAAGTTACTTTTTACCTACCAAGGAATATGCTACCGGCATGGTTAAATTTAAATTAAGGTTACCATGCCGGTACTGCATGAAAAACATATAGGAAGCAGTGCCTTCCAAAGCTAAATACCGGCATAGACGAATTAATTAACTACCATGCCGGAACTGTCTCCCGGCGTGGAATCATAGATAAAAATCATGCTGCCACCGCCAACGACATTGTTCGATTATAACTTTACCATGTTGGTACCTACAAAAAAAAACATACATGAAGGAGTGTTTTCCAAAGATAAATACCGGCATAATATATTAATTATGGGTTACGCCAGAAACAGGTACCGACGTGGAACCATAGATAATGAGCATGCCGGCACCTCTGTTTCCAGCGTTGATTTCAAATAAAATATGTATGCCGGAAAATGTTTCAAATTTGGTCTTCAGTTTCGGTTCAGTTCGCCCATGACAGAACTTTGGTCGAGCATGCCAGAACTATCTTCCGACATAGTGTTTTAATTTCTTTTGGAACTAATTTATTTTGTTTTCCTTCGATCCTTAGGTGATGACATATATTGATCCAACAAATGCAAAGACGCTTGGTCGGGATACATAGGAATACTATAAAATGCCTTTGGAATGTTACCAAAGAATACTTTTCACCTAGTATCTTGAACTTTACTAATGGATTGGTTGTAATGAGCCTTCTAATCTCCTATTGTTGTCCTTACTTGGAATGTTACAATCAAAGTAAAGAATATCCGGTTGAAATTTTCACCTAGTATCTTGAACTTGAATCAAACTTTTCCATTATTATCAAGATCATGTTGGATTGGTTAGTTTTCCAACAACTTTACCACTACGAAATGTTTCAAATTTGGTCTTAGTTTCTTTGGTTCCTTTAAATTTGACCCATTTAAGTTCTAGACTTATACCAAATTTTGGTAATTATCTTGATGTTCCCCCTTGCACATACCCCTTAGACCATGAAAAGTTAGTGTTTTAATTTCTTTTACGCATAGGGTGATGACATATATTGATGAACATTGGATGCAACAAATGCAAAAGACGACTCATTGTTCGATTATAACTTTAAACTTCATGTTGGTCAAAATACAAAATTAAACATAGTTTCCTCCTCGAAGGAGTGTTTTCCAAAGATAAATACTATAAAACCATAGATAATGGTTTCGGAACCGTGATTGTTACCATGTTAAAATAAAATAGCGAGTTTCTTAAAATGTTTTAATGTATCCGACTTGCAAATGGACAGAATAATAAAAGTAAAAGGTAAAATATGAGATATGAAACAATGATAATATGGATCTTTGAGGTATTAAAATCCTGATAACATGGTATACATTGGTCGATGGATAATTTAATCACAACTAAAGTATTTCTCCCGAAGGATAGCATAATCAACATAGAGATATTCTAACTAAGCAAGATGTTGAAAAACTTGGGCTTAAATCTAAACCTAGTAAGTGAAACTAGAACATGAAGAACATTACAACAAAACTTAAATTTGATAAACTAACATGAACAAAGCTATTCTTGGATTGATCCAATGGTTTGGATGTTTTGGAGAATGTTACCAACAAATTAATTAAGACTCACAAAGATGGTAAAAATCTGGTGGGATAATATATGACTTTGAAGCGCGAAAGATGAGTTAACAATATTTGGCTTTCATCCACATCACAACACCTCTGTTTCAAGCGTTGATTTCAAATAAAATATGTCAAGAATGTTTCCATAAATTTGGTCTTGAGTTCCAGTTGGGGTTACAGTGTGAACTTTTTCATCTTCCCATATTTCTTTTGGAACTAATTTATTTTGTTTTTTACTAGGTGATGGATTGGTTGTAATGATGCAAAGAATACTTTTCTAGTATCTTGAACCTAATGGATTGGTTATTGTTGTCCTTATGTAGGGAATAAAAGATCCAAAGGAAGCAATCGCTTGGGCTAAAGAGATGGCTCTTAAGAACATGTGTGTGTTGGTGAGGAATACCCAAGTGTTGATGGTGGTTTTTAGTTCAAGGCTAAAATCGTAAAACCTTATATTTAATGCATTGTCATCCTGCAAAGGAACAAAGCCATTTGAAAGTGATGAGTGAATAAACCTTTTTACTTACATATGCATTGAGCAATTCAACATATTTACGATATTTATCCAGAATGGTGCATGAAGCAACAATCCCATATATTCTGTAAATTTTAACCTACTGCATTATTCACTAATGCGTAACCTTCCTGGTATTTTCCTATGCTATGTTCCCAGCCGAACTCTCAATATTGGCATGACATGATGATGGATGTTCACTCACAATGAAGTAGCATGAACCTCCCGAAGTGTCAGTATTGAGACCTGCATGAAAACACTCACGTAAGCTACACCACTCTATGATAAAGAGATCAGCATGTTTACACACTTTTTAATTAAAAGTTAGCGCGATCGAATGCGTTTAAATTCCGTAAGGAAAATCTAGACCGTCCATATTAGTCTTAAGAAACGATCATAGCCACACGATTTAGCAACACAATTCAAAAATCCTAGCCTACTCCTAGCGGAACTAGGTGATCGTCATGACAAACACCAGCGGGCCCATTAACATCTCAACCGGTCAAAATCCCATTAGCTCATCTTCTACACCCTTGAACGCTCACCAAAACATAGGTGACCGCGCTGTTGAAAAATGAGCTCAAACGATCCAAGACCGACCATAACGGTCTCAAATTCATTACATCCGTATAACTTAGCTAGCCTAGCTGGACGATCTAGATCTTCCCTCGAATGATAAAAGGATAATGGCGTGTTCAACAGTGACACAAATACACCCTTGGTCGATCGACTTGCTCGTAGCACGACCAAAGCGCATCAAATCGCTGGCCCAAAGTGAGATGAACGCATTATTTTGAAAACCTAAGTTGCTTTGCGGAAACACACTACTGTCGCAAATCGATCACAACCATTCATCTTCGCCGGCCAAATCAAGCGACTTAGATCCAATTTTAGGAGGCACCGAAGATGTCAGCGTTCTCACCAGTGACCCACCTTTGGACGTGGCCAATCGAACTTCTCAAGCTAGCTCTTAACGCGTTAAATCGATTAGCCAAACTAGGGATGGTCGAACGATTCCCAAACCTTAAATCAATGATCCACAAAGCCATCTCGTCTGTCCAACTTCACTAGCTTGGTCTGACGGCTTAGATCAGATACTATATGATCAATGAGATGTCTCTATGATCACCGACTACCCCCTCCTGCAAGGAGCAATCGATCGAGATACATCTTTCCCGTGTGATCCCAAACGATCTCCCAAAGATAGTCCTTCACGCCACTTCAACAAAAATTATTAACTGCCACAAATTTTCTCGGCCACTGAACTTGGCTAGCCGATTTGAGTGATCCAGTTAGGATTTAGATAAACAGGTAGGCTTTTAGAATGGCAACCATCCGCCAATCACCTAGAAGGAGCGATCGACCAAGCAATAGCTCGTTCCCAGAGCTATCAAACGATCCCCCAAAAGTGGTCGGTCACACTCTCCTTTTTAAGACGATTGACTTGCGACTAATTTATACATGATATAAAACAACGATGTTCCATGCACATCGATTATTTAGAGATGCTTTCTTAAAAGCGATACTTTACGTGCATTGAATTCATACGATATTTTATGAATATCGGCTTCAAAAATAACTTGGTTATTCAACCTAAGAAGCACCATGTGCTTCTTTTAGCGACAAGTCTTACGACTTGACCCATTTACTCGAGACATCAAATATGTCACAAACTGGGGGATGTTCAGTGGGGTATTGGTCTGCCGATTTATAGCGTGCGGCGTGCAACACTCCCATTACGAGAAAGTGTCAGGAAGGGACGGAAGGTTAACAGTAATGAGAGTAGTGGGTGAAAGTGTGACCAGTCTTCCCTTATAACGGAAACACGACGATCACCACTTTCCGCACAACTCCACTTCTCCACTACTTTACTTCCTCCACTTTCTATGAGATAAAGGTGCGCTTAATGACTTGTATAAATAGGTTTTCAACATATTTCAAAAACGACACAAGTGTTATCAACACAAGTATCCAGAAACCATATTGTGATACAAGTCATAAAAATGCCAAACCTTCATAATTCAATATTCTGATCTCAAACACCTTTTTCGCTTCCCTCACTAAGATCAACCCTTCTCCTTCACTTTGTGAACGAATTGAATATGGAACGGCCATTTCTTAGTTTAGGCCAGAGTCTGATCTCTTGAATATAAAAGTACTCATGTGCGGTGCATTTGTTTAGGGTTTGAAGTCGTTTCTCATTAACACACCCAAATTTACCAAAAATAGCAGAATCAGTTTTTACCCTCAAACAACTGGCGACCATAGTAGGAGGTTGATCTCTCAGTTGCAAAATCAGTTTCTCAATATTCATTCTAGTTTTATCGATTTCAAAAGGGTGGATCTTAGATCCAATTCAATTATTAAATTCGATTTAGATTCAACAATCAATTTTAATTCTGGTGTTCCATTCGCTAAGAAGATTCCCAAAAATGTTTTTTCAAGCAATGCTACTCGAAATGCCTTGGATAGCGGAGCACCAGTAAATCTACCATATTAAAGGACCATAAATCCGCGTGGAGACACATGAAGACGTTACTACTACTTAGAAGAATACAAAGGCTTCTCTAGAGATCCGGATGGGGCAACCGCCTTTTCTGCAACACCACAAGTATTGTATGGAGCAAGCCAGAAATGCCTCAAAGGGTCCACACCCAGAAAGATAAAGTGAAAATTAGCGTAGCCGTTGTTCCAATATGGATATAGTCTAACAACATATCTCAACACCAGTGGAGTCCTAGGAAGACATCTACAGAGATCAAAAAAATAAAAGGTCTATCTCTATTCCACCATTGCTACCAATTTAAAGTCAGGAGTATCCGCTATCACTTCATCAACAAAACGTGTAGATCCAGAACATGGCGTAATGCCGAGAATTCGTACATCTACAATAACAAAGGAGGCTTGACACATCTTCAAATCATCATAAAGGTTTCGCTTATTATGTCAACCCGGACAAGAGCGAGCACGAGACATCTTCAGATCTACTAGAGCCGACACCTCAAGAGAGCATCCTCAAGAAGATAACGATGCCCACGTCATCATGTTGAGAAATAACCCACAACCGAGATAACCTCATGCAGAGGAAATCTAATAAATTGTTGCACCAAAAGGACTCGCGTCTCCCACATTTCCTTTGCCTAGGGAAACAGGTAACGCTGAAGAAGAAATATTTTTTTCTGTCTGGGAAAATCATTGTATCAGACTCGGGAAGAATGTTTCAGTGAAACAACGAACATCCAAATGATTATGTCAAAAGGTTCAAAATTCAAGCACTGGATTGTCACGATCCAAATATGACTGAACAAAGATTGATGGAATTATGCATTAATAGGATGGTACCCATCTATCATGCTATGATGGAGAATTTGCGCTTTCAGGCATCCTCTGAACTTCGTGAAGATGTTAAATGCTCAGCTACAACATCGCATGCCCTCCTAGAAAGAACCAGGCCTGCCAGGAATGAAGAGCCTCATGATATTCGTGGAAGTATACATATCACCAACATGCAATACAACCTTCAGCCTTATGTACGCAGTTTCACTGAAGCATCAAGAGGAAAACCACCTTGCGTGTCCAAAATCGCCAACTCCAACTCCAGTACCACATGAACGACTGTCACAATGATAAAACAACGTCCAAGATATACCATATCTGGTTTGACGGCAATAACATCGGTGAGAGACTCTTTCAGAACTTCGTCTCCCGTAGAAGAAGTAGTTGCATTAACGAATGAGGTTGCACCCGGGACTTAATAGGTACATACGGACTCTCCATGTCAAGAGCTTCATCATATTTGCACAACATGTTAGTTAAGTCATTCGCATGATGGAGCTTCCCTACTCCTTAAAAACACGATCCAAAGATGATAGGCAAAGGAGTTTGGTTGGGGACTGCTCAACACTACCCATCTCAAAGATGATGAATTTAGAGAGATGCAAGCATGCTATCATTATGATTCCAAGATATCCAAAGAGAGGACATACTCAAGAGAGCAGACGTATTGTCAAAGACCAGCGACATGCCTGGACGTCTATAAAACGCAACGTAGATGCAAAGATGACCTCATGATCAGTAACTCGTAATATCCTCATAAAAATAGGGTTCAACTCCAACTCTCATCCAAATTATTTACTTAGAAACCCAGTGTGACAATATCTATCAATTCGAAATCTCAGTGGATACTCATGGGCAGGGGACTGTCTACCTCTTTTCCAATCCATGAGGCAACATCAAGGAAGCTATCGTCTCCGTTATTAGCTTCTCCCTCTAATAACGAGACAAGTTCTACCATTATATGCATACTTCCAAGTTTGTGCCCGTAGTTATCACGCCTCTCACTACTAGTCTCTTATGATCACAGCTCCTGCCAAGAACCGTTGTTGATTATTTTTTGATACCAACCCGAGCTTCACCATAGAAACAACCACTACGGACAAAGGTAATCCGAACATCTGCATACTTTATTTTCCCATGGAGGAGTAATGGAATCCCGGAGGCGAGATGGCTATATCTTTATTATGGTAAACCTACCGACCATACAAGATAGAACCATGTAAATCACGCTTGGGGACTGAGGCTCAACACGGAATCCCTTCACTATCAAGGACCATTTCAACCCAGAAGAGACGTTAAACTAAGAAGTCATAACCTTGACAAGGTTACCACTTTTCAAAGATGCAGCTGTTTGTAGGTGAAAATGGTTTCTGCTGATTTCGGTAATTTCGGGTGTGCGGGTGAGAAAAAATTTAAACCCTAAACAATGTACTGCAAGGGAGTACTTTAGATTCGAGAGATAAATCTGTACAAATCTAGCCTAAACCAAGAAATGGTCATTCAGGACTTGTTTCGGTCATAAAGTGGAGGAGGATGGGTTAGTTTTGGGAGGGAAGCAAGGAAAGTGTTGAGAACAGAATAGTTGATTCTGGAAGAGTAGTAGTACTGTTACTAAGACTTATATCAGAAAAGTGGGAAGGATAACAAATGGTAATCTAGCAAGTATTTTCTGAGTGTTGTATATTCCCGAATGAACTTGTTGTTATGTGGAAATAGGTAAGACCTATTTATACAAATTAAAGTGAAACGTACTCTGGTCTCATTAAGGGATGGATAAAAAGGTAAGTAAATGGGAGGAGGTGATAACCGTATGCATGGAATTGATGTTCCATAATACTGTTAACGTATGGAATTGATGTTCCATAAAGTTGTTAACGCATGGAATTGATGTCGAGAATTTCACCATTAGCTCCCTATATTTACTAACTGCCTCACCCTTATGAGACTTCCTTATGACGGGCGTAGTGTACGCCGCACTTTGTGAACCGCCAAACCAATACCCAAAGAGGATCCCCCAGTTTGTGATATGTGTTTGATGCCTCGAATGTTTTTATGGAAAACATGTGGCATGTCGTTGTTTCCTGGAAAGTCGAGCTTAGGAGACTTGGTAGCTTGGTTACCTTCGAAGGTCTAGATCTTGCATCTTAAGAGGAAAGGTAGTCGTTTATCGTCGCATGCTTTCGTTCGTTGGTGGCCGCATAGGAAAGGACATCATGGTGGCGCGACTAAGCTTGCATGCCATTGGCATGGCATGGTGGTGTGTCTAGGTTGGCATTCCATTGGCATGGCATGGTTTAGCGTGGCCAAACTTAGGTTTTCCGGCCAGAGGTTACCATGCGTTGTCTGGTAACTTTGGATGGCAGGGATTTGCTTCTGGGATTGAAGGGAAACCGTTGATTATTGCACACCTTCGATTTGGTAGCCGTGTAGAGAAGTCCAGCATGGTGGCACGGCTATGTTGTCATGCCGTTGGCATCTCATGGTTTGGCGTGGCCAAACTTAGATTTTCGGGCCAAAAGTTACCACAAGGTGTCTGGTAACCTTGAATGGATAGGATTTTCTCTTGGGATTGAAGGGAAATCGTTGATTGTTGCACGCCTTCATTTTGGTATCCGCATAGGGAAGTACATCATGGTGGCGCGGCTAGGTTGGCATGTCATAGTTTTGCATGTGGGGCCAAGGGTTTGCTTATGGGAGCATGTCGCGACTAGCTTGGCTAGGTGCGGTTTTGGCTTGGAATGTGGGGCCAAGGTTTTCCATGGATGCATGGAGTGGCTAGGTGCGGTTTTGGCTTGGAATGTGGGGCCAAGGGTTTTCCATGGGCGCATGGCGTGGCTAGCTAGGCTAGGTGCAGTTTGGCTTGGCATGTTGGGCCAAGGTTTTTACATGGGCGCATGGCGTGGCTAGCTTGGATAGGTGCGGTTTGGCTTGGCATATGGGGCCAAGGGTTTGGCGTGACAAAGCTAGGTTCGTGACCAAGCCAGGGTTTTGGGCCAAAGGTCGTTTGGTAACCTTGGACGGTCAGGATTTTCTCCTGGGATTGAAGGGAAACCTTTGATTATTGCATGCCTTCGTTTTGGTAGCCGCGTAGGGAAGGCCAATATGGTGGCGCAGATAAGTTGGCATGTGGCCATGGCGAGGTGCGTTTGGCATGGCGCGGTAGGTATGGCTGGATTGGTTTGCCATTGGCATAGGGGTACGTCTAGCATGGTTGGCGTGACTTGGCGCGGTTGGTGTAGCTGACATGGTTTTCCATTGGGATTGAGGTACGGATAGCATGGATGGCATTCCTTGGCGCGGTGGGTGTGGCTAGCATGCTTTGCCATTGGCAAAGAGGTGCGGTTATCATGGCTGGCATGCCTTGGCGCTGTTGGTGTGGCTGGCATGGTTTGCCATTGGCACAGAGGTGCGGCTAGCATGGCTGGCATGCCTTGGCGCGGCGGATTTGGATGGCATGGTTTTCCATTGGCACAGAGGTGCATCTAGCATGGTTGGCATGCCATGGCGCGGTGGGTGTGGCTGGCATAATTTGCCATTGGCGCAGAGGTGCGGTTAGCATGGTTTGCATGCCTTGGCGCGGTGGATGTGGATGGCATGGTTTTCCATTGGCACACGTGGGAATTAGGGTTTGGCTTGTCGTAACCCTCATTGGTATTAAAAAGATACCCCCGGTAATTTTTTACGGACACATTAAAGTTTTTAATAAATGCGCATAGTCAAAGATTATTACTTAAATGTCGTGACGTCACTGTCTGACTAGGTTTTAGGGTTTTACGATTTTAACCCTAAACTAAAAACCACCATCAACATTAAGTCCCCTGCTTAGCTCGGAACATGTGCCTTGTTGCGAGGTAAGCATATGATGGTGACAGACAAGGACGGGATCGAGACGTAAATCATTGCAAAGATGTTCAGGAAAATCCGACTAACCTTTTTGAGGGGTGAAGAGATTTTTTGTTTCCCGTGTTGGCGGACCTGCATAAGTTGTACTGGGGATTCAGACTGTGGAGTGGTGAGGCGAAAGTTTCCAGCTTGATCTGGCCGTATATCACCGAGGCACAGCGGGTGCGGTCTTGGGAAGGCAAGCAAGCGCGGCTTAGAGAGGTAAAGCATAGAGGGCGGCTTGGAACGTAGGGACAAAGAGCGGCGTGGTCTTGGAGAGGCAAAGCATGGCAGACAATTTGGCATGTGGTCCAAGGAAATAGAACAGGGAGCTTGACGTGGTGCGGCCATGGTGAGGCGAGGCGTGCACTGACGGCTTGGCCATTTGTCTTCATGGGCCCTGTTGCGTCTTTTCCTTACTTTTACGAGATATAAGTAAAATCCGCAATCATTGCATCCGGTAACTTTGCACAAATCCCAGTATGACAAGGTGTCTTTGGGGCCATGCTTTGGGAATGCGAGACGGAGCTGCTAGCATAGGCTTGGCATGAAAGAGATTTGTCATAACCAATGGGCTTGGAATTGGCGTGGGCCGATTGGCAAAGCATAGCGTCGATAATGGAAGCACGGCAAGTGGAAACACAGGTTGCTGGTAAGGCTCTAACATGGTCCACTGGCAAGGCGTTGGCATGGAAATCGCGGATTTTCCTGGCTGGCGCGGAGCATTGGCGTTGGATAGAATTAGCATGAAAGGCGCGGATTGTTGCAAAAACTGAACGTGGAGTGCTGGAAAGACTGGCACTAGCAAGGAAAGCGCGGATGTCTTGGGAGTGGCAAGGCTTGCTCTTGTGGGACTGATTTCCTTTCTTCATGCGCGAATTTAACATGAAATTCTTTCCTTATTCAATTTTTTTTCGAGAGGTAGGTAACATCCGAAATCCTTTCATCTGGTAGCTTTGCGCAAATCCCGGTATGATTGGGTGTCTTCAGGGCTAGGCTTTGGAATGCGAGGCGGATATGCTAGCATGGACTTGGTATGAAGGGGACCCATTAGTACTGATGGGAATGGAACGGGTGTGGGCCGCTCTGTAAAGCGCTTGGCAAGGCATGACGCTGGTAAGGTAAGTGCTTTGGAAGGGAAGCGCTTGTAAGGGAAGTGCTTGCGGTTTAGGGTTTGACATGCCGAAACCTTAATTAGATCCCTTTACTAGAATCGCCATAGAGTCCGCGTATGGACTCGGATTTTGATGGTATGCCCCTTTATCGGACACGAAACAGAATTATGTATCTCCCCGTGCGGGAATATTTAGGTTACGAGCTCGCTTGGGAGGTGACAAAGGCCTGACAGTGAAAATCAGGAAGAAGTCATAAGGGATGTTACAGGCCCGAGGTGGCATAGTCGCGCGCCAGTCAAATATGCCCGTTCATGGAGAAAGAAGGAATATTCATTCTTTTCAAGCTCTAAAAACTCTATCTGCATGAAAAGAGGTATTGACCCTCTTATGTTTTTCTGTTGTTCGTCTAGATCCGTGTTTTTGTCTGCAGTGTCTCTCCAGTGGATTCCAAAAATTTACCAAAAATCCGTTGTATTCTTGGGATGGATGGATGAAATATATGCTCGGAAATGATCACGTTAGGGATAATCTTGGAGATTGTGGTTGCATCGTCGTTCCATACTCGATCTTAGGTTGTTCAGTGGACATTCTGATCGTGATGATGATGTGTTATGAATGCTTGCATGGTCGAAAACTTCTGGCGCCCCTGGATGATCCATTGCCGATGCGCTGCTATCAAGTCCCGGGACTTTGTTCAAGTTTATATCCTTCGAACCATCTTTTGAATCTTGGACTATAATACGGAATGGGATGCGGTGAGAATTCCCCAGTTATACTTCGGTTTGATATGATAGCATGGATGAATATGTGAATGTAGCCTTCTGGCGTGATTTTGGAGTCTTTGGTGCACATGTACGGCTTCATGTTTAGAAATTCCCACGGCTCGTAAAACCTCGACAGTGATGGTGTTGAAATCAGTAATAATCTAGTTGAGGGGAGTGAAAGCGTCTCATGCTGGTAGTCCCCATGCGTAACCTACTTTCATTACATGTCCTTGAATACCCGTCCACGGGATTTGATATAAGCCTATTGTACTCTTCTGGATGTGACATTGGGATGCTCGGAAATTATATGATAAAATATTTTGGATAGTGTGGGCTTGGGATCCTCTGCGGCCTCGTAAAGTGTTGAAGGCATTTTCTAGACAGAGAGGTGATGATATTCTTGCATTTCACCCTTGAAGAGTAGATTACCTTGTTGTGGGTACGTCTTTTTGGATGACAGTGTCTTTTGAGTTTTGACAGTGAAGAGATCCCATGTATATCCTCAGTCCTTAAGTATGGTTTACATGTTTCCATCTTCGTAGTAATTGCTGCTGCGGTGAAGCTCTTTCTAGTATCAACGAATGAGTGACAACAGTTCTTGGTAGGAGATGTAATTAGGAGAGACTACATTGTAGTGGTAACAAAGTAGGTTGACTGGAATTGTATGGGCTTTCATGAAAGTAAATGAATTGGATGGATGCGTAAGCGAGCAAGATATCCATGATCAAGAGCTTTGGAGGGATGTATCAGAGCGCGATAATGACTACGAAGATTGGCTGGCTGCGATAATAATACTTGACATGGGGAGCATGGTGGCATGACCTTTTGCAGGAAGGAGTGGTGTTGAAGAGAACATTGAAGCGGAGACTCTGCTAGAGAACGTTAAAGCGGAGCCACTTATGGAGAGAACGTTAAACGATGCCTTGAAACTCTCAAAGCGTTGACGGTTACCATGTTGAAGTCGGAGGCTACGTCACAATCTGTCAAAATCGACATCCCTCAAGTGTACAGAGGTTAGGAGTCCCCTGTTTCATCTATTGATCATACTTTCTAGGAGAGGTTGGGGTTTGGGAACGACTTTCCTGGATGGAAATGCCTGCTTTCCCTGATGCAGTGTGGTTGAGGGATGAAAATATGTATTGACGTTATGCCTTAGAGAAACATAGAATCTCACTGTTTATAGGTGAAAATGGTTTCTGCTAGTTTTGGTAATTGCGGGTGTGAAAGTGAGAAACAATTTAAACCCTAAACAATGTACTGCAAGGGAGTACTTTAGATTCAAGAGATCAATTTGTACAAGTCCGGCCTAAACCAAGAAATGGCCGTTCTAGACTTGCTTCGGTCAGAAAGTGGAGGAGAATGGGTTGGTTTTGGGGAGGGAAGCAAGGAGAGTGGTGAGACCAGAATAGTCGATTCTGGAAGAGTAGTTGGGTTTCTACGACTTGTTATCAGAAAAGTAAGAGAGCTCACGAGGATATCTAGCAAGTAAGTATTTCTGAGTGTTATCTTGTCTGAATGAACTTGTTGTCCAAATGGAAATAGGTAAGACCTATTGATACAAGTCGAAGTAGAAACCGTAGCCTGGTCTCATTAAGGAGTGTGGAAGTAAATGGGAGGAGGTGGTAACCGTATGCATGGACTTGATGTTCCATAAAGTGGTTAACGCATGAAACTGGTTTTCATGAAACTGTTAACATTATGGAATTGATGTTCCATAAAGTTGTTAATGCACGACTTTATGTCCCATGAACGTTTCCCACATAACTTCCCGTATTTACTAGGCGCCTCACCCTTATGACAATTCCTTATGAAGGGTGTAGTGTAAGCCGCACGTTGTAAACCACAAAACCAATGCCCAAGAAAGGATCCCCCAGTTATTGTTGATGTATCGAATATTTTGGAACACATGTAGCATGTTGCTGGTTACATGATGAACGCAAATGGCAATGACAAGTTGCAAGTAACGAATAACATGTGTGCCAATGGCATGTGTGGTATACCTTGTTTGCAGGTTGAAAATGGTGATGCCTAGCGGCAAGTGGCGTGTGGCATGTGTGGTATGCCTTGGTTGCACGGTTTGCAAGCTAGGCTACAAGCGATCATGTTGGCATGTGCCAATGCCATGCGTGGCCGCTTTGTCCCTAGGTTGCTCAGTTTGCAAGTTAGGCTACTAATGATCATGTTGGCATGTGCCAATGGCATGCACGACCATTTTTACCCTAGGTTGCGTGGCTAGGCTACCATCGCAACTTTTGGCATGTGCCATTGGCATGTGGCGGCATTGGCCCTAGGTTGCACGGCTTGGCAATCTAGGCTGCAAGCGCCACTTTTGGCATGTGGTGGCATTGGCCCTAGGTTGCACGGCTTGGCAAGCTAGTATGCGAGCGCCACTTTTGGCATGCGCCATTGGCATGTGGCGGCATTGGCCTCTGGTTGCACTGCTTTGCAGGCTAGGAAGCAAGCGCCACTTTTGGCATGTGGCGGCATTGGACCTAGGTTGTACGGCTTGGAAAGCTAGGCTACAAGCGCCACTTTTGGCATGTTTGACATGGTGCGCACTATGCGGCTTGGTTTTGGCAAGGTTGCCATGGTGCGCAATGTGCGGCTTGGTTTTGGCAAGGTTGCCATATTACGCAGTGTGCGGCTTGGTTTTGGCAAGGTTGCCATGGTGCGCAGTGTGCGGCTTGGTTTTGGCATGGTTGCCATGGTGCGCAGTGTGCGGCTTGGTTTTGGCAAGGTTTCCATGGTGCGCAGTGTGCGGCTTGGTTTGGCAAGGTTGCCATGGTGCGCAGTGTGCGGCTTGGTTTTGGCAAGGTTGCCATGGTGGCAGTGTGCGGCTTGGTTTTGGCAAGGTTGCCATGGTGCGCAGTGTGCGGATTGGTTTTGGCAAGGTTGCCATGGTGCGCAGTGTGCGGCTTGGTTTTGGAAGGTTTCCATGGTGCGCAGTGTGCGGCTTGGTTTTGGCAAGGTTGCCATGGTGCGCAGTGTGCATCTTGGTTTTGGCAAGGTTGCCATGGTGCGCAGTTTGCGACTTGGTTTTGGCAAGGTTTCCATGGTGCGTAGTGTGCGTCTTGGTTGTGTCAAGGTTCCCATGGTGCGCAGTGTGCGGCTTGGTTCTGGCAAGGTTTCCATGGTGCACAGTGTGCGGTTTGTATGGACTTTAGGATTTCGGCATCGAAACCCTAATTTGGTATTTTGAAAAAAGATACCATGGTAATTATTTCATAAGTGCATTGAATATTCTAATAAATGTGTTCGGTGACACCGGTGACGTCATGCTACATATGGGGTTTTACAATTTTACCCCTTGTCTAAAAACCACATCAACATTAAGTCCCCTGCTTAGCTTGGAACAGGTGCTTTGTTGCTAGGTAAGCATAAGATGGTGATAGACAAGTAACAGTAAGTCGCAAGAGAAAGTTGAGAGGGTTGGTCTGACCTTTTTCAAGATGTAGGTGGAGTTTGTAACCTTTGCACGACTCCTAGTGTAATCAGGCGTCTTTGAGTTAAGCCATGGGGCATGAAACGAAATTTTCTGCCGGAGTCAAAGGACTTTAGGGTAGACGTGGACCACCAGGCTGGTGCGGTATTGGTAAGGGAAACCCGGAAGCTGGCGCAATTTTGGAGCTGGTGTCATTTGTGAAGTTGGGCGCAATTGGGAAGCTGGCGCAATTAGGAAGATGGGCGCAATTGGGAAGCTAGGCGCAATCGGGAAGATGGCGCAAGTTGGGAAGCTGGGTGCAAGGGGGCGTGCATTCTTTTTTTTTTTTGAAGGTGGCCAAGCTTGCCACCGTGGGCCCACTCCTCCATATGTACGGCTTTGAAAAAGAAAAGGGAAGCCTTTCCCTATTTGGAATCCCTTTACCATCATGCCCACACACACACACACACATATATATATATATGAAAGGGGTGTCTTACTTTCATTTTTCATTCTCCCATACTTTCACGTTAGCGGCAGAGTGATAAGGAGAACCAGCACCCAGGTATGTCTTCGAAGATCCCTTTCTAGTTCTTCTTTCTCTTCACATTTTTTTTGTTACAGTGAGAAAACTCTAGTTGTATACACATTGTATGTAACCCATAGACTTCTTATCATGAATACTGCGGAGGCGTGTTTATGAAAGCTAATTTGCGTAGGGTTTCCCTTTGTTTTGGAGTGGTTGTATATGGTCGATAATTTTCTTTTCGTCTTCCTTTTTGGTGTAGACGTCTTGCTACCGAACCACTGTAAGAAATTCTGATAATATGTCACCTGAACAAAGTCTTGCTTCACCAAAATATTTTTCCAGCTCCAAACCGAACATAGACGATGATTTCTTCACAAAACCCATTGCCTCAGCTCAAAAGAATCATCCCGATTTCAATCCAATTCTCTTGACTGGAACATAATATGATAGAAAGGCTCATTCAGTCTGACCAGAGAGCATACTACGCTTTTGTCTCCACAAAGGAGAGTACTCTGCTTCTCATGTTGACTTCAGGATATGTCAGATACCGTTGCGTTCCTTCGATAGATGGATTGAGTTTATGGTAAGCCGGGAGCACATAAATGCTAACTTGACTCGGGCACATATTATTGACGCCGTTAGGGCTTCTGTAAATCTTTAAATTAGGAAGGATATCCATGGTTTGGTTTCTCTTATTTCTAGATGGTGCTCGGACACTCATACAATCGTATGTAGGTGGGGTGAAATGACTTTCTCCCTAGAAAGTGTGGCCCTCCTGCTGAATCTTCCCGTAATAGGAAACTTTAACATCCAATTGTCAGAAAATGAAGAGAAGATGCGAGCCGACCTTGCTGCGAAGTTAAAGTATTTTTTTCGGAAAGACCTTTCTGTAAAGTCGAAAGACTCCGCTCGGGAAAGAGAATGAAAAGTGCTTCTACAGCTGGTGGATATCTCAATGGTTCACGGATGAGATGGAACCTAGTCAAAAGAGTAGTGTACTTCATGTTGCAGCATTCTTGGCTCTCTGGTTGTCCAGGGACGTTTTTGATGATGGTTTTGGAAAGAAGGAGATAAGACAAGAGCTTCTGGCGATTTTTTTGCGGATAGCGAAAGGAGAAACCCTCCACATTGGTAATTTATTCCTTGGTTCCCTGTATACGCACCTAGATCACTTGGTCGCGAACATGCGTGTTTCGAATGGTTTTATGAAAGTGGATTCATATGTTCATGTGGCTTTCCTTCAAGCGTGGTTATGGGAGCATTTCGAGAAGTATGCTCCGAAACTGTTACCTTCGATTCATGCGAGTTGGGGTGGCTCCGGAATTCTACGATGGGTAAACAGGCTCCCAAGAGTTGGTTTGAGCTTGGTTGGGTTTCTTGACAAGTCATATGAATTCAGTTTTCGCCCATGGGATCCAATGCATAAGACAATATTTCAGGTTAACACCTTCGCTTCTGTACCAGATATAACTTTGCTTTCTGAAAGTAGCTTGAGTGTTGGTGAAAACTTGTTTATGCGAAGCTATATGCCCAGTTATATGCCGTCTTTCTTTAGAGGATCTTTCCAGGTAGTTTCTTATAACATTGATTGTGCTGCTTGTCACATGGGTTTAGACCAAGGGGTCCCTCTTGCTCTTCAGCCAGTTATCCCTAAGGATCCGTTGCTCGTTGCCCTCAAAGACAGTGTTCTCGAACCGGGTATGCGTCTACCTTTCTTGTAGTCGGGAAGGGTTATTTCGACGACTTTTAATGACAATGAGTTCTGGTACGATGAGTTCCTTATGATCCACGGTTTTGTAAATAACATGATGGAGAATACTCGTCGTAGACCCTACCCAGAGGTGTTGAAGAAGCATCCGATGTTAAGGGATCCTAAGAGAAAGTCGCCTGGCAACATGGATAGTCCTCAGGTGAAGGAACGGAGGACGAAAACTCGTGTTGGAGGATTTCGGTCAGTTTTGACTGATCCAACAGCTCCCGTGTCTTTTAATTCTTCTAATATCCAGGTAGGTGTCGCCTACTGGTTC
This sequence comes from Papaver bracteatum, assembly GCA_023529315.1. Lineage (NCBI taxonomy): Eukaryota > Viridiplantae > Streptophyta > Magnoliopsida > Ranunculales > Papaveraceae > Papaver > Papaver bracteatum. The sequence goes on from JAJJWX010002367.1 coordinate 150,934, forward strand.
ACCCAACACATGTAGATTTCTGTTTCTGAATATTTGCATCTTGTTTCTACCAGGGTTTCGATAGTGTTAACGCCTTTACTGCACTTGCCCGTCGTCAGGAGACAACAACTCTTTCGAAAGATACCAGCAACATTGAGTTCTCTCGTAATGGGGAAGAGTCAGAGAAAGAGAAAAGTTCGGAAAGTGAAAGCAATTCTTCTGACAGCGGCACTGGATCTTCTTCAGGAAGCGGCTCGATAAGTTTCCCATTTTTTTCTTTCTTTTTTCTTTCTTATTTCCTCTTCCTTTTTTTTTTGAAAGCGTCTAACTCGAGCTTGCAAGAAGGGTATTATTCAGGAGACGGTTCTGAGGTGGATATTGGCAAAGACTTTCCTTTGACGACGGCGACCGCTGCTGGTGACTTGGAGATGGAAGTTGACCAAACAAGAAGTGTGAATATGGCTCTGACAGTGGATAATTCTCTGGTGATTGTGGATGCAGGCACGGAAAATAACCTCTTTTCGGTCGCGGGTTTAGTTACAGGCGCCACTATTGATCCCCATACCTAGTTTCTTACCCAGATCATGTGCTGGTTGGCGGCTTCAGCGTTCCAGATAAGTACGAGGCACTGTACACCAAAATCTTGGAAAGTTACGGGCATATGGCTACAAACATGAAGATCACTAGTCGATACGCGATGGCTAAATGTGTGGAAGAAGCTTTGTCTTCAGTCGAGGACATGTGTGAAGTGATCGGTCATATCGTTTCCGAAAAGGTTATCGCCAGTTGGGAGCACCACCGTGATATGTGCATGGAACAAGAGTTCAATGGTTCGTGGTTCGTTAAAGTTATTGCAGAGATTCAGAAGTTGAAAATTGTAGTAGTCGAAAGCCTCTCTGCAGATGAAATCGCCCGGCAAGAAGCAGAAGTCGAGGAGTTGTCCAAGATGTTGACCCTGAAAAGAGCGGCTCTCGAAGGTGCAAAGGACATCTTTTCCAAGAAGAGCAAACCATTGTTGGATAACTTCCCTTAAATGTTTCTCTGTTTTTTCTAAACTTTCACTTAGGCTCTTTCTTTTGTTTGAAATACACTCTGGATGTCTGGTTTAAGGTTCCACCGTTTTTGATAGATAGATGGTAGCTTTTTGAGGATATTAGATTATTTCTGAAATTAATGGTTTTAATAGTATTACTCTGATCATGATTTGTGAAGAGAATATATTATTTGTGAATGGAACATTTCTTTTATGAAAGTGTGACACAAGATGCAATAGTATGATGGTTTTATCGATAACCCAAAGGAATAAATCGCATATCTCGTCTGACTTAAACCTACTCAACTTTATTAATCCTTTGCTGCAAGCAAGATCCTTTCATGTAAAGGCCGACCTTGTAGGTAACAATGTTAGCAAGTCCCCAGTCGTTGATAGCATTGTCATCGATTCCCCAGTCGTTTCATGTAGTTTTACGACTGGTAACCGGGTCGCCTGGTAATTGAAACTATAAATCCTTGAACATATTGCTTCCGGCATCCTGATGCCTAGGCCGAGGCATGAGATCAATTTCTGAAAGCTGATATTGTAACATCAAGATCAATCCTCCCACTGTGGTCGCCAATTATTTATAGGTGAAAATGGTTTCTGCTAGTTTTGGTAATTGCGGGTGTGAAAGTGAGAAACAATTTAAACCCTAAACAATGTACTGCAAGGGAGTACATTATATTCGAGAGATCAATCTGTACAAGTCCGGCCTAAACCAAGAAATGGCCGTTCTAGACTTGCTTCGGTCACAAAGTGGAGGCGAATGGGTTGGTTTTGGGGAGGAAAGCAAGGAAAATGGTGAGACCAGAATAGTCGATTCTGGAAGAGCAGTTGGGTTTCTACGACTTGTTATCAGAAAAGTAAGAGAGCTCACGAGGAGAGCTAGCAAGTAAGTATTTCTGAGCGTTATCTTGTCCGAATGAACTTGTTTTCCAAATAGAAATAGGTAAGACCTATTTATACAAGTCGAAGTAGAAACCGTACCCTGGTCTCATTAAGGATTGGGGAAGTAAATGGGAGGAGGTGGTAACCGTATGCATGGAATTGATGTTCCATAAAGTGGTTAACGCATGAAACTGGTTTTCATGAAACTGTTAACGTTATGGAATTGATGTTCCATAAAATTGTTAACGCACGGCTTTATGTCCCATGAACGTTTCCCACATAACTTCCCGTATTTACTAGGCGCCTCACCCTTATGACACTTCCTTATGAAGGGCGTAGTGTACGCCGCACGCTGTAAATCACCAAACCAATACCCAAGAAAGGATCCCCCAGTTTGTGTTGATGTCTCGAATGTTTTGTCAAACATGTAACGCATAGCATGTGTGCCAATGGCATGTGTGGTATGCCTTGTTTGGAGGTTGAAAGTGGTAATGCCTAGATACAAGTGGCGTGTAGCTTGTATCAATGGCATGTGTGGTATTCCTTGGTTGCACGGTTTGCAGGATAGGCTGCAAGCGATCATGTTGGCATGTGCTAAAGGCATGCATGGCCGCTTTGGCCCTAGGTTGCACGGTTTGCAAGTTAGGCTACCAGTGATCATGTTGGCATGTGCCAATGGTATGCGTGGCCGCTTTGGCCCTAGGTTGAACTGTTTGCAAGTTAGGATACCAATGATCATGTTGGCATGTGCCAATGGCATGCACGACCATTTTTGCCATAGGTTGCGCGTCTAGGCTACCAGCGCCACTTTTGGCATATGCCATTTGGCATGTGGCAGCATTGGCCCTAGGTTGCACGTCTTGGAAAGCTAGGCTGCAAGCGCCACTTTTGGCATGTGGCGACATTGCCCCTCGGTTGCACGACTTGGCAGGCTAGGCTGCAAGTGCCACTTTTGGCATGTGGCGGCATTGGCCCTAGGTTGCACGGCTTGGCAAGCTAGGCTGCAAGCGCCACTTTTGGCATGTTTTCCATGGTGCACAATGTGCGGCTTGGTTTTGGCAAGGTTGCCATGGTGCGCAGTGTGCGGCTTGGTTCTAGCAAGGTTGCCATGGTGCGCAGTGTGCGGCTTGGTTTTGGCAAGGTTTCCATGGTGCGTAGTGTGCGGCTTGGTTTTGGCAAGGTTTCCATGGTGCGCAGTGTGCGGCTTGGTTTTGGCAAGGTTTCCATGGTGCGCAGTGTGCGGCTTGGTTTTGGCAAGGTTGCCATGGTGCGCAGTGTGCGGCTTGGTTTTGGCAAGGTTTCCATGGTGCGCAGTGTGTGGTTTGTATGGAATTTTGGGTTTCGACATCAAAACCCTAATTTGGTATTTTGAAAAAAGATACCCTGGTAATTATTTTATAAGTGAATTGAATATTCTAATAAATGTTTTCGGTGTCACCGGTGACGTCATACTACATATGGGGTTTTACGATTTTACCCTTTGTCTAAAAACCACCATCAACACTCACATAACTGTTTCATCATAGACTATAAGACTTTATGGGACAAGTTCTCATCGTGCAGGTCCTGACGGGAAGAGGGTCTCTCTGAACTCAAGAGGGTTGCTGATTTCCTATGCTTTCGATTTTGGAGAAGTCGTTCCTGATCTTTACATGTGATGAAATTGGATTGCTTATCCCCTTCTACTGGGCATTCAATAGAAACACGAGCCTCTTCATCTATAAACGCACGTCTTGCTGAAGTGTCTTTTGTCTTTTGTAAAAGGGGGTCGGCTTCTTCCAGTGTCTTACCCTGATGGTGGAGTAGCGTCTCTGGTGACGGTTGGAGCTGCCATGCTCGAAGAACCGTTGGGGTGGCGGAAGCATCTCTGGTTCTGGTGATCGCAAGTGTATCGTGTAGAGATGGCACGGTTTTGATCACGAATTGCTGGAGACATGGCGTTTTTTCAAGGGTGAGGATGGAACTGCTTTGGCTGGTTGTGGAGCGGGGAAGATGGCGCTGGAAGGGCGTAAGATGTTAGCGCTGGAAGGATGCAAGCTGTTATCGCAGGGTGTGGTATTACGGCTGGCATGCGTGTGCGGAATGTGCGTCTGGTAAGCGTGTCTGGTAAGCACGTATAGCAAGCGTATCTGGTAAGTGCGTATGGGAAGCGCGTCTGGCAAGCGTGTCTGGCAAGCACGTCTGGTAAGCGCATCTGGAAAGCGCGTCTGGTAAGCGCGTCTGGCAAGCCCGTATGGTAAGCTCACCTGGTAAGCGCTTCGGTAGGCACGTCTAGTAATCTTGTCTGGTAAGCGCATCTGGTAGGCGGGTCTGGTAAGCTTGTCTGGTAAGCCCATCTGGTAAGCTCGTCTGGTAAGCGCGTCTGTCATTAGATTTTGTATGGCGCTGAATGTTGACTGGGCATGGCGCAAATTGTTGGCTTTGCACAGAGCTCGCTTGGCATGGCGCGGACTTGTTCTTGCGGGCCCAGTTTCCTCTTTCCAGACGTAGCTCAAACAAGAAATCCTTTCGTTATTCAAATTCCAATATGTGTTATGCTTATGAAAGGGGTTGGCTCCCCTTTTTACCTCGTATATTTGTTATCACGTCCTGGTGTTAGCGGTAGCGCGGTAGTGATAAAGTGGGAAAGCATATTCCAGCTATGTACTCTAGCGTTTCTCTTTCAATTTGTCTTCTTGTTTTCTTGTGTTGGTGCAAACCATATCCATAAGTATGCCTTCCATAAATATGTAGAAACATTTTTTTCTGAACTGGTGTAAACCGTATCCATGGGTATGCCTTTCATAAACTTGTGGAAGTACTTCATCATAAACAATTATTCGAATGTCACCATAGTAACGTCTGCTAATAGTGACAAGTAATCATTGTTGTGCAAAGTAGGCACGTACGGGTAGGTGACTGTTTTTTTTTTTTTGAAAGGCAAACAAAATGCCTGGTTTATGGTTTTGATTTCCTGGATTTCTTTGGTTGATAGATAAATGTTACCTTGACGGTTTTGGGTTATTCTTTTTGGAATAAATTGTTTAGGAATTGATTGTTTTGGTTATGATTAAAAGTGGCGCAAACATCCCAGGAAAACCATGAAACCGTATGTTGGTAGATGACATGGGATGAAACATAACATGGCTATTGGTCTTATCAATCTCGTGAAACTTGAAAAATCAAACCATGTATTTTGTCTAGGTAAGACTTACTCGGTTTCTTAGGTTTTCTGATGAAAAGTAAACCTTCCAGGTGTAGTACCAAGCTTTACGAGAAACGCGGCCGTGGGAATTCCCCAGTCATTACTGAGATGTCTGATTAACCGAGCCATTGACCCTCGGGCGGATCATTTTTCTTTTAACCTCTGGGAAGTCCCCAGTCATCCTTTATCGTGTCATGACTGATAATCGAGTCGTCGGGAAACTGAGTCGGGGTGGATCTTCTTCCTCTACCATATTGAAGTCTGGGTCAAAGAACGAGATTGACGGTCGAAAATTTACATTGTAACCGAAAGATCGAACCTCCCACTGTGGTCGCCAATTGTTTGTAGGTGAAAAAGGTTTCTGCTAATTTCGGTAATTTCGGGTGTGTGGGTGAGAAACAATTTAAACCCTAAACAATGTACTGCAAGGGAGAACTTTAGATTCGAGAGATCAATCTGTACAAATCCATCCTAAACCAAGAAATGGCCGTTCCAGACTTTCTTCGGTCCTAAAGTGGAGGAGAATGGGTTGGTTTTGGGGAGGGAAGCAAGGAAAGTGGTGAGACCTGAATAGTTGATTCTGGAAGAGTAGTTGTGTTACTACGACTTGTATTTGCTGAGTTTTATATATTCCCGAATGAACTTGTTATTCTGTGGAAATAGGTATGACCTATTTATACGAGTCGAAGTGAAACATACTATGGTCTCATTAAGGGATTGATAAATGGGTAAGTAAATGGGATGAGGTGATAACCGTATGCATGAAATTTATGTTCCATAAAACCGTTAACGTATGGAATTGATGTTCCATAAAGTCTTTAACGCATGGAATTAATGTCGAGCGTTTCACCATTAACTCCCTATATTTACTAATAGCTTCACCCTTATGACAGTTCCTTATGACGGGCGTAGTGTACGCCGTACGCCGTAAACCGCCAAACCAATACCCAAAGAGGATCCCCCGGTTTGTGATATGTGTTTGATACCTCGAATGTTTTTGTGGAAAACATGTGGCATGTCGTTGTTGTCTGGCAAGTCGATCTTAAGAGACTTGGTATCTTGGTGACCTTCGACGGTCGAGATCTTGCATCTTAAGAGGAAAGGTAGCCGTTGATCGTCGCACGCTTTCGTTCGTTGGTGTCCACATAGGAAAGGCTAGCATGGTGGCGCGACTAAGCTGGCATGCCATTGGCATGGTATGGTGGCGCGGCTAGGTTGGCATGCCGTTGGCATGACATGGTTTGGCGTGGCCAAATTTAGGTTTTCGGGCCAGAGGTTACCAGACAACGATGGCTGGGATTTGCTCCTGGGATTGAAGGGAAACCATTGATTGTTGCACGCCTTCGTTTTTGTAGCCACGTAGGGAAGGCCAGCATGGTGGCGCGGCTAGGTTGGCATGACGTTGGCATGGCATGGTTTGGTGTGGCCAAAATTAGGTTTTCGGGCCAAAGGTTACCACGCGTTGTCTGGTAACCTTGGATGGCTAGGATTTTCTCCTGGGATTGAAGGGCAACCGTTGATTGTTGCACGCCTTCGTTTTGGTAGCCGCGTAGGGAAGGAAAACATGGTGGTGCGGCAAGGTTAGCATGCCATTGGCATGACATGGTTTGGCATGTGGGGCCAAGGGTTTTCTTATGGTCGCATGGCACGGCTAGCTTGGTTAAGTGCGGTTTTGGCTTGGCATGTGGGGCCAAGGGTTTTCCATGGGCGCATGGCATGGCTAGCTTGGCTAGGTACGGTTTTGGATTGGCATGTGGGGCGGTTTGCCTTGGCATGTAGATCCAAGGGTTTGGCGTGACAAAGCTAGGTTCGTGACCAAGCCATGGCATTGGGCCAAAGGTCGTTTGGTAACCTTGGACGGTCAGGATTTGCTCCTGGGATTGAAGGGCAACCGTTGATTGTTGCATGCATTCGTTTTGGTAGCCGTGTAGGGAAGTCCAATATGGTGGCGCAGCTAAGTTAGCATGTGCCTATGGCGAGGTGTGTTTGGCATGGCGCGGTAGGTGTGGCTGGCATGGTTTTCCATTGGCACAGGGGTCCGGCTAGCATGGTTGGCGTGCCTTGGCGCGGTTGGTGTAGCGTGCATGGTTTTCCATTGGGACAGAGGTACGGCTAGCATGGATGGCATGCCTTGGCTCGGTTGGTGTGGCTGACATGGTTTTCCATTGGCACAGATGTGCGACTAGCATGGCTGGCATGCCTTGGCGCGACGGGTGTGGCTGGTATGGTTTTCCGTTGGCACAGAGGTGCGGCTAGCATGGTTGGAATTCCTTGGCGCGGTGGGTGTGGCTGGAATGGTTTTCCATTGGCATATAGGTGCGTCTAGCATGGTTGGCATTCCTTGGCGCGGTGGGTGTGGCTAGCATGGTTTGCCATTGGCACACATGGGAATTAGGGTTTGGATTGTCGTAACCCTAATTGGTATTAAAAAGATACCCCCGGTAATTTTTGACAGACACATTAAAGGTTTCAATAAATGCGCCTACTAAAAGATTATTACTTAAATGTTGTGACGTCACTGTATGACTAGGGTTTATGGTTTTACTATTTTAACCTTAAGTTAAAAACCACCATCAACAGCAGCGTAAGAGTATCATCACCTCACTTTTTGGGAGGCGCCTGACCGACAAGTTGTATTAGGTTCAACCATACATAAGCACTATTATCAATGAAGAATCAAAGAGGAAAGCCGCGCCTCAGCAAGCCAGACCAACCGAATCATGCCTTCCACAGTACTAAGTGATGCCTACCCAAGGCCTGCACGAAGCAGCGCATCAACAACCACATCGCCGACAAAGTCATATTCGGTGTTTCTAGATTTCTAATTTCCTATGGGAGGGGTACATGGGCTGCCAAAAGTTTGGATACAATACAAATCTATCAAGAGCGACTCCCTCCCATTTATCAACAAATGACGAATCCAAAAGATTGCCGCCTTTATCAATTCGTCAACCACCTTACCGGAAAATACAGTGGAAGTAAGTCTTTTAATAGAAAATAAGATCGGGATAATTACACCTGGGGATTGCCATCACAGGATGCCTTCATGTCCCTTAACCGGTTTAAATCTAATATCAGTATCATCACTGTTTAAGCTTTACGAGGCGCATAGTTTCTCAACATGGAGACGTACATGTGCATCAAAGACTCCAAAAGTACAAGTCGGAGATATTTTCACATATCCATCCACGCCATCGAATCTGAAGTATAAATGGTGACTGCTCATCGTATTCCATTCCATACAACCATCCAACATTCATAAGAAGGTTCAAAAGATGTCGCTTGGAACGAAGTCCTTAAATATTTGCGGCACATCGTCCATCCTTCTACATACCTAGCCGGCACACCACAAATCTTCAACAAGCATGTAGTATGCAAGGGGAATATCAAACAAAAGAATGGGAGAGCTCAGATTGCAAAATCATGTACATAGGCTCTACTCTTATCTTACCGAAGAGCGCTACGTCTAAAGTTTCAATATATTGCGAGATCTTCCTAAGAATTTGGATTTCATAGTCGGGAGATTTCGTTTGTTCATCCAACTGAAAACATAAAATCATAAAAGTAGCATGAATGAGGGATTATTATTCGATCAAGCCCTGGATCCAGCCGCATGAATCAAAGACTACTAAACATCAAAGAAGTGTCATGAACGCCAGGGCCAATGGCGCCTTCACTAGAGTCCTCTAGAGATTCTTCAACATATTCTCCGGGAGCCGCTTCAACACCCTTTCCGGAATCTACATCAATGTTCTCTTTGGGAGTTGCTTCAACATCTTTTTCAGAAATTGCTTCAGCAGACTTTTAAGGATATTCCTCATGATAGGGCTCATCCACATCATAGTCGAGGATTATGACGTCGTTATGAATAGGGTATTAATTTTTATCCAGGAGTTCATATTATGATCCACCCTCCTTCACTTTATCCGGGAAATAAACCTTTAATCCCTAGCACTTGTTAGCTGAGATGCTTCATCGTGCCTCCACTTTTCCTCCATGATAATTGAAGCCAGGACAGCTTGGACACGCTCTCGAACGATACTCAAATGTACAAGGGAATTGGAATGCAGCTTGAGATCCCAACCAACTGTATTCCTAATATACCTGGGGCCAACCAACATCATGCTAGGGGAACGCTCACCTGGACGCATCTTGAAGTGACATGTTCCAAGGATAAGCCGACCCATCTCTCCTGGTAACATCTAACTTTGTCTCATAAGTTTTATCTTTATTTGTCACCATTTAGTGCTTACCCCGCAATAGTGTCACTATTACGTGCTAAGCAGGGGACTTAATTGAAAAATCGGGGGTCTAACAACCTCACCCAATATTTTGATTAGCAATCTGTATGGACAAACTCCAATATACTTTTATGAGAATCTACTAGACAGTTAGAATCAATCAATATAAAAGTATGTCAAAGCGTTTTTATATCTCTATCTCTTGATTTAATTCTTACTCAAACAAACTGCGAGTCTCGATTAAATACAAGAGAGATAAACTTGGATGGTATCAAAAACCACTATCCAAGGATCAATCAATTTCCAATCAACAACCAAAGGTTGGATTTCACAATTGATCGATACAACGCACAACCTGTGATATTTCAATTATATAACAAAATATAATCCGGAATAGAAATAACACAGACACCAGAAATTTTGTTAACGAGGAAACCGCAGATGAAGAAAACCCCCGGGACCTAGTCCAGATTGAACACCACACTGTATATTAAGCCTCTACAGACACTAGCCTACTACAAACTAACTTCGGTCTGGACTGTAGTTGAACCCTAATCAATATCACACTGATTCAAGGTACAGTTATGCTCCTTACATCTCTGATCCCAGCAGGATACTACGTACTTGATTTCCTTAGTGAATCTCACCCACAACCAAGAGTTGCTACGGCCCAAAGTCGAAGACTTGAATAAACAAATTTGTATCACACAAAAAAGTCTACGATAATAGATAAATCTGTCTCCCTCAGATAAACCAACGAGTTTTGTTCCATCTTTGGATAAATTCAAGGTGAACATGAACTAATCAATAAACCGGACTTATATTCCTGAAGAACAGCCTAGAATTATTGATCACCTCACAATAATCTAAATCGTATGGTAGAGAAACTAGATATTGCGGAATCACAAATGATGAGACGAAGATGTTTGTGACTTCTTTTTATCTTGCCCTATCAAAGATATAATCTCAAGACAATTATTCAATTGAACTCGTACGATAGAAAATGGCAAGATCAGATCGCTCAACTACAAAAGAAGTAGTTTCGTATGGCTTCACAATCCTAATGAAGTCTTTAAGTCGTTAATCGACAGGGTCTCGAGAAGAAACCTACGATTAAAGGAGAATCGACTCTAGCAAACCAACTAGTATCACACAGGAGGTGTGGGGATTAGTTTTTTTCAGTTGCTAGACGTCTCCTTATATAGTTTTCAAATCATGGTTTGCAATCCAAGTTACCTTGGTAAGAAAGCATTCAATAATCACCGTTAGCTGAACAACCTGATTTATCCAAGCTAATATCTTTCAGCCTTTAGATCGAAGATTAGCTTGTCACACAAAAAAGTAAAATGTATTTCATTTAGGTTTGAGTAACCATACCTAAACCTGTACATTAGTTGGTTCACAAATGGTTGACCAATGGTTAGCCATATGAGTACTTTGATATCAACTGTATTCATATTCTCATAACTAGTTCAAATGACTCATAAGAACTAGTTCAAGAGTTGTTCAATTGCAAGGAAATATTATGTACTACACAAGACACAATTGAAGCAAAATAGGTTTGATTCACTTGAATCAATTCATGAAAAATATAGCCACGGTTAGCAAAGATTGCATTCCTTATTATTTTATTGTTTAAGTTCATGAACAACCAATTTGAGAAATAACCAGCTTGGGTACGCATATGGGTATGCATACCTTAGCTTGGTTCTCGGATGAAAACTTTCGCGAGTACGCGTATGGGTACGCGTACCTAAGGTGACTGGTTTGTAAGTTTGTAAACTCCAAACTCAACAGATATTCACGGACATGAACTTCCGCCAGTATGCATATGGGTACGCGTACCCGACCGGTCTCCTTCACTAATACCACATGCACACATATGCATGCACTTGGTTTCCGGTACATGGAATTATACACTAACGTGCGAACACACTATATATGCTTATATCCATAGGTGGCTACGTAATCTCAACTCTACATTTCAATCATTGAAACATTCTTATTTAATGTTAATAGTCGTTAGACATAAAGAATCGACTACCGTCATCAAAGTTATTTTCAAGATTGAAACGTCACCATGACTTTCGTCACGGATAAAGATGAAAGTGGTTAAAGCGAAAGCTTACCAACACATATTTTGAGAAAAAGATAGGCGAGTAAACTCAGCTCGAAAAAGAAAATGTGTATGTATGAAAACTATCATACTTATACGATTGTTGTCTCAAGAGTAGGAGATAGATAGACTTTTGAGTGCTAGATAAGTTCAAGTCTCCACATACCTTTTTGGTCGGATGAAGTTCCACCGGTTCCTTGAGTAGTTCTTCGTCTTTATAAGATAATCGTCATGGAGTCTGGAGCTCAACTATACTTAGCTATCCTAGACCGAGACTTAGTCGTAAGTAAACTAGAAATCAAGACGTATAGTTTTGATCACTAATATTGAAAAACATGCTTGAGATAGCAATGCATGCGAGTTTTACCGAGAAATTCTCTAACAATATCCCCCTTTGTCAATTTTAGTGACAAAACTATCAATACATATGAATTACAAAATAAATAAAACTTTGTAGCTTCTCGTCCACATGCTTGATCTCCTTGGTGCTTCAACATTACTCGAAAACTTCTTCTTTTCCATGTACTCCCATGATTCCATAGATGTTCAATTCAGCATCATAGTTATTGAAGTCCCTTAACCATAACAATGAGAAAACAATAGCTCTCGGTCATTGTTATACAATGTCATAGTATTATTACACAGCATCAAAATTCTTATATCACAACTTCGACAACAATACTATGGTGATATGTATCTCTCACCCTTAGTCAAAACTTTCGTCTCAACACGAAAACCACTCCCGCTTACATAATTACCCGTGAGCACGTAAATCATATGTATTTGTAGTGTGAACTACACATATTAATTCTCCCCCTTTTTGTCAATAAAATTGGCAAAGGTACAAAAACAGGATCCTAATAAAATTTCACGGAGACACTTCAAGACCAAAGAAAAGGACATATCAACTTGTTTAGATGCAATCACAAATCCAAAGCTAAATGCATTAATCAAGGAGTTTATAAAGATACAAGATAACCCCTAAAAATTCCATAGCCGCACTCCCCACAGAGATATGGAAATTACGCGCAATTCAAAATAACTCTCCCCCATTTGATGCCATTCCCGAGAGAACAACAAGAGCGACCTAACGTTTACGAGAAAAGAATGATTTTATTGGACACCAAAAACCATAAGAGATGATTTTCTATATCCAAAATTCTCAATTAAATCCACAATAAAACCCATGATTAATTTAATCGGGATAACCAATCAAATTAAACACAAAAGTGATCAATTTAATTGAACATGCTCGACATAAGAGAATTTACGGAGCTACGACTATGTTAACCATACAATAATGATCAACTCAATCGTTTTATGCTCAACACAAGAAAAACTTATGGAGCATTGCAGTATACACATAAAAATGGATCAGGGAAAGATCAATACTGCGGCATAGACAAGGATTCATTTTATTTTTTCATCACTATTTGCACAATGACATACCATAGACATAATCCTTGTAAACAAAATATTTTAACCTATCTTCCATCAATGAATTGACATAATAGGATTTACTTTTGTTTGTCCAAAGTTCATCGATCTTATATCAATACTTTCACATCGACATATAAAAGAGATAACTTTTGACATCATATGGGACAATAATATTTCACGGACGCAAACACACATATCTCCTAACATATTGCAATATATAAAATCATAACGATTAATACTGCAAAAATCATCTTCCAAACAATATTAGAGTTTTAAATACAAAATCTAAAAACAAAAGATGAAAATGTTGGACATACCTATGTGTATTCACAATAATGGCTATTCCAAATTCTAGTTATTCTTCCTAAGACACAAGAATAAAATTCTCATAAGAAGACTTCCTAGACATTAAGATCTTTGAAAAATTCCTTGTCGTCAACCGCCATTGGAACATATGGTTCATGGAGGAAGGAGTCAATACCAATAAACCTTCTTGGCTGATGATGTCGAACCAGGGACTTTTGAATTTCCAGTGATCGTAAAACACAAGCATTTATTTGTTGAATCTCTTTTCTTGCATGCTTCAACTCTTCAAGTACATCAGAAAACTTCTGAGAATTTGAAAGAACAACTCTTGGACTCCTCATATTCCTTCGTTTCTTTTCAAAGTTGGAGGCACATGAGATTTCTCTTTTTCCTTAATGATTGATGGATTAACAATCATGTTGATATCTTTTCCATCAGAAGACATGATGCTTGGAATTTCCATGTAAGCACAGTTTTGTGAGAGGAATTCGCAACCAAACCTCAACAAGCAGTCTTAAGATATAAAGAGTATCAAAAAGGAAAAGGAATGTGGGATTTCTAAACCTATAAAAAGGTTTGCGTACGCACATCTCTCAACCCTATAAAGAGTGGGATTGTCGATAATAACCCTTTTCTTTTGGCAAACGGGTCCTTTCCAATATCAACAGTGATATGAAGGAATTCCACCACCAAACAAAAAGCTAGAAAACAAAAAAAAATATTATTATTTTAAAGCCTGGGGATTCTGTGTTGTCATATGTTTGTGAAGTATGAAGAAGTGATACCTATTGAGGTTATTGATCCGTTTTGGAAGCAACTATCTTTTAGTGTCGCCCCTAATTGCGTCGGGGTCGCCCCTAAATGTGGAAGGCTTTTTTTTTCTTCAAAAAAATGGGTCAAAGAATGTTTAAATTGGATTCAAGCCCAAAATCACTGGAATGAGGGTTCAAACACTTCCCATCGTTTGTTTCGACTCCCTGTTTCTTTTACAGCGGGAAAAAGCGGGAAAATTATTAGTTAGGTCAACATTAGTGCAGAAAAAATAGATTGGGATTTTGCTGTGAGTAGAAACAAGAGTGAAGGAGATTTTCCTAAGACATCTAATTGGTGCTCTAGGAGCTACAAGGATCATCGTTATTACAAAAAGAAAAAGGGACCGAAGTAAGTTACCTGTTTAATTTCTTTCCAATTTTGGTTTTGAGTATTTGCCTGATTTTTCAAGTTTGATAGATGTTATTGTTGCATACAACGTTTGGGTTGTTGTTATTTTCTTCGAATATAAGTGAATTGTTTGGTTTGTGAATGGTGCAGCCATTGTTATAGTGTGTTAGGGTTTTGGTTCTTTTTCTGTCAACAAAAATTGGGGATTTTTATGTAGTTTCGTATGATATATGAGTTCAATTGGATATGTAGAATTTTACGCAGACGAGAATAAGGATCAAATTCAGCGGACATTTTCTTTTACGGCTGAATTGGTCTGTTTTGTTGTTTCTTTGGCCTGCGCATTTCAGGTAGACGAGCCTTTTTACATATCATGAAGTAAATTCCTTTAAGAAACGAGTTATTTATATTCTTATATGAAACCTGTTGGTGCATACAGTAGGGTGCGAATGTCGCAACAAGCTGTAAATCACTCTACTTAGCAAAAACCTAAAATCTAGACAATTTAGTCTTAAACCCTAGAATGATCTCCAACTCTTCTGTATAAGAATGTCACTACTTATCTGTAATTTCCTGTATTGCTTGTGCAATTAAGGTGGGGATTTGAATAAAATTTGAACTTGGTTTCCAGAGTAAAATGAAACATTTGCTATGTCAAATGCCTAGCTCACAATTAGGAAGTTCACTACAGAGGTAACGCTACCAACTTGCTTGGGATAATGTTGATTTTACACAAATTGGTACCTCTGTGGCAATCTTTCAGTTTTGGGCAGAGGGATTAGAATGAATCTTTTATTCTATTTTTTCCTATACTAACAGACTGGGTTGCACCTTCAACTGCTCAATAAATGGTTCAAAATCCCTGCCCCTCCCTTTTTTACTCACAGTTGCTTCCTAAAAATTTCTCTACACTACAACAACTCTCGTCTCTCTCGGCAACGTGTATCCGAGATAACAGGACTAGAGTTCGATAGCAGAGTTGGTATCCATTCACTTCACTCTCTACGGCACATAGGACTGAACATATCTTGGTATGATTTTAAATTTCTATTTTTGAGTTTTAGTTAATTACTTATATCAGACTTTCACGAATAATCTTATGTTAGTGTCAATCTCATTGATTTTAGATCGTTATTCAAGTTTAAAGATATTTGTACAACGAAATACAAACTTATGTTTTCTTAGTTCCTTTTTTTTTTTTTACACTAGGCTTTTAAAGGGATATGTCACATGCATGCTCGTTGAGGGTTGCGAAGCTTTTGTAAGTTCTCCCCTCCAGAAGTCCTATTCTAGGCTCTTGTTTCACTATAAGAAACCATCTCTCAAGAACCAGAGTACCAAAATTGCAACTAATTTCATGTGGCTATGTGCTTGGATGTGTTGATCAACCATATTTATGTGTATGGTAATTGTGGTGCACCATGCAGTGTGGAAAAGTGACGTTTTTAGAACCCCTTATGTATACGAACCAAATATTCTACTGAGAACTATTTCTAGTAAAATCCTTCACATTCTAGTGTAGAACTTAATCCTCAATTTATCATTTCCAGAAATTTCGGGGCAGTATCAACACCTAGCTTGTTAAGGTCATCGAGGGTTCATTTGCGTTTCGCCGCCAAGAGCTTCAGTAGTAAAATTCAAATGGAAAGTGGTATGATTGATAATCCCAGAGGTGCATTGGTTGTTTTAGAAGGTTTGGACCGAAGTGGGAAAACATCACAAGCTAGTGGATTGCTCTCATACTTGGAAGGACAAGGGTTGTCAGCTGAGTTATGGCGGTTTCCAGACAGAAATACGTGTGTTGGGCAGATGATATCTTCGTATCTTTCCAACAAGTCAGAACTAGATGATCGGACGATCCATCTTCTTTTCAGTGCAAATCGTTGGGAGAAGAGGTTAGTATTGTATGTGTATGTGTGAAGTTCAACTCTATTTAGCTGTCCATTTATTTAATTTTCAAAACTTGTGGTCACCAACTCATGTATTCTGTTTCCACCTTTTCTTTTCTTTTTTTGATCATTGTTTTCACTTGATTTGGCATATTAGATCAATAATTATATTATCATATTACTTACTGAGATTAGAACTTTGTCAATCACTGCCTAGACCAACGAAGACATGAAATATGAATAGTCCCAAGATGGTATTGAATGCCATTAACACACTAGTTTTTCTTGTAGCTGTGATGATTATTTTATCAATTCTAATCTGTGAACATCTAAACAGACTGTTATTATTATTATTGATTGTTGGGCTCAGAGGAGTCGCAGTTCGATGCCATATCACCAGCATCAAATGACTAATGTGTTCCTGAGGTAGTTGAAAAAGTATTAGTACTTAGTCAAAGGTACTTTTGATGTGCAGAACATTGATGGAGAGTAAGTTGAGGAGTGGGACAACCCTAATTGTAGACCGCTATTCTTACTCCGGTGTGGCTTTTTCATCTGCCAAGGGTCTTGATACTGAATGGTGTAAGGTGATTCCCGTTAGAAACTCGACACACACAGGCTTGATGTTTTTTTTTTTACTTATGAGATGACCACAGAATTCATTATCTGTCACAGGGTCCAGAGATAGGTTTGCTGGCTCCAGATCTAGTAGCATACCTTGACATACCACCCCAGGTGGTTCCTAACTATTGCTAGCTTCCAGTTCCCTCAGTAAGAATCACTTTGATACTTGATACATATCATAACTTGTGTTTTTATAACTGAAACATTATTTCAGAAAGCTGCAGAAAGAGGAGGTTATGGAGGTGAGAGATACGAGCAGCTTGAGTTCCAGAAGAAAGTTGCTCAACACTATGAAATGCTTCATGATCCCACATGGAAGGTACATTCCTGAGTTCAATTATCAAGGCATGCATATTTCATGGAATTTCTACCCACAAAAGAACTACCTTGAAAAATATCTGTACTTTATTAGCTTCAAACCTTGATGATCTTGTCAGCTCTATCGTTTTTTTATACTAGGCCATTTATCACTGGTTTGTCTCATATACAATTATAAATTCCCAGCTAGGGCGGCCTTACCTATATCCCGACCATCTGCTTAAGCTAATGAGAGATCTTAATGATTCCTCATTTCTGACAATTTTGTACATCTCTGTTTCAGACCGTTGATGCCTGCCTTCCCATGGAAGAGGTAGCAAAACAGTTGAGGGAGATTGTAATGGATTGCATAGTTAATTGCCGGAAAGGGAAACCACTAACTGAGCTATGGCAAAGGTAAACTGTTCGCCTATTGGTAGTAGAGATTAGCGACAAAAATCTTAGGATATACATTTATTTCCTGCCATCACTAAGGCATCTCTGGAGTGCTGAGAGGTGCCGTATCTGATTACAATTAGTGATATTGTTTCATCCTTTATATCATGTATGATTATCATGAAACATCAGTAGTATACCCTCAAATTTACGCAGTACCGTAATGAATCTATTTCAATGATTCAGTGAAATCACCCTTCGATGATAATCACCTGTGTTATAATCATATTCTTTTGCTGGGCATGTCTTTATTATTCTCTGGAGGAAACTTCGTTCGAATGTATTTCGTATTAGGGATTGAATCCTGGGAATTTTGGCTTTGCAGGAAGGTGTAGATGGTGGTGCAGGATTTCGCTCTGTATTTGATACTTTTGACTATTTTCTGTCAACATCCATGACTTCTTGATTGTTTTATATTTACTTTTCGTTCTTGAACATGTTCTCTCTTCTTAAGATTGTTGATGGAAATATTTTGGAGCTGCGTGGATGTCAACTTTTAAAGATGCTCCGCTTGGTGATGCCCCGCTAGAGATGTTTAGTCATGGATTGGAATCAAAATTGAAGTTTAACACTTGTCTTAACAAAAGCATAAAAAAATAACTTCAGTTTGATATGTTCCATGATATTTCAAAGCATCATATCCTCAGTTCTGTAGAAAGCGATCTCTTGCTTCATTTGGAATTGTCATATAAAGTTATGTGCATCTTGCTCTTCATCTGACATTTCATCTAAAAATAGGAATGACTAGGGAAAGCAGGGAAGGGACAGACCTTGTTAGAGGGCCATGAATCGCAATTTGGAAATATAATTGGCCTGAGAGCAATTTATCGAGTTTCCAACGACTGAATATCTGTTTTACTACTACATCATTATTTGCGCCTGCACATACAATACTTAGCGCAGCTGCAGGAAACGTTGAGAGAAGCTGCTCGTATATTGGGACTGCTTCAAATTAACATTAAAGATCCAAAATGCAAATAATCAAACTTATATGTTGCAGTACCTCCTGTTTCTTCAGTAGATTAAGAAGCTGCCCAGGAAGGAGTTGAAATCTGGAATAAGGAAGCGAATTTCTGCTGCTACTTGGACCTGCCATGAACCAAGATTGTGCTGTTTCCATTATTCTTTGGAATTTAGTTGGATAAGGGCCCAAATTTCTTAGATCATTCTCTCAATTAGATCGGAAAAAGTTTTCCGTTATTCTAAGAAATCTGATTATGGTTTCACAATTCCATTATTTAGAAACTTCTAAATTTGAACGAAATTAAATTTTTGAACGCGTTTAGGAAACCTGTTGCATTTCCTTTTCCATGTACAACCAAGACAATAAAAAGGAAGATCGGAGTTTAGGAAACCTCTTTGCTTATAAATAAACGTTGCATCCCTTGAGCGTCAGGCACACAAACTTTTGAGGCATTCTTCCAGGAGTTGCAGAATTTGATAGGATTTCTCTGTTCTTGTTCTTGACAAACTTTTGAGGTATTCATCTGTGATTCGATCAGTGTAGACAATGCAAGCTGGGTCGAGATATTACCAGACGGCCCGTAATAAAGCAGAAAAATCAATTAGTGGTAGCAACAGGAGAAAATCTGAATCTACTAGTGCGCATAACTGCCGTAACTTCAGAACACACGTTGGAGGTCCATCAACATCTATATCTATGGAATGGCGGCCTAAAGTTCCCGCATCATGGGAGAAGAAGTACTGTGAAGAAGAGGGATTAATCCCTTGGGAGCAAATATTGAAGGCTCATCGGTCAATAAAATCCATGGATTGGGATGGTAAGATCAAGAGATCTTTAGATTGGGACGCTTCTTCCGCTGACGAAGCGTTCGAAAAGGCGAAAGAGCGGTTCTGGTGTAAACTGAATGGCTTACCCTTTGAATCTCTGACAACGGATGAGTATGCAGACATGAATATCGATAAAGATATCGACTGGAACCCGAAAATCGATCCTGAGATATCATCGGCTTTTGACAACAGGCATATCAGCGATGACGAGAATGATGACATTGATGAAGGAGAGAATGATGGGCCACTAGAATCATCATCAGATGATAAACCGAAATGGTTAACCAAGGATTATTTGTTCCACAAGGATTTACCAGTCGTGCCTGTATCTGAAGGATGGGGCCCTGGATTTGTTAACTAGCTAGGAAGACGAATGAATATAAGTTTTTTTCAATTGTATGAATTTTTACTTTGGATATTTTTTGTGTAAAATTCAATTTTCATTTTATGAGTTAATTTGTTTCTCTTCGTAGAATCAGTTAAATAAATAGATAAACTATTTTCATTGCAAAAAAACATATGCATCTATTGCAAGCCTCGGTTCCTGACCGAGGTGTAGAATCTGGCAACTATTTGTTAGCATCTGACAACTTTTTGTTGCAAGTTTTTAAGTAAAGCTCAAAATGTCAGCTACTAGCGCTTAAACGCCATTCGGATACTTGAAGAAGCTGTAGGAACTGCTATTAGCATATCCTTAAATTGCTTAACTTGTCTCTCCCTATCAGCCAACCCAAAACTAGAACGAAAATGCAAAACAACATCCTGCAAAACCTTCGCGTTTTCCAACAAATAACTCAAAAGTTTGAGCTCAGCATCACATCCTTCTACATCTTTAATTTGGACATACTTGAGGCGAGACAACCTTCCCGGCAATGACTTTCTAGTCAATCCTACTTCCCAGTCATCTCCAACGTCCGCTAAATTTGCCTATATCCAAACAATCACAACAAATAAGAATCGATCACCTCAGAGGTTCCCAAATGTTTTAACAAAAAAATAAATATCGTCAGAATGAGATAGATGAAAAACTAATAAACGAAGATCTTTGATGAATGTTACCTTCTTCGATTCGAGGGAAATAGAAGTTATCTTAGGAGACATCTTGAGCAAGTATGCTATAGCCCGGAGGCAACCTCTTGTAGACCACATTTCCAGCCTCAAATGTCTTAGATTGCGTAAGCAAGGTGGGTTACACACTCGCAAGTCGGGAGCTTGTGAGAGAACCTTGATAAACAAAGTGAAAGTGATATTTGTAGCAGTTAAAATCTCGCTCACGATATACCAAACCAAGACTACTCAAAATTTTAAGATAATTCATGCAAGGGAGGAGCACCCATACCTCTAGAAATCCAGGTGATAAGTATAGTTTTTTAACCTTATGCACCGACCATAGAAATCTCATCATACGTCTAGCATACGCTTTTTTTTCCTTTGAAGGAAGGTTCGAGTATATTTCTGCATTTTCATCTTCTTCATTTTCTCGGAGTACCATATCAAACGACACCTCGGACAGTGGAGAACTGTTTATCAGATAATAATTTCGTGACAAGAAAATTCTGCAATCGAAGACTTGGAGCTTTGGAGCAGATAACACGATAAATGTGTACTTAGTCGCAGTATCAGTATTATTATGGAAATGAGTGTAGTAAAACTGTTTGAGGCTGGCAGAATCAACAATCAATTTCCACCTGCTATCAGTTTGTATATCACAATCCTCTAAGCGTAACGTTTCGATAAGTGGACAGCTTGAGAAGAACCTTTCAAATGATTCCACATTGGAAATGGAACACCCCACAAGCGACAGAAATTTGAGCTGAGGTAATCTCATTGATTTCGGCAGAAGAATATCTGCATATATATTGGACATGAAAATCATGCACTTCTATTATCAATTTCCTCAGCGATTTAGAATTAAGCAGTTCGTCAGGAATTTCATATGCCCCATGTTGATAGTGGCCAATGCTTATGTCTACTTCTTGAACATTACGTTTAACAGCAATTGGGATCCATGTATTAACATGTGCTGTCGTCGTATCTGCAGTGTTCTCCCAATACAGACTAAACTTCTCGATATCACAACTACTGCGGAACATGACCATGTAAACAAAATCTATGAACCTCTTGAGTTTCTGAGAATGAGCTCCTGTTGAAGTCAAGAAACGGGAGAGATTTCCAAATACCAATCCAGCTTTTCGACAAAACACTAGTTTGGACTGCGTATTTGGTATATGAGAAAGACATGATGTTATGGATTATCTCATCTGGTAAACTGCTTATCCCATCTTCGTTCTTAGAAGATGGTGCCTTTCGGGTTTCTTCCATTGTTTCTGTTGGAACTAAATTACAATAAGCGTATGCAACTGAGAAATAATACTTAGATTACACTGATAATAGTAACAAACAACTCAAAAAACATGAGAAAAATACTTAACACTCACTGCTGTGTTATTGTTATACCGGAGATGCACTGATGATAGTATCAAAAACTTAGTAGAGGCACGTATGAGATACGTTGAGCTAAAGGTAATATTTCATGCTACTCCTCTGAGATGCTATAGCAATTAACAAATTACCTCCAGGATACAACTACTGTTAGTTCTCCTCTATGTGTAGCATACACAGAGAGAACCCTTAGAACTTGGAAGAAAAAATGAAAAACAAAAACATAAAACGAAACAACAACCAGTTTCAGAGAAATGTAAAAACTAATTTATGTTTCTGTAAACAAAGTTTCTGTGAACTAATATTAAGTAAACAAAATTTCTGTAAACAAAGAAGTAGTTATACAAAATTATGTTTCGTAAACTACAACTTGTTTCGAGATAAGAACTTGATTTTATGTTTCTGTAAACTTATAAAATTGTTTCTGAAAGCATAAGAGTAGAACAAGAATTTTAGAAGATAAGAGTTCGAAAGGTATGAGTTAAAAATGAAATTCTTCTCTCGTATTTATAGGTGAAAAAACTGAACGTTCGGATAAGAATCCAATGCACGACAAGATCCGTAAAACCCGCGTCTCGAACGTTACAAAAGTTAAGGTAAAAGCAGAAGTGAAAAGCACAGTGTACACGCGTTCAAAATTTTGAGATTCTCTTCGAGGCACAGGTGTCAAATGCACCGTGTGACACGCGTGAATGAAGATGCTTCTTGAGGTTGTCGGAAATCCAAAACCGAGAAGGCAAAGAATAAAATTCTTTACATGTGTGGGAGAAACGTGTGGAAAACATTTCAGTAAAAAGAAAGGATGGGTCGGATACACCCACACCCACACCCACACCCACACCCACACCCACACCCACACCCACTCCCACGCCCGAGCCCGAGCGAGCGTGCGTGCTTCTGTGCGAAGCACCGCACGAACGGGAAAGGCAATAAGAAATGCAATAAGGGAATGGCAACCTTGCCATAGTCTAGGGCTTTCCCCATACACAAAGGTCTAAAGACCCAAAGGGCCATGCCCTTAAGGCTAAACCAATGGTATTTAAGTCTAAAACTCTAAGTGTTTTAGTCTATATGGGACTAATGTTTTATTCATTCACATGAAAAAACATCTAGGGAGCAATAGGTCTTGGGATCAAAACATGGTCCATGCATTTTTTGATTAAAACAAAACATTGTTTTTTCTAACAATCCCCCACATGAATAATAAAACATGTCGATAAAACACGAGAAAACATAAGGCAACAATATAGGCTAAGGTGTCCCAAAGATTGAACCTTAACTTAGTGAGAGGTTACCTGAACTGCTTGTTGATACGGTGAACGCAATGTCTTGAACCGCCAACAACGAATGCAATTCATAAATAACAGCCACACTTGATGCCTCAACAGAATAAAAAAGCTGCCAAGCTCTTGCGGTTGTGCCCATTTTGGCCGTGGGCTAAAATCCCAGACTTAATGAATGTCTCTAGAGAATCAGCTCAAATTCTCATAGGAAGCGGCCCCACTTCCAACATCCACAAAGGTGAGTCCATAAAGAGTGTCCTGCCACACCCCGCTTTAATCAAAGCCATGGAACCCATTAAGATCGCAAAGATCATCCTAAAATTCGCAAGCAAATGACACTATCGCACGGTTACACCATAGGGAGGGAAAAATATAGTGCTTTCCCAATATCACCATAAATTAGTTGTCTCATTGAACCTTGATCTTGGAAATCCAATCACAAGGTTGAGTATCCTTCATGGTGATTTATTCTATGAGCTTAAGTCCCATCCCCCTCGATGTAAATTTAACTTCCCTCTGGTTAAGCCTTTCGTCAAAGGATCTGCAAGATTATCTTTGGATTTTACAAAGTCTATCGAGATAATACCAGTAGAGAGTAGTTGTTTCACCGTCTTGTGTCTTCTTCGTATATGTATAGAATTCCCGTTGTATAAATTGTTCTTTGCGCAACCAAGAGCAGCTTTACTATCACATTGGATTGCGATTGAAGACACCGGCTTGGGCCAGAGTGGAATTCCTCCCAGGAAACATCGTATCCATTCGGCTTCCTCTCCAGCTTTTTCCAAGGCTATAAATTCAGACTCCATAGTGGATTTAGCTATACATGTCCGTTTGGTAGACTTCCATGAGACACACGCACCTCCAAGTAAGAAGATGTACCCACTAGTAGACTTGCACTCTTCGAGTCGATATCCAGTTGGCATCACAATACCCTTCCATTACAGCAGGATACTTCCCAAAACTTAAGCAATAGTTTGAGGTCCCTCTCGGGTAACGTAAAACTCGAAGAGAGCATTCCAGTGATCCTTCCCTGGGTTGCAAGTATACCCGCTAATCTACTCACGAGTAAGCAATATCGGTCTTGTACAGTTCATCAAATACATAAGATTACCAATAATGCGAGAATACTCAAGTTGATCAATACCCTTACCCTTGTTCTTTTCAATTTACAAGTGGGATCAAAAGGAGTAGATGCGGGTTTAGCATTTTCATAATTAAATCTCTTTAGTACGGTTTCAAAGATAATGAGATTGACTAAGACTATATCCATCAGACATCTTTCTAATTTTCATCCCTAAGATTACATCAGTAGGGCCTAAGTCTTTCATGTCAAAATTATCTCTAAGCATGCTTTTAATGGTATTAATAATATCAAGGTTCCGCCTAATATGAGCATATCATCAACATATAGGCATACAATAACATGTAAATCATTCACAGATTTAATGTAAACACATTTATCAGATTCATTAACCTTGAAGCCATTAGTTATCATAACATGATCAAATTTTTCATGCCACTGTTTAGGTGCTTGTTTTAAACTGTATAGAGATTTGTTCAACTTGCAAACTTTGTTTTCACAACCTTTTACAATAAAGCCTTCAGGTTGGTCCATATAAATTTCTTCATTCAAATCACCATATAAAAATGAAGTTTTAACATCCATCTGATGTATATGCAAATCATAAATTGAAGCTATAGCAATCAACATCCTAATCGAGGTGATTCTAGAGACTGGTGAATAAGTATCGAAGAAATCTAATCCTTCATGTTGTCTATAGCCTTTAGCTACCAACCTAGCTTTATATTTATCTATAGTTCCATCTGTTCTAAGTTTCCTTTTGAACACCCATTTGAAACCTATGGATTTACTTCTTGGAGGCAAGTCTACAAGCTCCCATGTTTCGTTTTGCTGAATGGACTCCCAATCATTTAATGAAGCTTCTTCCCAGAAAGGAGCTTCTGGAGAAGTCATAGCTTCCTTGTAGGTTTGGGGTTCAGACTCTACCGTAAGAGTCAAAAAATTTGGGCCAAAACTTGTTTCAGTTCTAACCCTCTTACTTCTTCTTGGTTCAGTCTCATACTCCAAAGTTGGAGTTTGACTAGTCGATGGAACATCCGGGAGGTCATCATGGACCCTTTTCCGAGGTCCGGACCTTAAAGGAAATATGTGTTCATAAAACACAGCATCTCTAGATTCCAATATGGTGTTCTGACCAATGTTATTATGGTCGAACTGATGACCATGAACCTGTATGCAATTGTATGCTCAGGATACCCTAAGAAAACACAATCGACTGTTTTAGGTCCTATTTTTGTTTTCTTGGGAAGAGGAATGGCCACCTTGGCCAAACACCCCCACACTTTAAAGTATGCATAGGAAGGTTGTTTACCATTCCACATTCATAAGGAGTTTTATCAGATTTTTTAAATGGAACTCGGTTCAAAATATAGCAAGCAGAGAGGATAGCTTCCCCACAAGTTCGAAGATAACCCTGAACTTGTCAACATAGCATTTACCATATCTATGAGTGTTCTATTTTTTCTTTCAGCTACACCATTCGATTCTGGTGAATATGGTGCAGTTGTTTCATGAATGATTCCATTATGTTTACAAAACTCACCTATGGGTATCACATACTCACCGCCACGGTCTGACCTAAGAGTTTTAATTTTAACTCCTTTTTGGTTTTCTACTTCAATTTTATAAAATTTGAAGGCCTCTAAGGCTTCATCTTTACTTCTGAGAAGATGAACCTGACAATAGCGTGAGTAATCATCTATAAAAGTGATGTACCATTTTTTACCACCTCTTGTTGGTGTTGATTTCAAATCTCCTAAATCCAAATGTATTAGTTCCAAAGGAACTGTTTTACGTTCAATCCTTTTATTAAACGGTTTTCTTGTATATATAGATTCAACACAGATTTCACATCTTTGATTTTTATCAAAGTTTATTTTTGGTATGCAACCTAAATTAGCAAGTCTTTCTAGAGATTTGAGATTAACATGTCCAAGTCTATCATGCCAAACATGTGAAGAGTCACAAACATAAGCAGAAGAAGATGCATTAACATTCAATTTCAAATCAGATACACTAAACTTAATCATGTTATCGGTAACATAACCTTTTCCTACAAATTCACCATGCTTAGAAATAACAACAGTATTAGATTCAGCAACAATCTTAAAACCTTTTCCTAGTAAGATGGTTTCTGAGATAAGGTTTTTGCATATGTCTGGGACGTAAAATACGTCATTCAATGCGAGAGTTTTTCCTAAAGTTAGCTTCAGTTTGACCTTGCCTTTCCCCACCACTTTCTCGGTGAAAGAGTTTCCCATGAACAATTTCTCATCATCTCCTACTATGACATAGGAGGAGAAAGCATTTCTGAATTTACAGACATGCTTGGTGGCTCCAGAATCAAGCCACCAGTCTCTCACATTAGTCACACTAGAGACAAGGTCGACTTCAGACACCATGCCAGTGAAATATCAAGAATCATCTACTATGTTTGCCTTATTTTTCTGTTTTGGATCATATTTGTTCTTTTTAGGGGCCTTACAGTCTTTAGCCATATGTCTAGGTTTACCATAATTAAAACAGTCTCCTTTGATGGTGTGCTTAGTGACACCACCCCTAGGCTTAAAATTGTTACCTCTGGATTTTCGATGTCTGTTACGTCTATTACCCATTTTGCTGGATTCTCTAGGACTTTTCTTTGAAGCAGCTTTACCATCCAGAACATGTGCTTTGTTGGGCATGTTTTTTCTCAGCATCATGCTCTTGTCCTTGCTGCACATGAGCTCCTCAACCTGGATCTTTTTTCCAAGCTCCACCATGGTGATTTCACGAGTCTTGTGTCGCAGCCTCCTCTTGTATTCGCTCCATGAGGGTGGGAAGCTTTTCAATCACAGCCGATACTTGTAGAGCTTCATCAAAAGTCATGCCTTCAGCAAGAATCTCGCTGATGAGGAGTTGAAGTTCGATGAACTGTTCTACCACGGGCTTTTCGTCAGTCATGTTGTATTCCAAGAACTTAGCCATCAAGAACTTTTAACTACCAGCAGCTTCAGCATCATATTTTTCTTCAAGAGCTTCCCATAAGTCAAAAGCATTAAAATTTTCTTTTGCATTATAGAAGTCGTACAAAGAGTCATCAAGACAGTTAAGAATATATGATTCTTGCACGAGTAATTCTTCCTATTCCACCTTTCCAGTTTATCTTCATTACCACGGTGATGAAGTCTTCTGGAGGGTCTATTTAAAGCAAGTCCATCTAACCTTTGGTCGTTTAGGAAGAATAACATTTTAGACTGCCATCTCTTAAAGTCCTTACCACTGAACTTTGGTGGTCTTTCTACGGTATTTTTTCCCATGTTCTTACAGCAATTACAATATCACAATCTTACAATATTACAATAAGGAAAATATTACCTTTAGATTGTTGGAACTAAATTACAATAAGCGTATGCAACTGAGAAATAATACTTAGATTACACCGATAATAGTAACAAGCAACTCAAAAAACATGAGAAAAATACTTAACACTCACTGCTGTGTTATTGTTATACCGGAGATGCACTGATGATAGTATCAAAAACTTAGTAGAGGCACGTATGAGATACGCTGAGCTAAAGGTAATATTTCCTGCTACTCCTCTGAGATGCTATAGCAATTAACAAATTATCTCCAGGATACAACTACTGTTAGTTCTCCTCTATGTGTAGCATACACAGAGAGAACCCTTAGAACTTGGCAGAAAAAATGAAAAACAAAAACATAAAACGAAACAACAACCAGTTTCAGAGAAATGTAAAAACTAATTTATGTTTCTGCCAACAACCAGTGGCAGAATCTCAAACTTATAAAATTGTTTCTGAAAGCATAAGAGTAGAACAAGAATTTCAGAAGATAAGAGTTCTGAAAGGTATGAGTTAAAAATGAAATTCTTCTCTCGTATTTATAGGTGAAAAAACTGAACGTTCGGATAAGAATCCAATGCACGACAAGATCCGTAAAACCGCGTCTCGAACGTTACAAAAGTTAAGGTAAAAGCGAAGTGAAAAGCACAGTGTACACGCGTTCAAAATTTTGAGATTCTCTTCGAGGCACAGGTGTCAAATGCACCGTGTGACACGCGTGAATGAAGATGCTTCTTGAGGCTGTCGGAAATCCAAAACCGAGAAGGCAAAGAATAAAATTCTTTACATGTGTGGGAGAAACGTGTGGAAAACATTTCAGTAAAAAGAAAGGATGGGTCGGATACACCCACACCCATACCCACAAAACATTGTTTTTTCTAACAGTTTCTCCCTGGACAAATAACTGTGAAAAAATATTTGATAATTAATTGTGTCACGGTACAAATATATTACACTATATATTAAAAAAGATAAAATCAAAACATATGCTTCAAATCAATACGTGCTTATACGGTGCATGGGATTTTATTGTAACAATGATAAATACTAAACCTAGCTGATTAAACAAGAGTATTGCAAAGGAAAAAGACGCGAGCACCTATAGTGCGCAACATCCAAGCAGTTGAGGAAGCATATGATGATGCAACTAACGATGGAAGTTGCGTCCGTAACAAAAGAAATTAAGAAAACCTAATTTAAAAAGTTGGAGTAAAGATATTCACCTAAACACTCCTCAAGATCAAAGAAGATTGATTAGTTCCGGTTGTTGATTGAACTCTCTACGCGGAGTAGATGGAATATAAGAAGCACATACGAAGACATTTTGATGCTCAAGTATGAGAGCTAAACCGGGGGGAACAAAAATTGTGTACCCCTGAAGTTGGAATTCAACATTTATTTACACTAGAAATTAATCCAACTATCTTTTTTTTTCGGATCTGTAATTATCTTGAATAACCATGACCTTATTATTATTATTATTTCGTGATTTTCATTTATCTAAGATAACCACTGAGATTTGACTTGTCCCATTTTGGTTGAGATTTAAACAACCAAAGATTTGACTATATCACAGGTTTAATCCCCATGCTAACTAAATACCCTGGAACACCACTTTTCTTATACGGTGAGTTAGGCTTAGAGCATCTCCAATGGTAACTTGGTGTGCAACCTATATGTACTAGTTTTTTTTTGAATGTGAGAAAAAAATTCTCTAATTTAAGGATGTGAAAAAAAATCCATCTCTATCCATGAACCATATATATTGGTGGAAAATATTCGAAACCTAAATATCTAACTTCTTAATTAATAACCTTTGATTTTGATGATTAGGATGTTTACATCCTTTAAGGAAACTCTAAAACCATAGGATGGAGTATAGTATTTCCGCAACTATATTTAAGAATGGCAAGAAAATTTGTTACGGGGCGGGGTATGTGTGCGGCTTCTGGACTCAACACATGTGGTTCTTACAACTATTCAGAAGCCAGGTTGGCCTTAGGACTCGAGATCTCGTGTTGTGTGCATTTATTCCCAGGATTAATCAAAAGTAAACTACATTTAATAATAAAACACAAGATTACGAGAAGTCCATGTGCTTCGAGAAAGAAAGGAAGAAAAGAAAAGGACCCATCAAAATTTTTCAAAAACAAACCATTGGAGTAAGAAATTGTTGGATATTTTCAATAACATAGAAAATAAAATGGTTTTCATTTTTGGTTAGTGTTACGGTACTGCAAGTGACGCATAATTATGACGCGTTACAGAGTTGCAGGCCAAGTCAGTGTAGCCATAATGGCGCAATAGGAAGCCATAATAGCGGTATACTGTATAAACTGTCAAGTGTCAAGAATGACATAACCCTACAGGGCCAATGAAGCGCAAGAGTGGTGCTACATTGTAAATACATTTGGCTAAGGAATGAAGCTTATTGGCCGACACAATAAGGCTTCATTGAGGAAAGGCAAGACATGGCCAAAGTTGACAGATGCAACATGCGATGTTGGCATCGATGCATATCCATGGAATTGAGTTGGCCCAAACTCAAGGATGATGTAAGAAGAGTTAAATAGACTAAGAGTTAGTCTATGCATTGGTTCAAGGCAGGGCCAAAGTATGAATAGTGCAAACAAGTTGGTAATACAAGAGTTGCATTGCTATTGTCGAGCTAATTGGCGAAGTGAAGCATATATGACGCACAAGTAACTAGAGTGAGCTTAAGGAGTTGGCCTTGACAAGTAAAGCAAGAAGAGTGTCCGTGCATCAGTTTAAAGTAATAAGCATGCAAGGCCAAGAGGGCTGAACGTTGGAGCAAGGTAGAATCCAGTATGGCGCAACAGGTGGCGCAATACGGCTCAAGTGACAGTTACAAGTTGGTTATGAGATTTACAAGCATTCCAATGATGTGAGACAAAGGAGAAAGGTTATAGGAGAAGTTATAACCGTGTGGGAGTGTTTCTAACCACCAAGAACAGATGTGGCATCTGTTGGCTTGACAAAACAAAAGGTGGCGGTTGAAAAGTAAGCTGGCGGTTATAGAAACTACCTGATGGGACACATGGCTGTCCCATGCGTGTGCAAGTGTTGTGCACGGTTCTGGCCATTGTAACTACTGTATAAATAGTCCTAAGGAGTGGGAAAAATCAGTAGGCTACATAGGAGAGAGTTAGTCTCATGTTTGGGAGAGTTAGGCATTCACCAAGAGGGTAAATGGCCTGTTTTTGGTCCATGTGATGGACGAGTTTTGTAATCTTCCTTTGATACAATAAAATGGGTTAATTGTGTCATGTCTTTGTGTTCATTATGTTTCTGGTTTGTGTGAGAATTGTTGATGTGCATGGCAGAACCTCTTATGCTTATGGGGGCATGAAAAGTTAGAGAGAAAGAAGAAAAGACTTCCATTGCGTAATGCCTTATGAGTGAAGGCAGATGCATACTTTGATGCAAGTGTGCAAGGCTGAGTACTTGTGGGTGAAGTTGATTCACTGAACCACATAGTATTCCGATCATGTCCCGTGAAAATTTTAGGCGATTAAATGGGCATGTGACAAGCTGGTATCAGAGCTGTGTTAGGGGACACAATTGCTGATTTTTCTCTCTTTTTACTCAAGTTGGTGTCATTTGTTTGTCAAATTCAGTGATGAATTGTTTGGGTTTCACTAGTATGGAGACTAGAAGAAGTTGGTCTTGTGTGGAAAGATCAATTGGAATGAACTTGAAGCTTGAAGTAGCAGCATGCCATGAAAGTTTATGACAAAGGTGTCAAAATTCCTACCCAAAGTGTTAGACAAACGTGTAAGAATCATTGGAAACCGGGTTTTCAAGTGATGGCATGACAAAACTAAGGAGTATGCTGACTTCTATGGTGCAAGTCAGGTGTTAAAGTCCATGTTTCTCACAAGTATGCAAAGATTAGGCATTTGGAATGCATATCTTTGTGGTGTTATCAGTAACAAGTTTATTACAACACGTAATGTCAGTTGTAATGGGAATTTTGCGAAAATTCCTGAATGCAAAGTTGTTGATGGCCTTTGCAGGGGAAAAGTAGATGAAGAACATGTCTATGCGATAGATTGAAGGTGTTTTCATCGTAGCCAGTTGGTTGGAAGATTAAAGTTATCTCTCTTGATTGCATGTACCTTGGTGGTAATGCAAAGTCTGATTGTGAATCAGCATGTTTGTGGCAATTGTGATGCCATAAAGGAAGAATTGGATGGCCAATTCTTATCTAGCATAAATATTATTGAAAGGCTGAAGACAGAAGCGCAAGTTATGAGAAAACCGATACACCACGGTCTTGCGTTTGCAAAGAGTCCTTCGTTGATGCTAGATGAGCACAAGGAGTGTGCTTGCACCTGGTTTATGAGTGGGATCAATATGCTTGGAAAAGGGTGTCCGAAGACCTGCATTTGATCATAACCACAAGCGGATGTTCTTGTCGACTGCAAATCAACAAATGTTGCTACTCAAGTTGATTTTGGCGGAGGGAAAAGACAAGAGTTGCCAGATATGCGTGGGAAGTAAAAATGAGTTCCAAGTTTGAAGAAGAATGCGGCATTCTTGCTTCATGGAACGTAGGCAGTGGCGCCTCATTTGCAAGGATTGTGCCTTGTTAATATTGTCCAAGATAATTGTCCGCAGAAGTCATTGAGTGATATGACTTGCTGAGCTCTATGGTGATGCTCATAATCACCAAGTTAAGTCCGTTCGAGTTGTGCAAAGGTGCACAAGTTTGTGTCAAGAATTGAGTGCTAATTGGCATAGCATGTATGCAGCAGTAGCATGCGCCAAATGAGATTTGGGCATGGCCAAGATGTATGATTCGGTTGGAAATGCAAAATTAGGCGACTCATAGATGCATGGAAAAAGAAGGACAAAGTAGTGGTGATGCATAAGAATGACATGAGGTCATTTTTGAAGAAATCTTCATGAAAGCTAAAGCAAAATGATGGCATCAGTCTAAAAGGAGTATTCAACTAAGTTTCAATTATATTATGCTTCGTTATGGGAGTCGCATAAGAACTTTGATAGTTGGAAGAATACATGTGGCAAAGTGAATTGCTACATTGGGGACAGTAGTTGCTGTCTCGCTTCCTTTGTTTCTTAGAAGCGAAGTTGAAGTTAGTATTGCAAGGCTTGTTAGGTCTTACAAGTTGCAATCAGTTGGCGTGAGTATTTGCTCAAGTTTGAGTATACTTTCAGTTTGGGTGTAATGGACCTTGGTGTTGGAATGAAGTCTATCTATGTAAGGTAGTAGTGAATGAGGGTATTTGAAGTGAAAGATCTTGCCTCTTTCGTTCAAAGTAAATCTAATTCGCGTGGAAGATGCTACACAGTATATTAAGCCAAAATATACAATATAAGATGCTGAAAGTGAAAGAAGCAAATAGAGGAGTTGGTGGCATAGTCGAGTTTGCTGTTGAGAGTTATGTGGAAGTGTGACGGCATATGGCAGTGATAGCATGGAGTAACGCAGCAAGAATGAAGATGTAAGTCCATCAAGTAAATGAGTTAAGAGTAACTCATTGTTAGGAAGAAGATGATGTTGTTTTTCCGCCACATTAAAGCG
Organism: Papaver bracteatum; assembly: GCA_023529315.1. NCBI lineage: Eukaryota > Viridiplantae > Streptophyta > Magnoliopsida > Ranunculales > Papaveraceae > Papaver > Papaver bracteatum. The sequence continues at coordinate 184,061 of JAJJWX010002367.1, forward strand.
TAGCAGTTTGAAAGAGCAAGTGATGCTTATAGTGCTAGTTTCAAAGGCACGTGAAGAGGAACCTTGGCTCGGTGGGAGAGTCGGTCTAATTTTAGGGGTATCCTAAGTCATGACTAATGTCATGCATTTTCAGTCGAGTTTGCAAAAGAGTGTTGCAACATGATTGAAGAACTCTTAGTCTACAGTAAGGACTGTTGAATTGCAAGAGTGCAATGTTAGTCGGAGTTGAAGGCAAGTAAACTAAGTTATACATATCACCCAAATATGTTAGCTATTTGAAGTGTACACTTAGGCACGGAATGGCTTGAAAGAAAAATTTGTGCTGATGCAAGGGCATAGCAACAGATTGTAAGTGGCATTTGGGTGTTGAGATGCGAATGAAGTAGAGATTGAAGCATAGTCGACGATACGACAATGAAGCTGGAATTCATAGGCTCAATGGAAAAGCAAACAAGCTAAGTGGTGGCGTAAAGCACTAGGCAGAAAAGATTTGTCAAGGTTAAAGGCCAAGCAAAGTTGCTGATTCTGAGAAGGGCTCAGATGGGTGCATAAGGCCAAGGAAAGTTCAGCTAAAACTGAACTGATGTTGCGTTCAACGAGGATGTTGAATAGATTAGGTGGGGGAGGTTTGTTACGGTACTGCAAGTGACGCATAATTATGACGCGTTATAGAGTTGCGAGGCCAAGTCGATATATAGCCGTAATGGCGCAATAGGAAGCCATAATAGCGGTATACTGTATAAACCGTCAAGTGTCAAGAATGACATAACCCTACAGGGCCAATGAAGCGCAAGAGTGGCGCTACATTGTAAATACATTTGGCTAAGGAATGAAGCTTATTGGCCGACACAATAAGGCTTCATTTAGGAAAGGCAAGACATGGCCAAAGTTGACAGATGCAACATGCGATGTTGGCATCGATGCATATCCATGGAATTGAGTTGGCCCAAACTCAAGGATGATGCAAGAAGAGTTAAATAGACTAAGAGTTAGTATATGCATTGGTTCAAGGCAGGGCCAAAGTCTGAACAGTGCAAACAAGTTGGTAATGCAAGAGTTGCATTGCTATTGTCGAGCTAATTGGCGAAGTGAAGCATATATGACGCACAAGTAACTAGAGTGAGCTTAAGGAGTTGGCCTTGACAAGTAAAGCAAGAAGAGTGTCCGTGCATCATTTTAAAGTAATAATCATGCAAGGCCAAGAGGGCTGAACGTTGGAGCAAGGTAGAATCCAGTATGGCGCAACAGGTGGCGCAATACGGCTCAAGTGACGGTTACAAGTTGGTTATGAGCTTTACAAGCATTCCAATGATGTGAGACAAAGGATAACGGTTATAGGAGAAGTTATAACCGTGTGGGAGTGTTTCTAACCACCAAGAACAGATGTGGCATCTGTTGGCTTGACAACACAAAATGTGGCGGTTGAAAAGTAAGCTGGCGGTTATAGAAACTACCTGATGGGACACATGGCTGTCCCATGCATGTGCAAGTGTTGTGCACGGTTTTGGCCATTGTAACTACTGTATAAATAGTCCTAAGGAGTGGGAAAAATCAGTAGGCTACATAGGAGAGAGTTAGTCTCATGTTTGGGAGAGTTAGGCATTCACCAAGAGGGTGAATGGCCTGTTTTTTGGTCCATGTGATGGACGAGTTTTGTAATATTCCTTTGATACAATAAAATGGGTTAGTTGTGTCATGTATTTGTGTTCATTATGTTGCTGGTTTGTGTGAGAATTGTTGATGTGCATGGCAGAACCTCTTATGCTTATGGGGGCATGAAGAGTTAGAGAGAAAGAAGAAAAGACTTCCGTTGCGTAATGCCTTATGAGTGAAGGCAGATGCATACTTTGATGCAAGTGTGCAAGGCTGAGTACTTGTGGGTGAAGTTGATTCACTGAACCAAATAGTATTGCCGGTCATGTCCCGTGAAAATTTTAGGCGATTAAATGGGCATGTGACAGTTAGCCACTACAATGGGGAGTGTCATGAGCCTAATAGATGTAATGGATGTTAGTTGGAGATGAAAAGGCATCTCCATAGGGTGTGATTGTTCACAAGAGACACGTCCATTCCCATTAGACACTATTGGTGTCTTTTGGAAGTGAAAAGGCATCTCCAATGGGCATGAATTCCCTATAAATAGTGATGGTTTGTTTTCATTAAAAAAATGGAAAACACATATGATTTCTTTTCTCTCTAAGCATCATCCGAAACTTAATATTGCGTGTTCTTGATTGGGACAAGGGGTGCAAACCTTGAATCCAATTTCTCTGTTGTAGGGCTTTCATTGTATCCTGAAGGCATTATTTCGCATACCTGTTGCAATCGCCAATTAATATTGGGAGGGTATAAATAATCGTCTAAAAGAAATCTTATGAGCCTTGAAATCTTTTGAGTACAACAATTTCTTTTAGTGTTTCCATCCTCTGTTTTATACCCACATTTTCCAACAGTTTTAGACGATTATTTCTCCAACAGTTTTCAGCAATTATGTTTCGTCGACGGAGGGTGGAATATGACTGATGTTTTGAGAACGTATGCTGGGTTTTTTTTTTTAAACTCAAGGAATGCATACTTCTATTAATAACAACGACATGAATGGACTGCATTTTATGGAAGACTTCAACATGGGTGTGATCTATGAACCAAACAAATAAGTTTATCTCTCTCACTTTGGATACAATATATGCTTCCTTTTTTGGTGTAGTGAGATTAGTATTCTCATCATGTTCGCTGCAAAATAGAATGTATATATGTTACTGTTGATGCATGACACACCCATATTCTGGTATATGATTTTCATGAATATAGGATCTTATTAATTAACTATATATGTCTGGTGCATCCAAACTCACAGTAGATGCTAATAAGATTATTTTGTTTAGCTTTTCTTGATTGGGTGAATTAAGAAAAATAGAATGATAGATGAGTGGGTATCATTTCTGTTTATAGAGTGAATATTTAATTTTGATGTTAGTGCCGTAATTAAAAGAAAAATTGCTGCTTTGATCTCTAGTAACCGTTTGGGATTAATTAGGTACAAGGACATGATCTTTGAAATCTTACGTTATTAAACGGACACAACTGTTCATATTTCAATCTTTAAAAGAAAAATTGATGCAACGTCATCGCTTGCCATGATAACTGTTTGGATCAGTGTATGCATGGTGTTTCTTTGCCTGTAGTGTTAGTGATTCTGAGATGCCTTTTCACCGAAGATAGAAACAGAAACAATTATTCATTAGGTGGGCCTCTCCTAAATATTGCAGACCAGATGTAATCCTTATGAATAGAGTTTTCTATTTTTTTGTTTCGGGGGTATTCACCACTTCCCTGTAAAGATGCATCAAAAGTTTCTAAACGAAAGCATGTTTCATGACATTTAGTTGCATTTATGCATTTGAGAATTGTCATGAAATGGGGGAGAAGTTATATGAAAATGTCATATAAAATTTTACTAGTCAGTAGGTTATTTATAACCAAGATCATCAATAATTGTTTAGATAACAAATTATATGATATGAGCATAATTCTTGCAATAGAATTATATGGTTCCAAAATTTGGAAATGGGCATGTCTTAAATGACATTGAAAGGGGTAGAATACCGGCTAATATGTAACATATTGGAAAATTGGGCGGCCGACCAAATATCCAAAGATAATGAGGTGTTACGATATTACCGATGCATAAATTATGAACATTTGCATTACATAATGTAAAATGTTAAATAGACATTGTCTATGTTTTTGGGTATAGATTTGTAGAAGATTGGGCATAAGTAGAGGAGTTACTCATCGTAATAATGTGCTTGTTGAAATAGAAAGCAAGTTTCCTACAAATTTTATATGCCTCTAGTGTATACAAGTCTTAATGACTTTTTTGTAAATTAACCGTAAATGTTAATTAGGATCACTAGAGAGGTTACAATTATTTTGTAAAATCAAATAGGAACATTTTTAATAATGTTTTCAGAATTGATTGCATGAGTAGATGCAATTAATTAGGAGGAATGGCTTAGAACCTAACTCGTAAAGATCCCAATTTTGGAAGAAGCCATCTCAAGCGGTCTTGATTAGTTGTGAATCGGGCTATGATCTATAACGTCTCTAACAAAGACTTATAATGAAAGGTCAAGACATACAAGTCTTGTACATTGAATGATAAGTCAATTACTCAATAAAGGAGTAATTGCAGTTAGCCATTGAAACGGAGAAAAACTTGGAAGACCTATTTATGAAGAGTCTCCCAAAGGAAATGTTTTCAATGAAGTATAAAGAAATGGGACTAAGGTTTGTGAAAGAAGTTTGATCTCCCATAGCAGAAACCCAACCTATGTTTTGAAAAAGATAAACAAGGTTCAATGTGGTACCAACAAGTTATGGATGTAGATTATGGAGCACTAATATAAAACTTCCCATTTCTAATTAGTGTTGGGTTCTGCAAGAAAATAGGATGGATGTAAATCCTTAATGAGTCTGTGATTAGTAAAAGGTGTATCGCAGAAACACCTTCGAGACTTACCTATATGAGTATGGAAATCATGCCGTTTCCTAAGAGAAGAAGACCGTTCTCTAAAGAAGACTCATGAATCAAGGATATAAGCACATGGCCATTAACGTGCTTGGCTACAAAACACACAATCCATGAAATCAATATGTGTTGAGATTCCGGTTTTATCACATGGGGTACTTGGTTCAAGACTGGTTTCACCACTGAACCCCGATAAGGCTTTGAATTTCTTACACTAAGAGAAGTTTCAAATCCAAAAGATACCTATCATTTATGTATTGATTTCAACGATGATGCTTATTTCCCAATTAAGCTTGAACTACGTTGGCTTGATCCCACTCGGGTACGTAGGCAGTCACTTGAGTGATGCATCCACTCCAGTTTTGTAAGTTTTACTTTGTTTTATTTTCATGGTTTTTGGTTATTAAAAATAAGGGGGGATTGTTGGATATTTTCAATAATATAGAAAATAAAATGGTTTTCATTTTTGGTTAGCCACTACAATGGGGAGTGTCATGAGCCTAATAGATGTAATGGATGTTAGTAGGAGATGAAAAGGCATCTCCATAGGGTGTGATGGTTCACAAGAGACATATCCATTCCCATTAGACACTATTGGTGTCTTTTGGAAGTGAAAAGGCATCTCCAATGGGCATGAATTCCCTATAAATAGTGATGGTTTGTTTTCATTCAAAAAATGGAAAACACATCTGATTTCTTTTCTCTCTAAGCATCATCAGAAACTTAATACTGTGTGTTCTTGATTGGGACAAGGGGTGCAAACCTTGAGTCCAATTTCTTTGTTGTAGGGCTTTCATTGTATCCCGAAGGCATTATTTCGCATACCTGTTGCAATCACCAATTGATATTGGGAGGGTAGAAATAATCGTCTAAAAGAAATCTTATGAGCCTTGAAAGCTTTTGAGTACAACAATTTCTTTTAGTGTTTCCATCCTCCGTTTTATACCCAAATTTTCCAACAAAAATGAAACAAAACGCTCACGACAGGCCAAAAAGGGAAGAGCTGGTCCAGCCAGGTAGGTGGATATTTGGTCATTTATCAATGGTTTGTCTCATATATAATTATAAATTCCCAGCTAAGAAATCTGATTATGGTTTCACAATTCCATTATTTAGAAACTTCTAAATTTGAACGAAATTAAATTTTTGAACGAGTTTAGGAAACCTGTTGTATTTCCTTTTCCATGTACAACTAAGACAATAAAAAGGAAGACCGGAGTTTAGGAATATATTCTCTTTGCTTATAAATAAACTTTGCATCCCTTGAGCTACAGGCACACAAACTTTTGAGGTATTCTTCCAGGAGTTGCAGAATTTGATAGGAATTCTCTGTTCTTGTTCTTGACAAACTTTTGAGGTAGTCATCTGTGATTCGATCAGTGTAGACAATGCAAGCTGGGTCGAGATATTACCAGACGGCCTGGAATAAAGCAGAAAAATCAATTAGTGGTAGCAACAGGAGAAAATCTGAATCTACTAGTGCGCATAACTGCCGTAACTTCAGAACACACGTTGGAGGTCCATCAACATCTATATCTATGGAATGGCGGCCTAAAGTTCCCGCATCATGGGAGAAGAAGTACTGTGAAGAAGAGGGATTAATCCCTTGGGAGCAAATATTGAAGGCTCATCGGTCAATAAAATCCATGGATTGGGATGGTAAGATCAAGAGATCTTTAGATTGGGACGCTTCTTCCGCTGACGAAGCGTTCGAAAAGGCGAAAGAGCGGTTCTGGTGTAAACTGAATGGCTTACCCTTTGAATCTCTGACAACGGATGAGTATGCAGACATGAATATCGATAAAGATATCGACTGGAACCCGAAAATCGATCCTGAGATATCATCGGCTTTTGACAACAGGCATATCAGCGATGACGAGAATGATGACATTGATGAAGGAGAGAATGATGGGCCACTAGAATCATCATCAGATGATAAACCGAAATGGTTAACCAAGGATTATTTGTTCCACAAGGATTTACCAGTCGTGCCTGTATCTGAAGGATGGGGCCCTGGATTTGTTAACTAGCTAGGAAGACGAATGAATATAAGTTTTTTTCAATTGTATGAATTTTTACTTTGGATATTTTTTGTGTAAAATTCAATTTTCATTTTATGAGTTAATTTGTTTCTCTTCGTAGAATCAGTTAAATAAATAGATAAACTATTTTCATTGCAAAAAAACATATGCATCTATTGCAAGCCTCGGTTCCTGACCGAGGTGTAGAATCTGGCAACTATTTGTTAGCATCTGACAACTTTTTGTTGCAAGTTTTTAAGTAAAGCTCAAAATGTCATCTACTAGGGCTTAAACGCCATTCGGATACTTGAAGAAGCTGTAGGAACTGCTATTAGCATATCCTTAAATTGCTTAACTTGTCTCTCCCTATCAGCCAACCCAAAACTAGAACGAAAATGCAAAACAACATCCTGCAAAACCTTCGCGTTTTCCAACAAATAACTCAAAAGTTTGAGCTCAGCATCACATCCTTCTACATCTTTAATTTGGACATACTTGAGGCGAGACAACCTTCCCGGCAATGACTTTCTAGTCAATCCAACTTCCCAGTCATCTCCAACGTCCGCTAAATTTGCCTATATCCAAACAATCACAACAAATAAGAATCGATCACCTCAGAGGTTCCCAAATGTTTTAACAAAAAAATAAATATCGTCAGAATGAGATAGATGAAAAACTAATAAACGAAGATCTTTGATGAATGTTACCTTCTTCGATTCGAGGGAAATAGAAGTTATCTTAGGAGACATCTTGAGCAAGTATGCTATAGCCCGGAGGCAACCTCTTGTAGACCACATTTCCAGCCTCAAATGTCTTAGATTGCGTAAGCAAGGTGGGTTACACACTCGCAAGTCGGGAGCTTGTGAGAGAACCTTGATAAACAAAGTGAAAGTGATATTTGTAGCAGTTAAAATCTCGCTCACGATATACCAAACCAAGACTACTCAAAATTTTAAGATAATTCATGCAAGGGAGGAGCACCCATACCTCTAGAAATCCAGGTGATAAGTATAGTTTTTTAACCTTATGCACCGACCATAGAAATCTCATCATACGTCTAGCATACGCTTTTTTTTCCTTTGAAGGAAGGTTCGAGTATATTTCTGCATTTTCATCTTCTTCATTTTCTCGGAGTACCATATCAAACGACACCTCGGACAGTGGAGAACTGTTTATCAGATAATAATTTCGTGACAAGAAAATTCTGCAATCGAAGACTTGGAGCTTTGGAGCAGATAACACGATAAATGTGTACTTAGTCGCAGTATCAGTATTATTAAGGAAATGAGTGTAGTAAAACTGTTTGAGGCTGGGAGAATCAACAATCAATTTCCACCTGCTATCAGTTTGTATATCACAATCCTCTAAGCGTAACGTTTCGATAAGTGGACAGCTTGATAAGAACCTTTTAAATGATTCCACATTGGAAATGGAACACCCAACAAGCGACAGAAATTTGAGCTGAGGTAAACTCATTGACTTCGGTAGAAGAATATCTGCATATTGGACATGAAAATCATGCACTTCTATTATCAATTTCCTCAATGATTTAGAATTAAGCAGTTCGTCAGGAATTTCGTATGCCCCATGCTGATAGTGGCCAATGCTTATGTCTACTTCTTGAACATTACGTTTAACAGCAACTGGGATCCATGTATTAACATGTGCTGTCGTCGTATCTGCAGTGTTCTCCCAATACAGACGAAACTTCTCGATGTCACAGTTACTGCGGAACATGACCATGTAAACAAAATCTATGAACCTTTGAGTTTCTGAGAATGAGCTCCTGTTGAAGTCAAGAAACGGGAGGGATTTCCAAATACCAATCCAGTTTTTCGACAAAACACTAGTTTGGACTGCATATTTGGTATCTGACAAAGACATGATGCTATGGATTATCTCATCCGGTAAACTGCTTATTCTATCTTCGTTTTTAGAGGATGGTGCCTTTCGTGTTTCTTCCATTGTTTCTCCCTTGACAAGTAACTGTGAAAAAGATTTGATAATTAATTGTGTCACGGTACAAAAATATTACACTATATATTAACAAAAATAAAATCAAAACATATGCCTTACGATGCATGGGATTTTATCAAACAATCATGCGCAACATCCAAGCAGTTGAGGAAGCATATGACAATGCAACTAGTGATCGAAGTTGCGCCGGTAACAAAAAAATTTAAGAAAACCTAATTTAAAAGTTGGAGTAAAGATATTCACCTGAACACTCCTCAAGATCAAAGAAGATCGATTAATTCCGGTTGTTGATTCAACTCTCTAAGCCATTCTGATGCTCAATTAAAAGAGAGCAAGACAGAGCTAAGACTAGAGAATTAAAAATTGTGTACATGCAACATTTATTTACAGTATAATCTAATCAGTTGAGATTTATATATTTGAATTTATCCAACTAGCTAGATTTGTATTTTATTTTTTGTTGGGATTTGTAATTATCTTGAGTAACCATCACGATTTGACCTTATCCAATCTTATTTCACTTCAGATAACCACCGAGATTTGACTATATCACAGGTTTAATCCTCATGCTAACTAAATACCTTGGTCACTACTTTTCTTAGGCGAGTCAAGCTCAGTGGTCCAGGCCATGGATATTTGGAGTCTAATTCTTATGAAATAAATTCATTGGTTGATTATGAAATAAATTAATATTTAGCGGAAATGCTCATGTGCTTCTGGAAAAAATTATTATTATATAGTATATTATTACATCCATTTGTGGGAAGGTGTTATCTCTATACCAAAAGCGGACGGAATAGTTCTTTAAGAGAGTGAGTAGAGACACTGAAACTGAAAGATTTTAGAAGTAACAAGAAGTAAAAATCTTTATTGAGTTTTTGATAACCAGAATACAAGAGAGAAAAAGCCTTTTAAAGGCTATACAGACACTTTATTGTCTGTTACAGACAGTCTGGCAGTTATAATTAACAGAAGAAAGAATGTGTGAAAGACACACTTACAACTCAGACAATTACTCAGACACTAAACATTTTAAATCCTTACAGCCCCCTCAAGTTGATATTGATGTAAACAGAGCAGCTTTCCAGCCAAAGAAAGAAATACACAGTGAACCAATCCTTTAGTGATTTGCAGAAGACACATAGTTAACTTGCAAAAAACCAGAACTGACCAGCTCCCTGATGAAGTGGTAATCTATCTCAATGTGTTTAGTCCTAGCATGAAAAACTGGATTTGTTGTTAGACTATTGGCAAAAACATTATCACAATATAGTTGAAAAGGTGTAGCAAGAGAAATATCTAGTTCTTGTAGCTAAAAGGATATCCATACCACTTCATCTGCAATGATGGCCGGTGATTTATATTCTGCCTCAGCAGAAGACTTGGATATGGTTGGCTATTTCTTTGATGACCAAGATACTAGAGATGAACCCAAGAAAACACACATAGCTGAGGTTGATCTTCTTCTGTTAGGACAGCAAGCCCAGTCTGAGTCTGAGTAGGAATAAATAGTAGTAAAATCTCCAGCAGAAAGTAATACACCAGTGGCAAATGTGCCTTTTAAGTATCTTATAATTCTTCTAACCAGCAACAGATTTTCAACAGTATGAGCTTGCATAAATTGAGCGACATAGTTGACACTAAAACAGATATCTGGTCTGGTCATTGTCAAATATTGAAGACCTCCCACATGCTCCTATACTCAATAACCTTTGATAAAGGAGTACCAGTAGAAACTGACATCCTTGGTCCCTTGATAACTGGTGTTTTGGAAGGTTTGCAGTTGGATAGATTATACTTCTCTAGCATCTCCAATGTATACTTCTTCTGAGTTAATAAGAGTTGTTGTGAATTGTTTTGAAACTATGCCTCTATGCCTAAGAAGTAATGAAGAATTCCTAAGTATTTAACTGGATAACTCTTCAAAAGAAAAGCAATAATGTTGTCACTGAGACCAGTAATTGAGCAAGCTAGAATGATATCATCAACATATAAGACCATCACAGCCATGTTGGCACCAAAATGATATATAAACATGGAGTGATCATAGCTGGATCTAGTAAAACCAAATATTATCAATGTGCCACATAATATCTCAAACCAGACTCTATGTGCATGTTTAAGACCATATAAACTTTTCTTGAGCTTACATACAAAATTTGGGTGCTTAGGATCTTCAAAAACTTTAGCCTGTCCCATGTAGACATCTTCTTCAAGAAAACCATGAAGGAAAGCATTACTAATGTCCAATTACTTGATTGGCCAATTTTTAGTAAGGGCAATTGTTAGAACAACCCTTACAGTTGTTGCTTTCACCACATGACTAAAGGTTTCAAAATAATCTACTCTATCCATCTGATTATAGCCCTTACTGACAAGTCTGGATTTGAATCTCTCAATAGTTCCATCAGCATTCAGTTTGACCTTATAAACCCATTTATTTCCCAACACATTAAAACTAGGATCATTGGGTACCAGATCCCATGTATTATTCTCAATTAGTGATATATTTTCATTCTTCATTGCTACTTGCCACTTGGCATTCCTGATTGCAGTCTTAAAAGATTTTGGCTCAATAAAATCTGAAGTAGTAGCTGTAAAGACTAAATGTAAAGGATACTTAATCATGTAGTGAGAAACAAAGTCAGTAGGCAATGATTTTGGTTTGGTAATACCTGATCTGGACCTTGTAGTAATAGTGGATGAAGTCTCCGCAGAATGATGAAGAGAAGTATCAGAAGTATCAACAGAAGGAACACCATTGTCAATAGTAGTTGAAGAAGTAGAAGTAGCAGTGGGACATGAAGTGTCATCAAAAGGAAAATAAGTCTCATCAAAGTTCACATGAACTATAATATATGTCTTCTTGCTGGTTAGATCAAAGAACTTATAACCTTTACGAATGGGATTGTATCCCAGGAAGACACACTTGGAAGACTTAATACTTTACTTATCTGCTCTATAAGGCTCCAAATTATGATATCAACAACAACAACCAAATACTCTAAAGAAGGAATAATCTGGAAGAGTGTTGAAAAGCATTTCATATGGAGACTTAAAGCTAAGAACTTTGGTAGGCAATCTTTTAACGATGTAAAGTTGCAGTTAAGAAAGATTCATACCAAAAAGGTTTGGGTAGAGAGGCATGAAAAGATAAAGTATTTCCCATTTCAGTGATGTGCCTGTGTTTCCTTTCAGCCAAGCCATTTTTTTGATGCACATGAGGACAAGAAACTCTAAAGACTATCCCACATTCATCCATATATTCCTTAAAATATCCCTTAACCAGCTCAAGAGCATTATCACATTGAAAATACTTGATAGAAGTAGATAAAATATTCTCTGAAGTAGTCTTAAAATGTTGAAAACACGATAAGCTGTCAGCTCTACTCTTCAAAGGATATATCCAGTGATATCTAAAATAATCATCTATGAACATAATATAATACTTGAAGCACAAATAAGAAACAGTTAGAGATGGACCCCATATATCACAATGAACTAGATGTAATGGTGTTATTGTAGTACTCTTGGAATCATAGAATGGAAGTCTGTGATTTTTACCTTCCTGACAATCCTCACATAAACATGTATTTTCAGAACTGACTGATATAGATGAGGTACTGGTATTCTTCTTAAGAATCACATCAGAAGTATGACCCAATCTATTATGCCACAAGGAAGTATTAGAATTAACAGTAGAAGTTGTTAAAACAAAAGCAGTAAGACCTTCCAATATTGGATATATATTATTCTTAATTTTACCTTTATCCAACACCTTTCTAGTCTTCACACATTTTATCTCATATCCCCAATCAAAAAATTCTATAGAGACCTGATTATCCTTTGTAAATTTTGCAATTGACAGTAAATTCTGTTTGATAGTAGGAACATACATGACATCATCAAGATGAAACTGACTAGAGATAGTATCTAGTACAATATTACATGTTTTCTCAATGGGTAACTTAGTTCCATCTCCTACCATAACTTTTTCCTTCCGTCCCATCATAAACCTTTGCATTACTTAGTAGATTAATATCTTTAGTCAAGTGACTGGTTTTTCCTAAGTCAGGCATCCAAACAGAATCAACATTGCAATATGATCTAGTTAAGGATATATAATTCACTTGTATAGAAGCAAAAGCTTGTTGAAGAGTATTTGTAGCACCACTACTATCATCCTTATCCTTGACCTTTCCATATGGAGCTTTATTAGGAATGTACCTAAAGTGACATATATTCTCTGTATGCCCCTTCTTCTTGCAAATATGGAACTCAACTTCACTAAAGTCATGTATCACATTCTTGCTTTTCACTACAAGAAAACTGGGATTTAGCGACTAGTCGGATTCATTTGGTACATGGTCGATTTTGGAGGTTGGAGATCTTTAGCAACCAACATATATGCAGATACGCCTTGTGGCTGAAGCCTTATTTGCTAAAGAGATGTACCAACCATGCTGCTGGAATAGATGTCTTTCTACTAGAATGAAGCGATTGAAGTTTTAGTCGGTATAATTTTCCAATTACGGGTGACTACAGTTGGTGGAGCACGTAAGCATTTGCTGTTGAAATATTTTACCCACAAAAATAATTGTTGCTGAAGACTAATACTTGTTGGTAGAGATGGCCCGTTATAAACGTTGTCTGCTGCTAAAGGAATTAGCTCACTGAATATCAGTTGGTGAAGGTGTTTTATGTTTTTGTCTAAGGATTTTAACCACTCGATGTTCTGCTGGTTAAGAGTTGTTTCCACTAAATTTTAGTTCATAGAGCGTTTTAGCCGGTGTTAGTTGTGACGTTGGTAAAGAGTTCAACCAAAGTGATGTTGGGTGAGGATTCTAACCACCTGATATTTCGATGGTCAAGAGTTCTATATCCACTATACTTCTGTTGGTACAGTATTTTAGCCGGTGTTAGTTGTGACGTTGTTAAAGAATTCAACCATAAGATCCGGCTAATGACTTTGTTTTTGAGGTACCATAATTTCAACTGGTGAAGGCGCTCAGCCACTATGAATCTGAGGCTAGAGGAAGAGTACCATAATAATTTTGAAAATAATCATTAATTATTATTGAAAATATCCAAAACATCCAATTACAAAATTCATCCACCTCTTCTGGTTAACCAAATAAGACATAAGAAAACATATTTGTGCACTGGCATCAGTGCATCATTGAATTTTAAAAAGAAAAACTGGCTAAAATACTAATACAAAGGACACATGAGAACTAGGAAGTCACTGAGGGATGGGTAGCATCTTAGAGCCAGTATCTAGGTCAGTACTTACTAAGCTCCCACTATTGACTGTTCCTCTTTGGTATGTATGTGTTTTCATTGGGTAGGCCTCGAGTGTATCTGCAATAGAAATAACAACAATAATGATCAGACTACGATACGACTTGACATCCACTTGCAAATTAATTATACACGGTTTTATTTTAATCAACATATGCAATCAGATAAGGAAGATCTCGGGAAAAGACAAAGAGTGCTTATAGTAGAAACTAGTTTTTTTACATATGCAATCTGATTCTAAGTATGCTCACCGTAAATTCTTGCAGTCCCCCAAGTTTGAGAAAATGATGTCCTTCTCCTCGATAAGGCAAGTCATACATCAATATTCCCTCCTTCAACCCTATATGTATCCCTCACTCACATTAACAACATCCTTAAGAAATGTAAGTTTAATAAATTGAAGGGACTCTACAAGCAAAATTTATTGGATTCACCTGTATATAACTCGAATTTAAATTAAAAGAAGATATGAAGGAGTCCATAAAACCAAGTGACTCCAGGTTGTTCAAGAAATCATGCTCTGGCAGATCTAGTGAAGGAGTGACATGTTGATGCGTACCCAACTGAGGAACCATGACAATACAGAGAACCTCTTTCACTTGAGGGTTGTCAAGAGGGCTTACGTCATACAAGTAACCTGTAATTTCTGTTCTGAGACCTGTTACACGGATGAACTTCTTAAAAATGTTCTAGGGCATGATATATAGGTGCATCATATCTCCTTCTCATGAGAACCACATTAATACAGAATCAGATAACATTCTTTGACCAGGAAAAAAAGAATCAGAGAAATAAAGAAAGAAAACAACAACTAGATGAATCGAATTGTCAGATGTACCTGATAAGTGCTTAATTTACATGATTTAGTGTCCATTCCATACTTGTTTTAGCTATATTTCTTGCATATTATCCTTGTATTACTCTTGTTTTGTGTTTTATTTGTTTCTTTAGGAGAATCATCCGAAATCAATGAAAATGGAGTTAAAAGGAGCTGAGAAGAGGAAAGGAGTTCATTCCCGCATGAAACGAAGGAGTTGGAAGGCTCAAAGACAACTCTTGGATACAAGTTCCAGGAAGATTTACGGCTGGGAAAAGCTTCTCAAAACCCAACCGTAAAATAGATGAATTTCCAATACAAGTTCCAGGGAAATTTACGGCTAGATCCAACCCAACCGTAAAATTGAGTGAAGATATATGAAGATTTAGGAATTTTTATGTTGTAGAGGATGACGATACGAGTACAACCCAAAAATAATGAGGTAAATCGTACATCGTATGAAGAAGTTATAGCCGAAATGGTGAAGAACAAAAAGTTATAGGAAGAATTACGGCCAGGTCCAAAAGACTCGAACCCAACCGTAATTCTGGGATTTTCAACATTATTTTCTGGTCAGAATTTCGGCTGGGTTGAACCCAACTGTAACTCTGGTGATTTTTGGCGAATTTTGATGGTCAGAATTACGGTTAGATTGATGTTAACAAACCCAAACGTAACTAAGGGTGTTTGGCATGTGAGTGAGGCTACAAATCAAAGAAAACATGGGCTCAGAAGGATTTCGAAGACCTAATTTCGTGGGAACTATATAAAGACACATACAAAATATTAAGAAAAAAAAGATCAATCTTTTAATCTTTAATCAAGCTTTTGGAGAGGAGAACTCAAGGAAGAAAAGCTAGGGTTTGGAGCTATTTCCATCACCGTAACTATTTCTCTACCATTTTATCATATGAAACTCATGGGTTTTGTTAATACCATGAGTAGCTAAACTTCTTAGTGATTAGCATATAAATATATTTTAACTCTTCACATGATTATTGTTTGTTTTTACAACAATTAATTTTATGTTTGATTGATAAATTGTTTAGGTGGCCAACTGAACTAGTTTATTAGTTAACTTAATGCTAGTAGAGAACTAGGATATCCGTAATTGTTGAATAATTCCCTACACAAGTAGAAATTGCGAAACCTTGCAGAGGGATTCTGTGGAGCAATTGCAAGTAAAAACAACACTAGAAAGTGAACCTTGCGCTAAGAGTTCAACTACTAGGATTGACCTAAATTCACAAAATATAAAGCATTCGACCAAATTACACTTAGAGTGCGCTACTTCTAGGTGGTTTATAGAATGGAATCTAGCATTCGAGCGCTTTGGTGTCCAGTGACTTAAGGAATTTTGAGGATAGCACTGCGCTAGTTTTTTTCCTACGGTTGATAATGATCTGTGAATGATAAAGAATAGATGAATATGCTATTTTGATGACTATTTAGTAACGAAGAAGGATTCCATGGTCATATTTCTCTCCATTTCTTGCAACTTTATTATTTTCAATTGCTTTGTTATTTACTTTGTTCTTAAATCAAAAACAAAACCCCCCATTGTGACAATTTTGGCAACTAAATCTCTCTGCTCTTCGTGGGAACGATGCTTACTTCCATTATATTACCAGTTAGTTGTGTGGAAATAAGTAATTTAATTTAAGTGCACCTACAACACACATCAAATTTTGGCGCCCCTGCCGGGGAGCAGTCGGTAGCTTCAGTTGTTATTTTTTTTTGTTTTATTTTTGTTTTTAGTCTTATTATTAGTTTTTGATTTAGCTTTTGAGAATTTTATTTCAGGTACTTAATCTCTGGCATCGAAGGATTGGAATTACCAGAGGTGTGGAATTCAAACTCGCAAGGGAACGGTACTACAATCACGTCCAAAGTTGCAAGAAGAACCTTCCACATCAACAATGGTAGGCGGTAACAATAATCCACCACCACCTCCACCTCCAGAGAGAAAGTTAGGAGAGTTGACATATCCATGCTTAGATTCGCAACCACTGTGCATTACAATCACTGAACCAGTGGAGCTGAAGTCGAATCTAATTCATCATCTACGAAAGTTCAAGGGACATCCAGGTGAAAATCCAAATCGACACCTTCAACAGTTCCAGAACACAATGACAAGTCTGAGGCATGCAACCGCAGACAGAGATATGGATATGCTACAAGCCTTTCCGTTCTCATTGACAGATTTAGCAGAAGAATGGTTGTATTGTCTTCCTTAAGGGAGTGTTACAACATGGGATGGAATGAAAAAGCTATTTCTGGAGAAATATTTTCCTGCTTCCAAAGCGGCATCCATTCGTAAGGAGATTAGTGGCATT
This sequence comes from Papaver bracteatum, assembly GCA_023529315.1. Lineage (NCBI taxonomy): Eukaryota > Viridiplantae > Streptophyta > Magnoliopsida > Ranunculales > Papaveraceae > Papaver > Papaver bracteatum. Next base: position 201,044 of record JAJJWX010002367.1, read on the forward strand.
CTACAGATGTATGGGGAGTCTTTATATGAATATTTGGAGAGGTATAAGAAGTTGTTGGCAAGCTTCCCACACCATAATATATCCTCAACACTTATCATTCAATACTTCTACGAAGGATTACTTCCAGAATAGAGGAATCTGATTGATGCAGCAGCCGGTGGTTCACTCACTGAGAATACAATCTCACAAGAAACTAGTCTGATTGAGAGTATGGCCTCAAATGCTCAACAGTTTTATACAAGACATGACTCAAATGTTAGAAGAGTTAGCGAGATGGGGGACTCTCCGAATACAGAGCATCGTTTGAGCACAATTGAGAAGGCGATTCATCGCATAGCTTCTGTAATAGCTCCATCATATGAAGAAGAGACCGAGGTTAATTCTTTATTCCCTAATCCTAGGACAAGGTATGATCCATATTCTAATACTTACAATCCAGGTTGGAAAGATCATCCTAATTTCAGTTATGCCAACAAGCAAGATGCAACTCCTAATCCTTATGCGAGGCAAGGTGGTTTTCAACAACAATTTCAGCCACAACCTCAATAACAGAATCAAAGCTCTAGTTTAGAAGAGATGATGAAAGCTATGATGCTAAAGCAAGATGAAACGTCCAAAGAGAAAAAGGCGATATTTCAACAAAACCTACTATATCAACAAAAGAATGATGCTACCGTTAAAGACTTGCAAGTACAGATTAGGAAATTGGCGACAAATATGAATTAAATGAAAGCACAAGCTTCGACAAAGTTTTCATCACAACTTTTTGTGAACCCAAGAGAGCACGTTAATGCAGTAACTCTAAGAAGTGGGAAACAAACGAAAGAGCCAAAGAAACAATAAGTGGTTAATAACGACATCGAAAAGGAAGTAGAGGAGGAAACTGTCCCAAAGGAAAACCCAACATCAACCGGCCAACCTAAGGACACGGTTCCCACCTTTACCACACCACCTCCTTTCCCTAGTCATTTTGCCAAATCAAATAAGCAAGCTCAAGATAAGGAGATCATGGATATTTTCATCAAGATACAAATCAACATCCCATTTATTGAGGCCATCAGAACTGTACCCAGGTATGCTAAGGTTTTGAAGGATTTATGTACAAGGAAGGATAGGTTGATTTCAAATTAAATCACTCAGGTGAGCGAAAGTGCAACAACTATGATATTGAAGAAGATGCCTGCAAAGTATGAAGATCCTGGTGGTTTCACCGTGCCAGTCACTATTGGTACCAAGAGGTTTGAGCGTGCTTTGCTTGATTTGGGAGCATCCATAAGTGTTATGTCAGCCGATGTTTATGATTCTTTGAATCTTGGACCTTTAAAAGAATCAAAGATTACTATTTAATTGGAAAAAAAAGTCCAATATATATCCTAACGGAGTTGTGGAGGAATTTTTAGTTCAAGTGAATCAGTTAATCTTTCCGGTTGATTTTTACATTGTAGATATGCATAATGGAGATAATTGTTCATCTACTTCGTTACTTCTTGGGAGTCCGTTTATGAAAACAGCAAAGACGAAGATTGATGTGGAAAATGGTACACTCACTATGGAATTTGATAAGGAGGTCATTCGCTTCAACATATTTGAGGCCATGCGTTATCCTAGTGATGTGCACTCCGCTTTCTCTATTGATGTTATTGGTTCGTTGGCACAACAGATGTTTGATTTGAACAAAGAAGATGAACTTGAATCCATGCTACAAAATAGAATTGATTTGGATGTTTATGGAATTCCTAACTTGGACGTTGATATTCCCAAGGATATTGTTGAGACATGTGGTGCTTTAACGGCAACACAAGAATTTAAAACAGGTAATATCTCTTATATTTCTTTAACCGTAACTGAAGAAGTTCCTTTACCTTATGTTGTGCAGGCACCTAAATTAGAGCTGAAACCTCTACCTAATCACTTAAAGTATTCTTACTTGGGTGATGGGGAAGAGTTTTCAGTCATTATTGCAAAGAATCTCACATCAATACAGGAAGAACGCCTTCTTCGGGTTCTGAAAGAGCACAAAATGGCTATTGGTTGGACAATTGCTGATATCAAAGGCATTAGTCCATCCATGTGCATGCATATAATCCTTATGGAAGATGATGTAAATCTAGTACGTGATGCTCAATGTAGGCTCAACCCCCCAATGATGGAGGTCGTGAAGAAAGAAATCCTCAAATTACTAAGTGTGGGGGTGATTTACCCAATTTATGACAGCAAATGGGTTAGTCCGGTGCAAGTGGTGCCTAAGAAATCAGGTGTCACTGTTGTTAGAAATCAAGATGATGAACTTGTTCCTACAAGAGTTCAAACAGGATGGTGAGTGTGCATAGACTACAGAAAGCTCAATTCGGCTACCCGCAAGGATCACTTTCCTTTGCCTTTCATTGATCAGATGTTATAGAGGTTAGCGGGACATTTTTATTATTGCTTTTTGGATGGTTATTTGGGATACAATCAAATTATTATTGCACCAGAGTATCAAGAGAAGACAACTTTTACTTGTCCATTCGGCACATTTGCATATAGAAGAATTTCATTTGGTATTTGCAATGCGCCTGCCACTTTTCAGAGATGTATGGTTAGTATATTTTCTAATTACGTGGAGAACATCATTGAGGTATTTATGGACGACTTTAATGTTTATGGCGATTCATTTGATATTTGTTTAAATAATCTTGAAATTGTGCTTAAAAGATGCATAGACACTAATTTGGTTTTAAACTGGGAGAAATGTCACTTTATGGTAGACCATGGAATTGTACTTGGACACATCGTTTCCTCTAAAGGGCTCGAAGTGGACAAGGAAAAGATAGAATTAATTAGGAACTTACAATACCCCACTTCGGTGAGGGAAATTCGTTCGTTTCTTGGTCATGCAGGTTTTTATAAGAGGTTTATCAAAGATTTCTCCAAAATCTCAATGTTGATGTGCAAATTGTTGCAAAAGGAGGTTTCCTTTAACTTCGACCAGGATTGCAAGGATGCCTTTAATAAATTGAAGGAATTGTTGTCTACTGCACCATTTATTAAATCACATTACTGGAGTTTGCCGTTCGAGTTAATGTGTGATGCAAGTGATTATGCAGTCAGAGCTGTTTTGGGTCAAAAAGTAGACAAGAGGTCGCATGTGATTTATTATGCATCAAGGACCCTAAACGATGCTCAAATCAACTATTCTACTACTGAGAAGGAGTTGTTGGCTATATTATTTGCATTAGAAAAATTTAGAGCTTATTTGGTGGGTGCCAATGTGATTGTATATTCTGATCATGCAGCACTACGGTACCTATTAGAAAAGAAGGAGGCTAAGCCAAGACTCATTCGTTGGATTCCTTTGCTGCAAGAATTCAATATAGAAATTAAAGATAAGAAAGGTGTTGAGAATACAGTTGCTGATCATATTAATAGACTTGTTGTTTCCGAAGAAGAACTCCCATTCCAGGATCGTTTTCCAGACGAACAACTTTTCTCAATTGAAGATTCAACACCTTGGTATGCTGATATAGTGAACTATTTGGTTACAAGGCAAGTACCTAGTACAATGTCTAATTTTCAAAAGCTTAAGCTTAAGAAGATAGCCAAGCAGTATGTGTGGGATGAGCCCTACTTGTGGAAATATGGTGCTGATCAAATTATCCGCAGGTGCGTACCAAACTCTGAATTTCATTCAATTCTATATTTTTGTCATTCTTATGCTTGTGGTGGTCACTTTGGTGCTAAACGTACCGCTCTCAAAGTCCTTGAGAGTGTATTTTATTGGCCTACCATGTTTGAGGATGCATATAATTTTTGTAAATCTTGTGATAGATGTCAACGAACGGGCAATCTAGGTGCTCGAAATCAAATTCCACTCACACCAATTCTCACTATTGAGATATTTGATGTGTGGGGAATTGATTTTATGGGTCCTTTTGTCAATTCAAATGGAAAATTTTATATACTTCTTGTTGTGGATTATGTTTCAAAATGGGTGGAAGCTAAAGCCACCCCTACTAATGATTCTCAAGTTGTTTGTGAGTTTGTGAAGGAATATATTTTTTCTATACATGGTACACCAAGAGTGGTTATCAGTGATGGAGGTTCGCACTTCAAGAAATCCTTCCATGCTCTTCTCAAGAAGTACAACATAAATCACAAGGTCGGTACGCCATATCACCCACAAACTAGTAGGCAAGCTGAAATTTCAAATCGTGAGATCAAGTCCATCTTGGAGAAAACCGTTAACACTACACGGAAATATTGGAGTTATAGACTCAACGATACACTTTGGGCGTATGAAACGGCGTACAAAATACCGATTGATATGTCTCCATATCAGTTGGTTTATGGAAAAACTTGTCATCTTCCGGTTGAACTTGAACATAAGGCTTATTGGGCGATAAAGATGTGCAACATGGATTATGACAATGCCGGGAAACATAGAAAGTTACAACTTAATGAGCTAGAGGAGATACGTAATGATGCTTACGAGAGTGATCGAATTTACAAGGAGATGACTAAACTTTTTCATGACAAGATGATTTCTAGAAAGAGTTTTGTTGTGGACAAAAAAGTTATTCTATTTAATTATCGTCTTAAGTTATTTCCCGGTAAGCTAAGGTCACGTTGGAGTGGACCTTTTGTTGTTACTAATGTTTTTCCATATGGTGAAGTTGAAGTTACTAGTCTCACGAAAGGGACAATTTTCAAAGTAAATGGCCATATATTAAATCCATATTACGAAAACTTCCCTACGGAGAATGTGGACGTGATTGAGCTTCGTCATGTGCTCCATCTGGAGGAGTAGTAAGGAGAACGCCAAGTCGGGCTGAGGAAGTAACACTAAGCGCTAAATGGGAGGCAACCCATCGGTTTTGTATCTCTATCTTTTGTATTTTATTTTCCTTAGCTTTTCATATCATATTTGTATCCCCATGTTTAATTTCATTGAGTCCATAATCTATTTTAGAAGAAAATTATGACGAACCTTTTCGTCAGAAAAATTCAGACTGCGCGTAGTTCAGTCCAGAGATCATAACTGTCAGAACCTTTATCGAAACACTGTGCCCTTTTGACATTATGTAGAAAACACGTAGATGAACAACTTTTGTGAAACGGATTTTTTCCAAATTCCTTACCAATTTGCACAGTTTTTGCATTTTATCTGCTGTTACGTCAAAATTCAAAACTTTTGGTTTTACACATTGAGGACAATGTGAAGTTTAAGTGTGGGGAGTATTTTGCATATAGATTTTTCAAAATTTTGCATATAAAAAACCTTTAACTTGTAGAGATTTTAGAGTCACTATCATACTTCTAGGTATGTTTACATAGAGATTCTGACCGACATAACTGAACTTGGAAGTGTTAGGGAACTACGTTCGGAATATTCTTACGAATTGGAGTGTTAAATAATGGATTTAATCATGCCGGTGATGCAAATTAGGAGCAGGGAGAAATGCATTATTAGAGTTTCTGATCAATCATTAGTGGAGACTACCTATTTTCATATCCCGAGGCACCAAACCAAATTTTCTTTGTAGCTGACTAAAGATCTTTCTTTTAAGTGTGTGTCACCGTACGTTAATTCTGGGTAGAATGGTGAGCTACCCAACTTCACACCATTTTCAGCACTATTTTTGATCTCTTGAGTGCTAATTTTGTCAATAATGAGGGTGACGTATATAGATGAAAACTACCTTCTTGTAGTTTGATTTGCAGTTAGCACCATTCTCTCTCGCCAACAACAGGTCCATAGAAACACATCATCATCAACAATAGAGCGACATCAAAATATACAAGGAAAGTTGAAGACGTTTGAGGTTTACAAGCAACAATTCAAGGAAGAGCAAAATTTCAAATAGTGAGCAGATTTTTACATATATGTTGAAGACTTACAAATAAATAGAGTAAATTATATCCAAGTACGAAGACTTATTTACAAGAGCGAAGAAAATCAAAAGATGAGAGTTATTGAAGTTTATGATACGAGACAATACAAGTTGTGAAGATTAAAGTGGTAAAGTACTTCTTTCATGGCCATGTCATTTTAATTTCATTATTATTTTTGTAGTTGCAATCTTTTTGACAAAATAAAAATACAAAAATACAAAATAAAAAATAAAAATATATATATATATATATATATACAAAGAGATTTGCATTTAGGTTGTTATTTGTTCAATAAGGCCATGTGGAAGAAAAATATATAAAGAAGTTTCAATCAACAAGGAAAGTGAGGAAAAGAGTACAAATTGTCGAAGTTCTACAAGTTCAAGAGTTTATCATCAACAGTTGAAAACCGAAGACCAAGATGAAGAAGACGAGACGAAGGAAGGAAGATGTTTGTATTGGATGTTGTGAGAGTGGTGCTTTCATCATTGCAATCAGATGTGAAGGTGGTAAGTACTCTCATCCTTGCTATAGTGGTTGGTTTCCTTTCTTAGAGATCATCAGTAAAATATTTTTGTTTTCCACGATTTTGTGGAGTCTCCAAAAATAATTTGGAAGGTTACCTTCCCACCATTCAACGTGTGTAGGATTCTCTCTTCATTCCTACCTGCACACATGTGAGACCCATAAAAAAGCTGTCTTATTGAGTGCAATTATCATAAAATCCTTTTAAGTGAGGTAGAAGTCGAGGCGAAATGCTTATTGATCGTTCTCAAATACATGTTTCTCTCATTATGGTGTGGTTATTTCTCACTCAAGATTAAAGAATGAATATCTTCTTTGGTATTTCTAACTTTTTATTACTAGCATGCAGAAATTCTATGTCCTCATAGCTCTTTGGATGCTTGGGAAGCTGGAACGCTTTGAAGTTGGAGTAGGTTTTGTGGGAATACCTCTCGTAAGCCCTCACGAGACTATAACTCGTTCACTAGGGACACCTAGAGGTTTAAAGGCCTGTTATTCATGCTTAGAGTAACCGTATCCTCGGCGACATGGAGCTGTTGTATTTGGTTAGGTAGTTTGCTCGTGGACTAGCAAAAGCTAAGTGTAGGGGAATTTGATAAGTGCATAATTTACATGATTCCATTCCATACTTGTTTTAGCTATATTTCTTGCATATTATCCTTGTGTTACTCTTGTTTTGTGTTTTATTTGTTTCTTTAGGAGAATCATCCGAAATCAATGAAAATGGAGTTAAAAGGAGCTGAGAAGAGGAAAGAAGTTCATTCCCGCATGAAACGAATGAGTTGGAAGGCTCAAATACAACTCTTGGATACAAGTTCCAGGAAGATTTACGGCTGGGAAAAGCTTCTCAAAATCCAACCGTAAAATAGATGAATTTCCAATACAAGTTCTAGGGAAATTTACGGCTAGGTCCAACCCAACCGTAAAATTGATTGAAGATATATGAAGATTTAGGCATTTATATGTTGTAGAGGATGATGATATGAGTACAACGCAAAAATAATGAGGTAAATCGGACATCGTATGAAGAAGTTATAACCGAAATGGTGAAGAACAAAAAGTTACAGGAAGAATTACGTCCAGGTCCAAAAGACTCGAACCCAACCGTAATTCTGGGATTTTAAACATTATTTTCTGGTAAGAATTTCGGCTGGGTCGAACCCAACCGTAACTCTGGTGATTTTTGGCGAATTTTGATGGTCAGACTTACAGTTGGATTGATGTTAACAAACCCAACCGTAACTAAGGGTATTTGGCATGTGAGTGAGGCTACAAATCGAAGAAAACATGGGCCCAGAAGGATTTTGAAGACCTAATTTCGTGGGAACTATTTAAATACACATCCAAAACATTAATAAAAAAAAAGATCAATCTTTTAATCTTTAATCAAGCTTTTGGAGAGGAGAACTCAAGGAAGAAAAGCTAGGGTTTGGAGATATTTCCATCACCGTAACTATTTCTCTACCATTTTATTATATGAAACTCATGGGTTTTTTTAATACCATGAGTAGCTAAACTTCTTAGTGATTGGGGAAGAATTCTAAGTTCTAATATATGATTCAATTTAGCATATAAATCTATTTTAACTCTTCACATGATTATTGTTTGTTTTTACAACAATTAATTTTATGTTCGATTGATAAATTGTTTAGGTGGCCAACTGAACTAGTTTATTAGTTAACCTAATGCTAGTAGAGAATTAGGATATCCGTAATTGTTGAATAATTCCCCACACAAGTAGAAATTGCGAAACCTTGCAAAGGGATTCTGTGGAGCAATTGCAAGTAAAAACAACACTAGAAAGTGAACCTTGCGCTAAGAGTTCAACTACTAGGATTGACCTAAATTCACAAAATATAAAGCATTCGATCAAATTACACACTTAGAGTGCGCTACTTCTAGGTGGTTTATAGAAAAAAATATGGAATTCGAGCGCTTCGGTGTCCAGTGACTTAAGGAATTTTGAGGATAGCACTGCGCTAATAATTTTCCTACGGTTGATAATGATCTGTGAATGATAAAGAATAGATGAATATGCTACTTTGATGACTATTTAGTATAACGAAGAAGGATTCCCTGGTCATATTTCTCTCCATTGCTTGCAACTTTATTATTTTCAATTGCTTTGTTATTTACTTTGTTCTAAAATCAAAAACAAAACCCCCCATTGTGACACTTTTGACAACTAAATCTCTCTGCTCTTCGTGGGAACGATGCTTACTTCCATTATATTACCAGTTAGTTGTGTGGAAATAATTAATTTAATTTGAGTACACCTACGACACGCATCAATACCTTAAGGTCCTTCAATAAACATAAATGTGATTAACACGAAGATAAAGGTTGGTGGATGATATGTGTCTGAATCACCTTAATATTTATCTATTTTTTATGCTTTCTTTGTTACTTTTCGTGTAAATTATGTATCTTATGCTTAATTTTGAGTCTATAGGTACTTTGGAGTCATCTGGAGAAAAATATAGAAAAATCATTCATTTGGAGCGGAAAGAGCAAAACCGTCAATTCACAGGCGAGTGATACCTAGAATCCGACTAAGAATATGCTCAGCAAGGAAGTGAATAGGCAGCCAGTTCCGTGAAACTGACAGGCCAAATGAGATCTGGAAAGCCTTTATAGTTAGTGGGGTGTCTATATCAATCTTTACTCCTACATAAAACCTAAATTTCATATAGGATTTATTTCTTCTGATCTTTAGTTTTCTTTTACTCCACTAGAAATGCAGAGATTGATTGAAGCCAAGAGAAACCAGTGGAAGAGAGAAAAGAAGTGCCTGATGTGTAAACATGAGATGTAGCTGGTTACAATGATCATGTACTTGGGTTTTGATTGAATTTGGATTTCATTTGATTTTGGAGGGTCTGTCGTTTATGAGGGTTTGAGGTGGAATTATATGGTTGAGTTCTGATGATTTTGTGTCAAGGAAAGTTGGGTTCTCACTGGGTTTGAGTTTTCAGCAATGTATGAGGAGATTTAGTGAAATTTTGTCCAGAAAGACAGAGAAAAAGTTGAAGTTGCTGCCATTGTCAATGGGCAGTACAAGGAAATAATTGAGTTACTAAATGAATGGATGTATGGGTTTTGTTGTGTGTGAAATTAGGTTTGCAGGGAAGGAGATTTTGAGAATTTAGGAATCACAGCAAGCTCCAATCTATATCATCAGAAGAACAGGCACAATGTGTTCGAGAAAATGCATGAGAGACTAGTTTTTCATAACTCAACTTCAGTCATCACCATGTGCTGCTCCAGGTTTGCCATCAGCTAGATCATGGTTATGGTTGGTATTGAAGAAGAAGTAAGAGGTTATTTTGAAGCCGAGATGAATCAGGAGGCAAGGAGTGAGCACAGGCTATAGGTGCTGGTAATATGAGTTAGTCTTAGGCACAGTTTATGAATCTGAAACATTCAAAAAAAGAAGACAACTTGCTGCCACTCATTGCAGCTGAATAATGGAGATAAACTGAGAAGAAATTGCAGTTTGTAGGTGGAGTTCAAACTGGTTAGGAAGGTGTTAGTGCGGCTTACAGAAATGGGAGATCGCTTAGCTGAGAATGGTGTTGCGGGAATGAATCTTATGGGTTATACAGGGAAAGAACATGAGGCTGCCATTTGAATTTTTTGGTTCCATAGTAACGAGACGAAGACAGAGAACAAATAGGAGTTTGAACTCGAGACCGAGATGATGACGCTGTTTGCTGAGAGTTGTGACTGGCAAGGAGCAGTGGAGAATGTTTGGTGCAGATGATAACTCGAGTAATAGAGTTGAAGTTAAGTTGAGTCGAGACAGTGGTGTTGCTGCCATTAATAGCAGCGAGTAGAGTCTGCTAGGGTTAGTACTGGAAGTAATGATCATGTATCAGTGATGATGGTGATTGATTAGGAGATCGTGGTTATGGAGTCTTTGTTGCAGTCGATGTTGAACATAGAGAAGCTGCTATTGTTAGGAATATGGAGATAGACTGAGATGTTGAGACTGTGATGTATAATGAATGGGTTTGAATGATTGAAGTTGGAGTAAGCTGTTGCTGGGGAAGTAGAATGGTTTTGGTGATGATATCTCAACAATGAGCTGCAATGGTTTGGTGGTCACGAAATGAAGGTATTGTTGTGGCTTCGATTAGAGGTATTGCAGGTGCAGAACAAGAGAGTATGTGGTGGCGCACTCAGCTTGGCCATATTGCAGCTGGAGTGCAGGTCTCAATTGCAATGGTGGCCTGAGATGGCAGTGAAGATGGTGCTTTGATAAGCAACAGTAAAAGAAAATGGTGAATGGAAACTGCAGAAATTGTACGAAAAGTGAGCGAGAATGGTGAGTCGGTGGTACTAGTTCTGGTAGTCAGATTTTGGAACAGAAAGTGTGGATCATAATATTTTAGTGAATCGTGAAGGGGGTATGAGTAGAATGAAAGAGTTGACGGCTGGATATATGAGCTACAGGTTGATCTTTTGGGCACGTTTCCGCAAGAATCCAAGAATTGGTTAGATAATTCATTTGTGATGTATGGCTCTGAATTGTGAGTGTATGAACTGCAAAGAAGGATTGTGAGTTGCTGGGAGTTACGATAGTCAGATACAAGCTAAGATGGTAATAGATTCCGGCGACAGTGACCAGATTCCGGTAATGACGTCAGCAATCCGGCGACCCGGCTTTTGACCTAAAATTTCTAGAGACTTATTTACATTCATGGCCTTGGTGGACCACTTGGATATGGGTTTTGAGAAGAGAGTATCCTTTTGTAATTAGAGGCATATAAATAGAAAAGTTTTTCTTTAAACATAGATATATCTACATTATGGAGAACTACATCTTCTACTTTTGTTTCTAGGGTTTACAATATGATATAACTTCTCTTTATTCTTGTGATGAACTCCATTAACATGAGTAGTTAATCTTATTATTGGTTATGGAATAATTGGATTTCACATAATATGCTTCTTTGATTCAATATATTAGTTTTGTCTCAATATTATCGTTTATGTTTCACCATTAATATTGTTATATGATTTGAATGCTTGTTTGGTCGAGTATAGAATCGATTGAGTTTGTTTTCATATCTATTGCTAGATTAGGGTTATTATACGCAAAAGTGATAATTCCTAATTACAAGTAGCGTAAATATGATTATAGTTTGTAGTGATATATTCTTATGATCATATGTGAACCATAACCTTTGTTAAATCGGATTAGTGTTTTTACACGTTTGATTACTTTGATTGGCCTGATTTCATAGAACTTAATGCATCTAGGGAATTAAACTTGATTAGTGCTTTTACACGTTAGGTTGTTCTTTTAGATAAAATTCATATTCGCATCTTTTAATGTGTTTGTTGATGACAAGAGGAAATTAGCGGGATATTCTTGCGATCAAGATATTCTAGGGCTTTTGATAATGAGATATTAAATATCAATTCTAGTTATTAAGACAAGAACATGTTAGTGAATGAAAACGAAATCCTTAACCAATATCTCTTCTATTTGATTTGCTTGCTTATTTCTTTATTTGCTTTTATTTTAGTTTGTTTTATATAAAAATCAGAAAATGCCCTATTGTTTAATATATTAAACTGAAAATATATTGACAACCTAGTCCTCTCTGTGGGAATGATCCTTTCTTGCACTTGCTATATTTATATTTTGAGTAGTAAGAATGTGTAATTTATTTTTGACGCCTACGACAGCGATCAGTGGATGAAATTGATCTCACACCCCAATCAATTTTCAATACATGATGTTGGGTCTCGAAAGGACTCGTCGTGGTGACAATGAGTTCATCACCGTGCACATTTGTCGTCTTTGTTGTGACTGATGTCAGCTGGCTTGATTCTTTCTGTTGCTTTTCAATCTTTTGTATCTGCTAACATTGAAGCGACGGTGGAGTATCTCAATACCAAGAATAATATCACACATCAGTGAGAGAAGGCCAAAATGTGATGTGGTTCAGAAAAAACCATTATATCAGGCTTCAACAACATCTTTGCCTTCTCATTATTCTGTTTAATCTCTTTGCTTCTGTAGGCTCAGAAGAATACAACTCTAACCCCTTCCTGATACACTTCCTAAGAATATACAAAGTTGGATTTGACTTCACATGAAACATGAACTTTAGTTTGGCATGGGGAGAATTCTTAAATACAGAAAAACGCTCTTATATGAATAAAAATTCACATTAGGAAACTAAGTATGAAACTTTAGTTGTCTATTAAATTTTAGGCGAGTAAGTACATTATGATAGACAAGTTTATACAAACATAAATCAATAAAAACAAAGCATTTCTCTTAATAAGTTCACATACACATCAACTTTTGTATCAAGAATCAATACCTACAAATCTCAAGTCAATGATTCATGTAAATACTTTAAACCAACAAATGGAATGACACCCTTGTGGCTGTAAGCTTACAACAACCTCAGTGTATCACTGAATCAAAATCTAATAATAAAAGCTTCATAAAAAGTGCAGAAAATACTGTGAAAAAAGAATTTGTAGTACCTTCAGGTATTCAGAACTCTTAAGAGAGGACATTGAATTGTTCAGAATTTGATTAAGAAGGCATTAGAGCAAGTTGAAAGCCCATCAATCAGCGTCTTTGCACTTGTTGAAGCTCTGCATATTCCTTCAATTGTCTTATCAACTGGATATTGTACGACATCGTTGATCCTCCTACAAAATTAAGTTGGCTAACTGAGATATCAAAACACTTACCTTTTGTAAACAAAATGTTGATCATATTCATCTCAACACTTGTCTTGTAGCCTAGGAAATGGACTAATCTTTCAGATGTACAATATTTAGACATGTGATGTCTAGGAAATGGTCTAATCTAGCAGGATCCAGCTATTCAAAGGTGGAATTAAATGACAAAATTTCCTTCTTACAGATATAAAGATGTAACTTAACCTTTTCTAAGAGGATTGGTTCTTCACCCTCTTATTTAAATGTTATTATCTGTCTTCTAACAAAATATAGGTTAGGCGTTAAGAAAAAATTTGTAACAAGCCAACAGTTGTAAATGCACACCGCAGAGATATATTTCCCCAAATCCAGCAATCCAAGGTAAATAATATAGAGAAGTGCGTAACTACACATATGTATGACAGAACATCCAATGTTTATTAACAAGAGGCTACTCAATATACAAAATTTCTAGATCCAAAGTCCTCATATAGCATGTGATAATACCACACTAATATAACATTAAAACAAAGTTAAACAAAGGCTCAAACAATACCAAATGATACTATTATTGAAATATATATGCATATATTACAAAAAGTAGAAACTATTACAACTTTTTTCTGTTGTGACCTTTGCCGAATAAGTTGTACTCATCTTGATGTTGGTAAAAATATCTTATTGTTAAATTAATTATTTTTTAACCTTTTGTAGTGTATTGTCTTGAATACGGTTTAGTATTCAGTTGGGTCGATCCATTTGCCTGACCCGTTTACCTTTTGTGAAGGGAAGGCATCAGGAGATAAGTCTTCTTCTCATACCTTTTGTGCAAGAGAAGGCATACCTTTTGTGCAACGGAAGGCATCAGGAGATATAAGTTTTCTTCTCATCCTCCTGTTTTGGCAATATAAACTAATTAACTAAGAGAGAGTGAGAGGCAGAGAAGGCTTGATCTTGAGAGGTGGTTTTGAATCACACTAGTGGAAAATGTTTTTTTTAAGTCTCATTGAGATTTATAAATAAGACTACCTAGAGCTTTCTTTATATATTGGGCTTCCAAAGGAAGTCCTATTTATAGCAAAAAGCAAATCAAGCCCCTATGTAAGTCGTAATACTAAGGGGTTGTTTAGTAAATATAAGGAGGTTCTAGAAGGTTTATGATAAGTCTGAGCAGGGATCTAGTTTCTATAGTCACAGTCTCCCAGATTTGGTTTCATCTGTCTGCCTCTTGTATCACTTCTCTCTCAGTTATCCAAAGCTCATTTCACTCTCTCTTGTCTACAACTCTTTCTTTAATGAAACTATAAATTGACCCCCCTCTTCAACAATAATTGTGAAACATGAAAATCAACAAGCTTTTTTGATCCTATATACCCAAACCCTTTTCTTCATCTTCTCCATCTCCTTCACAAATTCCTAAGATAACTACCGAAGTTCCTTTCTCACCTTCAAAAATGAAAACCTTATCCATTATTATTGAACAATCTCTTTACTTCATCTCTTCATGATCTCTTTAAAAACCCAGATTTTCCCAATTTTGAAACCCTAATATAATCATTCACTTCCCCAGATCTATTCATGGATTAATAATTGGTGTTGTTCTTAAACCATTTGAAGAAATTGAAAAAGAACACAGAATTAAAACCCTAACTGGTGTTGGATGTCTTCGTGTGATGGGTAATTCTCAAATTGCAGGGTAAGAAACACAAAATGAAAATCCTAATTTCGCGATTTCAATTTTTTTGTAGCCTATTTATACTCATTGATTTTGTTAATTTTTCTTCTGAAGCACATCGGGATGGACATGTGAGATGTGGCCATGGAGAAAAGGGACAAAAATTTGCTCGAGAAATTGTATGCTGAGCAGATTTGGGTCAGGTTTGTTTTTTCTCGATTCCTTGACACTATTTGGTGAATTTGATTTTGTCTTAGTGGATTTGTTGTTTTATATATTTTTTTTGGTGGATTGGTTGTTTTAACAAGGGGGGAGACATCAGCTTCATTGGTTATGGAATATCTATTGAAAACAAGTGGTATTACTTAGTTTATATGTCCTTCAAATTCAATTCTGCTGGTAACTTATTGTATTAATAAAAAGGTGGATGTACCAAATATGGTGGTGGCCAAATATTTTTCGTCACCTAAAGCTCTAAGAGAGGTATGTATGCATATATGGATTTATAATCTCTAGTGGTATAATAATCTTATTTACTAGTCTTTATGTCTTTGTATGCTATAGGAAGTGACTCCAAAGATGGTAGAGTTCATGAGATATCTAAGGAATGTTTTTCCTTTTGAGAAAGTAGTGAAACTTTCTCATTTGTATTCAATTGATGGTACAGTTTGGATGGATGATAACCCTTGAATCTAATATATATATCAGGAAATTATCGTCGGCGCTGCTGGGTAATCTGGTCTTCTTAAGACTGCAAAACAACTTGGCAATGTGATCACAAGCCCAAGGGGCACATGGATACTGAGAATGAGGAATAAGTCGAAGATGATGAAGTTAATATCTTCTTTGTATACTTTCAAGTTTAATTCTGTAGTTTATCATGTAGAAGGTATTATCACTTTGAGAACAATATGACAACTGCATCTGCCAAAGCATGTTTCACGGTATATTGCTTATACTTTGGAAATTTTAAAATGTCCTAATGTTTTTATTGAGATAATCACTTTTCTTATAAGATCATTTTGATGCAGGGTCACATCTTCTCCTACTGTCGAACATTGTGGTATGGATACAAGCGTTCGAGTATGCTTATGTGTAAACTTATGCGAAATCTACCTTCTTGTTGGCAGAACCTTACTTCTCAGTTGAGCTAGTTAGTTAGCGAATGGAGGCATAAATGGTGAATTTTTGCGGGTAAAATTCTGAACTATATGAATAATTTTGAACTTTTTTAGTTGTTAGATTTCTAAAAGACCAATTGTAGCTGCTGAAGTTCAAGTGATAACCTAAAAATCCTAAATTTTTCTTTTTATCTGAAACATGATATCGAGTATTACAAGCTTGCAGGTTCGCTTCCACATTACATGTTATGTAAGTTTCGTTTTTTTTTTTCTGCCTCCAGTTTCGTTCTTTCATTGATTTACAAGGGTATTGCAATTCGACCTAATGGTATGATGACTTTATCTTTTGTGTTAAGAGTTTCTACCTTAGTTTCTTTTGGTAGTAGCATTATTGATAATTCTGTAATGTCTGTTGTAGGAAGGCAAAGTTGAGATGGAGGATATCGTTGCAGAGTGAATTCTAGATATTCTTGATGATAAATTTGCTTACTACAAGAAAACTGAGGTTAATCCCGAACATTGTTTTCTAATCTTGGTTATTTTGGTTCTAGTGTGACATTGTTTGATTGTCATGCTCCATTTATTCAAAGTGTACGAATTGGAGTCAACTGATAGTCTTACTTTCTTTAGTGACATTCTTCAATCCGAACCTTCGTATGCTTTCACAACTGTTCCAATTGAGAATGTATTTTACTTTTATATACTTGATTTATTACTGAAATCCCTAAAAACTTCAAATAGGAGAAGGAAGAATTTAAGTAATGTTAGATGGGCTAGGGTTGTAAGCATGAGGTAATGACTAACTAAACCTTACCTATTTTTCAGAATTCTAGCTGTGTATCTCCTAACTATATGGTTCAACAATTACATCAACGATAAGATGAGGGTCATCCTATCTGTTTTGGTAAATGTTTAACTTCCATGTCCCAGACCTTTTTTCAAGTATGCGTTGTTTTTCCAGTTTCGGCATTAAGATTCAAACACTGATGTTTATGGGTAAAAATCATTTCTGCCGATTTCGGTAATGAGTGAGAAACTGGTTCAAACCCTAAACAAATGTGCTGCACGTGATCACTTTATAGATTCGAGAGATCAATCTGTACAAGTCCGGACTAAAC
This sequence comes from Papaver bracteatum, assembly GCA_023529315.1. Classification (NCBI taxonomy): domain Eukaryota; kingdom Viridiplantae; phylum Streptophyta; class Magnoliopsida; order Ranunculales; family Papaveraceae; genus Papaver; species Papaver bracteatum. The sequence goes on from JAJJWX010002367.1 coordinate 218,047, forward strand.
CAAGAAATGGCCGTTCCAGACTTGCTTCGGTCACAAAGTGGAGGAGAAGGGTTGATTTGGGGAGGATAGCAATGAAGGGTGATGAGACCATAGTGTTTCGGGTTGGGTTTTATCTCAACTTGTATCAGAATGGAAGCTTGAGAAAGCTTGCTAGCAATGGAAGCTTTTTGAGAAAGAGAGAAAGGTTGCCAAATTGCTATCTGATAGTGTATTGTATTTTCCTTGCTAGAACTTGTGTGTTTTGGCAAGATAGGTGAGTACCTATTTATACAAGTGAGAATAAAATGTCCCTGGCCTCATATGGAAGTGTGTAATTGGGTCAATTAAGTTTGAGGAGGTGAAAACCGCCTGGTTTATGATGGAAAACGTTTTTCCATTACTGCCTTACTTAATTGCCCGTAATAACTCCCTTGCACGCCTGCTTCAATACCGTGACCGCCAAACCAAAACCCAAAAAGCATCCCACAGTTTGTGGTAATATCTCGAGTGTTGGTTGCACCTTGAGTGCAAGTGGAAATGCCAGAGCTGCTAGTGGCGTGCGTGGCATGTGCGGAATGCCTTGGTGGTACGTTGTACGTTGAGTGTAAGTGGAAATGCCAGAGTTGCTAGTGGTGTGTGTGGCATGTGCCAATGGCATGTGCGGAATGCCTTGTTGCGGGTTGTACTTCGAGTGCAAGTGGCAATGCTAGAGCTGCTAGTGGCGTGCGTGGCATGTGCCAATGGAATGTGCGGAATGCCTTGGTGGTAGGTTGCACGGTTTGCAAGTTAGGCTACCAGCGTGTGTGTTTAGCATGTGCCAATGGCATGCGTGGCCGTTAGGGCCGTGGCCTTGGTAAGAAAAGCTACCAGCGAGCATGTTGGAATGTACCAATGGCATGCGTGGCCGTTAGGGCCGTGGCCTTGGTAAGAAAAGCTACCAGCGAGCATGTTGGCATGTGTCAATGGCATGCGTGGCCGTTAGGGCCATGGCCTTGGTAAGAAAAGCTACCAGCGAGCATGTTGGCATGTGCCAATGGCATGCGTGGCCGTTAGGGCCGTGGCCTTGGTAGGAAAAGCTACCAGCGAGCATGTTGGCATTTGCCAATGGCATGCGTGGCCGACTTTTCCTGGATTGCATGGTTTGTAAGCCTAGGGTGCTATATTTGGCATGCGCCAATGGAATAGCGGCTTGGAAATATGGCTTGTGGTACGTGTTGGCATGTGCCAATGGCACGTACGGCCATGTTGACCTAGTTGCACGTTTTGCAAGCCTAGGGCGCTATATTTGGCATGCGCCAATGGCATAACGGCTTGGAAATATGGCTTGTGGTACGTTTTGGCATGTGCCAATGGCACGTACGGCCATGTTGACCTAGTTGCACGTTTTGCAAGCCAAGGGCACTATGTTTGGCATGTGCCAATGGCATAGCGTCTTAGTTTGGCATGGTTGCCAATGAGTGCGATATGTAGTTTGGTTTTGGCGTCATTTGCCATGGTGCGCGTGATGTGCGTCTTGGTTTTGGCGTTGTTTCCATGGTGCGCAGTGTGCGGCTTGGCTTGGCATTGTTGCCATGATACGCAGTGTGCAGATTGGTTTGGCATTGTTGCCATGGTGTGCAGTGTGCGGCTTGGTTTGGCATTGTTTCCATGGTGCGCAGTGTGCGGCTTGGTTTGGCATTGTTGCCATGGTGCGCAGTGTGCGGCTTGGTTTGGCATTATTGCCATGGTACGCAGTGTGCGGCTTGGTTTGGCATTGTTTCCATGGTGCGTAGTGTGCGGATTGGTTTGGCATTGTTTCCATGGTGTGCAGTGTGCGGCTTGGTTTGGCATTGTTGCCATGGTGCGCAGTGTGAGGCTTGGTTTGGCATTGTTGCCATGGTACGCATTGTGCGGCTTGGTTTGGCATTGTTTCCATGATGCGCAGTGTTCGGCTTGGTTTGGCATTGTTGCCATGGTGCGCAGTGTGCGTCTTGGTTTGGCATTGTTTCCATGGTGCGCAGTGTGAGGCTTGGTTTGGCATTGTTGCCATGGTGCGCAGTGTGCGGCTTGGTTTTGGAATTAGGGTTCTGTGTCGAAAACCCTAATATGGTATTTTGAAAAAATACCCCTATTAATTATTTACACCTGAGTTAAATGCTCTTAGTTAATGTGTTGCGGGTAACACTAGGTCATGGGGTTTTACGATTTTACCCCTTGTTTAGAAACCACCATCAACAACTGCGTAAACTTGTTTGCAGGAGAAATTGATCATAAATACATTACAATTCAATTCCCGTTCCAACTTTTTCTTGATCGATCTTTCCTTGGTTGATTATGAAATGTTTAGATTTCCACCATGTTTGTTAGTTGTTGTAGCTATCCTTTATATACTATTATTTTCCAATGCAGATCCTTGAAAAGATTAAACTTGCAAATGACTGCCATTAGCATCCCTTTCTTTACTGCAAGGATGTGATTTCTTAGGAGACCACTTGCTATTATTGTTGCTTTCATGACTGCTGTTAGCATTGCTTTCTTAAACAATAGGTATCATCATTTTTTGCTTTACTTCTTTCATTTTTGAATATACAAATAAAACTGGCATGCTACTGCTGTTTATCTTTGACTGTGATCTTTGTTTGCATCAAGTATGTGTTGTGATATACTGCTCTTACAAATGACAGAACTTCAATCATTCAAATTGTATGCGATTTTCGGCTCTTATCAGCTTGTCCAACCTACTTACCAATCTGTGTTGGTTTATCTATGATCAAAGACTCCATATGGATTTAAGGATATGGGAGGAGAAGCATTTTCTATGGCTGCTCACCGTGTACTCGATCTTTTATCGCAAATTTTGGCAAAGGATGTGATGGTAAATCAAAAGCCTTATATTTCCTTTATGCATAACCAATGTAAACTGAGCATGGAAAATAACTAAGATACTGAAACAAGTTTTGATTTGATTATAGTGCATAGGTGTTGAAGTCAAGATTGGACAGAGCTATAAAGTTCTTGGTACTAAAGAAAAAGTATCCCAACTTTCACAGGGATTATGCTTTTTGTTTGCATCTTAGAGTTATTGAAGGTGTAGATGCCTTCAACTCTTGTAATAGGAATATACATTAAGCATTTTCAACTTAGTTTTGAATTCAGGTATGTTGTCACCTAGCAGATGAAAGCATTTTTATTTTACCCAAAGTATTTTAGATAGTTGAAGTTGTAAACTGGATACACTTTTTAATTCAAATTCAATTTCGAAGTCAATTCAAATATTTTTTTAAGTTAAATTTAATTCAAAATCAATTCTGAACTAGCTTTGGATCAGCTAAATAAATTTCCATTTTTTTTATAATATAATAATCCAGCAAAAGGACTATGTATATCAGTATTATAAATATGACTATTGAAGATAAACATAATTTGAAAAATTCAACTAGTCTTAGGACCAGCCGTTTTGAGAAGTAAGACTACAATTCTAGGGCTCTCAGGTGCAGTCGTTTTTAGTGATTATAAGTGTTATTTTGGCAGACTTTTTATTTTTATTTTCCACTAGTGTCATACTCTTGTAATTTTGTTTGAATCATAGTGAAATCGTTATTGTCGTCTTCCAAAGTGGATGTAGATCATCTTGATCGAACCACTATAAATCCTTGTGTTGTGTGTGCTTGTTTTACTTTTGAATTCATTTCTGTTTCAATTCTTGATTTATTGTGCTTGGAAGAGCCATTTTTCAACAAATTAGTATCAGAGCTCCGGGTGGAAGCGATCTACAATGGCGGCAAAGTATGAGATTAAGAAATTTGATGGAAGGAATGATTTCAATTTATGGAGGCTAAAGATGAGGGATGTTTTAGTGCAACAAGGTTTGGTGAAAATTTTGAAGGGGAAAACGGGTCTTGGAACAACATTTAAGGATGAGGAAAAGGATGAGCTCTTGGAAAAAGCACATTTATTAATTTTATTGTGTTTGAGCAATGAGGTCTTGAGAGAAATTGCGACCGAAACGACACCAGAAGGGCTATGGAACAAGTTGGAGAAGAGGTATATGACTAAATCCGTAACTAATCGTTTATATCTTAAGAAGAAATTACATACTCTTAGAATGCATGAAGGAATGTCTATTATAGATCATATTGATGTTTATAATAAAATTCTCTTGGATTTGGCAAATATTGATGTCAAAATTGAAGATGAAGACCAAGCGTTGGGATTGCTTTGTTCCTTACCACCATCTTATGATAATTTTGTTGATACCGTAATGTATGGAAAAACCACAATTTCCATGGAAGACGTTAAAGCGTCTTTGAACTCTAAGGAGTTAAAGAAGACGGGTATTGATGGTAAAGATAATTCGGGAGATGGGTTGTTTGTTAGAGGAAGACGAAACCTAAAGGGCGGATTTGATAGGAGTAGATCAAAGTCAAGGTCTAAATCAAAATCCGGTAAATTCTATTGCTTTAGTTGTAAGGAAAATGGGTATTTCAAGAGGGATTGTCCAAAATTGAAGAATGTTGAGAAGAATACTAACCAAGGCACCGCAGAAAATTTTGAAGTAAAAAGTGATGATGGAACGGTTCTCACGGTTTATACCGAAAGCTCGGAGAATTGGTGGATTCTTGATTCGGGGTGTACTTTTCACATGTGTCCTCATAGAGAGTGGTTTACTACTTATCAAGCTAGATAAGGTGGTAAAGTTATTATGCAAAACAATGTCACTTGTAAAGTGGTGGGTGTAGGTAAAATTCAAATTAAGATGTATGACGGTATGGTGAGGACTTTAACTAAGGTTAAGGCATGTTTCGACTTAAGAAGAAATCTGATTTCTTTGGGTACGCTTGATTCAAATGGCTTCAAGTATCAAGGTGAAGGTGGAGTTATTCGTGTCTTAAGAGGAAGTTTTACAATTATGAAGGGCGGGAGAATTAATGGTTTTTATACGCTGTAAGGTACTACTGTGACGGGTGATGTAGATGTATCACTAGTGGAAAATTGGGTTTTATTGACCCACACCCCCGACCCTCAATAGCGGTCGATTGACTGTGGACCGGTCTAAGACGGTCATTGATTTAATAAAAATGGGGACCACATCTTCGAGTGTTAAAGTTGGTCGTTGAATTAAAAAATTTATTAATATTTTATTCGTTGATGAACGACCCGCACCGTGACTAGTGAACCTAGTGTTTTCTATGGTTCAAATTTTAGATGGCTGTATATAAAAATATATTTAATATAATTTTTTTTTTGGAAGTCGCCATTCACTCCCTCACAATCTCTCTCCTGCTTCAATTTGTTTTCTTTCTAAACGGAAGAAAGATAAAATATCTCTTCTCCATCTTCTTCGTCTCACTCCCTCACCACCTCTCTCCCACTCTTCTTTTCTTTCCAACTCCAACAGAAAAAACGAGAAGAGATTTATTCTCAATCTTCTTCATCTCCTCCGAAGAGATGAGATCTCTTCTCTATCTTCTCCTTCTTCTTCTATCATGTAAAAGTTATTTTTCTCGCAAATACAAGAGCAGTGTAACGTTCAAGGTATACTTTGATTGTAAAATCGTTCTTTTATAGTAGATCTATGTTTTTCAATATGATTTTGTACTGTATTTTGGGATATTATTGTGATTGGGTTTTAGTTATTTTGCTAATTTTAGGGATTCACCAACAGCAGAAGAAAAAGTATCAACTAATTTACCAGCAATAAGGTAACTAAATAGTAAAAAATGACAATTTCCATTTCCTTACTTCTGATTTTGATTTAAATCATTCGATATTATTTTTATTTTTGGAGTTTTCAATGAAGCCCTAGATTTTTAATTTGGGGTTTTTTAATTTGATTTTGTACTCAATTTATGTTTCACACACAACAGCTGACTTAGGCTGATTTGTTGTGGGTTTGTTTCTATTTGGGTTTCTTTTGATTTTGTTGGGTGAGATTTTAGGGATTTATTTAATGATTTTTGTTGGTGATGGTTTGGGTATTTGTAGGGTTAATGCAAAGACTTTTTGATCAGTCCAAGCTCTGAAAAGATTCAGGTGTTCTTCTTGCTACTACTAAGACTAACAAAAACAAGAACCCTCCAACTTTGGTGCACAACACTATCATGAAAAAAGAATTCAGTAGAATGGATAAGGTTGTTGCTAACCAGGTAATTTATCAAAACCCTTCTCTTATTTATCATATTTTGTGATGCATACATCAATAACTTGATTTTATAGCCACTTTGACATCACTGGTCGTGTGTTCCGCAAGGTCGTGCAGTGCGATGTTGGGGTACATCCTATTACAGTACCTCAGCTTTTGTCAGAAGTGTAAGAATACAATGCCTTTTGGTTCATTCCATTTATTTAAGGATCTCTTTTAAGTTAGTTATTCCTTCGTTTAATTTGTTTACATGGGAATCTGTTTGTAGGAGATAATTCTAATCTCTGCACTACTTGCTTCTCGGAACTAGGGAGCGACGCTGAATACACCAGAATAGAAAAAACCCATCTTTTACCAATGTCCTCGCCGGTAAGGAGCTAGAATATTGTGTTTTCAACATAGAACTGTTTAGCATTTAATTTGAACTTGTAGTGACTGTCTTCATGTGCTTATATTTTTTGTAGCGTCATTTTTATATTCTTGGGGATTGTCTGGATGTATGAGTGAGTTCTAAGTTAGAACATATATCTGATTATGACAGCATCTAAAATACATTAGATTTAGGTAACTGTCAATCTGTTTCTGACTGCATAATGTTTTTTACAATCTGTTTGTTCTGTTGAAGTGGGGAACTGTCAATAGTGAAGTCTAATTATGATACCATGTTAGCTCAATTTACAAAAACATTAGTCATGTATGTGTTCAGTTGACATATATGTTTAGGGTTAGAATATGAGTTCATATTTTGATGGCTAAGCTTGAATTTGAATAAGTAGTGGGTTTTCACATTCTACTTGTCGTGTTGGTAGTAGAATCTTCCCCAAACTACTAAAATATCATCTCCTAATGGGATGAACTTCGAGGTTAGCATTCGACCTGATGAAGTATACTACAAGTGTGTGATTTTTTTGTTGAACCTAATGATCTGCATGAAGAAAACTATTGACATTTTGAGATAATGAAACAGTTGCATCCTTTTAATATGTTTACTTTCTAGTGGCATGATTTGAAATTGTTTTATGTGTACAAGAGTGGTAAGTTTGAGTTTACTTTCCAAGTATCCCCTACCTACCCTCACGAAGCACCAAAAGTCAAGTGCAAGACAAAGGTAGATTTTTCTCCAATGACCCTTCTTTTAGTGGTTTCTTTTCTGGTGCATTTAATCGGTTTACATAGTGCTACCCAGTGCCTATTTCTTACGAGAATTTCTTACTCGCAGGTTTACCATCCCAAAATTGAGTTGGAAGGAAATGTATGCCTCAATATCTTACGTAAAGACCGGAAACCTACCATCAACATAAACACAGTCATCTATGGACTCAAATATCTTTTTACGGTATGTTTCTGATTTCTAATATAGTAAAACATATGTGGTGTTCCTCTTACATCTTGTTTGTACTTCTATGTATATTAATATAACGTGCTTTATTGATGTTAACACCATTGTCTTTGAAGTTAAATGCTTTCCATTATCCCTTACATTATTTTAATTAATTTTTTTTAATGTGTCCATATATACCGTGGAACGATTTTAATCTGCTGAAGCAAGGCCTTAGTGATATTCTCCCTTATCTATACCAAAATTGACATGAATGCATAGGCTTATTTTTCATCCTTAAGAGTATTGTATCATGCATGTTTTTTTGTTTAAGATTACATCCTAACAGTTTGCGAATAAGTGCAGCATCATAATCAGGAGAATCCTTCAAATCACAAAGTAGCAGCTGTATTGAGGGATAACCATGGTCTCGCCTCCAAAATCAGGATGTATCTTTGTAGTTGCAAGTCTGACTTCTGAGTAGGGGAGCTCAATTCATCTTTTGCTGATTTATTCTGCTATTTCGTGTTCATTAGCTTAGTCTGCATGATTGTAAGAAAGCATTATCGTTTACCTAATTTAAAAAATGCTAAGTTAGAACTTACAATGTGAGAATTCAGTTTTTGTTTAGATGTTTTGGTTGTTTCTTAGCCTAAGCGTAAATTGAATTCAAAATGTCCAATGAAGTGCGGGCTAATGCATCTGCAGGAGGTCAATTATATAAAACCAGCATGCATCTCTTGGACTTGCGAAATAGTTATCCCATTGTATACTTAAGTGAGTTTGTTTATTAGTTTTTCAGTTATCTCAATCCATCTATTTTATGTTAGAACACAACATCTCCTGAGATGTTGTGGTAATGGTTATTACTGATGTTTCAGTTTTTTCTACCTTGCTGGTCAATTGTTATACGAACAAATGTTTAAAATGATTTTGAGATGCCTGAAGCGAAGTTAATATTTGGTTTTCAGCTGATACTTCATATGTATACATACGTGCGCATCTACATGATAGAGTTCTATTAGCTTAGTTATCTAATACAGTTTCATTTTTATCGTATCGAACCAAAACGAGCCAGACTGTTCCATGATAAATCTCTTGCAAACAATACAAAATCTTGATTGTAGAGTATAACTTAATTGTTTAAGTTTGTGTCATGTGCAGGAAAGAAAGTTTGTGTGTAATGCTGAGAAAGTTGAAGCCAAATAAAGAAGTCATGGTGATTATTGTTAAGAGTTCTCGTTCACAAAGCAGGTTGGTAAGTAGTGAAATATTTTATAAGGTCGTATTGAGCACATTTGTGTCCCGATCCATACATGATTTTTGATTACATACATTTGTTTCGATATGAATTGGTTAAGTGTGTATTTGTTGAAATTCGGATTGTTTTTTCTTTTGCGTTTGGCATCGTTTAATTGGTTTAGTGTTCATTTTTTATTGCATCTTCAGGATGGACAAGTAGATGAAATTATGCCTGACTTTGATGAGCCTGGAACTCTTGCACCAACTGGATCTTCTATTTTCCACTACTTCTAGTATCCTTTCCAAATCTTTTACATATTATGTACTTTCGAGTTTATTTGTATGCAGTATTAGGCTCTCTCAATAGATTCTGAGAACTAATTCACACATGATCTTGAAGCATATTCGGTTTTAAGCCAGATCTCTGTTCTTTGTGACCAGGATTATTATTGCATGTAAACATTGCACGATATGAAATATGACCTTTCTTTGGTAGTTATTGGATACAATCCTCTCTCTCCCCATCTTGTTGGTTCTCATTAGATTAGATTATAGTATCATAGTTCTGTTCTGAACCTTTGTGACTTTGTCTTCCTTAATTGTATCCATATTTGAAAGTTTTGCACAGATACCTCTTGAATACAAGCACAGAAGACCAGGCCCGTATACGAAGGTATAGTTATAATTAATAGAAGTTTGGTATTAAGCTTCAATATAAGCTTAGTACCAAACTCTTATTTCTCGTCTGATTGTCCCCTCATTATTATTGCTCGCTGTCTCTTTCAACCTCTTAGGCTTACATGGTTGGCAGTAGGTTTTATTATTGAAAAGCTTTGATCTCCTTTCTGAATCTCAAAACTGGACACTTGTAGAGATTCTGGTATCAACACGCAGGTTATCCAAAAGATCATGTTGTATACATTCATTAACTGGGTTCTTTTAATTGATCATCAACACTCATGGTATTTACTTGTACAACTCTATTGTCTTACGCTTGCCTCTGATTTTTTTTTATTCTTAATCCATGCCTCTGAATGAACTCATACCTGAGCTTGTACATTATCTTCCTCATTGATCTTATTACCTTTGCTTGTTTTGTTTTTCCTTCATTTTTCATATTTCAGTGGAAATTGCGTTAAATTAGTTAATTAACACTAAAGTTCTATCATTTATCTTTGTGCAGTCTGCAAAGAGAAGTGTACTACTGGTGTGGGCAACATGACTCTTTATCCTCTTGCTGTCTTGCAACCACTAGTTCCTGGGCATTCTATTCTGACATTATCAGGGCAGCTCACATTTTTGTTGATCATGATGTCTCTATCTATGGCCTGGTATGTTGGTTAGTTTGCACCAACTATAAGAAAGTATTATCAATGTACTTTTTTTAGAGGTTTTAGTTAGTTTTTAGCCCAAGTGTAAGCTGAATTCAAATGTGAATAGAGTATTTTTAACTTATATTGGTCTAAACATAGGATTTATAAGCATTTTCTTGAGTATTGTGACCTCTCCACATTAATCAGCTGATGGATTTTGCTGTGAAGGTACACCATTATGAAGTAGGAATAAGTTCTTCATCATCATCAGAGTTTATAATTTTGCTGTTTAATCAATAGTTTTTTAATTAGTTCATCGTTTTGTAATGGAATCCTAGAACTACAGATTACACTGGTCAGAACTACAGATTTTAATCCTTTGTGTAATTTGAAACCAATGAATCAATGAATGTTAAATTGAATGATTATTTGTGTGCAAGTTTAATTTGATTCATTTGATTTTAATTTGGTTTTCATTTGAATTCTAATTTGAGTTTCATTTGATTCTCATTTGAATTATAATTTGAGTTTCATTTGTGTTAAATTTCAGATTTAGTCAGATTCAGACAGGCCAGAGACAACCAATCTGAATCTATTTTTTTTATATTAAGATTTATATTTTTTTTATATTAAGATTGAAGTCAGTCATAATGTATTGACCGTTAAAATCGGTCGTTGATATAAGATTTTTAACGACCCTCGGAGACACGTCATTGTTGAAAAAGACGCTCAAACAGCGACCCTTTCTTTGACCGACAAAGCAAGTCATAGATACGAGTTAAATTACTTGCTTTGTCGGTCGCGAAACTACTGATTTCCACTAGTGTATGTTCTTAAAGTTCTGAAGATGATACTACCAAGTTGTGGCATATGCGGCTAGGGCATATGAGTGAGAGGGGTTTGGCTATTTTGAGCAAGCAGGGATTATTTTGTGGTCACAAAACAAGTAAGCTTGATTTATGTGAACATCGTGTCTTTGGAAAGCATTGTAGAGTCAAGTTTAGTACAACTATTCATAACACCAAGGGTATTTTGGATTATATTCATTCTGATCTTTGGGGTCCTTCTCGGGTTGAATCACATGGTGGTGGTATATATATATGTTGACATTCATTGATAATTTCTCAAGGAAAGTATGGGTATTCATACTTAAGCACAAAGATGAAACTTTTGTTAAGTTCAAGCAATGGAAGACTATGGGTGAGAAGCAAACCGGAAGATAAATCAAGTGCTTGAGGTGTAGGTACTGAATATCGCAGGATAATAGTTCACGAGTATCGTAATAAATAAAGGAGAAAAGAATTATAAAATGATACGATGATAGAAGTAGCGGAGAAATATGAAGTTTTGCGAGGATGGAATAATGTTGCGAGTATGAGTTGCGATACTTAGCAATTCATATACTGTTTGTATAAGTTTTACTATAAATAGGAGTTCAAATGTAAAATTTGAGAGGTTCTTTTAGTGAGTGTAAGAAATTATCTTAGGAAAGAGAATAGAAAAAGTTGTAACTATTCTAGTTCCATTTTGATAATTCCATGTAATCAATTAAGAGAATTAATAAGAAAGTTATCATTCATCATCAAGAATTTCTTGAGTTTTTACTAATTCTATTGAGGGTGTAGTTGTAGGTTATTCTGCAACTACATAATTGGCGCTAGAAGGAGGGGACTTGAGAATTGTGGTAGCCTAAATTTGAGGGAATTGTGGAAAATTTGAAGATCAGATGAAGTCAGTAGATGGATATTGCAAAAAAGAAGAATGTAATATGATCACAAAGACAATGATTGATGAATTTCATAGTAATATGAAGGGAAAAATATACAAGCGAGATTGTAGAGGAAGAAAGATCATGGAGGAAGAAAAGGTAACAACTTCAGAAGAATGGGAAAAGCAGAAAATCACATTTTTAGTAGCAGAAATTCCAAATGAAGACTTGAACCACACTTCACCATTGGTAATCACAATGCCGATCATGCTAAAAGATAAGAAAGCTGTAGAAAAATGGAAATTAAACCGAATTCTGGTTGATACAGGGAGTTCTGTTAATATCATATTCTATCATGCACTTAAGGGGATGGGAATTAAAGATGAAGAAATCACAAATTCAAAATGTCTTATTCATGGATTAGGAAAATCTACAACAAAATCTAAAGGGAAATCGCGCTGCGAATATTCTGGGAGAAATCGAAACACATGTAATCTTGTGTGTGATAGATATGGAATCTCCATATAACATGCTGATAGGAAGGCCGTGGATTCATGCGATCAAAGATGTTGCTTCAACATTACATCAAAAAATCAAATTTCCTACACCAAATGGAATACAAGAAATAAAAGGAGATCTTGATAGTGCAAAATTTTGTTATCAAATTGAAGTAACGCAATGCGGAGGAAGAGCAAGAAAGAAACATCTTCGTAGGAAACTTGCGAAGGAAACAAAAAAGGAAGAAGAATTCCGAGTGTATACAATAAGAGCAAAGGAAGGGAGAGGTATACCAAATGAAATTCCAGAAAAAGAAGGGGAACCAAGCAAAAATAATCAAAGAACCAACACCTATGGGGGAGCAAAGTCCAAGATATGTTGCAATTTGAACCAACTAAAGAAATAAATATTGGAAGAAAGAGGAGCCTTTATTCTTGCGAATTGGAACTAAGATGGATGAAGAAGAAGAAAAAAGAACTATTGATCTTTTGCGAGAATATAAAGATATCTTCGCAGGAAGTGTAGATGAGATACCAGGAATTGATCCATCAGTGGCGTGTCATAGATCGAACAAAGAATAAGGAAGATATCACAAAATTATCATGTACAGATAGAAGAAGAATTACAAAAGATGTTGGATGCAGGGATCATAAGGGAAGCAAAATATCCAGAATGGATTGCGAATATGGTCATTGTTCCGAAAAAGAATAAAGGAATAAGAATTTGCATAGATTTCACTGATCTAAACAAGGCATGTCCCAAAGACAGTTTTCCACTACCAGATATACCACAAATGGTGGAATCAGTTGCAGGTCATGATAGAGTCACTTCACTTGATGGATACAAAGGGTATAATCAAATATCACTCGCAGAAGAAGATCAAGAACATACTTCCTTTTTGCTCCAAGGGGTTTGTATTGTTATGTGAAGATGCCATTTGGTTTGCGGAATGCGGGTGCTACATATCAACGTATGGTTGAAAAAGTGTTCGCGAAGTGGATACATAAAACTTTGGAGGTATATGTAGATGATATGTTTATAAAAAGCAAGGAAGCTAAAGACCATGTGCAAGATTTGAAGGAAATATTTGAGAAGATGAGAAAGTTCAACATCAAATTAAATCCTGAGAAATGTATAATTGTGGTTTCATCTGGAAAGTTCTTGGGATACATAGTATCAAAGGAGGGAATACTAGTTGATCCAGAAAAGGTCCAAGCAGTTCGTGACATGCCAACACCTGCAACGGTAAAAGAAGTACAAAAGCTAAATGGACTCTTGGCTTCACTTGGAAGGTTTATTTCGCGAATGTCAGATAAATGCAAACATTTTTTCAACATACTTAAAAAGGGAGCAAAATTCAAGTGGACTGATGAATGTGAAAAAGCTTTTCAAGGAATCAAATAATACCTCGTAAATACATCTATACTACTGAAACCAGAGAGAGACGAAGAATTATTGGTATACCTCGCAACAACTCCATATGCTCTAAGTGCAGTTCTGTTGCGAGCAGATGCAGGAGTAGAAAGGCCCATTTACTACATTAGTAAAACCTTTAATGCAGCAGAGAAGAATTATTCTAAAATGGAGAAGTTAATTTTAGCCCTGGTTTATGCATCATTCAAGTTACGAATATACTTTCAAGCACATGTGATAAAAGTGGTAACCAAAGTCCCAATTGAATCAATCATGAAGAACACAAAAAGGTCAGGAAGAATAGAAAGGTGGAATGCACAAGTAAATCATTACAAGATAAAATACGAAGTATTGTCATCGCAAAAATCACAAGTCGTCGCAGAATTTTTGGCAGAATTTCCTTTGGAAGAAGATGAAGCAGTAGAGGAAATGATGGATGTTGAAGAAGAATTTGGAAATCCAAAAGACTTGTTAACAGAACCGAATAGATGGGAAATTCTAGTGGACGGATCATCCAATAGTGAGGGAAATGGAATTGGAGTTGTGTTGATTTCACCAGAAGGAGAAAGAACAACATTCTCATTCAGACTAGAATTTGCATCCACGAACAATGAAACAGAGTACGAAGCTGTAGTGCATGCATTAAAGATCACAATAGAAAAGAAGCTCGAAAGTATAAGGATAACAAGTGATTCACAGTTAGTGATTTGTCAAATTAAAGGGGAATATACCACAAATGAATCTTCTTTGAAGAAATACAAGAAACTCGTTGAAGAATTATCTGCGAAGATACCAAAATTAAAATGGATACATATATCCAGAAAATATAACCGTCTCGCAGATGCTTTTTCATTTATTCCAAGCATGATGACAAATCCAAATACAAGAAATATCCAAATACAGACAATTCAACACCCATCAGTGGACAAAGAGAAAGAAATTGAGGAAGCTGTTGCGATGGAAGTAGAAAGAGAGTTATCAAACAACATCGCAGATTGGAGAAAAGAAATTCATGCATATCTCGCAACAGGAGAAATATCCAGGAACGGACTAGAAGCACATAAATTAAAGAGTCGTGCAACAAACTATGAGTTGCGAGAAGGAATTTTATATAGAAAATCTTTCAATGGACCACCTCTCAGATGATTAACTCGCGAAGAAGGAGAAAATATATTGAAGATGTTACATGGAGGAGAAGCTGGCAATCATAGTGGGGTAAGATCTCTAGCATATAGAGCAAAGATACAAGGATATTACTGGCCTTATATGCATACATACGCAAAATTGTTCGTATGAAGATGCAAGGAATGTCAACGACATGGTAAAAGAATTCATGCACCAGGGGCCACATTAACTTCTTCAACAAGCTGCTGGCCTTTTGGTAAATGGGGTTGGATATTGTTGGACCATTTATACCTGGATCTGGACAAAGGCGATACTTGATAGTTGCAACAGATTATTTCACGAAGCTCACAGAAGTAAAAGAAGTACAGCATATTCGTGATAAAGATGTTTTTACATTCATATTTGAGAACCTCATTTGCAGGTACGGGGTTTCAGCACAACTAGTATCTGATAATGGAAAACAATTTAAGGGGAAGAATATAGAGATGTTACTCAGTGCTTTTAGGATAAAATGTGGGAAGTCAACCCCGTTATATCCACAAGCTAATGGACAAGCAGAAGCAACAAATAAAACAATCGCATATACAATCAAAAAGAAATTAGAAGGACATCTCAAAGGGTGGTGCGATCAAGTACCTAGCGCAGTTTGGGCATACAATACAACTAGAAGAGAAGCAACTGGAATGTCTCCTTATTGTCTAACATATGGAGTAGAAGCAGTATTACCCACAGAGGTTGTAATTCCGACAACAAAGAAAGAAGCTTGGGAAAGAAATTTAAGTGCGGGAGTAATATTAAGTGAATTGGATGATTTGGAAGAAAAAAGAGAAAAGGTGTTGCACCATATGAAGATTTATCAGGAACGATTAGCTCGAGAATACAACAAGAGAGTCATTGAACGTGAATATAAACCAGGTGATTTGGTCATGCGAGAAACACCTCCATATCAAAAAGAAAATGGAGGAAAATTAGCACCAAAATGGGATGGACCATATGTTATTAAAGAAGTTGTAGGAAGCGGAGCTTATCTATTTGATGGATCCATAAGGGAGAGACATGGGTTTAAGGCTTGGTAAACCTTGGAACAGACTATATTTGAAAAGGTATTATCCATAAAACTCATGAAAATTTTTACGAATATTGTTTGCTCGCAGGAAATTGGGAAAAGTTACGAGTTTCAAAATTTATATTGATTAAACTTTCATTAATTTGCGAATAAAAGACCGCAATCTGTGATCAGCCTCCAAAAAAGAAAGAGATCCGCAGAAAATTTTATACAAGCAAACCTTTGTGGCGTACACCCTAGTTCGCGAAGCTATATTTCGTAAGAGGCAAAGTCCTAAAGTACGTCATTTAAGGGGGTACCTAAACGTGGATAAGGGTAACCGGAACACCACCAAGGGCCCTAAGTACATGGTAAAAATTTTGGGGTACAACCCAATAATGGGGTACCTATCCGGGTTAGACACCTTGGATTCTCACCTAATCTAGCGACATTACGCAATATAAAATGCAGTGTAAGAGGATTTAGGTTGGGCGACTAAGGCATACTGTCTTTCCCAAGAAGTGAAGAAAACGATCAAGGCGCCGAGGTACACGGTTGAGTCAAGAGTGCCGGGTGAGGTTGAACCACATCTGCCATTTTTGACAAGTCTTGGAAAATGATGCACTTGGCCCAAAGATACCCCATAGGGTGCAACCTCGTAACTATAAGCCCTATAGGAAAAAAGGATAAGAGGTTGTGATCAAAAGCTAGTTGTTGGCAGAACCGGATGGGAAGATCTAACCTTGTATGGTTGATGTACGCTTCCTTGAAGGGGCAACCAGGGGGAAGATAAAGGGCAGCACCCTCCATTAGGGAGCTGATACGTGCTATAAGACGCAAATGTCACGAGGCTTCTTGTTTGCAAAAACATAAAGGCTTGTCATATTTGTGCAACAAATAAAGTTCTGCGAGCATTCTAAAAAAAAAAAAAAAAAAAGAGAAGGAAAACATACAAAAAGAACTCGCAGAATGAAACAAAGAAGTTAAGATGAGATCAATGGGTCACTACATGAAAGTGTAGAGACGTCCTGCGATTTCATCGCAAGACGGCAATGTCATGGGGATTTACGTTCGCAAGAATATTTAGACCTGTCATATTGTCGCAACACTTCCTGAAGAGGCTAAAATACTATACAAAAAAGATAAGGCAAGATCAATGGGTTTTTGCATGAAAGTGTAAGAACGTCCTACGATTTTGTCGCTACAAAAGAGGTGGCAAAATAAGACCTTTACTTAGGAAGGCATGATAAGACCACAGCAATTCATGAAATTCATTACATCAAAACCATGGAAGGAATTATACAAGAATATACATTATGAAGATCTGAAAAGAAGACAACTTCGTCGATATCATTGAAGAAATCTTATAAGAATATACATCATAAAGTTTTGAAGAGAAGACAGCTTCATCAATACCATTGAAGAATTTTTACAAGAAGTCCTATCAAAGAAGATAACATCATTGAATAATTTTCACGAAGACTTAACAAAAGATGCGATTTTGATAGTAATCAAATACAGATAAGTTCATACTCGTAAAATGTTACGAGAATTAAATACTTCTTATACTTCTCCATATATTGAATATTTCTCCAAATGTTGAATACTTCTTATAATTCTTCAAGAATATCTCATATTTATTATACTTCTTCAACGGATATTTCATTTGGTAAAGGTTAAATAATCATTATACTTCGTCATATGTTACGTAATTATTCACAGATTGAATACTTCTTATATTTATTCATTTGGTGAATTGAGTACTTCTAATACTTCTTATATCTCTTCATTTGGTGGATCGAGTACTTCTAATACTTCTTATATCTCTTCATTTGACGGATTTAGTACTTCTAATACTTCTTCAAAGGTATTGCATATGTAGTATATTTATAAAGGATATTTCATATATTTTATTTCTTATACTTAAAAGGGAGGATTTCTTATTTATAATCGTAACAAGTTGAAACTTCGTAAGATAAATCGAGGCAGATATTCTAATACTTCAAAACAATGTTTAATCATTTAAAGAGAAATAATAGGTGGAAAAGGAGATACTAAGCTTTATTTGTGAGTTATATATTATTTCTCTTCATATGATCAAGTGGGGCAAATTTAATTAAAGAAAGGTTAAATTATCTTCTTAAAATATCAGATATACTTCTTAAGAAAGGATAAATCATCTTCGCAAAATATCAGATGTACTTCTTAAAAAATAGAATTGATCGCAAAAAGAAAACCAACAGTAACTAAGGGAAGGAATTCAAAAGAAAGGAGGACAGGAGAGTCAATGATAAACTGAAAAAAAAATGTTATAATGCTTCATCAACACTCTGTGCTGGATATTTAAGATGAATAGGGTCATTAGCAGCCTTCGACTTTTGCGAGATATCATCCTTTGAAGAATATGCAACATGAACATCTCCTTGAGGAATAGATTCTTTCTCGTCATCAAGATCTTCATCATCACTCTCATAGTCTAAATCACTATCAGGCTTACGAGCAACTTCATCTTCAGATATTTTCAGAGGAGTAATTTTCACAGGAGGCAAGGCTCTTGATAAGAGAATATTATTCGTAAAGACTTGAGCTTTCAGATGGCTTTCACGAAGTATAGCTTTTTGATGGTTGGTATCTTCGATATCTTTGGAATAAGAAAGATAGTTGAATCTCCGAGTAGCACGATCACGAGAGTTGATTAAGCGGGTAGAAAGCAAAGCATTTTTCTTATGAAGCTCGGAATAAGAGGCTTCTAATCCATCTTTCGCATCACGAAGGTTGTTCTCAGATTCTACAAATAAAACAAAATTCAAAGGATAAATTTTGCGAGTATAACGAAATCTAAAAGATATACCAGAGGCAGTCAAATTTTAATGACTACCTTCTCTTTGCGAAGTAAGAGATTGAGCTAAAGATAGACAACAGTTCTTCATCTGATTCATCGCATTATCAAAACCATCACCAACTAATCCTTTAAGTCGAGAACGAAGCTTTCGATCTTTAGAAAGAAGAAAATTTTTATCCTTCGCAAGTTTGGCATTAAGACTTTTTAATGACGAATAATCTTCTTCAAGTTGATTCTTCTTAGCACTCAAGACTATATTCTTATTAATAAGGGAATTCTTCTCAATAACAAAGGAATTTATTTCAGCATCTGAAGACTTCTTTAATTCCTCAAGTTCACCTTTCAACAAAGAAAGAAGATTTTCTTGATCGCAACATTTATTCTTAAGAGTCTTTAATTCTTGCGAAGAAACAATCATTGTATTCAAAAACGAACATTTCTCTTCTGATAAGGTTTTGTTCTCTTCTAATAAGGTTTCTATTCTCAAATTAGCTTTAGTTAAGGAAGAAAAAAGTTGAGATATGTCATCATTCAAAAAAATTTGATCATATATTAGTTGAGTATTCTCTTGAAAAAGAGCGTCAGAGTTGTCAAGAGCACACGAGTAAAGATTAGATAAATGGGAGAATTGGTTTGAGAGGCTTTCATGCTTGGTTCGATATTCGTTGCATCTCGATTCATGGTGAAGTACCAATCTTCTACATTTCTGGATGGATTCTATAAAGGGGAATGGGTTTTAATGGATGTTTCAAGCATATGAAGAATATAAGTAAATAAAAGGGAAAATATGAAGACAATAATCATACCTTTCAATTCATCATTTCTTTTGCGAAGAATCGCACAATCGAGAGAATTATTTTGAAGATGATAATTTTCTTTACGGAGATCCTCGCATTCTGCTTGAGAAGATTTCAGAGATTGGCGAAGCGATTCAATTTCTTTTTCCAAGGATTGACGTGAAGAAGAAATGTCTGGATTGACGAAATTATTTAGAACTTCGCAAAACTCATATTGCGAACGAACATTAGTAGACTTCGCAGTATTGGTCAAAACCTCAGATAACATTCGGAAAGTTGAATAAATTCCATCTCGAATTTCCTGAGGAAGAGGAGAAGAATTTTAAGGAATAAGAGCAATCTGCAAAATTGTCTGGAGAAATAGCACTCAAAGGATTTGGGGACAAGATAGGTTTTTCAAGAGAAGAAGTTGAAGAAATATTTTGCGAAGGTTGTTTTTCAAGAGAAGAGGTTGAAGAAATATTTTGTGAGGGTTGATCTTGAATAAGTGTTGATAAATTGACATTGATGGGAGATTGAAAGGTAGGTAATGGAGTAGAGGCACGAGTTTGTGAAGAAGAATTTTCACGAGGAGGAGAGGAAAATTCCTTATCAACTTCAGGAAGGAAATCATCAATCGGAATCAATGGTGTGGGTTTAGTTATTCGAGATCTCTTACCAGGATTTGGTTTTTCGCCGACCTGCGAATCAAAATGTAGATTAAAAATTGAGGCAACAATATATTGTTCAGGAAAGAAGGGAAAGTATTTTAACTACCTTTTGATTCTCATATTTTCTTCTTCGTGGATTAGGGCTTGAATTTTTTGGTTGAGGTTTCATCTGAGGAGTTATTTTGCTGAAATAAACCAAAATCAGATAACAAATTATACAGAAATTAAAGAGGAGAACAAATGAAATACACAGAGATAGAAGGAAATTACCTTGGAGAACTCATGAAGATATAGTAGAAGAAAAAATTGCAGAGAAAACAGTAATAGAGAGTATGAGTAGAAGATAGAATTGCGGAAATAAGAAGAAGAAAAGGAAGAGAATATAAAGGAGTTATATAAGGGAATAACTAGAAAAGAACGGTTACAAAAGACGTGTCCAAATTTAAAAAGACTAAGTAACGGTTATGTTCTCACGATCATTTCTTCTTCGTAGAATTGACATGAGAAGAGGCAAGATGTAGGTACTGAATATCGCAGGATAATAGTTCACGAGTATCGTAATAAATAAAGGAGAAAAGAATTATAAAATGATACGATGATAGAAGTAGCGCGGAGAAATATGAAGTTTTGCGAGGATGGAATAATGTTGCGAGTATGAGTTGCGATACTTCACAATTCATATATAGCTGTATAAGTTTTACTATAAATAGGAGTTCAAATGTAAAATTTGAGAGGTTCTTTTAGTGAGTGTAAGAAATTATCTTAGGAAAGAGAATAGAAAAAGTTGTAACTATTCTAGTTCCATTTTGATAATTCCATGTAATCAATTAAGAGAATTAATAATAAAGTTATCATTCACCATCAAGAATTTCTTGAGTTTTTAATAATTCTATTGAGGGTGTAGTTGTAGGTTATTCTGCAACTACATGAGGACAGACAATGGTTTGGCATTTTGTGGGGGTGAGTTCAATGAGTTCTGCAAGGAGCAAGTGATTGTGAGACACCGCACAGTCAGAAAAACACCACAGCAAAATGGTGTTGCATAAAGGATGAACAGAACCATTATGGAGAAGGCAAGATGCATGCTCTCCAATGCCGGGTTACCAAAGAAGTTTTGGGAAGAAGCAGCAAACACATTAGCTTATTTAGTGAATAGATCTTCATCGACTGTTATTGAGTGTAAGACTCCAAATGAAGTTTGGACAGGTTCACATGCTAACTATGAAGACTTGAAGATATTTGGATGTCCAGCCTATGCTCATGTGAATGAGGGGAAGCTAGAGCCTAGAGCAAAGAAGTGTATATTTCTTGGGTATGCAAAGGGTGTGAAAGGATACAGGTTATGGTGTCCTGCAGAAAGATCAAACAAGTTTCTTATCAGCAGAGATGTGAAATTTGATGAGCAATCAATGTTGAAGCAAAACAATAAAGAACTAGATGGAAGAGTTGAAGAGGGTGTTAGTGATAAGATGGAGCTTTGTGACCAGGTGGAACTTGAGATGCAATTTCAAGGAAACAATGAGACTATTGTTTCTTATGATGATGATGATCAAGATATTGTGCAAGAACCTTCCCAGGCAGAAGAAGCACAAGATCATCAGTACAATCTTGTAAGAGACAGAGAGATGAGGAAAGTTAGACCATGTCAGAGATATGACCATGCTGATTTGGTTGCGTATGAACTTGCAGTGGGTGAGCGCATAGATAGGGATAATCCAAGAACATATGAAGAAGCAATCAGTGGTGACGAATCAGCAAAATGGGAAGCTTCTTTAATTGAAGAAATTGGGTCTCTTGACAAGAATGGCACTTGGGAGATAGTTGCAAGACCAAAAGGACAGAAGATTGTTGGAAGAAAATGGGTCTTCAAGAAGAAACAAGGTACTTTAGATAGTGAAGGAACAAGGTACAAGGAAAGGCTTGTGGCAAAGGGGTTTACACAAAGAGAAGGCATTGACTACAATGAGGTATTTTCTCCTATTGTTAAACATAGTTCTATTCAAACATTGTTTGTTATAGTTGCCTTGAAAGATCTAGAATTGGAACAACTAGATGTTAAGACAGCTTTCCTTCATGGTGATTTAGAAGAGAGTATTTATATGCAACAACCAAAAGGGTTTAAAGTTCCTGGCAGAAAAGACCATGTATGTTTGTTGAAGAAATCTTTGTATAATTTGAAGCAATCTCCAAGACAGTGGTATAAACATTTTGATACGTTTATGTTAGCAAATGGATATAGTAGGTGTAGGAGCGGAATATCACAACAAATGATAACTTGCGAAATTATGGAGAGAAAAGAACATTTTGCGAGCAAAGGAAATCACGAGGAAAGTGTGAGCAGATTGCGAAAGCAAAAGAAGTTCGCAAAGTGAAGCTACGAAGGTTCGCAAGATAATTCTCAGAACCGAAATTAAAGGACAGATAGTTGTTATCCAATATGTAAAATCATATAAAATAGCCATTTAGGCATAAGAAAAGGGGGGGACACATTTTTGAGAGAGAGGATAATTTTAGGAGGAGAGAGAAAATGTTATGAGAGATTTTATTTTCTTTATCATCTTCTTCCCCAAAAAATTCTAGAGCTCCAAATATTCTTTAATGGAGTCTCAATTGTAAAATTATGTAATTACATACAATCACTAGTGAAGAACCATGGATGTAGATCACAATGTTCGAACCATGTAAAAAATCTTTGTGTCTCTTTTATAATTTTAATACTTTAATTCTTAGTTTCATAACAAATTAATTAGATTTAGGAATCATTTTAATGGATTCTTATGAGGGTGTAGTTGTGAGATAATCCGCAAACAACTTCTCTGTCGTCATTACAAACTACATAATTGGCGCTAGAAATCACTGCAATCATTTCACATCGAAAATATCGACCCAATCTGGAAAAGAACGAAGAGGGACAAAAAAAACAAATTCGACCAACAAAGCCCATTCCGAGACGCAGAGAAGAAAATATAATGGACATGTTATGCAATTTTGATGCAACGAAGAAGACAGTACAGAGAAGGAATCTTCATTAAATAATAGCGATACCACAAACTCGGTATAATCATGAGGAGATGGATCAACTCCTGGGAATGGCATAAAAACACGCATAAAAACGTGGTTCCAAGACAGATTTTACTTTTTCAACTAATTTTGATTTTTCAATTAAATTAATTACCGCTAGTCTATCAAGATTACTAATGAAACTGGCTTATTGTTCGCAGCATAGAGTGAATCGATTTTTTGATTGTAGGAGGTGTCACGTCAATAGCATCTATTAATTTCACAGAAAAAATTGATCATGATCAAAATTATTTGAACTAATCTTTATGCTATTGATTGTTATTTTATAGTATTACTAATCGTTTACATTTTAGTGCAAAACTTCGCAGGAATCAGTACACAACATTTTCCCAGCAATATTAGTGGAGAAAAATTCACAAAAGAAATGGAGCAGAGAAGCAAAGTACATGCGAATGATATACTCATTCAACGATCATTATAGTAATCTTATTCTCATGATCGTTCCAAAGCAAGTTTACCAATGATCGTTCCAAAGCAGTTTATCAATGATCGTCCCAAAGAGGTTTATCAGCGATAGTTCCAGCAAAGGAAAATGAAGGAAGAAGAGTTATAAATGATCAACGTAAATTCGTAGCATAAATTCCACCAACATGAAGAAGAAATGATCACTTGGCGAACATTCGCAGCATGAATAAACATTGCCCCTATAAGTTCATGGGGGACCAGGAGAAATTATCAAATTAAAGTTTCAACTCAAACGTCATGCAAAATTTCTAGAGAAAGAGTGGGAAGAGACCAATCCAACTAGCTGAAATTAACTTGCGAAGAAAAGCAACTTTCAAACACAAACTAGATTGAGTTAAGAGCACTCATTGGGGTTCTGTAGCGCACCGTAGGTACATCAAGTTAGTAAAGAAAAGAGCAACAGATAATGAAAATTCGTGAGTTAAGTTAAAATGAATGACAATGAGCCAACACTTTTATCAATGAAAAGTGTCATTCTTCGTCATTAGTATTACAGCAAAGAATAAAATGATGCCTAAAATGCTGCGAGCAGAGCACCCTAAGATACTGCCAGCAACGCAACGCAACTAAGATTTGCCAGCAACCAAAGTGTCCCAGCTTGATTACTACATGTAAGGAGTAAACAAAAAATTAAGTAAAGTATACTTTGTCAAACATTTTGCGAGTATACACCAGCTAGGACATATCAAAAGGGAATGGCGATCGCTCCATCAAAATCAAAACTCTATAGGGAGTTAAAAGAAAGCAAGAGTGTTAGAATATTATTTTACTACTCACATAAGATGATTTTGCACGTTGAGATTCCATCCAGCAAAGAAATAAGGTTCATCATTAATAAAGTTTTTGCGAAGAACAAAGATGAGATTCCGCGAAGATAGCTTTTACTTCATCATCAGATAAATAGGGAAGAGGAAGATGCTACAACTACTTTCATCAAAAATCTTTATCTCGTCAAGAGATGTCTTCAGAACAAACAAACCAACCAACTTAGAAACAACAAACCAATTGGTAGCAGGAATGAAAAGATCTCTGCACAGGCAAAGACAATAATCACACATGGAGGATGCTATGGGAATTTAAAAAAAAAAAAGACTTGCGAAGACATAAAATTCACGAAAAAAATCTCATGAAACCTGTGTACCAACATTCACGCGGAAGTATCGCCAGCATCAAAAGAATGAAAGATGCAATGAGAATATTTTCTTCATCAACCACAGAAGAGTTCGCATCCTTCAACCCAGTTTGCAATAATTTAATTTTGAAGCAATCAGCTTCGTTATCAGTTCGCAAAATTTGTACTTGCGAAGATAATAGTTCATTCAAAGTTAAACCATCCTGCGAAGATGAAGGAAGGGTAAAGTAGAATAGGCTTCTTGGTCTTAAATTGCTATGGGAGAAGTCAACAATCTATTAACTTCGTTGAAATAAGTCTGCAGCTTAAAGACAATAGTTGATCGGGTTTTTTTACTAGTCTGGTGTATCATGAATTGATGAAGAACTTCTCTCATGACACATCAACCATTTAGTCAACTTAACTCAACCGTGCCAGGAGCAAATGAATGGATCCAAAAGAGACCAGTAAGGGACCAAGGAAAAGTTACTTGAATAAATAGTGCAGATTGCCCAAGAAAAAGAAAACACGAAGAAATAGTACACAAAAGGCAGTAATATTAGAATAAGTTATGCGAATCTCACCTCTATTTCGCAAAACAGGGACTAGCACAATTGGTAACAAGCAAAGAGAATGGGTTAGAAGACGCGGGTTCGAGTCTCCTTATTCGCATAGAATTTTTGCTTCGCAAACGAACACTTCAAAAACATTATATCATGTTCGTTTACTTCGTGCAAATTATTACTTCGCAAGCTTTTTGGGCATTTCGCAAGAAGAAAGTGGGAGATTATTTCGCAGACATATTTCGCAAGAAATGGCAAATCATATACTTCGCAAGAGACAACAGCAAGCCGAAAAAGATAAGTACCATTTCCTTGAATATTTTATTTACAGAAGACAAAATATTTTTGATATACTCGCAAGATTTCTAAAATTTCTAAGATTTCAAAACATTTCAAAGATTTTTTAGATTGGTGAAAAGCGATACAATCGCAAGATTCAAAAATAAATTCATCACAAAAATTTAAAGATCTCAAACATTTTCAAAGACTTCAAAGTTACAAAAAACAGAGAAAATTAAATTTATATAATTCTATAGAACAATTTTAATTTAAAGATGCGATATGAATACTTCTCATACTTCTTATACTAAAGATTTTACGAAAACATTCAACATTTTATGTACATGAAAAATTTACGATGAATTTTTACGAATAAAAAGAATTTTGATTCTACTTATAAAAGGCGAAAAAATTCC
Organism: Papaver bracteatum; assembly: GCA_023529315.1. Classification (NCBI taxonomy): domain Eukaryota; kingdom Viridiplantae; phylum Streptophyta; class Magnoliopsida; order Ranunculales; family Papaveraceae; genus Papaver; species Papaver bracteatum. Next base: position 244,013 of record JAJJWX010002367.1, read on the forward strand.
GCCAAAAATCAATTGCGATTAGCTTTCATTGAAGAAAGACGCAAAAAATTATTTGCGAACAAAAGACCGCAAACTGTGATCAGCTTTCAAAAAAGAAAGAAAGCCGCAGAAATTTTACACAGGCAAACCTTTGTGGCGTACACCCTAGTTCGCGAAGCAACATTTCGTAAGAGGCAAAGTCCTAAAGTGCGTCATTTAAGGGGGTACATATAACCATGGCTCAGGGACACCGGAACACCACCAAGGAACCTGAGTACATGGAACTTAACGGGGTACAACCCAATAACGGGGTACCTATCCGGGTTATACACCTTGGATTCTCACCTAATCTTGCGACATTACGCGATATTATGCGATGTAACATGATTTAGGTTGGGCGACTAAGGCATACTTTCTTTCCCAAGAAGTGCATAAAACGATCAAGGCGCCGAGGTACACGGTTGAGTCAAGAGTGTCGGGTGGGCTTGAAGCACATCTGCCATTTTTGACAAGTCTTGGCAAATGATGCACTTGGCCCAAAGATACCCCATAGGGTGCAACCTCGTAACTATAAGCCCTATAGGAAAAAAGGATAAGAGGTTGCGATCAAAAACTGGTTGTTTGCAAAACCGGATGGGAAGAGCTAACCTTGTATGGTCGATGTACGCTTCCTTGAAGGGGCAACCAATGGGAAGATAAAGGGCATCACCCTCCATTAGGGAGCTGATACGTGCTATAAGACGCAAATGTCACGAGGCTTTTTGTTCGCAAGAACATAAAGGCTTGTCATATTTGTGCAACAAATGAACTTCTGCGAGCCTTCTAAAAAAAAAAAAAAAAAAAAAAAGAACTCGCAGAACATAATAAAGAAGTTAAGATGAGATCAATGGGTCACTACATGAAAGTGTAGAGACGTCCTGCGATTTCATCGCAAGACGGCAATGTCATGGGGCTTTACGTTCGCAAAAATATTTAGGCCTATCATATTGTCGCACCACTTCCTGAAGAGGCTAAAATACTACACAAAAGAGGTGGAAAAATAAGACCTTTACTTAGGAAGGCATGATAAGACCACAACAATTAATGAAATTAATTCCATCAATATCATTGAAGAATTTTTACAAGAATATATATCATGAAGTCCTAACAAAGAAGGCAATAGAAGGCAATTTCATCAATATCATTGAAGAATTTTTACAAGAATATATATCACGAAGTCATAACAAAAGAGGCGATTTCATTCGCAATCAAAGACGGATACATGTAAGAAAATACGCAAATAAACTTGCGAAGATGATTATATGTAAGCAAACAAGCTTACGAACATATATACTGAAATAAAATTGAGATTATGCATCTTTAATATTTTTATCATGCGAGACTAATAGTGCAGGAATGGAACCAATTTAAAGTTACATCAATTTTACCGCGTCAAAATGAGCTAAGTAACAGAAACTTGAAGTATACATTGCAATAGATAAGCATCATACTCGCATCATACAAGGATCATACTCGCATCATCCAAGCATCATATTCGCATCATAAAAGCATTGCATAAGAATTTCATGGCATAAGCATTGCATACACATTTTATAACATAATCATTACATAAATATTATATTCGCACAAATATTTTATAGGATAATACCGCGAAACTTCGCAGAAACATTCATAATTCGCAGGACTATTCATAATTCGCAACACTATTCGCAGCACTATTCAGAAGTTCAGAAATTCGCAGAAAAACTCAGAAATTCGCAGAAATATTCAGAAGATAACAGGGTTACCACTTGAGGCAGAGGCAAGATAAGAATAGAGATTTAATCATTCAACATTTTCTCAAGGATTCTCCTTCATAGATAAAGAACAGAGGCAACTATGGATACCCAAGAAAATATTTTATGTTCTTTATCTTCTCAGCAAGAATCCTCACCAAAAATGGAATAATAATTTCACATGAACAAAGGCAATATTTATCACTCTTATCAAGGATATTTCATACTTCTTATATATTTCGAGGATTGAGTACTTCTTATACTTCTTCAAGGATATTTTATATTTCTTATACTTCATACTTCTTCAAATTACTTCGCACACTTCATACTTCGCAAGATGATACTTCTAATTACTTCTTAAAGATTCAGAACTTCGCAAAAGAATAGAGGCAAGTATATACTTTTTGAGTTTGATATTCTTTCGCTCGTTCCTTCATCAACAAAGATCAAAGACTACACCAATAACTACAACAACTAGTTTTTTCTTGAAGATCACTCTTCAAGCAATATTCAAGAAAAAAGAGGCAAAATGTAGGAGCGGAATATCAAAACAAATGATAACTTGCGAAATTATGGAGAGAAAAGAACATTTTGCGAGCAAAGGAAATCACGAGGAAAGTGTGAGCAGATTGCGAAAGCAAAAGAAGTTCGCAAAGTGAAGCTACGAAGGTTCGCAAGATAATTCTCAGAACCGAAATTAAAGGACAGATAGTTGTTATCCAATATGTAAAATCATATAAAATAGCCATTTAGGCATAAGGAAAGAGGGGGACACATTTTTGAGAGAGAGGATAATTTTAGGAGGAGAGAGAAAATGTTAGGAGAGATTTTATTTTCTTTATCATCTTCTTCCCCAAAAAATTCTAGAGCTCCAAATATTCTTTAATGGAGTCTCAATTGTAAAATTATGTAATTACATACAATCACTAGTGAAGAACCATGGATGTAGATCACAATGATCGAACCATGTAAAAAATCTTTGTGTCTCTTTTATAATTTTAGTACTTTAATTCTTAGTTTCATAACAAATTAATTAGATTTAGGAATCATTTTAATGGATTCTTATGAGGGTGTAGTTGTGAGATAATCCGCAACTACAGTAGGAGTAAGTATGACAGTTGTGTATATCACAGGAAACTCCAAGATGGTTCATTTGTGTATTTACTCTTGTATGTTGATGATATGTTGATCACTTGCACAGACATGTCAGAGATACAGAAGTTGAAGGTGCACTTAAGTAGTGAGTTTGAGATGAAAGATTTGGGTGCATCAAAGAAGATATTGGGCATGGAGATTCATATACCGAGCTGAAGGCAAGTTGTATTTATCCCAGGAGGCTTACATCGAGAAGGTGTTGGAGCGGTTTGGTATGAAAGATGCAAAAAGACTTTCTAGAAGGCAATCACCTCAAACTGCAGATGAGGTAGAGTATATGTATCGAGTTCCATATGCAAGCGCAGTTGGTAGCATCATGTATGCTATGGTTTGTACAAGGATGGATATCGCATAAGATGTAAGTATGGTAAGTAGATACATGGGAAGTAATGGGAAGTCTCATTGGCAAGCTGTAAAGTAGATTTTGAGGTATCTAAGGGTAAGTACAGATGTTGGTTTAGTGTTTGATAAACACTATGGTGATTCGACGAATGTTGTGGGTTATGTTGATTCTGATTATGCAGGTTACCTTGATAGAAGAAGGTCATTGACAGGTTATACTTTTACATTGTGCGGTAGTACTATCAGTTGGAGGTCGGTTTTGCAAAGCACAGTTGCATTGTCTATAACTGAGGCAGAGTACATGGTTGATGGGTTTGGTTGGTGATTTGGGTTTCAAGGAAGAGAGTGCAACTTTATTCTGTGACAGTCAAAGTGTCATTCACTTGACCAAGAACTATATGTATCATGAGAGAACGAAGCACATCGATGTCATGTATCATTTTATCAAGGATGCAGTTGAGGAAGGTAGGATAGCGATGCTAAAGGTTCCTACAGCGGATAACCCTGCGGACATGTTGACGAAGCCGGTTCCAAGTATCAAGTTCAAGCATTGCTTGGAATTGGTTGGTGTCAACAGGTGTTGAGATCCCTTAAGGGGCTGAGCGAAGACGATGATGATGAGTGGTGATGGTATTCAAGTCAAGGTGGAGATTTGTAGTGTATATATCTTGAATACGGTTTAGTATTCAGTTAGGTCGATTCATTTGTCCGACCCGTTTTCCCGTTTACCTTTGTGCAAGGGAAGGCATCAGGAGATAAGTCTTATTCTCATACCTTTTGTGTAAGGGAAGGCATACCTTTTGTGCAAGAGAAGGCATAACTTTTGTGCAAGGGAAGGCATCAGGAGATATAAGTCTTCTTCTCATCCTCTTGTTTTGGCAAGAGAAACTAATGTAACTAATAGAGAGTGAGAGGCAGAGAAGGCTTGATCTTGAGAGGGAGTTTTGAACCATACTCTTTTAATCCTTTTTGAATCATAGTGAAATCGTTATCGTCGTCTTCCAAAGTGGATGTAGATCATCTTGATCGAACCACTATAAATCCTTGTGTTGTGTGTGCTTGTTTTACTTTGATTTCATTTCTATTTCAATTCTTGATTGATTGTGCTTGGAAGAGCCATTTGTTTCAACACCTTCATTTCACCTCCTTCCCTATAATTTCGAGTTGGAATTGAACCCTTAATAAGTTGTATACGGTACAAAGGAAGGAGCCATGGACATTTGATAATAATCCATGTTATCCGACATCTCATTTCCTCCTACACAAACAAAAAATAAACTAGTCAGGATCTAAAACTCAAAGAAATTTAATTCATACTACAAACCAAAACTCAAGTTCAAAATTAGGAACCAAACCCCTACATTAAATAGCTGAAGTAGAAATCTATTAGTACCTCATCAAATTCTCCAGTTCTCTTCTGAAACTCTTTCAGAAAAACTCATTAAGAATCCAAGATCTGAAATCAAGTACAAACTCAAATTAAAAAAAAAAAACTAGGTTTGGTTTCCATGAAAACCCCCAAAATTAAATACAACATCAACTGATTTAAATCAAAATCAGAAGTAATAAATAGAAGTAATCTTAAATCGGACCATTAAATTACCTTATTGCTGGTAAATTTCTTGATATTTCTTCTTCTGTTGATGAATCCCTGAAATTAGCAGACCAACCAAAAACCAAAACCCAATCACAACATTATCTCTATAAAACCCTAACTCATTAAAAATGATCCTTACAAAATAATACCAATACGATCTTTGTTATGAGTCTTACCAGAGGAGCCATTATCTTAATTTGATATGGCATATTTTTACGATAAATAAGTTTACAGATCTGAGACTAGGTGACGAAGAAGAAGATATCAGTAGGGAGAGGGAATGAGGAAGAGGATGCAGTGGAGACTAAGATAGAATTTTAGGTTTTTATTTTTGCATAGTGAAGATGCTGGCCAGTTTATACCTTCGAGGAAGACGATTTGAAAGCAACGGAGAGAGGGGAGGAGAAGGAAAATGTAGTTGGAAACAACCTAAAAGATTTCTTATAAAAGTTCTTGGATGGCGATGAAGCTGTCGTACAGTGACAAATTTTTGATGGTAGGGATTTGATATGGTTCATACGGATAAGGCAAGTCAAAAAAAATGTGCTCTAATTTTTTATTTTTTTTATAAGCGAAAGACGGATCAAACCCCTACCCAGACCAAGCCAGTTGGACTGGACCCACTGTCAGCCCAACACCCCTAAACCCATTATACAACTAATCTATTAGAAACCTTTACGGCGGCGGGGATTGAACCCCTAACTTCCTCCTTACAGGAGTTGATAGAATACCACTGAGCTATACTCTTGGACCCGAAATGTGCTCAAATTATTTCAAGAATTTTAATTTCTACAGAAAATGATTGATTACCCGATTGTTGTGATAACATAAGTCGGGAAGGTGAGCATGGAATAGTTATCCATGGAAAAATCTCAAATTATAAGAAGTTACGGGGTTCAACAAGAAATCTATATTTCACGATCAAAGGTATATATTTCAGAAAACATTTCTAGATATTAACCTTTGATATACATTCTGATCAACCATATATGGAAACAAAGCATATTATGTAGTTCATTGCTATATTTAGAGTCTCGGTATAGATATTTTGATTATTCAGAGATGGGAATATTATTTGTTTGTTTTAAAAGGTAAGGTGAGGCATTTAGATCACTTAGATGTTCTAGCGATAAACTTTCCAACAACAATATAGCTTATTTATGAAAGAAGAATCCTTTTGAATGCTAATGTACTTGCAGAATTAGAAACCATCAAACACAGTAGTTTCCATACCATGGTGGCTGAAAGCTACTAACCAACCAACAAACTAATGGATTGTATAAGTGTCTGCCAACATACTGATTTGGTGGATACACATAGTGGCTTGAAATATTCACCCTCTGTTATACTTTGTAGTTGACAAATTCTCGTGGCAGAAAGCATCTTAAAACACCAACAATTTGATGGTTGGTTAAGGGGTCTACTAACATATTGTTTTGGTGAGCAAGAAGAGTCACAAAATATATATACCTTTTATGTACAATTTGGTTTCTCTATCATGGTGGTTAGAGGCTAATAACTACAAATATGATATTTCGGTTGTTAAGTCATTATTTCTAAAGAGCTCTACCTACTATCGTTGTTGTAAAACTTGTGGTTAGAGGTTTCGATCAACCAGAGTTGTATTTAGTTACAATAGATTATAGCAGAAGAGTTCCACCAACAGCAGCTGGTAAGAAAATAGTTGTTAAATCCACGTTTTCTTGTAGTGTTTACTATCATTATTAGACTTAGAGGTAGATGCATTATGAGAGTTATTGTTCTTAGCATAATAAGCAGTGTAGTTGCAGAATATCCTACAACTACACCCTCAGTAGAATTTGTAAAACTTATAAAGTTCTTGATGATGAATGACAATTTTCTTATTAATGCTCTCAATTGATTACAAAGAAGTATCTAAATGGAACTAGAATAGTCACAACTTTCTCTATCCTCTTTCCTAAGATATTTCCTAACACTCCTTAAAAGAACCTCCCAAATTTTACATTTGAACTACTATTTATAGTGAAATTTGTACAGCTGTATATGCCTTGCGAAGTATCGCAACTTATATTCGTAGGTTTGTTCTATATTCGTAATCTCTTCACACTTTTCCCGTGTTTCTGCTATTATCGCATTATCTTGCGATTCTTTCCTCTTATGTTCGTAAACTAGTATCTTGCGATATTCGGTACCTACATCTTGCCTCTTCTCATGTCAGTTCTGCGAAGAAGAAATGTCATGAGAATCATTATTCTCGTAAATTTAATATAGTTATCATCATCTGTTAGATTCGCAACAAGTATTTTCTCTTTCATTAAATTTTTGACACGTTTCTTCGTAAACGCTCTTTTCAACCGTTCACGTCTAATCGCATTAATGAGTTTCTATCTTCATAAAACTCTCATTTCTTTATAAATACTACCTTTAAAAAAAAAAAAAAAAATTTATTCCTTCACCCTATTCATCTTCCTCATCACATCTGCTTCTGCAATTTCTTCCATTTTTCTTCTATTATGACCTCTTATCTCTTTTACATCTTTCCTTTTCTATTTTCTTATCTTTCATCTAATGGCTCCAAAGAAGAAATCTGTAGAACAACTTAATGCAGAGTTTGCTGATAGAGACCTCATTCTTTCTGAAATTGATGGTCATAACAACAAATCCTCTCTCTGTATGGAACTCTTTACTGATCTTCACTGGGATGATCAGAAAATTTTAGTTTCACGAGGTCAAATCCTCGCAGGTCTTCCTATTCCTCTTTATGATGTCACTCTTCCTCTATTCTACGAAATTATTTCCCACCCAAATTTCTCACGAGCCATTTATCAACTAACTGGTGATTGTATTCGTATTCTGGTTGAGTTCACAAATCGTGCTGATTTTGGAAATTCTTTGTATCCAATCGAACGTAGGAAGACTGTATTTATAGATGTAGAGATTATTGCTGAGAATTACACGGTTGAGAATTTCTTTAAGAATTATACACTAATTCCTGCGAAGAGAGAAGATAAACGTTGGGGCGTTCGTCTTCATCGTAGATCTGATGTCGCAGAAGATGATCTCCTTATGCATGATATTGATTACGCTTCTGGAAACAATCATACTCCTCTCCGTTCTCATGATGAAGATTGGTATAACTATCCTCTTGCATTATCGGGTTCTTATATTTCTGGAATAGTAGACCTTCCTGCGAACCTTCGTGATCGTAACTATCAACCTTGGGTCTTTTCTTGGCCTAACAGAGATAAAGATGTACGTATCCTCATCCCTATATTTTCTTTGTTAGTTTCCTTCTTTTGTTGATCCTTTTGCAATATTTCCCAGGTGAATGAACTCAAGGAAAGTTATCTTAAAACTGGGAAACCCAGTACTCGTGAGGCTTTCAACTTGTTTTCAAATGAGGTAAGAAACATTCTTATACATTTTAAACAATATATTGTTGCCTCTGTTTCTTATCCATATTTGAATTTGTAGGTTCTCCCTAATATCCCTGAGGCTGTTGTGAATGAGAAAAAGAATTCAATTTCTTCCGAGGTGCTAACTACAAGACAAAGGACACTTCGTTCTGCGAAGAATACCCAAATTTCTGCGAAGAATACCCAAATTTCTGGTGACAAAGAAAATGTTCTTCGTAAAGGAAAAAGGAAACTTGAGGATATTGTTTCTAAGAATAAGAGGAAAAGAGTCCCAGTCAATGCTTACTCCAATGTGAACTCCTCTAACAAAAATTTTGATGAAGAACAAAGTGATGAAGGTGATAAGCTTCCTGAGAAGGATCTTAGTTTCAATTCTGATACTATTTCTGATAGGGGACACGATGAAGATGAAGATGATGAAGAAGATGAAGACTTTAGCAATGCGGAAACTTTTGAGTCTGCAATGATTCAATTTTCTGAGGCTTTTCTCCACTCTTCTCGTGGATTAGGAAACTCTTCTACTGCGAATGCTCGTAAACTTATTGCGAAGGCTTGTAAAGTTCCTACTGTACTCAACAATAATTCCCTTACTGGAATTTCAAGATTCGTCTCTCCTGCTTCGTTATACTCTTTGGGGAGTATGGTAAGTTTCTTTTATATCACTTGTTTATTTCCCATGTTTCATTGATTTCTAATCCTTTTTATTTGCTCAGGTTGGGAGAGTCAGCTGCGCAGTTCCTTCAGACTGGGAAAGACGTCATAATATTGCTGAGAAGAAAACTTTAAATCGTTATAAGAAGTTGGAGGTTGAGAATTTAAAACTTCGTCAAAAAATAGAGGATTTGAGTATTGATAATGCGGAATTGAAATCTCGTTGCGAAGATGATCCCCAATCTGCGAGTATCGCATCTGGAAGTTTTTCTCTTCTTGAGGAGAATAATAAATTGAAGCTTGAAAATACTTCTCTTCGTAATGATAAGAAGCGATTAGAAGGTAAGTTTGCGTATTTTAATTACTTTAACTTCGCAATCTGCTAATCAATTCCTTGATTTCTTCCTTTATTCTTTATTCTTTATTCTCTTATCCTTTTGCTTTGTGGATGCTGCAGAAAATTATACGAAGATGAATAATGATCTGGAAACAATTCTTGCCGCACGTAACCAGAAGATTTCTGACTTAAAGTCTCAGTTTCAGATTTCTCAAAACAATCATAGCTTAAGTATCAAACATGTCCGAGCTATGATGACTCTCAAGATTTGTGAAGACAACCAAATTCCTCTCAAAAAGTATCAGACGCTCCTTTCTGAAGAAATTCCTGAGGATACCCCGTATTTGGAAATCTCTGATAGTGAAGTTGAAGATGATATCTCCGAAGAAGAAAAAGAAGATCATTTTGATGGGAATAAATCACCCACAAAATAGCTTTATTCTATTCTGTATATCTGCACTCCAGTTCTTTTCATATTGTCTGTTTGAGTACAACATTTCTTCTTTCTTGCACTTTTAATCAATCAACAATTCCTTTTTGAAACTTCATTAGTATTAATGTCTTAATTTTGCGATGATGAATTGATCTTTCTTTAATTGAGTGCTTTCCTTATCTACATAATTTGATCATATGAAGAGAAATAATATATTTTGAAGACCTAGATTAGTATTCCTTTTCCCCTTATTATCATTCTTCAGATGATCAATCTTTGTTGTAAATATTAGAATATCTGCCTCATTTTAAGCTGCGAAGTTACAATTTGTTGTGAGGTAAATAAGAAATCCTCCCCTTAAAATATAAGAAGTATAAAATCTCCGTGAAAAATTACGAAACATCCTTGAAGAAGTATAAGAAGTATGAAATATCCTTGAAGAAGTATAATAAGTATGAAACATCCTTGAAGAAGTATACGAAGTATGAGACACCCTTGAAGAAGTATTCAATTCGTGAAGAAACATTCAATGTTTGAATAAATATAAGGAGTATTGAATCTTCTGAAAAAGTATAAGAAGTATTGAATTTTTTAAGAAGTATAAGAAGTATTCAACCTTCGTAAAATTTAATGAATATGAAATATCCGTCTTTGATTGCGAACAAAATTGCCTCTATTACTATGAATTCTTTATATATATTCTCGTAAAAAATTCTCCAATGATACTGATGGAATTGATTTCATTAGTTACTGTGGTCTTATCATTCCTTCCTAAGTAAAGGTCTTATTTTTCCACCTCTTTAGTGATATTTTTGCGATAATATGACGAATCTGAACATTCTTGCGAATATACAACCTCGTGACATTATCGTCTTGCGATGAAATTGCAGGACGTTATCACACTTTCATGTAATAACCCATTGATCTCATCTTAACTTCATTGTATGTAATTCTGCGAATATATATATATATATATATATATATATATTTTATTTTATTTTATTTTACTCGCAGAAATATTATTGTTGCACAAATATGACAAGCCTTTATGTTCTTGCGAACAAGAAGCCTCATGACATTTGCGCCTTATAGCACGTATCAGCTCCCTAATGGAGGGTGCTGCCCTTTATCTTCCCCTTGATTTCCCCTTCAAGGAAGCGTACATCGACCATACAAGGTTAGCTCTTCCCATACGGTTTTTCAAACAACCAGCTTTTGTTCGCAACCTCTTATCCTTTTTGCTTATAGGGCTTATAGTTACGAGGTTGCACCCTATGGGGTATATTTTGGCCAAGTGCATCATTTTCCAAGACTTGTCAAAAATGGCAGATGTGCTTCAAGCCCATCCGGCACTCTTGACTCAACCGTGTACCTCGGAGCCTTGATCGTTTTCTGCACTTCTTGGGAAAGAAAGTATGCCTTAGTCGCCCAACCTAAATCATTTTACATCGCAAGATTAGGTTGAGAATCCAAAGTGTCTAACCCGGATAGGCACCCCGCTTTTGGGTTGTACCCCGTAATGTCCATGTACTCAGGTTCCTTGGTGGTGTTCCGGTTTCCCTGAGCCATGCTTATAGGTACCCCCTTAAATGACGTACTTCAGGACTTTGCCTCTTACGAAATGTTGCTTCGCGAACTAGGGTGTACGCCACAAAGGTTTGCATGTGTAAAATTTCTGCGGCTTTCTTTCTTTTTTGAAAGCTAATCACAGTTTGCGGTCTTTTGTTCGCAAATATCTTTTGCGTCTTTCTTTAATGAAAGCTAATCGCAATAAATCTTTTGTATTCGTAAAAATACCTCACAAATATTTCATGTTGCGAAATACCTCATTTCATTTTCTTGTTTTTCAAAATACATTTTATTATATGCTGTGAAGAAATATATTGATTACCTTTTTTCTTCATTTTCTTTTCTTCGTAAATCATATCCATTCTCTATCATCGTAAATTTCTTGTATGCTCAATCATTGTAACTTCATTCCTTCATGTCTTAATCCTCAGCCATTAAATTTTCACTTCTCTTTGTAGCCTTTGCTCTTTTTCTCCAACTTTCCTTTTCAACAGTTTTTCCTTCGCAAACTTCTACTTCAGTATCGTAACATTTCCTCCCTTCTGCCCAATCACCCTTGATAACTCCAATACCTTTAGGATGAGGAAATTTTATGCATTGATGAAAAGTTGAAGCTACGCCTAAAATCCCGTGAAGCCAAGGTCTCCCTATCAAAGCGTTGTACGGTGATTCAATATCAACAACGCAAAATAAGATTTCAGTTCGCATTCCACCTAATGGAATTCGCATGCTTATTTCTCCTTTAGGTTTATTGGCAGTTCCATTAAAGCCATAAATCCTGTAAGTAGAAGATATTAGATCTGCGTCCTTTCCCCCCATGATTTTGTAAGCAGGATAGAAGAGAATATTGACAGAACTTCCTGTATCAATTAAGATTATATTAAGAACAAATGATTCTTCGTCTGTATCATCCTCACTTTCTTCCATATTCAAACAAATTTCCAATCTTACTACCAATGGATTATCATGTATTTCGCAACCTTCTGGAATTTCTGTGGCTTCAAAAGAGATTTCATGCTTCTGCCAATCTTCAACTCGTGAAATTTTTGCGATGTTCATTATTTCTCTTCCTTCAACATCTCTCGCATATACCCTACTTAACACATTATCATGAAAATCTTCTATGGTTTTATATGAGTGAACTATAGAATAGCAGAAAACATTTCTTTCTTTTGGTCCCACTTCAATGAGTAAGATTTCATTTCCCTTTTTTTGTGTTGTATTCACCATGCGAGTTTCCACTGGGGCTTGTGGTAATTGTTGCGGTTGTGCTTGCTTGAGTAAAAATTGATCCAATTTGCCTTGATCAATCATTCGCAAGATAATCCTTTTGATATTATTTCAACTATTTGTAGAGTGTCCATGAAAATGATGATACAAGAAAAATTCATGACTTCTTGGACCCATTGGTGGTTCCTTTCCCATATTCCATGGAGTTGGTATATGCTCCATCAAGATAATTGCCTGCCATATCTTTTCTACACTTGTATTCAAAGGTGGCATCTTTATTTCTTCCCTTATCATTCTTTGACCTCCTTGACCATTGTTATAATTTTGTCTATGATTCCCTTGTCCAAAATAATTCTGCCTTTGTCCCCCATAATTTTCCTGCTGCTGATTTAATCTTGGAATCTGATTATTTCCTCCTCGGCTATAGAAATTCCTTTCTCTATCATACTCTTCTTGATCTTTGCTACCCATTGCTACCATTTTTGGCTGGCTATTATTGTTTTTCTTCTCTTCTGATATCTTCGAAGATGTTTGCGAGGATGTCTGCGAAATACCTGCTATGACATTGATTATTTTAGGAAGTAAGTTTGATCATGTATCTTGTTTGTTGGTGTTTGTCACAGAATATGACTCCATATTGTTTTGATTTTCCTCTAATGTAATGTATTCCTCTTGTAATTCTCGCAACTCTGTCATCATAATATAATTCTTTCTTCTGAATATTTGAACATATAGTTGTTCAGTTGCGAACATCGCATTTACGAAAGATAAAATCAGGTATCTCTCATCCACACGCCCTGCCATATCACTGCACATAGTTTTCCATCTTCTTACCAAATGTTTCAAACTTTCACCAACTCTTTGTTTTAAACCAAACACATCTTCAATACCAAGTCGTGAGGAATGATTTGTGATATATGCTCCTAAGAAAGTTGCTTGTAGATGATTAAATGACGTAATAGTGTTCTTGGGAAGTCCTTTGAACCATTTTAGAGCTTCTCATGTTAAGCTTGATGCGAATTACTTGAATAATACAGCATCGTGATTCTCCCACTGTAACATGCATCTTATATACGCTTTAATATGTTGAATAGCACATGAAGTCCCGTCAAAGATACTGGTTAGTGTAGGAAGATTGCATTTTGGCGGAATCCCTCCCAATTGTACTTCTCTAGCAAAAGGAGTCCTCGCAGATTCTTCTATTGCTTCATCTAATTTCCTTCTATCTCCTCCTCTTCTATTTTTTAACATCCCTCTCATTTCGGCTAATTCTCGAAAGTTCCGTTCATTTGCCTCAGTATTCTCATCCATTGGCCTCTTTAACGCAACCTCTCTTCTTCTACGTTCTTGCATCTCTTCTCTTGGGATTCTTCGCATTTTGTCATACTCTTCATTAATGTTTTCATTTGCATAATTTTGCAAATATCTTCTTTCCAGATTATCACAATTTTTTTGTTGCAAAGCATCTTGAAATTCTTGTTCTTCCATTTCTATTCTCCTCATCCTTCTCGTGTGATTATCAGGAATTTCTTATTCTTCATTTCTCCTTCTTCTATGATTTATCTCTTCCTGATTTACTTGAACTCTGATTCGAAAATTTGGTTCGTTCCTTGCTATTTCTTCTCGTTGATTTCCAATCCTCCTCCGAATTCTACCATACTCAATATTTTGATTATTGCGAGCATGTTCACGTCTTCTTACTCCATCCTCGTAATTGTTTTGATGCATAGTTTGTTGTCTCTCATCTTCTTCCATGAGTTGCCGCTCTTCCTCTTGATTTTCTTCACCATTATGATTATTTTCCCTTGAAAATGGCTCTGTTCGTAAATTCTCCATGTTTTGTTCGTGATTTGGTACTAGAATGAAGCGATTCTCTCGATTTCTTTCAACTTGATTATGTGCTTGTTCTTGCATAGCACTTTTACTATTAACTGTTGGCGAATTTTGTTCTTCTCTCTCATGTCTAACATTTGATCTCACAATACTTTGAGATTTCCTCCTTTGTAACATCTCATTTTCCCTTCTTAATTCTTGATTCTGTCTTGTTAGATTGGCACGTTCTTCAGCTTCTAACCTTCGTTCTTCTTGAACTTTTTGTCTCAATGTTTCTACTATCTCCATTTCTCTTTCACGAATTGTTCCTCCCATCAATCTCCCATTTTCTCTAATTTGTGGTTATCTGTATGTTTTTGCTGGTGTATCAGTTCTCCAAGTGTGTATACTCGCTCGATCATGATCTTCTGTTTGTTTAGTTTGATTTCTTCGATTGTTCCTTCTCCTACTAGGTTCTCCTGTTACGTTTGCTTCTCCACCTGCGAGTCTTGCACTTCTTCTTACTGTAGTCAATGGTTCTGATGTATTTCTTCTTCTAACCATTTCTTTGATGCAAAACTCTTTCCTCTCCCTGTTTCTAGCGCCAATTATGTAGTTGCAGAATATCCTACAACTATACCCTCAGTAGAATTTGTAAAACTTATGAAGTTCTTGATGATGAATGACAATTTTCTTATTAATGCTCTCAATTGATTACAAAGAAGTATCTGAATGGAACTAGAATAGTCACAACTTTCTCTATCCTCTTTCCTAAGATATTTCCTAACACTCCTTAAAAGAACCTCCCAAATTTTACATTTGAACTACTATTTATAGTGAAATTTGTACAGCTGTATATGCCTTGCGAAGTATCGCAACTTATATTCGTAGGTTTGTTCTATATTCGTAATCTCTTCACACTTTTCCCGTGTTTCTGCTATTATCCCATTATCTTGCGATTCTTTCCTCTTATGTTCGTAAACTAGTATCTTGCGATATTCGGTACCTACAAGCAGAACTTTGAGAATCAAGAATCGATAAGGAATCATTATCTTCCACTATAAGCCACTGCTCATGATGTAATAATCTTGAAAAAAGATCATGTAATGAAAAAGGAGTATCCCTATTATGAGCAGATATGACAAATTGTCTATACTCTTTCCCTAATCCCATTAAGGCATACATGAAAATATCAGATTCATATATTATTTCTCCTATTGCAGCAAGGGGATCAGTAATTATCTTCAAATCATCAAACTAAGTAGAAATACTTTTGGTACCTTTCTTGATTGAATGAAGCTGACTGCGCAGAAGAGACTTTTTTGGTGCAAACTTTTGAATGAACTTTCTTTCCAGAAAAACCCAAATATCTCGTGATGAAGAAAACCCAATTATCCAATGAGAAATTGCTTCATCAAAAGTGGCATTCAAACATGACATTATGAACCTGTTCATCTTTCTCCAATAAAGATATAGAGGATTTGGTATAGTATCATCATCAACTTCAACTGTTTCTTGTGGTTGATCTTCACTACCATCAACTAATTCATATAAATCTGTAGTGATAAGAATGGACTCGAATTGATTTATCCAGATTAAGTAATTTGATCCATCATCTCAAAATTTAACAGAAACAAAATTAGTGATGTTCTGAAAAGGTATAGCAGGAGAAGATGAAGAAAACATCATTGTGAAGATGTAAATCAAAACGGTACCCAAGAATAAAGAATGAGATCTAAATCTTGAGAGGATTTAAAAATCAAAGAGATTAAGAAATTTTTAGTATTGATATATACTACAGATTTTAAGAAATGGTATATCTCTGTATTTGCGGCGGAATTAACTTTGAGAAATATGATCAAAAAAGGTAAAAGAATCAAGATCTTCCTTAGAAGACTGATACCATGTAAGATTTTAGAAGTAATAATAAGTAAATATCTTTATTGAGTTTTGATAACCAGAATACAAGAGAGAGAAATCCTTTTAAAGGATATATAGACAGACTGTTTTGTCTGTTACCGACAGTCTGGCAGTTACAATTAACAGAAGAAAGAATGTGTGAAAGACACACTTACAACTCAGACAGTCACTCAGACACTAAACATTCTAAATCCTTATTAGGAAATAGGAGGTGGTTCCAAGATCTCAATCTATAAAAGTAAATGGATACCACGCTTTCCTAGTGTTTGTATGGTTTCTACTTATTTGAAGTTTACCTGGCTTGCTGTTATTCCAAGAAATCTAGTTATGATTTCACAATTCCATTATTAGAAACTTCTAAATTTGAGAGTTGGAAGCCTTTTTCTTGCTGTACGAAATTAAATTTTTGAACGAGTTCAGGAACCCTTGTATTTCCTTTTCAATGTATAATAATGAAAACAAAGATCGAAGTTTAGGAAAGCTCTTTACTTATAAATAAACTTTGGATCCCTTGAGAGACAAGCGGACAAACTTTTGAGGTATTCTTACATGAGTTTCAGAATTTGATAGAAAAGAAAAACTTTTGAGGTATTCTTCTAGGAGTTGCAGAATTTGATAGGATTTCTCTATTCTTGACGAATAGACACCTTCAAGATTGTTCTTGACGAATAAACTTTTGAGGTACTCATATGTGATTCGATCAATCTGATAACCCTTTAGACAATGCAAGATGGGTTGAGATATTATCAGATGGCCCGTAATAAAGCAGAAAAATAAATTAGGGGTTGAATCTGTTAGTGCACATAACTGCAGTAACTCCATAACATGCGTTAGAGGTCCATTAACATTTAAATGTATAGGTATAGGATAGAATCTAGAATATGTATAAATAACTATAGTTTAAAACTAAAGCTTTGAAATTCTTGGACGAATCTTTTCATTGCGATACAATCTTTTTCTGAAACTCAGCCTCCTAATTGTTTTGATCTTTTGATCAATTCAGTTTAGGAGTGTTCAAACTGAACTTATCCGTCATCCAAGGACGGATCTATGATCCTTCCCCTTGGGGCCGAAATTTATTGGTTTGTAGAGCTTTCTTTTTGTTTCGTCTTTTGTTTTCTTTTCACATTTTCTTCATGGTAACTAAAATCTTGCTGGAAAGCAAATCTTTTGAGCTTTCATGGGTGGTGAGAGGAATCAAAGAAATCTTAAAGTTTTAGAAAGATACAAAGGAGCTGCTAATTGGATCTTTCTACCAAAAGATTCTATTCAATGGGTTCATAATTCTACTTTAGAGGTCGTATCAGTTATCACTGAGAAGAAGAGAAAATGGACTCAAACTTTTTCAAAAGGTGGTAATTCTTATTGAATTGCTATCAAATCAAGCTGGGTGCTACCTTCAGATCTCAAGATTTGAACATTCTTTAGAAGCTCGATCTAGATTTATTTGTATACCAAGTGGTCGAAATGGAGCAAATTGGGTTTCTTTTTTCACTTCTGTATTGGATTCAACAGTCACTAATCCAACCTTTGTGCATTGTTCTGAATCTTTCCCTGCATTAACAACTTTGCATTGTGTTTCTTCCTTTGCAAGTTTCGATTCCATGGGAATTGCATGTGAACTAAATTCTTTTCATTCTAGTTGGAATAGAATTATGAATGGAATATCAAAAAAAAAAAAAATTGTTCTGGTTGTTTGGGTCTGAGAAGCATCAATAGTAAACTAGTTGTTTTCTTAGCTGAATCAAAAGCTATATATGATCATTTCTCTAATTACCAAGAATTTAAAATTGGCAAAGTCAAGATAAAGCTTCGTCATTGGATAGAAGATGATGATCATATCAATAAAGTTAATTCTTCTGAAGATTATTATTGGATTGGGATTAGAGGATTGCCTTTTAAGTTTTGGAATATCAAAATTTATGAGGAATTGGTACATCCTTGGGAAAAATTACTGCAGTTCATCAATCCTCGTCAAAGTTTACAAAATTAAATAGTTGTAAGCTAAAAGTCCAGGGTGATCTATGAAATTTTCCAGCGGCTATCAACTTCAAAAATCTTTGGCTAAGCGTAGAATGGATTCAAGATTATCTTTCTGATGAGGTTTGCGTCAATCAAGATCGAATGATCAAGTCTGAAATCTTCAAACTTGATAATTTTGGAAACCAGATTCATATTGGTCAACAAAAATAAAAGTTACCAGCTGTCAGGGGGGTTTTGAATTTTTTAGAACCTTCATCTTCGGATATTATGGCAAAGGATACGCAACAAATTTCCCATGATTATAGCATGTTTTCACCGGATACATCTTCAACTTTTACGCATAAAATTACGCATAATTCAAATTCAAATTTTTCAACACCTGAAAATACGGCAATTCAGAAGTTAAATTTGGTTTGGAAAAAGGTGGCAGCTCGACAACTAAGGGGTAACCCTGGAACATCAAATACTCCAAATCTGGAGGAAAATGTTGGTGATAAAACGGGTGATATTCACATTCCGTGGGTGACTATTAGACCAAAGAAAAGAGATGTAGGTAAATATATGGATCAGATGGGGAGAGTGTTACCTTTGGATCCTTTAAAGGATTCGGGTTTCGGCTCTAGGCAAGGCTTAACTCCTACCCATGACTTGCAAGATCACTATATGGACCAGATAGGGAGGGTGGTATCTCATTTTCCTTCCGAGGATATGAATATCGTCCCTAAGCTAGGCTTAACTCTTGTTCATGATCTATCTCTAGTTTCGGAAACAAAAATCAATGACAATCAAAATAATCCAATGCTGTTGGATGATGTCTCCATATCAGCAGAATTTCAAATCTCTAATTCTTTCTCTCCGTTAGATTCCACTAACATTGATAAAGATTTGAATTCTTTACCGTTGCTAAACCACACTTTTTATACAATGGCACCTTACAAAGAGGAAGCATTGAAACTCAATAACCATAATCAAGACTTGATGTCCAAAGTTGATTCACACATTGAATTCAATTATGTATTGGGAATTTCTTGTGATCATCCTAATATGAAAAACCTATGTAAGGATATTATTGAGAGAAATCCAGTAGCTAATATAGAAATCCCAGAGACGGAAGATGGTGATGGTTTAGGTAATTTGGACTCGGAATCGGAAGTGGAAGTTTGTGATACCTTGGATGATGATGATTAGCGGATCGATGTTGTTAAAGACACGATGGAAAATGAAGAATTGAAGGAGGCTTCTTTTAACCCTATAATGGGTTCTGGGTTATCTATTAATCAGTAATGGATCAAAAAATCATGTGCTGGAATATTAGGGGGCTGGGAGATGATCAGAAGGTGATTGAAATTCGAAATGCAATTTTGAAGAATAAGATCACCTTTTGTTCAATTCAGGAATCAAAAAAAGAAGTGGTTGATGTTGCTCTAATCAAGTTTTTATGGGGAAATAGTGGTTGTAACTTCATTTATCTTCCTTCTAATGGTGCTTCCGGTGGTATAATTGTTATGTGGAGGGAAGGAGTCATAGAAATGATTAATCATCTTCTGGGATCTTTTTCAGTTACCATAAAATTCAGAAATTTATCCGATGACTTTGTTTGGGATTTTACTTCAGTATACTGTTCTTCAGATTTTAGTTATTATAAACAATGCTAGGAGGAGCTAAATGATATAAGAATTCTGTTTGATAATCCATGGGTTGTAGGAGGAGATTTCAATGCAATTCTCTGTCAGGATGAAAGAAATAGAGCTGGTGGATGTGTGACTAGTAGAATATACTTCAAAATATTTGTCAACAGACAAGCTCTAATTGATCATCAAATGGTCGGAGGTAAGTATACATGGACTAACTCACAACAACCACCTTTATTAATCAGACTTGATAGATTTGTAGCCACTGATGATTGGCAAGAGCATTGTCTTTCTCTTATGCAAATACGACTTAAGAGACCAATTTCTGATCATGCTCCAGTAATGTTGACTTGTAATTCTGGTGCTAAATTCATATCTCCATTTAGACTTGATAATTACTTGCTTTCTCATCCTTCTTTTCTGGAGAATATGAAAATTTGGTGGGCAAATATTTCTTTTTCTGGTAAGCCTAGTTATGTGTTTGCTAAAAAGTTACAAGCTCTTAAATTCTTCATTAAAGCTTGGAAAAGGTCTTTGGGTGATTTGCAGTTTAAAATTGATGATTTGGAACATTTAATTGAATCTTTTAATTGTAATGAAGAAAATGTTCATCTCTCTACAGATCATGTGGCTGCCAGAGAAGCTGCAAAAATAAAACATGCATCTTTGTCTCTTGATATTGCAAGGAAATGGGGTCAGAGGGCTAAAGAGAATTGGTATAGAGATGGGGAGAAGAATTCAAGATATTTTCACCAAATGGTAAATTAATAATATAGATACAATTCTACAAATTGTCTAAAAGTAGATGGAGATATGACTTATCATAAAGTCAAGATTGCTGATGTAGCCACTGAATTCTATCAATTTCTCTTTTCTGAATCTTTTCCTTCAATACCAAGATTTGATGGATTAGAAATTCCTGCAATTTCTGTTGAAGATAAAATCTCAGTGGAGAGACATTTTTCTGAGAATGAAGTGAAGAATGTTACTTGGCATTTTGGTACTAACAAAGCACCAGGACCATATGGATTTACAATGGAATTTTTCAAGTGTACTTGGGATATTATTAAGCATGACTTAATGCTTGTTATTAAAGAATTTGAGTCTACTTCTTCTCTGAACTGGAGACTCAATTGCACTAATTTGAAGCTCATCCCTAAGTGCAATGGAGCTGTTCACTACACCATTATGCCAATTTTGCAACGTTTGGTTTTTTGGGTTTGCAACGTATATTAGCGTTGCCCATTGTTTTCCGTTGCTTGCTCCAAATCTGATAATTATAAATAATAAAGAAAAACATGACACGCTTTCCTTTATCAGAATGGTTAAGGGCTTAAATGTCTATTGAAAAGCTTATTATTCTTTCCCTTTTCTTTTTTTTTCCTCTCTCAAAACACATCGAGTTCTCCTCCTCTCATTTTTTTTCTTCTCTTCCGACCGTAATTTGAGAACTCAAAATCAAAATAAATTTTCAGAAATAAAAATCTATCTCTACTAAACCCTAATCTCATAAAGCAAAACTTCTCTTTCGGGAATTAAACCCAATCGTTCAATAGCTTAAATTTAATAAACCCTAGATCCGATTTGCTTTTATTCTTCTTGCAGCCCTGGAAATTCGATCTCTAGTTCTTTATTGTATCTGAATTTTGATCTTCTTTTCCTCTTTTGGTGTTTCGTTTGAAGTATTTCAAATCAGCTGGTGGTGATATTGTTAGGTATTGTGAACAAAGTAAAGAGATGAAGACTGGGGTTGTTATTTCTAGGTGATTATTCTCGTTCTCCACTTTCAGTATTGGTTTTTATTTCTATGTCGATTGTGAGTAAAAGATAGGTTGGTTTATTTGTGTATTATTTCGATTTCTATAAAATGGGTTTTGGGTTTGTTTTTTTTTTTAATTACGTTTAGACAAAATTAGTGTTTTGCTATTGTTGGATGGCTGGTTTAAAGCTATTTTTCCTTCATGATAATTGATAATTCAATGAATTCTTCCATCTTCCAGATCTTAGAGGAATTGGTGCTAGTATTATTAGATTGAATTTTTCAGGATGGGTCTGAGAAATCTAATTAGGGTTTTCTGGAAGTAAGTTACTCTTTAAGGAATGGAGGACAACGCCGGTTTAGGTGAGGGTTTTCATAATAGAAATGAACTTGTTGTAATTACTCATGAAGTTAATTTTAGAGAAGCTAATGTAAGATTCTCTTCCAAAAGGTAGGGAAAATTTTAACTCAACTAGTGTAGATTGAAGTAATTGAACAGTTTGTATTGAAATTTAGGGGATTAAATAAAGATTTACCTAATTTGGGTTATCTTTTGTTTTTTTTCCGTTACATCAATTAAGAGGATAAATTTGCCAGATTTGTGGTGGTGCTGTTGGTCATCCGTTGACAGAGAGCTATATGTGGCTTGTAATGAGGTGTTGTTCATGTTTCCCGGACATAGAGTATGGAAGACTAGAAGAAAGTCATGTCTCCTCAATGCAAAACCAGGTTTAGACGTCTCTAAGGTGAAAAGTTTCACTCTTTTTTCCTATAGGTTTCACATGTTATTAACAATTGATTTGAATTTTACAGGGTCTACTAGAGTTGCTGGTGACGAGGATTTAGAGGAAATTGATGACACTGAAAATGAGTTGGGAAGGATATGGGATTTCCACAAAAAGTATTGTATCAAAAATTTGACGGGTCACACTAATACGATTACGATCAACATACAATTGCAAAGATGAGCAATTGTCTTTCATTAGTCTAAAGATTGATCCCATTTTTCATAATCTTGCATTTGAAGCCAAGACTGAGCTGAAGGACCCAAATTGACAGGTGTTTGTTGGTTCTGGCTTGATGGTTTGTAGTGTAATTCTTCCACTTACCTAGTATTTCTAGGCTACTAACACTTCAAGTGTTAGTTTGGCAACTGATGGTGATGATGGATCTACATACTTGTGGGAGACAAAAACACGTAAACCAAAGCCAAAGGTTTATTCTCTGTATTCTCATGTAGTTAGATTATGTGTTTATCTGTACCGTCTCATTTTCACACTTCGGTATTATTATTATTAGTCGTATTACTGTGTCTTCTTTCCCCAGAAAATAATTTTTAACTAGACGATGTTTACTAAAATTAATCAATAAATTTTTTTATCGTTGTAGGCATTGGCTGAAGCAGCATTCTTCCCAACAACCGGGGTCAGCCTTTCGCCAACAAATGAAAAGGCATCTTTCTTCTTACCGAAATAGTACACCGTAGTAGATTCATTAGTACTTGTTTAGACTAAACGAATTTGCTTTCCTTTACTGTAATATTTTGTTTTTTGTGTGTTGGGTGATGTTGTTGTGGCATGCGAGTTTTGCACATATTATTTTAATGATAATTCTTCGCAAAAACTAGTGAGATTCAAATGTGGATGTTCTACTTGCGTCATGGTATGTCTTTCCTCTTCTATGTATTCTTTTTATAATTGCATGTCTATCATTTGGTACCAACCTAGGTGTAGAAATGTTTTTGTGCACCTATACGTCATCTGCTAATGTGGGTTTCCTTTGCAAATGAATTGGTTTTTAAAGAACATAAGTAGAAAATGAATTGGTTATACATTATATATGATTTTTGTATTCTGTTAGTTTGTCGCACTAGAATACTATTGTTTTTTCGTTCCTTTAAACACAAACATTCATACCATTTATGAGTATAATATAGTAATGGTGTGGTTTATTTTGTTCAATTGTTTTTAACATAGTATGTTTATCGTCCCAAGTATCTTTAACTCATATCAGTTTGAGCATTTTAATATGCTGACTACATGTATTCTCCTCTTTTCAGGTGCTGCTGCAGTAAAAATTTGGGTAGGCTCCCTGCATCAGGATCAACTGCAACAAGTTCAGAAAATTAGTATAAATTTGGTATGCTAAATCAGTCAATACAGCTCTTGATTGTCGGCGAAGTGACTCTTGAAATATTAAGGTTGGATTCCTTTCTTCTTAATTTCATTCTATATTTTTTTGTATCAACTCTTAATCAATACATCCGAATAAAGTAAAATGTTATAAATTAGACATCATCTGCTTTGATGTACACTAATTTGTATCTATATTGTCCTTTACAGGCATTTGGGAAGGATTTCCTTGAAGGCAAACTTCCGCATTTATACAAATCTGATCTGGTGCAAGAGATTGTAAGTTTTTTACACTTGTTTTTGGGTAATAACTTATTAAGTGTGCTCTTAAATTATGTTACATACATGAGTTCATATATAATGGTAGGGATGTGAAAATAGTGGTCGGAAAAAACTCTGCTGAGATTGTGTTTTAACATATGCTGGATGACCCTTTTATTCTTATCGAAATGATGTAGTGATTAGGGATAAAGTTCTACTACAATACCTACCTTCAATCAGCATTTCATTATGCAGGGGGATGCCCTGGTAGTTCCCTTGGCATTGAGATGTAATTTCATCCTGGATTTGTTGATCGTTTCATGAAATACTTCACTATAATCTCTTCTTTCAAGTGTCAAGCCATCTCCAATGTCTAGTGACCTTCTAAACACTCTTTTTCGGTAGCTCAGTGTGTTGACCTGCTGGTGACCAGAAGAATTTATCGAATTTCCAATATCTCATCTTTTTCCTTTTCTTTGTGGATGAATTAGTTATTCTACTTTATCTAGGGTTGTTTGAAGGTGCTAACCTTGTTCTGTTTGTAAGAATGTTCTAAAAGGATTTTGTAATACAGGATTTTGGAAATATATACAGATTTTATAATTTTGTTTATTTTCCTAAATTTTTTTTTAATTCACATTAAATACTCTACAATGGATATAAGAGTTGCTAAATTAATCCAACCGTTTCTTAAATTAATTAAAGCAACGTTTACATCCGTTGCTTTTTGTCAGATTAGCAACGGATGAGGCAACGTCTGATACGTTGCTTTATTTAATTAAAGCAACGTATGTAAACGTTGCCAATAATTTGTGACATCGTGTGGGCAACGTACATAACCGTTGCTGAAATTATTAGCAACATTTATAAACGTGGTAAATTAGGGATTTTGGTGTAGTGGTTTCTTTAAACAATTTTAGGCCAATTATCCTAATTGGAGGAATTTACAAAATTATATCCAAATTGTTAGCTAATAGGCTTAAGCTTGTACTTTCTTCAATCATCTCAGATTACCAAGGCGCTTTTGTTCAAGAAAGATAAACAAATGATGGTATCTTAATTGCTTCAGAACTAATTGATTCAAGAAAAATAGAAGATAAGCCTAGCATTGTTTGTAAAGTAGACTTTGAAAATGCATTAGATAACATTAATTGGGGCTATCTTGATATAGTTATGGAGATATTTGGTTTTGGTAATGTTTGGAGAAGATGGATCATATGGTGTATCTCTTATGCAAGATTTTCTATTTTAATAAATGGTGAAGCTTCATCTATGTTCAAATCTCATAAGGGTATTAGGCAAGGGGATCCAATTTCACCCTTTCTTTTCATTATGGTGGCAAAAATTCTTTCTTTAATGCTCAAGAAAGCTGGTGAAGTTGGTCTTATTTCTGGCTTCAAGGTTTCTCCAGAGAGAACTATTAGGATTAGAAAAGTAACCTATAACTTATATGGAAAGTGCACAGTGTTGTTTTGCAACATATGTCGATCCACAGAGACTTGTGGAGTGCTATGTTGATTCAACATGTTCACAAAATCTGATTTCAAACTAAGAAGTAGCCAAAAGGTGTTGTTTTGTTGTCGATACGACAAGAGCAGATTGTAAACAAAGCTAGAGAGCACTAGGATGATTGAATTTACCTCCTAATCTTATTCTAAGGTAAGACAACTCAATTTATGCTCTTGTCCTTCCCTTGAAGGTCTTAGGTGGATAATCTATCAACTGATTTAGTAATTCTCCCCTAGTATTAGCTGTCTTCTTACAGTAATCATAGGCTAATTTGATCCATTATCTAACTCTTACTCCTAAATCCATGAAGCACATCAAGAACAATTACTGAAATTTGACTAACCTAGCATATGATTAAGGGTTTCATCTACACCCTATCAAAGTGAATTAGAACATAATAATATTCATTAAAACAGAATTGATTTATGCTAACAATTGAAACCCTAAAAATTCAGAAGACCTTTCTTACACAAAGAACAATTCTATTTTATGCCTCTCAAATCTCTTCTAACACTCACAAAATACAAATTAAATGCTCACCCACTAACAACAATGCCTGAATTCCTTGTCTCCTCTTTCAATTCGCCTCTGCAAATCATTAACTCCATGTCTTGATAAACCCTAACTTTATCTATCTCGAGCTCAGCTTCTAGGGTGATTGAGAGAAGCTAAAATCGAGAGAGCTAGATCTAGGGGAAGCGAAGGTAGCTGAGCTGGTGCTGGTGTTGTCGGGTGGAGAAGCTGATGGCTGATGTCTCTGCAAATGGATGGGTGGAGAAGAATAAAGAGAGAAAAAAATGGATAGGTGTTGTTTGGTTGCTGCTCGGCTAGGTGAAGGGAATAGGTGGCTAAGGTGTGAGGCAGGAGCAGCGAACTCTGATGTACGGCACGGCTAGGACATTGGATACAGCTGATAAATCAAATCCAACGGTTCAGGATGAAGCGGGATTGGATTCGGGTATGGGTTCGGATCTTGGATAGCTCAAGCCCATGTACTTGTAACAAATTGCAACTGATGCGCACGCGGGTTGAAACTTCTCTTCCACAGCCGCTAGTCTCCAATTTTCTGCTCTTTTGGCTCCTCAATTCATCCAAGCTTTATTTGGTACCTAAAAACACAAAGTTAATTAGTACAAGAATTTATTCTTGAAAACAAAGAAAACACATAATTTGGGATAATATCTGATTTTAAAGTGCAAAAGATGAGTTAAATGCCAATAAAAAGGTATAGAAATATGCAATATTTGGCACTCATCAAATACCCCCAAACCTGAATTTTACTTGTCAGTGAAACAGAAATTAAGAAATCATAACTATACCACTGTCGCTGGTCTCTAAAATGCATTTAGCGTATGCACTAAGCCTTTAAACCCCTAGCTAGGTGTCCCTGGTGGACAAGTTGTAGTCTCGTGAGGGCCTACCAGAGATGTACCCACAAAACCTTCTCCAACTTCAGAGCGTAAAAGAGTTTCAAGAATCCAAGGATCTATGAGGACATAGAGTTTCTGCATGCTAGTAACACGAAGTTAGAACTACCAAAGAACGCATTCTCATCCTTAAGATTTGAGAGAGAAATAACCATACCATATGAAAGAATTCGGGTTCGAGAGTAATCACAAGCCTCGACTTCTGCCTCACCAATAGGGTTTTATGATAATTGCACTCAAAAAGACCATTTTTTTAGTCTCTCATGTGTGCAGACAGGAATAAAGAGAGAAATCATGCACACGTTGATGGTGGGAAGGAGAACCTTCTGAAATAATTATTGGAGACTCCACATAATTGTGGGAATAAGAATCTTTTTATGATGATCTCTAAGAAAGGAAATCAACCATTTAGCAAGGATGGGAGTACTCACTAACCTTCACATCTGATCGGCAATCAACACCACTCTCACAGCATCCATTAAAATGTCTTCAATCTTCGGTCTTCAACTGTTGATGATGAACTTCTGAACTTCGAAAAAACTTGACAATTTGTAACTTTTCTCTTCAATTTCCTTGTTTCTTGGAATTTTCTTCTTGAATTCTTCTTCTTTACCATGGTGGTATCAAAAATAAACTAACCAAATAAACTATTTAATTTTTTTTAATTTTTTTTTGACATACATGAAATGAAAATAACAATAAAAACAATGAAACTACTAACTCCATGGATGAAGGACTTTATCACTCAATTCTTCACAACTTGTATTGTCTTGATTTCATAAACTTCATTGATTCTCATCTTATTTTCTTTTCTTTGAATTGGTGCATGTAAACCTTGGACTATTTCGACTTTTCATCAAATATTCTGACGTTTCTCTGCTCGTTGATGATGATGTGTTTCTATGGATCCGTTGATGTTGTCGAGAGAGAGAGTGAGTAGTGCTAATTTCTAATCAAACTACAAGAAGGAGTTTTCATCTTTGGATGTCATCCTCATGATTGACAAAATTAGCACTCAAGAGATCAAAAATAGTGTTGAAAGTGGTGCGAAGTTGGGTAGCTCACCATTCCTACCCGGAATTGACGTACGGTGTGACACACACTCTAAAAGATTTTTTAGAAAGTCACAAAAATTGAAGGTCGGTGCCTTGCTTGATGTCAAAATGGGTAGTCTCCACTATGTGTGATCGCAATTCTACTACCGAATATCTTTGCAGCACCTAATTCGCCCTCCGGTATGGTTAAATCCAACTTTAACGCTCTAATCAACTAAGAAACCCGATTGTGTTCTCCAGTACTTCCGATTTCAGTTATTTCGGTCAGACTTTCTATGTAAACATATCTAGAAGCATGCTAGTGACTCTAAGATCTCTAAAAGTTTGAGGTTTTATGTACATATTTACAAAGAGTTTTGAAAAATATTAATTTTTTAATAATTTTTTTTTTTTTGAATTAAGTAAGAAGACTAAAAACTTTGTATGCAAAACACACACCCAAACCTAAATCTAACATTTTCCTCAATTTTTCAACAGATGATAAGAATTTAAACAATCACATACCAAGAGAACTATGCTGAGTAAAGAAAAGGTTAGAGATTACAGGATGCACAAGGATGTTGCTAAACCATAAGTGGATGAATGCTTTGAAAGCAAACAACAAGAGCGCAAGAAAAAAAGTTTGGTTATCACACATAGAAACTATGCACAAAGAAAAAGAAAAAGGGAAAGAGGATGTATTTTTAGTCCATATGTATGTACACAAGTGAACTAGTTTAGTCCACATAGACGGGGTCTTCCAAGTCCATGGTATCAACTTTTGGTGGAAGATGCTCCAGAAATGGTTTCAATCTCTAACCATTGACCTTGAAGATATTCTTGTTTGTTGGGTTTTCAATTTCAACAGCTCCATGAGGAAAAACAGTACGTACCAAGAATGGACCTGACCATCGAGAACGTAACTTTCCTGGAAAAAGGTGCAAACGAGTGTTGTACAATAAAACTTTTTGACCCGGTGTGGAAGACTTGAGCAAAATGCGCTTGTCATGAAACACTTTCATTCTTTATTTGTACATTTTGGCACTATCATATGCATCATTTCTTAACTCTTCTAACTCATTGAGTTGAATCTTCCTTTGGGTGCCAGCTTTATCAAGATCAAAGTTCAGTTTCTTTATATCCCAATATGCATGATGTTCTAACTCTACAGGTAGATGAAAAGTTTTATCGTACGCAAGTCTGTAAGGGGACATACCAATGGGAGTCTTGTATGCAGTTCTAGAGGCCCACAAAGCATCATTTAAACGTAAAGACTAATCTTTCCTAGAAGGATTAACAGTCTTCTCTAGAATATTATTAATTTCCCTATTAGAAACTTCTACTTGTCCACTGGTCTGAGGATGATAAGGTGTTGCTACCTTATGAGTGATTCCATACTTGCGCAAAAGTGATTCAAAAGGTCTATTGCAAAAATGACTACCTCCATCACTGATTATTGCTCTAGGTGTTCCAAAGCGAGAGAAAATGTTTTCTTTAAGAAAAGAAAGCACAACTTTATGATCATTTGTTTTGCATGCAATGGCTTCTACCCACTTAGAGACATAATCAATAGAAACAAGAGTGTACAACTTACCTTCAGAGTTAGGAAATGGACCCATGAAATCAATACCCCACACATCAAACATCCCAACAATCAAAATGGGTTGTAAGGGCATCATGTTTCGTTTTGAGATACTTCCTAATTTCTGGCATCGGTCACAAGCAACACAAAAAGCATGGGTATCTTTAAACAATATTGGCCAATAAAAACCACTCTGCAAGATCTTTGCAGCAGTTTTCTTGGCGCTAAAGTTGCCTCCACATGCATGGTCATGACAAAAAGAGATGACATCCCTTTGTTCAGAATTGGGGACACATCTCCTAATGATTTGGTCTTGGCAGTACTTAAACAGATATGGGTCACCCCAAAGGAAATGTTTAACTTCAGCCAAGAATTTAAAATGGTCTTGCTTAGACCAATGCAAAGGCATTCTACCTGTAGCAAGGTAGTTCACGATATCAGCAAACCACGGAATTTCAAACACAAGCATCAATTGTTCATCAGGGAATGATTCTCTAATAAGATCGGATTCATCAACAAATTCAATATTCAACCTAGACAAGTGATCAACAACAATATTTTTCGACCCTTTCTTATCTCTAATTTCTAGGTTGAACTCTTGTAATAAGAGTATCCATCGAATTAGACGAGCCTTAGCATCTTTTTTATATAAAAGATATTTCAATGCAGCATGGTCAGAATATATGATGATTTTAGACCCTATCAAATAAGATCTAAACTTATCCAATCCAAACACAACAGATAGCAACTCTTTTTCAGTTGTTGAATAATTCATTTGAGCTTCATTAAGTGTTTTACTAGCATAGTAGATCACATAAGGGAGTTTGTCTACTCGCTAACCTAAAACATCTTCTACAACATAGTCAGACGCATCACACATAATTTCAAATGGTAAGGTCCAGTCGGGTGGTCTGACTATAGGGGAAGATATAAGGAGAGCCTTAAATTGCTCCCATGCTTCCTTACAAGCATCATCAAAGACAAATGCAACATCTTTTGCAAGAAGATTACACAAAGGTCTTGAAATTTTACTAAAGTATTTGATGAATCGGTGGTAAAAACCGGCACGGCCTAAGAATGATCTTATGTCCCTCACAGAACTAGGTTGAGGCAAGTGTTTAATGAGATCAACCTTGGCTTTATCTACTTATATTCCTTTTTCCGAGATGATATGCCCTAGAACAATGCCTGAGTCAACCATGAAATGACATTTTTCCCAATTCAAAACCAAATTATTTTCCTTATATCGAATCAGTGCACGAGTAAGATGATGCAAACATTCATCAAAAGAAGACCCAAAAATAGAAAAATCATCCACGAAAATTTCAAGAAACTCATATATCATGTCGGAAAATATGTTCATCATGTAACGTTGAAAAGTAGTGGGTGCATTACACAACCCAAAAGGCATACGATGATAAGCAAATGTTCCATAAGGACAAGTACATGTAGTCTTATGTTGGTCTTCGGGTGCTATGTGAATTTGGTTGAAGCCTAAATGGCCATCTAAGAAACAATAGTACCTATGTCTCGACAACCTTTCTAGCATTTGGTTAATGAAGGGCAGGGGAAAATGATCTTTCTTTGTTACTATGTTCAATTTTCTATAGTCAATACAAATTCGCCACCCTGTGGTCACACGGGTGGGGACAAGATCATTCTTTTCATTTTGAACTACAGTAATGCTAGACTTTTTGGGTACCACTTGAATGGGACTGACCCACTAGCTATCTGGAACTGGGTAAATGATACCCGCATCAAGCAGTTTCAAAATCTCACCCTTAACAACATCTCTCATATTGGGGTTAAGTCTCCTTTGCATTTCCCTTGATGATTTAGTGTTTTCTTCAAGATTTATGTGATGCATGCAAATTGTGGGACTTATACCTTTAAGGTCTGAGATGGTCCAACCTAAGGCCTCTTTATGTTCTTTAAGCACTTCTAAAAGTTTACTTTCCTGTTCTGTGTCTAAACATGATGCAATGATCACAGGAAAAGTATCAGAAGGACCTAAGAAAGCATACTTCAAAGTATTAGGTAATGGTTTCAAATCAAGCTTAGGTGGTTCATTAAGAGATGAGGCAGATTTGGAATCAAAGAGTGGAAGTGGTTCCACTTTAGTTTTCCATTTAACAATATCCATGGGTGGAACAGATTCAAGCAAATAGTGATTTTCACCAATGTACTTAGACTCGAAGAGATCTAAGTCAAAGTTATCTAAACATGATTGCAAAGGGTCCACTGACAAAATGTCAGGCAATGAGTCTTGGATCAAACTCTCAATCATGTTAATCTCATGCAAATATGTATCATCACAATCAATGGGTTGTTGACTAGTGTTAAAAATATTCAGTTCTACAGTCATGTTACCAAAAGACAATTTCAACACTCCATTACGACAATTTATGATAGCATTGGACGTCGCCGGCAAATGACATCCTAAAATAACCGGAATGTGATTATCTGGGTTTTGCGCAGGTTGAGTATCTAAGATGATGAAGTCCACAAGAAAGAAAAATTTATCAACCTTGATTAACACATCTTCAACAATGCCATGAGGGATTTTCACAGATCTGTCCGCTAATTATAGCATAACAGGAGTGGGTTTCAGCTCCCCAAGGCCTAACTACACATATACATAGTATGGCAAAAGATTCACACTTGCTCCTAAGTCTAGTAAAAATTTATCGGCCACATGGTCACCTATGGTGCATGTAATTATTGGACTACCTGGGTCTCTAAACTTAGCTGGAATCTTGTTTTGAATTATTGAGCTCACCTGCTCAGTGAGAAAAGCACGCTTATGCACATGAAGCTTTCGCTTTTGTGTGCACAGATCCTTCAAAAACTTAGCATAGGTGGGTATATGCATGATTGCTTCGAGAAATAGAATGTTTATGTTAACTCGTTTGAACATTTCCAAGATCTCGGTGTACTGGGTACCTCTTTTTTGCTGTACCAACCTTTGTGGGAATGAAGCAACAGGCACATGAGATGGTGCAGGGACATTATCATTGGAATTCTTAGAGTCATTCTCATGCTCAGATTCCTTTTCCACAACGGGTGTTTTCTGTGGAGTTGTATGCACTGGTGGGTCTGATCTAGACTCACTCGATGGTGGTACACCTACATTGTTCTCAATAACTTTACCACTATGAAAAGTGGTGATAGCATTCACATGAATATGTGAAGTTTCATTGCAAATTGAAGTACCTTCCTGAAATACATTCTTTGGATTTTGCTGGGGCTGACTAGGCAGTTTTCCTTTTTTATCTCTCATTCAATGCATCACAAATCTGACCCATTTTAAGTTCTAGACTTGTGAAACGTTAGTCGGTGGTCTTTTGAAGTTATAAAAGATTTTGGGCCAACAGACCGACACTGTCTTCAAAGATAGGCTTGTTCGGTATAGGGTACTGAGAGTGTGGTTGTACTTGGGGGTTTTTAGGATATGTGTATCCTTGGTTATTATTTGTTGTTCCCCCTTGTACAGACCCTTTATACCATCAAAAGTTAGGGTGATTCCTCCACCCTGGGTTGTAGGTATGAGAATAAGGTTTATTCTCTTGCCTATGGTATAGAGCCTTGGCTTGCTCGGTTTTAGACTCTTGAAATGCATGTAAGTCTGGACAACTGTCCACTAAGTGGTCTGAACCATGGCACGCGGCACAAGTGGCCATTTCAATTTGGTCACGGAGAGTAGGGGAAGTAGTTTTCACATTCTTCTGCAGTTCTAGCACTTCTACTCTCCTAGCCAAGGATGCGCATTTCCATCAAAGTCAGACTCGACATTAGATACAGGGTTAGTCCTTTTCGGTTCACAGATGGACTCTCACTGCTGAGTATTTTCATCAACTTTTATTAAGAAAGTCCAAGACTCATAAGCACTTTTGTCAATAAATGCACCATTGCACATTGACTCAACTGTGGTTCGGGTCCTGACATCTAGGCCTTCATACAAAATTTGCACAAGTCTCCATTTTTCAAAACCATGGTGGGGACATTGGAGCAATAATTCATTGAATCTCTCCAAATATTTTGCTAGAGTCTCTTCTTCTAATTACAAAAAACCATTTAGACTTTGACGAATTATCGCAGTCTTATGGTTGGGGAAAAACTTTTTGAAAAATTCTTTTGTGAGATCGTCCCATGTTCTAATGGACTGTGGTTGTAGGGCATGAATCCAGGACTTGGCTTTTTCTTTCAAAGAGAAAGGGAACAATCTCAGCTTGAGGGACTCTTCCGGCATTTGGTTACAACGCAGAGTCCCACAAATATCTTCAAAGTCTCTAACATTGTGATAGGGGTTTTCAGCATCAACCCCTCTAAACACGGGCAACATGTGAATTGTGCTTGCTTTCAGTTCAAACTGACTAGAATCAACTGGTAGAATGATGCAAGAGGGCTGACTTGCCCTTGTGGGGTACATGTAGTCCTTGAGACTACGGGGTTGGTTTTCATCACCCATTGTATCAGGTGGGTCTGGGCTTTCTACTGCAGAACTAGGTATGTCAAAAATATATTCTTGGCGGATTCTAACTAGTCGATTTGTTTGGTCTCTAAAAGACACAATCATAGCCTAGCTAGTACATCAAGCATGTTATAACACCCAGACAATCAATTCAGGGGAAGAAAATACTCATGCACATCAAAATAGGGGTTGGAGGCCAAAAACAGGCTAGTCAATGAGTAAATCAGGGGGGAAAAGATTCAAATGAACCAGCAGCTAGCTTTCCATGCACACAAAATTGAAGGCTGTTGAATGTAAAAAAATTACACAGCAAAAACTTGCTTAATAGATTGTCCAAGTAACAGATATAGCACACTCAGGGTGCAGCATGGGCTGGGATATTAGCTAGTTTGAACAATTATTCAAGGTGCACAAGAACTGCATATGCTCACTCAAGGTGAAGCATGTGCTGTGTGAATGTGTTAATCAACAAGCTTGGCATGTGAATATGGAATTACAATACTAAGAAGTTACAGCACAGATTGACATCAACTGGTGTGGTTTACATCAACTGGGTTAGTTGACCTCAAGTTTGAGCACAGATCATGCACAATATCAGCAAACTTGGTTAACAGCTAAGTTTTCTAACCAAATTACAGCTCAAATATTACAAGTTTAAACAGTTGCAGGTTCCAAAATCAGTTTACATATTATGCTTAGCAGATTTTAGAGATAATGGAGTATGAATTTGACCAACCAGTTTTTCAGCCACAATGGCTATGTTGTGCTGTTCTTTTTATGCTTTTCCTTGGCTTGGCTTGGCTTGGCTTTCACAATAGCTTTGCAGGTACCTGTGAGCTCAAAGGAAAGATTCAGCAACCAGAATTGCACAGATGAAGCAAGGGTATAACAACCAACAGATGAGAGATACAGGAAATTGAAGACTGCAAATGCAGCTAACTTCAGGTGAGCTTGGC
Source organism: Papaver bracteatum (assembly GCA_023529315.1). Taxonomy (NCBI): domain Eukaryota; kingdom Viridiplantae; phylum Streptophyta; class Magnoliopsida; order Ranunculales; family Papaveraceae; genus Papaver; species Papaver bracteatum. Next base: position 278,956 of record JAJJWX010002367.1, read on the forward strand.
AGTGATGCAGTTCATGCTAATAGAGTGATTATGCAGATGACAATGCTTAACAGCAAGGTAGAAACAAAAAAAAACTACATATTGCAGGGAGAAAGAAGATAAAAGAAACTTACAGGACTATGATGCACTTAACCGAAACAATGCTACTGAGTTAAAGCTACAAGATTTCTGACTTATCTCTAAGTTATGCTAGCAATGAACAATTACTAAAAGGTATTTTACAGGGAATGAAACTTGCAAAGATTACAGCAAACTGAGAGATATAGTATGAGATGCAAGATGAAAATAATGCAATGACTGAAATATGCTAAAGAAACTATCTAGGGAGTCTCACAATTCATACTTGACACTACTGCAATGAAATGCTGAAAAAAGTGATGGCTAATATTGTGAAGCTAACATGCAGTTTCTGAATGCAATGAGAGAATGCACAATGCAACATATACAGATGGATTCCACTAAGCTGCAAAATGCTATTATACTAAGAAGTAACTAACCTAACTGAAAAAGTTACAGCTAGAAATGCAAGAGTAAAATGAAGTTTGTGAGAAAAGCTAGAGCTAAGTTATAACTACAAGAGAATGAAGAAAAGATGTTTACTTTAACCAAAGAGAACTGAAAAAGTGCAATATAGAAATAAAGATTGCAACTACTACTAGCAACAGGGTGCAGGACAAACAATGATGCAAATAACTAAAGATTTCAGCTAGGTACAAAATTTACATCTAGAAATGCTACTAAGTTACATATGATTAAAGGCTTCAAAATCTAAGTTATTACAAACTATGCAAGCTATTAGATGATGCGGATGACATACAATGATGCAAATGAACTTTAAGATGAAGCAAAACAATGATGCAGTTAACTTATCTGAAACAAGATGTAGAATGTATAAACAGATGGACTAAAATATAGGAATAAGATACCTACACAAACAATGATGCTAGTGTGGTGATGAACTAAAATTAAAAACTACAGCAAGTATCACAATGCTAAGCTATAAAATGCAATATGCAGTAAACTGAGAAAGTTAAGACCAAACTAGATGCAAATATGTAACAGAAAGTTGATTGACTGAAACTGAAAGTTACAACCAATGAACTGGGAAAGCAAGCAAGAGAAAAACTAACAAATAAACTACAAATTTTAATGATCGATAAACAACAACAAACTAACAGGTGATGAGAAGATTACAACAACAACTAAACCAAAAGCTATAACTTAAAGAAAGCTAGAAAGCTACAGCATACAAGACTACTCAACTTATAGTGACTGAAAACTAAAGAATTCAAAAAAATATATACAGGACTAAACTAAAAACCAATAAAGTAAACTACAGATTCAACTACACTTCCAGCAAGTCCCCGGCAGCGGCGCCAAAAACTTGGTAGGATTAGAAAAGTAACCTACAACTTATACTGTAAGTGCACAGTGTTGTTTTGCAACACAGGGCAAGCACAGGTCGATCCAAAGAGACTTGTGGAGTGTTATGTTGATTCAATATGTTCACAATATCTGATTTCAAACTAAGAAGTAGCCAAAAGGTGTTGTTTTGTTGTCGATACGACAAGATGATTTTCAAATGACTAAAATGGTAAAACTGAATGTAAATCAGATTGTAAACAAATCTAGAGAGCACTAGGGTGATTGAATTCACCTCCTAATCTTATTCTAAGGTAAGACAACTCAATTTATGCTCTTGTCCTTCCCTTAAAGGTCTCAGGTGGATAATCTATCAACTGATTTCACTAATTCTTAGCTAACTAGATTTCACTAATATTATCACTAGTATTAGCTGTCTTCTTACATTAATCACAGGCTAATTTGATCCATTGGCTAACTCTTACTCCTAAAGCCATGAAGTACATCAAGAATAATAACTGAAATTTGACTAACCTAGAATATGATTAAGGGTTTCATCTACACCCCAGCAAAGTGAATTAGAACATGATAATATTCACTAAAACAGAATTGATTTATGCTAACAATTGAAACCCTACAAATTCAGAAGACCTTTCTTACACAGAGAACAATTCTCTTTTATACCTCCCAAATCTATTCTAACACTCACAAAATACAAATTAAATGCTCACCAACTAACCATCAATGCCTGAATTCCTTGTCTCCTCTTTCAATTCGCCTCTGCAAATCATTAACTTCATGTCTTGAGAAACCCTAACTTTTTATATCTCGAGCTCAGCTGCTAGGGTGATTGAGAGAAGCTAAAATCGAGAGAGCCAGAGCTATGGGAAGCGAAGGTAGCTGAGCTGGTGCTGGTGTTGTCGGGTGGAGAAGCTGATGGCTGATGTCTCTGCAAATGGTCGGGTGGAGAAGAAAAACTGATGGCTCTAGTTTTTGGTCGGGAGGAATAAAGAGAGAGAAAATGGACAGGGGTTGTTTGGTTGCTACTCGGCTAGGTGGCTAAGGTGTGAGGCGGGTTCAGCGAACTCTGATGTACGGCATGGCTAGGACGTTGGATGCAGCTGATAGATCAAATCTAACGGTTCAGGATGAAGCGGGCTTGGATTCGGGTATGGGTTCGGATCTTGGATAGCTCAAGCCCATGTACTTATAACATATTGCAACTGATGTGCATGCGGGTTACAACTTCTCTTCCACACCCGCTAGTCTCCAATTTTCTGCTCTTTTGGCTCCTCAATTCATCCAAGCTTTATTTAGTACCTAAAAACACAAAGTTAATTAGTACAAGAATTTATTCTGGAAAACAAAGAAAACACATAATTTGGGATAATATCTGATTTTAAAGTGCAAAAGATGAGTTAAATGCCAATAAAAAGGTATAGAAATATGCAATATTTGGCACACATCAAAAACTATGATTTAATATTTACAATTTGTAGATGATCTCATTGTCTTCTTAGATGATTCAGCTGAGCAGGTAACTAATCTGAAGAATATTCTCTTTGGTTTTGAGCTTGTGTCTGGTCTTAGAGTAAATTTCAAGAAAAGTGGAATTACTGGAATTGGCTCTAACAATAATGGTCATCTTTGTGCTGATATTTTTGGATGTGATCTGGTTCATTTGCCTATTAATTATGTTGGCATTCCATTAGGAAGCAAATAAAAGTGCAAACCTATTTGGGATGTGATAATCCAGAAAATCCAACAAAAATTAGCTATATGGAAGAAAACCTATCTCTCAAAAGGCTAAAGATTGATAATGATAAATAGTGTTTTGTCAAGCCTTCCCATATACTATTTAACAATGTTTCAGATGCCATGATCTGTAAGGAAGACCATTGAGAAGATTATGAGGAATTTCTTCTAGGGTTCTACTTCAAATACTAAGAAGAAAAGATGGGTTTTATGGAAAAGAGCAACTATCCCAAAACACAGAGGAGGTATTGGCATAAAGAAATTAAAGTTGGTTAATAAAGCTCTCCATTGTAAATGGATTTGGCGTTATGGTGCAGAAAATAAAGCTCTGTGGAGAAAAATCATTCACCAGAAATTTGGAGGTAATGTCAATTCTTTCTTACCAAACTCAAGTTCAATATCTGTTGGTCATAGCTTGTGGGATGATTTCCTTAAGTCCAAAGAACACATAATACAAAACACTGTCCTCAAAGTTAACAGTGGTAATAAAATCTTGTTGTGGGAAGATAAGTGGATTGGTAATCTTCCTTTAAAATGTTCCTTCAAAACTCTATACAAAATTTTAAGAAAGAAAAAAGCAACTGTTAAAGACTTCATTTCCTCTAGTATGGCCTGGGATTTTGATTTCTCAAGAAATTTGAGAGCAAATGAGCTAGGTGATGTTATTTCTCTTTTACAATTATTGGGAGATCCTTTTGTGGTACTGGGTTCAGCTGATGAAGATGACCAAAGGAAACGGGAGCTAGGTGATGATTTCAGTGTTGTAAACTGTTACGATTAACTTGATGTGAACGGTTTCTTATCTTTTCCTCATAAGCAGCTTTGGAACCCAAGAATCCCACTTAAAGGTTTCATTTTTGGTACAGACTCTTTGCTTTAATAGAGCTCCAACTAATGATTATTTGGCAAGAACTAGTTGGTCAAATATAAGTAATTTCATTCTTTGTAACGAAGAGTTGGAGACTAATGAGCATCTGTTCTTACACTGTAAAGAAACTTCAAAGGTATGGAGTTACTTTTTGACAGTTTTTGATTGCAGTGGGCTTTCGCTGAAAATGTTAAACTTACTCTTTGGGAATGTCCATACAAAAAGGGAAATGACATGAAAAATAAGCTTTGGGGTCTTATTCCTTTTGCAATTTGGTGGACCGTATGGAAGGAAAGAAACGATCGTTTGTATCGAGGCAAGAGAAGCAGGAATTGGAATCAGCTAATCATTTCCATTAAGTGTACTTTGTTTAAGAACGCGCAATTTGGGATACCCAATCTAATTGGGGGATATAGATACATGACAAAAATGGTGTCCCAATAGCAATTCTGGGTGACCCCCTATGTAATTATTTTTTTAATTCCTAATCTAGACCTCACTTATCCTAATTAGTGATTAATTTTAATTAGTAAAAATGTTAAGTATTAGTTATAAGATTAAGTTAGTGTTTTTATTTGTTTTTGGGTGAGTGAGGTGAGTGTAGAAGGAGGGAATTTTTTTGATGAAAATGGATGATGATTGTGAAGAGAGAATTGTTGCTGCTGAATCTTTAGCTCAACTACAACAACAAGCATATCTTCAATTTTCGGTTAATGATAACAACTCACAATTGCAAGTTTTTGTGGAACCAACACCCTTCAATGATGATTTTTACGAGTAAGGAGAGTTGTTTGAAGAACCTACACAAGAAAGTAAACTTGCACAACATACAAGCATCCCCAACACACAGGTAAAGCTGTTGAGAGGTTAAAAATTGGATTTTTTCTTTGAACCCCCATTTTTTCATCTGAAAAACCTATGTACCGGCATTGACGATGTATGAATACAATGCCAGAACTTTCAATACCGGCATAGTATTTATTGAACGACCATGCCGGTAGTAGAGTATCCCTCATTTCGAAACCAAAACTGGCATAGAATTCAAACAAACAACTATGCTGGTACTGCATGAAAAATATACAGGAAGCAGTGTCTTCCAAAGTTGAATACCAGCATAGAAAAGTTAATTAAAAAGAATGCCGGAACTGCAAGTCTTGTCAGAAAAAAAAAATCGCCTGAAGTGATGAAGATCATGCCGGAATTGATGAAGACCATGCCGGAAAATGGAGGCGGCATGCTTGGTAACTAACATTCAATGTCGTAACTAAGTGTCGGCATGCTCGATAGAAATCTATCAATGCTGGTACTCAAGTGAATTTTCTTTTTCAAGCTTATGGATACTTTACATCATGTGCCGGCATAGAAATTCAAGCAACATATAATGTTGGTAGCAGTGCCGACATGCTCGAGAATTAAATTATTGTGCCGGTAGTGGGCTGAAAATCAGAAGCAAAAACATCAAAACGGACTGAAATTCAATTTTATCATAGACAGGGTCGAACACATCCGGGAAGGGATACGCCCACCGGACACCCCCCCAGACCACCTGCGTAAATTCAAATCAATGTCGTGTATTCAACCTAAATTTTATGCCGGTATTGATAACAAATTCCAAGGGTTTTCCTGTATACTTAAAGTGGACTGTCGGCATACACGAATAAATTCAAATCAATGTCGTGACTAAATACCGGCATTGTATTCATTATATATTGAATGTCGTAAACTAGTACTGGCATTGTATTCATACTAAAATCGATGCCGGCACTCTCTGAAACTCAACTTTGGGGTTCGCGATTCTGACGATTCTAACCCAAACCCAATGTTATAAATCGATTTTGACTTCGATTGGGTATCTGATTTCTTTCTTGGATGCATGGTTATGATTCGGGTAGGTTAATCGACGAGAAATTTTTGAATCATCGTCGATGAAGAACGGATGAAGAACAATGAAGAAGAAGATGGAAGAATTTTCTTTTCTAAAAACTAAACATAGCACTACCGAAACTGAAATGGGGGATATAAGAATTTGGTTTTTGGTTTTTGATTTTAAAGTTTTAGGGAAAAGGGTATTTTGGTATTTTCATAATAAAAAGTCCCTTATCAGCCACCCCTGGTTGGGGGAAGTAATCAGTATCCCCCAATTGTGCATTCTTGTTTAACTGGGGTATGCCTCATAAGATCTTTGAAGGCTTTTCTTTGAGTACTCTTATTAGCAATTGGACTGCTTTTGTTGGCAGTTAATATATTGAATCCTCTTGTATTTTTGATACTTTCCCTCACTTTTTAGGTGACGGTAACTCTTTTTATAAAATTTACCCTTTTTTTATTAAAAAAAGAAAAAGAAAAAACATTTATATGTATGGTATGGCGACCTAAAGTTCCCGCATCATGGGAAAAAAGGTATTGCGAAGAAGAAAAGGCAATAAAATCCATGGATTGGGATGGTAAGATTATAAGATATCTTTGGATTGGGACGCTTCTTCCGCTGACGAGGCGTGAGAAAAGGAAAAATTCAATTATGTAACATTGAGGCGTTAGAAAAGGCAAAATTCAATTGTGTAACATTGTAATAAATTTTGTTGTCGGAACTTTTTTTTAAGCAAAGTAGAAACTAGATTAGATCATTAAATCATTGCTCGCGTTATTGCGAGTTACATTGTGCGACGTAGAGAGGAATTCATAGTCTTTGAAAAGTAAATTAAACAATACAGACGCGATATTAGTTTGGTTGTAGATCGCATATCCCCTTTGACGTCCTTCCTTTGCCAATTCATCTGCCACCTGGTTGCCCAGTCTCCCTATGTATCTAAACTTACACGTGCTGAATTTGTTTGCTATTTCTTTCACATGTTCCAGTATTTTTTGACATTGCCAGTTCATTTTCACCGGGATTCCGTCCAGAAAGTTGATCACATCCTGGTTGTCTCCTTCCAATACTATCTGCTGAAGTCTTTTTTGATCTGCCCATTCGATCGCCTCATGTGCTGCCATACTCTCTGCCATAATTTTCGATGTAGCCACTGCCCGAATGCTGGTTGCTTCCCCAAAGGATCCCGTCTGATCTCTGTCAATGAACCCCAAGCCCACTGTTGTGTCACCCTCCTTGTAAGAAGCATCGAAATTTATTTTAGTTGTACCTGTTGTTAGTGATGACCACTTCGGTGGTTGATTTCCTTTCACATTCGTTGTTTGCCCCATATTTTGTTGCAGCAGTATTGATCTTTGGACCATAACCTCCTCTTCTATCACCCTGAGCAGCTCCATATTGGTATGTTTCTGTTCTTTGAAAACCAAATCACATCTTGTTGTCCATATATTCCATGCCACAATATTCCACAAACTGTTGCCCACTGATCCATCTTGTTGTCCCAAACTAGAGTATTTTTAAACCATGTTTTTATCCAAGAGTGTAGGTTTTGACCATTTCTAACTATAGTAGTAGTTCCTAGTCCAAACCAAACTGATCTAGCAAAAGGGCATTCCATAAGGAGATGGTAAATTGTTTCTCTCGCTGATTCACACATAGGACACCTATCAGTCTCAATTGTAATTCGGGTTGCTAGTATATCCCTAACCGGCAAGCAACCAGTGATACATCTCCACAGAAACAATTGTATTTTCGGGGTAGTCTTAATTTTCCAAATTTTTTGAAGAAGGTTTGTAGTATGGTTTATCTCCCTCGTTCCTTCTAAAGCCAAATAGGCACTTTTTGTGGAAAAAATGTCATCCTTGGTTAGACTCCATCTCAGGACGTCTGAATTATCTGTTGGTCTAATGCAACTAATAAGGTTGACAATTTCAGGATGAAATAAGTTCCCCAAAAGATGTATATCCCAATATTTAATTGAGTGATTCCACAACTGCTCTAATTTTTTAAGATCTAGCTCTTCCACCAGGTTTGATTCCGACTGCAGGCATCTCGTAAGGCCAGGAACCCATTGTGTTTCCCAAATGTTAGTTTCCGAATTAATATGGATGTCCCAGATCCCATGTTTCCTTGGATTATTTAATCCCCTCTTGATCCCACTCCAAGAAAAAGATCCCGATTTTTTTGTGTTACCCCTAAGAGGACACGACTTAGGGAAATAGATTGATTTGTAAATTGTTGCCCACAGGGCATCAGGTTGGGTGACTAATCTATAAGCTAGTTTGGTGTTCATTGCCTCATTTACCTTTTTCATATTTTTAAATCTCAGGCCTCCCTTTTGTTTGGATTTGTTAATAGATCTCCAAGCTTTAATACACATTCCTCTTTTTCCTTCCTTCTTTCCCCACCAGAAATCATGTTGTAAACTCATAAGAGTCTGTATAGTTTTAGCTGGTAGTGGGAAGCATGTCATTTGATAAATGAGAGCCGCATCCAAGGTCGATTGAACCATTATCGATCTACCAGATTGGTTCAGAGTTACTCCTTTCCATCCCTTTAGTCTTACCCTGAATTTTGAAATGAGATTATCAAAATTCTGGTGCCTCGTTCTTTGAAAAAAAAAAGCGGTGTTCCTAGATAAGATTCTTTTAGGTTCATATTTTTCATTCTAAGAGTCCTTGTTAAGATTCTGCTGAATTGTGGAGGAAGATTTGGGGTATGGAACACTCTGGATTTATCCAAATTTATCATTTGCCCTGAAAAGGCTCCAAAGTCAGCCAGGATCTTCATTAGGTGTCTTGATTCTCTCAGGTCATCCTTTGTGAATATGAGAATGTCATCAGCAAACAGGAGGTGAGAGATAGATGGGCTAGCCTTGGCTACCTTAATGCCTGTTATTTGCTTCTTGGTTTCCGCATTTAGGAGCATTCGAGATAGGACCTCCATACATATAATAAACAAATATGGCGAGAGAGGGGCCCCCTAGCGGATTCCCCGAGAGGGGTAGAAGACTTTTTCTAGCGATCCATTTAACAGCACAGAGATCGCGGTCGTGCTAATGCATTGGTAAATCAGATCGCACCATTTTTCCGAGAAGCCCATTTTCTTGAAGACCTTTATCAGAAAATTCCATTCAACTCTACCAAAAGCCTTGATCATATCTATTTTGATTCCTTGATATCCCAGCTTACCCTTCTTCCTTTTTTTCATCGCATGAGTTATCTCATGAGCTATAAGAATGTTATCAGAGATCTGCCTTCTAGGGACAAAAGCGGCTTGGTAAGGCGAGATGCATGAGTTTAGGTGGGGTTTAATTCTGTTGGCCAAGATTTTTGAAATTATTTTGTAGATGGTATTACAAAGGCTAATGGGTCAGAAATCACCTGGGCAGGTGGGGTTTTCTTTTTTGGGTATGAGAGTTAGGAAAGTTTGGTTGAGCTCTTTGAGGATGAATCCAAATTCGAAGAAGTTTTTAACAAGATTAGTCACTTCTTGCCCCACAATCGACCAGCTTTTCTGGAAGAAAATTGTTGGGTACCCATCAGGACCCGACGATTTAGAGGGATGCATTTCAAAAACAACCCCTTTGATTTCTTCAATAGTTGGCGTAGCTGTGAGAACTAACTTGATCTCTTAAGTTACCCAGGATGGTATTAGATCCAAAATCTGTTCCTCCTTTTCAGTTTCCATATCCCCCATGGAGGTTGATATCTCTTCAAAATGACTTTTGAGAATTTCAGCAATGTCACCGAAAGTGTCCTTCCATTCTCCATTAGAATCTTTCAATTTTGAAATTTTGTTTCTCCGAAATCTACTCACAGTTTTGGTGTGAAAATATTTTGTATTCCTATCTCCCAATTTGATATCCTTTTCTCTCGATTTTTCCTTCAAGAATTGTTCCTCTATATTTGTCCATTTATCCAGTTCCATCAATAGAGATTTCCAACGGGTCCTTGATCTGTCATCATGACTCGATGTTTGGTAACATTTGTCCAGTTCAAACTTGGCATTCCTTATTTTGGTTGTAATATTACCAAAAACACCTTTGTTCCATTCTTTTAGGACCGGTTTAAGATTTTTGAGTTTAGATATAACGCGGAATCCTGGAGAGCCAGGGATGAACCTTCCCAAGAATCAAGAATAAGGGGGAGGCAAGATTCGTCTTCATACCACATGGCTGGAAATCGAAATGGTTTGAACCCGGTAGCAGTTTCTCTACCCATTAGAAGCAGAATAGGGCTGTGATCGGAGCCAATTGGCGGGAGATGGGTAAGGAAATCTTCCGTATAAGTTGTTAGACAATTAGCATTAACCATTGCCCTGTCTAGCCTTTGTTCAATATGACCCTCATCTCTATAATTCGACCAAGTAAATGGGTTTGGACTTTCAAAACCCAAATCTATCAGCCCAGTTTCCTCCACCATCGCAATAACTTCCGCAACTTCAGAAGATTGGCCCTCATTGCCTCCTAATTTCTCTATTGGGTTGAAAATGATGTTTAGATCTCCTAGTAAAGTCCATGGCATCTCCCTAGCTTGGACAGCAACAGTTTTGATAAACTCCCAAAGGCCCGTTTTTGTTACATGATAAGGGATCCCATAAAAGAAAGTAAAAAGACATTCCTTTCCTGACTTTTCATCCATTATCAAAGCATTGATCATATTCTTGTTACTTTGTACTACTTCCAGCTTGATATTATCATTCCATCCTAATGCTTGTCCTCCAGCTATACCTATAGGTGGGACCAACCAACAATTCTTAAACTGGCATCGCTTAAAAAGCGAGATAACATATCTATCCTTAGCTTTAGTTTTAGAGAGGAAAACTATGTCTATCGAGTTGTTAAACACCATATCCACCAGAGTGTCCCTCGGTAACTTTTTCCCTATACCTTGTACATTCCAAGCTAAAGCAAACACCATTTCAATGTAAAAGTAATGATTGGTAGTGCAAATAGAGTTTCTAGTATCAGTTCTAGTGTATTCGTGGTTGTATCAGGATATGTCCCAATAAAGAACACCAAAAAGAATCCTAAGCTCCTTCTCTCCCGACCAAATACCCAATCTAAGCAGCTGGACGGAACCCCAGTTCTGCTTCCGAGCTAATCCACCCAGTTGGGGGACAAAAAACCACTTAAGCTGATGATGCAGATCAAGTCTATCACGCTGATCAGAATTTTCCTTGGTGATGTTAAACTTAGCACAGAATAAGGTCTGAGTTATAGCAGTATAACTCTAGACGAGTATACAAGAAATGGAACTTGTTCAGATGAAAAAAGAAAATATGTTGAGAGTTGGGTTGATTAAGGATGGATGTATGGGTTTGGGTCCATACCAGATAATCAACAAAGTTAATCTTTTTTATAACAGCAGTACATTCAGGCAATTGAGAGGAGGCACTATTGCTGATACACACAAGACTATCCCTACTCCACCATAAGTGCTTCTCAGTATACACATCATCAGTACAATTAAACGCATGAGAGGAGGTACTAATAGTGTAGTAGACATGAGTAGAACTACTGGTTATTGCTAGGATTCTAAGATATACCCCAGTAGTACCGTTAGACACACGGTGGTAGGTACAGTTTCTAATGGGCACTCTAGTTTTTCGACCTTGGTTTCATAGTTTCCCTTCCCAAACATTAAAAGTGCCTTTACAAACTGCAGAATAGGTACTATGGGTACACAAAACACAACTTAAACCCTTACTACGGGAGCTGAAAAGTCTAACAATTACTCTAACAGTACTAACAGTTGTTAACAAACAAGATGGAGCGGCTGTTGCACAGGTGGTTGTCGCGGCCCATGACTGAATTCTTCCCAAAAAGATGAGCAAACACTTATCCACTATTATCAATCTTGTATCCAAGTCCAATTATTTTCCCCCTTGCCGCAATCCTTATTTCTACAGACTTCATATTCACAAAACCAGTTGATTTGGTTACTGGACTTGTTGTAGCCTTCTTCTTTCACAAACTTCACTTATCTTCCAGTTCTAATGATGCAGTGTCCCCTAGTCAAACCAGAATACTTTCTTACTATAATCAGAAACGAATAAGTGCTTCCATTAGTAAATAGTAACAATATAACTTTTGCAGTTCGAGTAGTAGCCAAAGAGTAACCAGTCTTAGTGATTTGATTAGTATAGATAGATGATGAATGATTAAACTCTCTCCTTATAGGGAAGTTCTTCTTCAAATAACAAAAATGGTTGGATAAACAGTAAGAGAAAAATTTGAAAGTGGAGAGAAGGTGAGGGATGTATACCTGATCTACAGTGAAGTGAAAGTTTTCGGGGATAGAGTCCATCCCATCTGCCTGAGCATTTTCAGTTAGGTGACCTATTCCAACGTACGCTTCAACAAGAGTAGCTAGGTTTGATATATCCATATTATTGTTTTTTTTTTGTAGATCTGGTGTGGAAAAAGGTGTAGATGGACATGGTCGATCTGGGTAAGCGGTGGATGATTCGTTTTTGCTCTGTTCTCTAATTGCTGAAGTTGCACAAATTTTTTAGGATGCCTTCCTCCCTTCGTTGCTTTATTTATTGTCGTACCACCACCAGTTTCCAATATTTCATTAAGATCGTACATGAGGGAGTTTTCTACATCTTTGATGTTTGCTTTACCTTTGCCTCTGAAGCGTCTGGTAGTTGGAGGTGGTTTTCCCGGAGCTGTTATGTTGTAGTCTCCATCAATGATTTGAACTTTCTTTGCTCTTCGATTAGCCATTTCATCCCCAGGGATTGATTGAGTATCCCCAATGATCTGTCTTAAAATTTGTTGTTGAGAAGCTAAAATATCAGGACTTATTAAAGACGCAGACATCCCCATCATCTCGTCGATGTTAACAGCTTTAGAAGGGATAATGTTCACCTGAGAGCTTCTATCTTTACCAACAGGGGTACCAAAAAGAACTGGTGTATGGTTGAACAGATTAAGGGAGAAATGGTTTTTTTCAAAATGAGTTCTCGGGTTAACTGCCAAATCAATTTTGGTTGGGTTATCTCTGGTGGGGTGTGGTTTTTTTGAGGCTAGGTGGAGGTCATTTTCAGAAGGGTTGATGGTATTGATGTTGTGGTGGGGGTGAAAGTAACCTGGTAGGGAAAATGATGGGGGCATGATTCCATGTTTAGCAAACCCAGGAGGGTAAGTGATCGCTTCTAGTGGCTGGGCTAGATCGGATGTCGATTCGAAATTTTCTCCGATCTGAGCTTGGACTTGACTGTGGTGGTTTAACTGAGTTTGAACTGATGACTAGGTATGGTGATAGTCATTGATTAAACCATCAGTGGCACCACTTCCCGATCCCCACAGAAACTGACGCAAAGGAGTATAATCATATCATGGCCTTTTTTGGATTTGAGAGAGTTCAAGTTGTGAGTTGGCTCCATGTTGTCTCTGCCTTATCCTATGATTCAAAGGCAATTATTGGCTTATCACTCGTTCCGTGACCTCGACATCGTCTTCAGGTGTCATCTCTGGTGCATTCATGGAAAATCCAGGGTTGTGAATGATCGGTGGTTGATTTTGATGGCCATTGAGGTGATCTACCAGCTCTTGGGGGATTGGATGACCCACAACACACCTTTCTTGAGGGTGGTCTATGACTCTGCATATGGAACAGATTCTTCTAGGAATTTTATCAAACCATAGCACGAATTTTGTTTCCATTCCTTCGATTGTCAGCTTCACTCTTCTCGGTATAGTTTTTTTCATATCCATTTTCACGAGAGCTCTTACTGATCTTCTTTTATCCGCCGGGAAGCCATTGTCAGGGTCCATAAGTTTTACATCTTCACCTATTCTTCCCGCGATGAGTCTTGGTACTCCATTGAAATGGTGGTGAGCATGTAGCTTATTTATATTTGCCCAGAGATATTCAAACTGAAAACAAACCTCTGTTGCCGGGATGTTGCCGTGTATCATTCGGATCTGCATCAGGTGTACCTTAAAATTCCATGGACTCACCCTCGCTACGTAACCAACATCATCTCTAGAGTTCAGAGTGATTACCAATTTGTTCTTTATTTTGTTTTCAGTCGGAGCTATATGAAGAACTGCTGGTTTATATTGAAGTCCAAAGATTTCTTTACAGTCTGCGTTAATGGTTGACTAAGAGTACATGTATGGACAATTGAGTTTAGCAACTACCATTTGTTGAAGGTTTTCTTTGCATTTTTTAGCTGTTTTTGCATCAATCATTAAGGTATATTCAAGTTTATCTATGAGGTTTAAGTTGGTTGCTAGTTTTGAAGACATTGATGATATTGCTTATGAAACTGAGGTAGCCATTTGGGGTGGTTTCTGGAAGTGTAAACGACTAAGTAAACTGCATCTTACTTTCCAGAAATTGGTAGAAAAGTTTACAGTGCTTTGGAGAATTTTATCAATGAGGTTCATCCACAGTAGCCATTGTTGTACTCCAATCTCCATTAAGACCGTCGTGTGAGCATAACAGGTACACATTAACTTCACTGTAAAGAAATATGGTGGAGTGAAGTCGCCGAGAATGCGGGGGAGAAAGATCTGGGTACAAAAGGTAGAGATCTAAGATCAGCAGGTTGAGGAAGGTTTATTATCTGTGCATGCGCCGAATACAAAGTAACTCCTTCTAAAAATGCTCAGAAGATTAGACATTTATCTCCCTGATAATCTTGGATTCACTGAGCTCAGAGCATCTCCAATGCAAGGGTTGAAGGTCTTAAAATAGCATGACACATAGGATTTAAGACCTTCCCCACCAAGTTTTCATCTCCAACACAAGGGTAAAGGTCATAGAGATATATGACATGGCTAAGTGGGGGTAATGGAGAAAGTAGAAATAAGACTTTCTTCATGACCTTGGGTCTTAGGTCCACATCATCACTTTGTCTCTAAATTCAAATACAAAAGTGTGGGTAAGACCTTGAAGATTGGAGATGGACTTTAGGTCAAAAATTTTATCTTTACTTATTTTTGTCTTTTGGAAAATAACCCACTAAAAAAAGGTAATAACAAGACTTCCACCTAGGATGACCTTGACCCTTTGCATTGGAGATGCTCTCAGGAGTTAAGAGTGTTAGTTCATCTAGAAAACAGGTAGAGTCAATTAATATGGTAGATTAAAAGCTCAACTTTAAAAAGCAGAGTCAATAAAGAACACAAATAAAGAAGTAATAAGATAATCAAACAAAAGTGTAAGAAAAACGAAAAGAAATAAGGGGGGAGTTAGACAAACTGCAAAGTCACTCCAGGTTAGAGAGGTTGCAAAGAAGAAGATCCACAGGAGAATTTCACAAGAGAATTCCAAACCCAAAAAAGTCAAAAAGCGTCGGCCAAAGTCAAGGAGAGAGGTGTTATTTAAAAAAAAAAAAAAAAAACATGATTTCCTAAGGGAAGTCGGGAGCGAGTTTGCTCTAGCAGCACTAGAACTAGCAGCGCTTAGGCCGTTGGATGTTGTGGAAGTGATGTCAGCAGAAGAGAAAAAACATGCCATGACATCACTTCCACAACATCCAACGGCCTATTTTGCTGCTAGTTCAAAATTTTGCTCTAGCGCTGCTAGAGAAAAATATTTTCCAGGGAAGTCTTGCTCACAATCTTTCCTTGGCATCTGACTACTTTTCGTCTTGCTCAAAATGTCAGCTACTAGGGCTTAAACGCCATTCGGATACTTGAACAAGCTGTAGGAACTGCTCTTAGCATACCCTTAAATTGCTTAACTTGTCTCTCCCTATCAGGCAACCCTAAAGTAGAACGAAAAACCAAAACAACATCCTGCAAAGCCTTCGCGTTTTTCAGCAAATAACTCAGAAGTTTGAGCTCAGCATCACATCCTTCTACATCTTTAAATTGGACATACTTGAGGTGAGACAACCTTCCCAGCAATGACTTTCTAGTCAATCCTACTTCCCAGTCGTCTCCAACGTCCGCTAAATTTGCTTGTGTCCAAACAACAATAAATATCGTCAGAATGAGATAGATGCAAAACAAATAAAAGAAGATCTTTGCTGAATGTTACCTTCTTC
Source organism: Papaver bracteatum (assembly GCA_023529315.1). NCBI lineage: Eukaryota > Viridiplantae > Streptophyta > Magnoliopsida > Ranunculales > Papaveraceae > Papaver > Papaver bracteatum. The sequence goes on from JAJJWX010002367.1 coordinate 294,819, forward strand.
GATTCAAGGGAAATAGAAGTTATATTAGGAGACATCTTGAGCACGAATGCTATAGCCCGGAGGTAACCTCCTGTAGACCACATTTCCAGCCTCAAATATCTTAAGTTGCGTAAGCGAGGTGGGTAACACTCTCGTAAGTCAGGAGCTTGTGAGAGAACCTTGATAAACAAAGTAATATTGTAGCAGTTAAAATATCGCTCACTATACTAAACCAAGACTACTGAAAATTCTAAGATAATTTTATGGAAGAGATGAAGCACCCATACCTCAAGGAATCCAGGTGATAAGTACAGGTTTTTAACCTGATACACCTCCCATAAAAATCCCATCATACATCTAGCATACTCTTATTTTTCCTTAGAAGGAAGGTTCGAATATATTTATGCATTTTCATCTTCTTCGTTTTCTTGGAGTACCATGTCAAACGACACCTCGGACAGTGGAGATCTGTTTATTAGATAATAATATTGTGACAAGAAAATTCTGCAATTGAAGACTCTGAGTTTTGGAGCAGATAACTCGATAAGCTTAGTCTTAGTATCAGTACGCACTACACCATATCTTGGATTTCCTTATAGAAAAAAAGCATTACAAAAAAATAGAAGCTAATTTTCCTTACTTAAATAAATGGTTACCCATATGGTGTAATATAATGTGTGAGAATTTTGTCTAACTCTTTTAATCCATTAGGAACTAAAAAAGACTAACAGTGTAAGTTCATTACAATATTTATCCTAACTATTGGCATTTTACACTTCATATTTACTTTGTAATGCAAATACTATGTTACAACCATTGCTAACTCTTTCTATTACTATTAAAATGACCAATAGACAAATGACATATGTTTTTTGGTTCCAGAATTTGGTAACATTATTTCTGTTAGAAATTTTGTTAGGTATGATACCTAACAAATGGCACTTTTCCGGCCTGACCGTTTCCGGTCGCCGGAACTGATGGAAATTTCCGGTGACCGAAACTGATGGCAGTTTCCGGTAGCCGGATTTGATGGCAGTTTCCGGTAGCCGGATCTGATGGCAGTTTCCGGTCGCCGTGTCTGATGGAAGTTTCCGGTTGCCGGGACTGACAATATTCAGTACCCACAAAATTACATTTTAAGCTACAATTAAAAGGATAGAACACTGGAAATACAAAATATATATATATATATATTATGAACCATAATACAAGGAGCAATAGTTACCCAAAAAACATCACAAAAAATTACAAAGCAGGATATGTTTCCACTGCACAAAAAGTAGTTATTGAAGCTTTCATTCATGGGCAGACTCCATAAACTGACTCCACTTCACAAAAAGTAGTTACTCGAGAAGTTTTCATTCATGGGTAGACTACACAAACTCCATACGAGACACAGGAAAAATTACTGATTCATTTGCAACATATTCTTCCAAATAACAGCGATCACCTTGAGGACTGTCAGGTACAGCACATTTACCATCCTCGATGGTTTCAAGACATACCTTTCTCTCTTCTGGATGCACTAAGAGTCCCTCACAATGTTCTCCATCTATGCCATACACAACATGACCTGTGGAAACAATTTCCCTTTTTCTTTTGTAAAGGAGCACAAGTTGATTTCCATTGGGATCTTCAACACCACCACCAGTACCTGGGTTTGTGCTGGCAGAATGTTGGTTTTGTTGCGTTTTTGCCATAACTTGCAGCACAATCTATAACAACAGAGAAAACAGTTAATTGTTTGTGTCACCTACAACAGATAAGAGACTAATGTAAATAAAGTTGTAATATAAATTTGCATCAATAGATAAATTTGCACATACGAACACAAATTAGGTTTGCCACTTGAGAATAATAACTACAATCCATATTCCTTCGCATCAATTTGATTTTAAATTTTGCTAACTGTGGTTACTGATTGATTTAACATACGAAAGAAATACCTTGGCAGTGGTGGTGGCTCGTGGTTGTGATAATTCTTTTTTCACAAGAGAAGTATACCCCTGTTCCGTTTCAAAGCAAAGCTCTAGTTGTCTCAGATGTCACACCATGATCTTCCTCTGAAATCTGTGTGAGGATATCAAAGGTAGAGGAAAAGCACAGTTAAATATAGAAAAGTTGAACCACAATAAAAAAAAAGAAGTGAAAGGAGGCGTTGAAGTGAAACTGGATTTTGGATGACTAGGCATAGCCATATACCTATGGTAATAAACAAATACTTAGTGGCTATGGTGCATTAGTGAAAATGAAATGCTATGATGCAACAACACAGGTTCAGTAAGTTTCGTATTGCAAACGGAATCAACGAATCACCATGGAATAAACAAAAGAATCTGCTATGAGTAACGAATCACGGCATTTGAAATCAAATATCACAGGACATTGGCAAAACATGGAATACAACAGTGACCCACTCTTGTTTCTCCATATTTTTCTTTTGCATTTTATTTCCTTTAATTAAAAGGGGGGGTACTCTTTTTGATGGATTTAGCAGGAGGAATACTAGAAGAAGCCTTGCAGTTTATGGTCCTAAACATGCTTATGAAGGCATACAATTACACTCCACACCCATCAGTCATACAATGGTGAATGGTTAGGATATAAACTTTAGGTTAGTAACAAAAACACTGAATCATTCTACACTGAAACTTCAGGTGACTAACAAGAACTTCAGTAAGTCGAACTCAAAAGCAGTCTACACTTGGAAAGCTACAACACAAATAACCAACCACAGGGCTAAAAATGCTAAAACTAAGAAACAAAATTAACCCTCAATTAATCAATTTAACGGACAAAATCAGAAACCCCCAATTTAAACCCAATTTTAAAAATCTCGTTTAAGCCCTAAATTCATAATTGAAAAAAAAATAATAAGATTAATCGAAGTAGAAGAAGAGAATCATACCAGAAACAATGTGAATGAGTCGAAGAAGAAGAAGAGAATCAGTATACATTTGTAGAATCTAGATGAAACTCCATCTTTGTGTTATTTCTCTTCAGGTTCCTCTGAAATTAATGAAATTGAAGAAACAAATAGAAATCAATCATACGATGACGATGACGATGGGTATTTTATTTAATCAATTAGAACGAAGATGGATTTGGGTTATTTGAGTTCAGTTTCAATTGAAAATAGAGAATTTTGTTCTCGGTTTTTTTTGTCGATGGAAGTGAGATAGAGAGCAGAAAAAAGAAAATGAAGATATTTCTTACATTCGTAAATTTGGACCTTGTGGGAAGAGTTGGGAATAAGGGTAAGTTATAATTCGGTTCTTTTATCTTTTGGTTCCAGGTGTAGATTATTCCAAGGTTCTGCAACTTAAATTGGTTCCAAACAAAAGATATATAAAATCTTAAAAATCTATTTTTCATTTTCTAAATTTAAAAATAAATTATTGTGTTAGCTATGTCAAAGTGTGTTACTAACAAAAATGATAAAATGTTATAAACATGGGGTTCATTTTAGTATACACATAATTTTGGGTAGAAATAGTTGTAATTGTGATTTAGTTTAAAATGTGTTATATATGAATAACACAATTTGAATAGTTATTTAGGTTTTATAAATTAATTCCTAATTATGGTAACTATTACCTAATTTGATAACTCTTTAAATGGGTTACTAGAATCATAATGAATTTCTTGAGTTAGCAAAATAAAATTGGTTAGGAAACCTATTGTTAGGAAAACCTAGATATGGTGTAGTGACGATTACGAAAATGAGTGTAATAAAACTGCTCGAGGCTAGGGGAATCAACAATCAATTCCCCCCTCTTATCAGTTTGTATATCACAATCCTCTAAGCATAACGTTTTGATAACTGGACAGCTAGAGAAGAGCCTTTTAGATGATTCTACATTGGAATTGGAACATCCAACAAGCGCCAACAGTTTGAGCTGAGGTAAATTTAGGGGTGGGACTTGGGTTGGTTGGGCGGGTTAGAAGGCTTGGACGAGGCATACCCGAGCTAGGAATTCTTTGCCCAGATTGCCCATCGAACACGTGGAACCCATTGAGGTGTTGCCCAAGTCCGCCCAAGTTATGTTCCTCGGGTTCCTCGGGTTGGCCCAAGTTCCACTATACATACAAGTTTGTTAATGTGATAATAATAAATTTAGTAATAATAAGATTTAATTGATCCATTTATTTTAAATTTCCAAATAACTAAAGATTATTTACAATAATATAAACTCTTTTCATATCAAATGATTAATGAGATATATATAATTTATATTTTCATTAATAGATTTGAAGAGAATATCTAAAATTTCTCTAAATAGATGATTTACTAATTATAAAAAATGTCTTATATATAGTTCTTCGGGTTGGGCGGGTTGTTTGGGTTAGAAATATTTGTGCCCATGCTTGCCAAAATTTAACTCGGGTTCATAAAATTTATGCCCAAGCTTGCCCAAAGTTTTGAAATACGTTGCCCATGTCCGCCCAATGTTCGGGTTGGGCATGGGTTGGGTGGGTTGACCCAACCCAAGTCCCACCCCTAGGTAAATTCATTGATTTCGGTAGAACAATATCTGCATATCTGACATCATAACCATGCACTTCTATTGTCAATTTCCTCAGCGATTTACAATTAAGCAGTTCATGAGGAATTTCATATGCCCAATGTTGATTGTGCCCAATTCTTATGGTTACTTCTTGAACATTACGTTTAACAGCAACTGGGATCCATGTATTAACATGTATTGTCGCATCCTCATATGCGGTGTTCTCCCAGCACAAACTAAATCTCTGGATATCACAGTTATCGCGAAGCATGACCATGTAAACAAAATCTTTGAACCTCTGATTGTTTTTGCGATTTTTTAAGAAGGAGCTCCTGTTGAAGTCAAAAAAGGGGAAAGACTTCCAAATATCAATCCAGCTTTTCGACAAAACACAAGTTTGGACTGCATATTTTGCATCTGAGCGAGACATGATGTTATGGATTATCTCATCCGGTAAACTGCTTATTCTATCTTCGTTTTTGAAAGATGGTGCCTTACGAGTTTCTTCCATTGTTTCTCCCTTGACAAATAACTGTGAAAAAAGTTTGATAATCGTGTCACGGTACAAAAATATTACACTATATATATACTCCTAATCGTATGTGTGTACTTGATGGACTTATCTAAATATATAGTTCAAAAAAGGAGTTTAAAGACCTAATCAGTCCAGTTAAAAAGATAAAATCAAAACGTGCTTACGATGAGAGTTCCATCGTAACAATGATAAAAATTAAACCTAGCTGATTAAACATTAATATCCGAGCTGCAAAGGAAAAAGACATAAGCATCTATGCTATTATGTGCAATATCCAAGCAGCAGACGAAGCATGTGACAATGCAACCAATGATCGAAGTTTGGTAACAAAAAAATTAAGAAAACCTAATTTAAAAAGTTGGAGGAAAGATATTCACACTACCCAAGATCGAAAAACATTAATTAATTCCGGTTATTGATTCAACTCTCTATAAAAAGGAATATAAGAATTACCTAAAAGGAATAAAAATAGTGTAATGAAATTAATCCAATCTAATTAGTTGGGATTATAGTTATTGTTGGTGTAAAATTGATTACCTCAACAATTCTTGAGATGTGTGTAAGATGATTGAATATCCGTCATAGATTCAATTTTTCCGAAAACTGTTGATGAAAGCGAGATTGATACCGGAAAGGTAGGAATACCTGAAATCGTTCCAGCCTTTATTTATAGGAAGAAACCAAATCTAGTTGTAGTTATCCCAAATAACCATCTACATTTATAGTTATCCTAAATAACCATCTGGATTTGTTTTTATCCTATCCTTTAATATTTGTGTCTATCTTAGAAGATTCATGTCTATCTTCTCAAGAATTCGAGTCTATCTTGGAAAATTCAAGTCTATCTTCCCAAGATTTGAGTCTATCTTGGAATTTCTTGTCTATTTTCTCAAGATTTTTATTTATTTTGGAAGATTCATGTCTATTTTTTCAGGATCCATATCTATCCCCCACAACATTTGTGTTAATTGAAAGATTCATGTCTATATTGGCAAGATTTGTCTTTATCCTGGAAGATCCTTATTTATCTCCCAAGATTTGTGTTTATCTTTGAAGATCCATATCTATCTTTCAAGATTTGTATCTTTTTCAAAATGACTTCCAAAATAAGCCTCTTGGGCTTCTATAATAAGCCATACCGGGCTTCCAGAATAAACCAACTAGGTTTCTTCAATAAATCAACTGGGTTTCTTTAATAAACCGTTTGGGCTTCTAAAAGCCAATTGGGTTTCCAAAATAAGCCACCTGGGCTTCTATAATAATCCATGTGTGTCTTTAGTAAACCGAATGGGCTTCCAAATTTAGCCAACTAGAGTTCCTTAATAATTCATGGGTTTCTTCAATAAACCGAATAGGCTTCCAAAAAGTTATCTGGGATTTTTTAATAAGCCATGGGTTTCTTTAATAAATCGAATGAGCTTCTAAAATAAGCAAACTGGGCTAAATAATAAGTCATGGTTTCTTTAATAAATCGAACTGGCTTCCGAAATAACCCAACTAGGCTTATATAATAGATCATGGGTTACCAAATAGGTTTCTATAATAAACCACATTTCTTCGTTATAGCTTGTGTGGTATGTATGCACACAATTTTAACAGGGTACAAACATCGCCCCCTCTTAAACTCAACATGTTGAAGAATTAAAAATTATAATTTGGGTTATCCATCACGATATGTCTATGGTTGCTTCCAGTAGCCTCTCGAACATTCTAACGTGAATTTAGCGTAGCTATCCTTGCGGAGTCCGCCCGGGTTTCGAGTTCATATCAATATATTCAAGTACCCAAACATGTACTTAAAAATTCCATGTACCAGCATACTGCAGGTATTTAACATATTGCGTATGGAATAATCACATGCTTGACTCATAGATAAACACCATAAAGTATTTATTACTCTTTAATCATTGTCTGGTTGGGACCACTCTACTTGTGGGCAAGTGATCATATACAATCATATTAGTAAAAGGGATTGATCGTTGTCGTATGCGTCAAAAATAAATATACTTTCTCACTTCAACTAGATATAAATGAAGTATATGATAAAAAAGAGTTCGTTCCACGGGAGGCCAGTGTTGTTATGTAATTTCAGATCCTTTAGTAACCAAGGGGATTTATCAAAGATAACAATAAATCAAAAGTAAATAAACAAATAGAAGTAATCAATAAGATGAAGATATTGGTCAAGGGATTGTATCATTCACAAACATTTATTCTCATCAACGATTAGAATTGGTAATTTAATCTCTCATATATTAAAATTCCTAGGATACCTTGATCGCAGGAATATCCCGCTAATTTCCCGATTTCATTACAAACACTTTAAAAGATGCATATGTGAATCCTACTTAGAGAGCAACCTAAAGTGTAAACGCACAATTAAGTTTAACTCACCAGGAGCACTAAGTTTTATGAAATAAGACAAATCAAAGCAATTAAATGAGTAAAAGCACTAATGCGATTTAACCAAGTTTATGATTCATATGTGATTATAAAGATGTATCACTACAAGTAATAATTACACTATGCTATTTTTAATCAAGAATTGACAAACTTTTATGTACGTATTGAAAACCCTAATATAGCTTTAGAGATGAAAATAAATCCGATTGATTCCGGACTCAACCAAACTAGCATTCAAATCATATTTGAGACAAAAATAATTAATTCATGCAAATAACATGTTGTGAAATCAACTTAACCCTTAACCAATAAAATGTATTTTGGTTCATCATAATAATCAAGAAAATGAAGAATAACAACGAAAGCAAACCATAATTGCAGAATCGACTATCTCCAAAAGCTCCAAGTAGTAGTGATCCCTCCCCCAAGTTGTAGAAGTCTTTTCTTTTATAACTCTTTTTGTTTCCAATATTAGGTCAAGTCTTCAAAAGCCAAAGTCCAAGTGGTCCACCACTCCCATATGTGAGAAATACCCATATAAAAAATTTTCTCAAAAAATACGTCGGAAGTCTCAGAAAAATGGTCAAAAGTTGGCTAGTAATTGGCCAAAAAATCAGATGACCGGCAAAGTCAAACCGGTCACCGATTAAATATTCAGGTCATCCGAGTCAAGGCCGAGTCAACTCGGATCAGGTGAATTAGAACTGATTCATAGATGTGAGATAGAGTAAGCTATACTGACTGGTCTGAGTTGGTTAGGCCAAGGTCATTGAACAACCTAGCCTAATGTTGTGTCATCTTGTCCAATTTTGCTGCTGCACCACAAGTACTCCTACAGTTTCTGCTACCCTTTTGATGTATTTGTTGCCAGTAACCACCACACATGTTCAAGTTCACTCATTCCAACTAAATTTGCAATTTTCACCACAATTCTTTAACACTCGTCACCTGCAACACAACCCATGGTAGCAACAGCTCCAATTTCAATATGAACATCAATCAGAAGCTTCATCCAATCTCAATTTGCACAACCAAATCTCTATCACCTGCTAGACCATTGCATACCCACCATCCCATCTCTGCACATGCATTCATCAACAACGAAAAATCCTTATCTATCTCACAACCACCACTTTTATACTGCACCAGCCAATTCAACCACAACAATATTATCTTGGCTTGAACCCTACCAGCTCCTTCTTAACTCAGTTGTACAATCACATCAAACTTGATCTCATGTTCATTCCCTTTTGCTTCATTGCAGCACCAGTTTCAAATCTATTTGTGACCTCTGCATCCAACTGTAGTTGCACCCACACAACTGCATCTGTAAATTAACCACATGTTGCATCTCCTAAGTGCTCAACTCATCAGTCACTACTAACCACCACCATCAAGCTTATGTCACTTCTCATTCTCTCTTTCTCAGCACCACCAGTACCCATTTCAGTTCTCTATAACTATCTCTAGCCATTGCACCACCAATTTAACTTCTAATGCATCTCATCTTGTACTATCACCAATCTAAGCTAAATAATCATTACAATACCTCTCTAATAATAAACGCCAGCGCCAACACAATCCATCTTATTATTCACTTCCATGCCAACAACACCACAACCCATATCACTACATTCTTCAGCTCAGCTACATCTTCTTATTTCATTCATGTTGCTTCATTAGCATCTCCAATAGCTCAATATTTCTTCAGCTTCTTCTTGTAAACCTTGCTCAAAATCAACAGCACCAATAACCCAAGACACCAATTTTCCTCTGATGCAGTATTCACTATCGACACTTGCATTCCAACCAATATCAAAACCATTTCGATCTTCTCAAAACAGCTCCACCTTCTCAAACCATGGATGGACAACACAATTCAACACAGACCCATTGCAGAAAATAAAACCTTGCAGTCTTCATTACCATCTACAACAATAATGAATCACAAACCCAAGTTTTCTTAATCTATTTCTCAAATCCACATAATCATATCTCAGTTCAGAATCAACCCTATTTTTAATTTTCAATAAACAGAGCATCACCAATCGAACCTAGGTTATCTTTCAATCTTCTCAAATCATCAATTCCCTAAACGTCCCGATTCCATGTCCCCATCTTTGTGTCCGTCGATCTCAGAGATCTCGAACAACTTCCTTCATTTCTTTGCCTCTCTTGATTTCAGGTGACAATGTTAAGAAAAAATAATTCTCTCTGGACGCCTACCACAATTAGCCGTTTCTCTAGTAATTTGTCGGGGCCACAAAGGAAAATTTCAAATATGAGTCGCGATTAATTAATCATGTTGTTGTTTCTATTTTAATTTTGTGTTATTTTGTTCTATGGTCTAAGTTTTTTAATCTTATTTCAAATATATTTTCTCTCTTGATTTTGAATGTATAACTAATATTTGTTCTTTGTAATACTTATTTGTATTTCAATAGTGAACCAGTTGTGGTCTTTTTGGGAGTAGTGGTGCATTTTGAACTTATATACTTATTGGAACAATAGTGTTCTCCACAATTTAATTATGGACATGCTCAATCTTCTTCAAGGCTATATCTTTTTAACCACAATGGTGTTCTTAGCTAGATCTCTCAAATTGTGACCCATGAATTAGCTTTATTCACTACCATTACAGAAATAAATCAAAACATGGTTCAATTCCATGATTATAAAAACATGATCTTCAAATCCTATAGTGATAGGGGTATTCTTGGCAATCAACATATCATCAAGGCGCAATTCTTGGCAATTCAAAATTTTCAGTTTCATCTACCGAAATTAAATCCAAAATCCATGCAAGATTTCATGGAGAAAATAGCAGGAATATTGTAACAAACTTTTCAGCATATGGAAAGTTTATGTATGATAAGGAAAACCCTAATATGAATCCTAAACCTAACCTTAAGCCCAAGCACCTTTATAAAGCTACCTATCCAGGAGTTGAAAATACAAGTCCAAAAAATTATCAGTATTTTTCTAAAAGAATCCGATATCTCTGCAATCCAAAAATGTCTCAGAGCATAAAACTTCAATTGGAGGCTCTCACAAGAAGATTGAAGGAATCGTCATGGGATTGGAGCAAAGTAAGGGTGGGAAAAGATGTCTAATTTCTGATAAGAAGATTGATGAAGCAGCAAACAAGTGGACCAATTTCCTTATTGGGAAGATCATTGCAAAAGATGATATAGAGTTCAGTAATGTACAAAGAGATGTCAATACCACATGGAGGAGGCACTGATATGAATCAATAATGTTGTAGGAAGTGGTAAGAAAAGGTTGTCGTTCACTCGGACTTTGTTGAGATTGATTCTAGGCTTAAATATGAAAAATACTAAAAATAAGAAAATATATAAAAAATATGTCACGAGATGAAGAGACACTAGGACGCGGGATTTCACTACTTTTCATATTCTTGTGGTTCAGTCATTAACTCTATACAATATAGCTCAAACAAAAGAAGTTGTGACTCTAATTCTTTGCCAAAAATAGATTTCATAAAACATTATCTGTAAGTCGTAAGCATGACGCATCAAAAGTAATTAAAACCAAGCATGCGACATCAGACAAAATAACAAATAATTAATAGAAATCATAAAGCAATTAAATCTATGCAAAAAGTCATATAAAGAATTAACTCATTTACCACAATCATGAAAAGTTGCTTCCTCCGTTGTCCCAGTGATGGGTTCTAGCTCCGCATGGTGAAAACACACTCAAAAACATAATTCATAGCTCGAATGGTGTTTTTATTGAAGAAATAAGATAAAACAGAGATTCGGAACGCTGTATGAGCGTCACAGAACTCACTGTTACAAAAAATACCTAAAAAAGTGTTGCTAACGAAGATAAGCATTACAATGCTGAACAAAGCCCGTTACAAGTGTTCTGCTGCTTCAATGTTCATAAACGACGGCTTTAGTTAGTCTGTTCTTCGTGTTCTTCACAACGACCCTTTATGTGCGTCGTCTGCAACTCTTCCTTCATGCTGCTGCTGCAGCTCTTCTTCTCCTCTCTGCAACGTCCCTTAACAGCTCTGTCGCTACCCCTAACACTCCATGCCCTTATATAACACCCAAACATCAAATATATACCTCACAGTCCCAAGGATAACTCGACAATCACTCCATATAATTTTCTTTCCTTAATCACAGCAGCTCGAGAATAATTTTGTTGCTCTTCTTTTTCACGCGGCTGCAGCTGATGTACATACTCCAAGCTGGTTAAAACACGTCTCTTGGTTGAGTCTACTCGATCCGGCCACGCTCAAACCTGCCAAATAAAGAAGAAAATCCCGAGATATCTTCAACTGAAAATTACATGCTCTGTTTATCTTCTATTCCACGTAACATCCTATTCTTTCGAGTCCAAAGTCATTAGATGTCCTGTTTAGTTGAAACAGGTTGTAGTTAACTGAAATCCGTGAATATCTCTGTAATAATATCCCCCAGACCAAATTAGAAACTTCTGCAGCTGCATCTATTTGATTCCCGCAAAAACCAATATTCAAAGGAAGATGATGGAGTGCCCCGATCCAAAAGTCAAGTGCCTTTATCAGCTGGGGTGCCTGGGATGCCCCTTATCCGAATTGAGGGTGCCTTTAGTACTTTTCTCCGGGGGTCCAAAAAGCACTTTTCGAGCAACTTTTTCCGCATAAGTGTAATTCTCCAAAAACACCTACACAAACATAAAAACACCAAAATAAGTACAAAAATCAAGCACTAACAATAGAGACATTGAGGACAATTCAGACACAAAAATGTGTCTATCAGGCACAGAAGAGTGGAAATCCATACCATCGAAAGAAATATTTATGTGTTTAAATTTAAAAATCCCGAAGCTTTGGGGGATGTTATTAAAAATGCACCATGGATAATACATGAACATCTGGTAGTCCTAAAGTCGTATGACAACTCAATTGATGTAGAAGACTATGTTTTTACTCATCAAATTTTCTCGGTACGTACTGTTCAAAGGGCTGTCACTTGAGCATATTTATAATGGTATAATTGAAAAACTATGTCAAGATATTGGGAGGACAATAACTACATAAGGTGGGAGAGGATACTCTATATAAGGGAAAGAGTAGTTACTACGAAGATTGAAGTTGAACTCAGTAAACCTCTAAAAATAGGAAATTGGTTACTGACAATAGCTAAACTGAAAGTATGGATAAGGTATCACTTTGAAAAATAGCCAAGGAAAATCTTCCCTCAATGTTTCGTCATTGATCATGATGAAAGTTTATGTGAGGAGCGTGCCTAGGAGATTTTTATTTTTGGCATGACTGGAAAGGAATTTTAGGAGTATTATGCAAAGCACACACATATGGTTGAGAATATGCTCAATACTTCTACTGAAGGTGAAGGTGGAAATGGGTCAGATCTCCTGGTGAATAATGGGATGGACAACCTGGAAGAAGATGGGTCTGATCCGAGAAAAAATAAAAGAAGTTGAAATGTGTTATTCTTGAAATAAACTCTCAGAACCATAACCTGAACCCGAGTCAGATATCTCAATCGATTATTGATGGTAGAGGTGGTCATGCAGATACCGAAGTCAATAGCCTTGGAAATGATGATCTGAGCATGGATGATATTGAGAATGGAGGAAGAGGTCAAAATTAAATGAACTACCATCTCCTTGCTATTGAATCTCAAGTAAGTACTCCAAATCACTTCGCTTATAATACTCATCTTATTCGTAATGGACTAAACTCCAATATAATTCGGAGAGTATCAACTTAATGAAACACAATCAAGAAATATATCAAAGAGCATTATCTCTTTATCAACACAATCAGTAAATCAAACAGATATGAATCTGTGAACCTGATTGGTATGTGAATAACTCGGATGATACCAAAGACCAATATCCGAGTGTTAATCAATTTTTATCCAACAAACAAGGTCGGATTTATCAACTGTGATTGAACAACGGACAACATGTGATTAGTTCGGCCAGTTGTTGATTTAACTCTCTACACAGAGTAGATGGAATATAAGAAGTACCTACGAAGACATTTTGATGCTCAAGTATGAGATCTAAGCCCGGAGGAATAAAAATTGTATACCACTAAAGTTGGAATTCAAAATTTATTTACAGTAGAAATTAATCCATTTATAGATCTGAATTTATCTAATCGTTTTTTTTTTTTTGGGATTCGTAATTATCTTGAGTAACAATCATGATTTGGCTTTATTCGTTTTTAGATTTTTAGTTATCTTAAATAACCACTAAGATTTGACTTATCCGATTTTGGTTGAGATTTGAACTACCAAAGATTTTACTATATCACAGGTTTAATCCTCATGATAACTAAATACCTCGGCACACCACTTTTGTTATACGGCGAGTCAGGCTTAGTAGAAGGGGCATGGATATTTGGAGTCTAATACGCTCGATTATTATATAAATTATTATAAAGGAAAAAAGACAAAGAATTTATTTAGTTTAGTTTAGTTTAGTTTATTTATTAAATAAATAAATAAATTATACAATTGTCGTAGACAATAAACCGGAAAGATTCTTAGTAACAAGCTGGACTCCAATTCATTTCTGATTAACAATGCCTAATCTGTGGAAATTTAAAAGAAATTACATTTCTTAGTATTAACGTCGAACCTAGACAGGTGATTATGTAATCTCCTTAATAAATCAACCAGATCATCCCCATATCACCAAGCGTCGTAAAAGCCAAGCCGAAAAAACCATAACCTTGAACCACACATTTATCCGTATATTTCTTATTTTTGCGAGTAATAGCATTGAGTGGATATGTTTATGTGCTTTTGAAAAAAAATCATCACTGTCTCGATTTTTTAAAAGGGGATACTATCATTTTTTTCATTTTTACCTCAAAAAAAAAGTAAGAGTATCTTTTTTTTTTTAAACGGATGGAGTATTTTTACAAGAACTGGACGGAATAGTTCTTTAAGAAATTGAGCGGAGAGACGGTGATAATATCAATTAGGAAATAAGAGGTAGTTTTAGAGATATTAATCTAAAAAATTAAATGAATACGGATGTGTGGCTTGCCTAGGGATTATATGGCTTCTGCTTACTTGAAATTTGTTACGACGCATTTGGATATCAGAAATAGAATTCATAAACAAAGATATTTTGTTTCACAAAAAAATCGATATTTTTGCTTCTAGAAATCATTATGAATTTTACCGAACTAACTTCTTGTTTTCTGATTTCTAAGAATCAAAATATTACTCCTGGATGTATATCCAAACATGCAATTAGTCAACTTATCGAAAACAACTCTACGGAGTGTTGTTATCGTTATGCACCCTCATTTCCCCTCCTGTCTCAATTAACCCTTCAATTAGAGCTTTCTCTCGATTATTCATAAAGGTCAATCGGAAATCGGGATTAATTTCACAACTCAGTGACCAATTTTTGTAACGAGTCAATCGTACTTGTTCTTAAGAACACAAAGATTGTTAACAAACCTTAAAAAGATGATGAGGAAGGATCCATGGACACTATCATACATGATTTGCGTCATTTTCTACGCAAAACCAGAACGACAATGAATTTGAATTTAATGTTTAGATGATATGTTCCTCTCATAGGACTTTACATTCCTACAAAATAAAAGAGTACAATTCGAGACGTATAACACTGCCATCTACTCCTTTGAATGCCAGCCGTTAAAAGCTAACGGTTGAAATTAAGATTGATAGATGGTAAGGTTTGGTAACTTGAATTGTGATTATTTTTGATAGGAATGTAGAAACTTATAAAAAGAACGTATCATCTAAATATTAGATTCATATTCATTATCATTTTGGTTTTGGTTTTGCGGAGAAAATGGCGCAATCATTTATGATAGTGGCCATGGATCCTCCTCAAAAAGATGATTAAAGTAAGGTTTCTAAAAACTCATTTTGATGAATGTTTGTCAGCCAATTATTTTGGATCTGCCACACAAATAAGAAAACATTGATGGTGCCACCTGAACATGTACCAAAGTTGCACGTGTGGCATTCATAGAGCCTGTTGGACACGTTTTTTTGATACACTGAAACAAAGCACCGAGCGTGTGTACCATGTGAAAGAGTGATGGGGCCCATATCTACTCTTTCCAAATATCAATGTTAAGCATGCCAGGTTGGGTCTGTGCGATTCTCTTCGGGACAAAATGAAGTACAATACTTCGGTGTGTCTAGCAAGGTTGGTTCTTTATTAGGTATTGTATCATGTACGCACTAGCCTGATTTATTTATGGGGAATGGAAGAAATGATCCGAGTATTAAGACCCGATTCACAAAATCATCGTACTGCTACAAAGCATTTACAAAATGGTCATGAATCCGTTTATGTTAGAGTTAAGTCTGTGGGGTCCTCAAAGTCATAGTTAAATCGGGTGGTTGGTTTACACATTTGTCCCTCACAAATTTAGCCTTTGGTTAACTATCATCAGAGAATCATACTAAAATCGATCTCTTTCTCCTCCTCATTTTACTGTCGCTTCTTTCTCTCTAACGTATTCTCTACAAATGTTGAAGATGGCGATTGAGTGTTCGTATGAAGATGGAAATTTAGAGATGATGTTGTTACAACGAGTACTAGTGGTTCTTTTATGTTTTCTGAAAATCGCACCACAATAATTTGTGTTTTCTGAAATTTAGAGATGATATTTCACTAAGAGCAAAACGTAAAATTGGAGATGCACAAATGCCAGGAGACGTAAACAGGTAATTGTTCTTTCACCCTTTCAAGAAGTTTGAATCGTATTTAATCTGGGTATTTTTTTAGAAATCGTAATTTTAATTTGGGGATTTTTTTCTAAGAAACCTAATTTGAATTTGGGGATTTTTCAAAAACCCTAATTTCTTGTTGATTGAGAAAGTCTGATTTGTGTGAAATAGTATTTAGTGTATGGTTAGGTTTTTTTGTTTTGGAATGTGTTACATGATTTACAGTGTCAAAATGGTTGTTTAGTTTTGTTCACTGTTCTTGCTGGTGGTGGTGATTGAAAGCTATATGGTTTGATAATGATTTGTATTTTTGGGTTTCTTTGCCTTTGTTTATTGATTTATTAATGCGGTGGTTTTGAAGACTTTGATTGAGGTGAAGATGAACCAAGTTGTTAGTTTCTATTGCTGCTACTGTAGTAGTGGTTTTGAAGATGTTGTGGTGGTAATGAACCAAATGGTTGTGGTGGTTGTAGATGATGTTGCTGCTGGTTTTGAAGATGTTGATGGAGGCGTGTGAAGATTTTGATCCAGAACCAGGATGGGATGCTCAAGGCTGGCTGGCTCTCTGAACCCTACAAGGGAATTGGAGAGTGTTTTGGCTGTACAATCAAGGAGGAAGGGTTCGGACATTGTGGAGAGGAGACACTGCCAATATCGTCTGTTACTTCCCTACTCAGGTTCGGTCATTTTTTAATTTATTTTGTTACTGAACATTTGGATTTATTCATATTTCGTTTGCAATTTGCTGTAATAGATTACTGATTGGTTTTATTTAAAACCATTGTTAGGCCTTGAACTTTGCATTTAAGGATTACTTCAAGAGGCTCTTTAGTTTCAAGAAGGACAGAGATGGCTACTGGAAATTGTTTGCTGGTAACTTGGCATCTGGAGGTGTTTCTGGTGCTTCTTCACTTCTTTTTGTCTACTCTCTTGACTACGCTAGAACCCGTCTTGCCAATGATGCCAAGTCTGCAAAGAAGGGATGAGAGAGATAGTTCAATGGTTTGGTTGATGTCTACAAGAAGACTATTAAATCTGATGGAATTGTTGGGCTTTACCGTGGATTCAACATTTCATGTGCTGGAATCATTGTCTACCGTGGTCTTTACTTCGGATTGTAAGATTCTTTAAAGCCAGTTCTTTTGACTTGGGACCTTTTAGCAAGTTTAAATTCTTGTCTCTTTTTTCTTTCACATTTATTTTCAATGTGCTTTTATACACACCAAACAAGTCTATCTATATTGGCTAAATTATCTCGATTGCTTGCTGTATCTTTGAAGACATTGTGTCTGACATACATGTTCTTTTGTTTATTGATTTTCAGGATAGGGACAGTTTCGCTGCAATGGACCAATTGGTTGTATTTGAAGATGCAGTTGGTTTTTGATGATGTTGATGGAGGTGGGAATGATGTTGGTGCTAGTGGTAGTGGTTTTGATGTTGATGTTGATGGTTGTTGCTGCTAGTGGTAGTGGTAGTGGTTTTGATGTTGGAGGTGGAAATATTGGTGGTGGTGGTTTTGAAGATTGATGGAGGTGGAAATGAGCTAAATGCTGCTGGATTTATTGGTTCATGGCATTCAGAACATAACCCATGGCTGGCTCCTAAAGGTTCACCATTCCAGATCCAGGGTCTACTGGTGCCATATCTTTCTGGTTAACTGTGGTTAAGCTGCTTGAGTTATAAGACAAGGGTATTTTGGTGAAAATTCGAGACCGTTTTTCTGGAAACTGTTAAGTCGGATGGCTGATGACCATTTTGTAATCCAAATTATAAAGTATGATCATTTTGTAATCCAAATTATAAAGTATGACCATTTTGTAATTGGCCCTTTATTTATTTTTCATACTAAAGCTGACATGTCTGTGGAATGCTTGCCACCCCAAAAAGAAAGACAATTGTCTAGGCCCCCCTGGACACGTACTAACCACAGATTGCTAAGATTATTAAAGCTGTAAATTAAGAATAGGGTACCACAGAACAGTCAGGAAAAAAAAAAGTGAATGCAGAAATCTAAAAGACAATTCGACGAATTTAGATACAAATAGAGACGAAGAGTTTGACGTCATTTAAGGAATAAGGATACAAATAGACTATAAAGATTGCACCTTATCCTTTTTTTTTTTTTTTTGTATTATCTTCATTCCCAAGTTGCTTCATTAGAAAAATCAGAGTAGGCCAGAAAGGATATGAGTTCAGGTTCGAGAAAAACGCGACAAGGTGGTGGCAGTATTAGCATAGGTTATGACGTGGTGCATGATAAGAAAGATTACAGTGAAGGATAAGCGTTTAGTCATGCTCTTTTCATGTATCTTAAATAGATGTACTTTCACACGCTTGCTTACACGCTTGACCACTAAGAAAGTAGTTTTAAGAGCCAATCATTTTCAGTTTTCTTCTTAATGAAAAACTGTGTGGTTGTGGTGATAACTGTAAGCTTCATCTTCAACCTTAATGAAAATGTATTTGATCATTAATAAAATGTCAACATGGTATCAGATTGGTTAGGGTTAGTCTCAACCCTCAATCGATCCTCGTCCTTCTTTTTCAGATTCATTTTTCATTCTTTTTCTTTCCTCTTTTTCCAGATCTGGGACGTTTTTCTTCTCAGCATAAATTTTTTGTTTCATCAGTTTCTTATAATCTCTTTTCCTTACCAATTTTGTCCTAATTTCATTGTTTTTCTATTTTTTCAATTATGTAAAATCCTACTTCAAATTCATTCTCTTCGATTCCCCTCAATCAATTGACGAATTTTGTTCACCTCAAACTCAAGGAGGACAATTTCATCACCTGGCGTAATCTGATGAACCATGTAATTCAAAAATACAGACTCATAAAGTTTCTTGATGGATCCTACCCTTGTCCTCCTCAATTCACCAATCCCAGAAATCAAGCAAATGGAATTGAAAATTCTTTGTACACTCATTGGATGGATGAAGATGCCTCTATCCTTATGTGGATTCACTCAACGATATCTGATTCAGTTATTCCGTACTTCTCAAGCGCAACTACCTCTTATGAATTGTGGAAAAGTATTGAAGAAAGGTTTGCTAGAGCTTCGTCGACTCACTCTATCCAGTTGAGAACCAAACTTCTTTCGATCGCTCAAGGTACAAAATCTATCCCAACCTTGATCAATGAAATCAAATCCTTATCTGATCAGTTGGCAGCTGCTGGTGAGGTAATTTCTGACAAATAACTAGTTGTCATCACCCTTAAAGCCCTTAATTTTGATTATATACCCTTTGCTACATCTATGAGGCATTGCAATCCACCCATCTCTAGTATTGAATTACATAATAACTTGCTAAGTGAATAGGCTGTTGTCACTGAAAGAGCAACTACTATCAAGAGTGATAATGATGCAAAGGCTTTTATGGCACATTCTGGTAGAGGTTCATATAATTATGGTATATGGTCTTATGCTCCGTCTAGAGGTTATTATAGAGGCAGACACTCTGTAAGTGGTAGTCGATTTCCAAACCATGCAATATTTCACAGGTACAACTATGGAAAAGTCTCTTCTTCATCTGACAAACAACCTTGTCAAATCTGTCTTGATGATGGTCATACAGCTCCCAATTGTACTCAAAGGTTAAACTTCTCCTACAAAGGTAGAGCTCCTCCTGCAAATATCAGTGCTATATTTGATGTTGCTGACATATTTGATGATGAAGAATGGGTTGCTGACAGTGGAGCAAATAATCATATAAAAACCACTGCCAACTCTCTCCATGAAGCTACTTCCTATGATGGCTCTGAGATGATTCATACTGCAAGTGGTGCAGGTATGCCTATTACTCATAAAGGACACTCCAGTAGATTCATTAATGATCATTCCTTTCATCTCAATGATATTCTTGTTGTCCATGCTGCCTCTCACAACTTACTATCTATACATAGATTTACCTCTGATAATAACTGCTCCTTGACACTTGATTCTCATGGCTTCTCTGTGAAGGATCTGAACTCTGGGAAGACTCTTTTCCAAGTGCCTCATAGAAATGGACTCTACCCAATCACTTTCAACAAAGCTCACTTTTCTCTCACCACCACAAACAGTGACATTACTCTCCTACATAGAAGATTTGTCCATCCCTCCTTTCAAACACTTCAGAAGCTTTGTACCTTGCTGCAATTATCAAATGTTTCAAATAAATCTTTTTTTTGCTTAGATTGCAAACTATGTAGAAGTCAAAAACTTCCTTTCCAGTTATCTCATACTGTTGCTCATAAACCTTTAGAATTGTTACACATGGACCTTTGGGGTCCATGTAAAACTGCTTCAATTTCTGGAAATCTTTATTATGCTAATGTTATTGATGAATTTACAAAATATTATTGGATTATCCCTTTGCAATCTAAGTCTGATTTTAAAAGTTCTTTTACTGCTTTTGTACATAGAATTGAAAATCTTCAATCTCATTCAATAAAAATCATTAGAATTGATAATGGTAGGGAATTCCTAAAAAAAATCTTGGCTCTATTCTGTGACCAAAAGGGTATTACTCATGAATTCTCCTGCCCTCATACCCCAGAACAGAATGGTATGGCTGAGGTTAAACGCAAACATATGTTGGGTATAACTAGAACCCTTTTATCTCAGTCTGGCCTTCCTCATGAGTATTGGGTTGATGCACTTCAAACTACCAACTATTTAATCAATAGATTACCCACTAGATCACTCAACTTCTCTACTCCTTTTCAACAACTTTTTCAAAAACAGCCTGATTACAACTTCTTAAAAGTTTTTGGATGTGCTTGCTATCCATGGCTCAAGCCCTACACCACTACTAAACTTGAACCTAGAAGAAAACAGTGCATCTTTATAGGTTACAGTCTTCAACATAAGGGTTATAGATGCCTAGATCCTACCAATGGCACTGTCTATATCTCTAGACATGTCTCTTTCAATGAAGAATCTTTTCCATTCAAGGTTTCACCATCTTCTCCTGTGCCTCGGTCCATCTTACAATATCCACCTTCTACTATTGTCATTCCATCTACTACTGCTACTCTTACTATGAATGATCATTCAATGACTACTAGAAGTAAAAATGGCATTAGAGTTCCAAAATCTTACTTTGCCACTTATCACCCTATGGATGTTGCTCTTCTTAGCAAAGCCTCTGTTGTTCCCACTTGTATTATTGAAGCTAACAAGGAGGAAGTTTAGAGAATCTCTTCAGCTGAAGAATAAAAATCTCTAAATGATGCAGGTACTTGGTCTCTTGTAGACCCTACTGGTATAGATAACATAGTTGGCTGCAAATGGGTTTTTAGAGTCAAATACAAAGAAGATGGCACTATTGACAAACACAAAGCCAGACTTGTTGCCAAAGGGTACCATCAACAACCAGGTCTTGATTTTGAAGAAACTTTCAGTCCAGTGGCTAAGCCAACCACCATCAGGGTTATTCTCTCCATGGCAGTACAGTTCAGATGGAAAATCCATCAGTTGGATGTCAGCAATGCATTCCTACATGGTGAATTGAAGGAAAGAGTATACATGAATCAACCTCCAGGATTCATTGATGAGTCCAAGCCTAATCATGTATGTCTTTTACACAAAGCAATTTATGGGCTCAAACAAGCACCCAAGGCTTGGTATGACAAACTAAGTGTTGTGCTTCTGTCACTCAACTTTGTGAACTCTATCTCTGATTCAAGTCTCTTTGTTTATCAAGATGGCTCTCAAATCTCAGTAGCACTGGTATATGTTGATGATATTCTACTCACTGGAATCTCTCCTGCATTCTTGACTACAGTCATTGCTTACCTTCAACAACAATTTCCCATCAAAGACTTAGGTGACATTCATTACTTCTTGGGACTGGAGATTCAAAGAACTGCTACATCTCTTTTTCTTTGCCAAACCAAGTATGCAATAGATCTTCTAACCAAGCATCACATGGAAGGTGCAAAACCTTGTCAAACTCCAATGGCATCCGCAGAGAAACTCAACAAGACTGATGGTGAGCTGCTGGACAATCCCACTGAGTACAGATCCTTTGTTGGTGCTCTTCATTATCTCACCTGGACCAGACCTGAAATCTCTTTTGCAGTTAATGTGGTATTCCAGCATATGCAACACCCAAGAACCCCACATCTTGCAGCTGCTAAAAGAATTCTACGCTATATAAAAGGTATTCTCATCTACGGCCTTCACTTTACTAAAGGCGCTTCCTTCTTGATGGGCTTCTCTGATGCAGATTGGGCTGGCTGCACTGATGATAGACGCTCTACTGGTGGATATTGCATCTTCTTAGGTCCCAATATCATCTCTTGGTCATCCAAAAAGCAGTCCACTGTGGCTAGATCTAGCACAGAGGCCGAATACAAGTCTCTAGCCAACAGTGCAGCTGAGGTGGTCTGGGTCTGTTACCTGTTGCAAGGCTTGAAGTTTACAATCTCTGGCATTCCAAGATTAGGTTGAGACAACATAAGTTCTATCAGTCTTGCCTCCAATCCAGTAATGCATTCTAGAATGAAACATGTGCAGCTCGATTTTCACTTTGTCAGAGAACTTGTCCAATCAAAGGCCCTGGATGTCTTTTATGTTCACACTCTTGATCAACTGGCAGACATTTTTACTAAGTCTCCATGGACCCAGATTCAAAATGTTGCGTATCAAGCTCAGTGTGCTTCCTTCACCCATGCGCTTGAGGGGGGATATTAGCACAGGTTATGACGTGGTGCATGATAATAAAGATTGCAGTGAAGGATAAGCGTTTAGTCACGCTCTTTTCATGTATCTTAAACAGTTGTACTCTCACACGCTTGCTTACACGCGTGACCACTAAGAGAGTAGTTTTAAGAGACAATCATTTTCAGTTTCCTTCTTAATGAAAAACTGTGTGGTTGTGGTGATAAATGTAAGCTTCATCTTCAACCTTAATGAAAATGTATTTAATCATTAATAAAATGTCAACATGTAATAGTAAAGGGCGTGGAGCTGACAAACCTCGTCCTCTTTTCGAGCTTTTTATTCTTGCCTTGCCTGCGCCTCCTAACGCCATAGAGCGTGCTAATTTAACCCTTGCCTGCGCCTCCTAACGCCATAGAGCGTGCTAATTTAACTGCTGAAGTAAAGCGGTTGAGCCAACTTGTTGAAGAATGTCGTGCTGATCTTGCTCGTAAACGTTCTGCTTTTGAGGCTGCCAAGACTTCATTGGAAGATGCAGAGTCCACTCTCGATATGGTCAGACGCGGGCATGTTAGAACTGAGGTTCTTGAGAAGGTTGAAGACGTTTTCTATCCATCAGAAAACGAGTATGCAAGGACTGGCGCGGAGGTAGAAGAAGCTGAAGAGTTGGTGACTCTTGCGGAGAAGGCGTTGATGGATGCGCAACGAGAATTGGGAGATCTTTAGGTGATTGAAAGTATATGACGAACCATCATAATACTTTAGCATTATGGATTCATTTTCTTTTAAAATTTACATGTAGTAATTATCAAGAAACTATTATGTGAAGCATCTCATTATGAAGTCAAGTCCTAATACTCCCTCCGTTCCACTTTAGATGATATTTCGAGAGTTTTCACGTAGATTAAGAAATAAAGAGATATAAAAAAATTCTATCTATGCCTTTCAGAAAAGTCTTCAAACATTAATTGATATTAATGTATTTAAAAATGAACTTATGGTTCCAAGACAAAATGTTAGGGTATTATGGGTAGTATTGTGGTGAAAATATGAAAACTATCAAGTATGTGGAACAAAAAAATAACCCTAAACACTCGTTTAAAGTGGAACGGAGGGAGTATTATAGTACATAAAATTCTTGGCATCAGAATTTAGATCAAGTCGCAGGGGCGTCCGAGTCGGAGTGAATACGAATGCCTTGAGGAAATCAATATTGCCAACCTCCATAGAATGTAGCAGTTTTTTAGTTCTTAAATTGTACCTGGAGATGGTCACTCTAGGCTGCACGCAAGATCACTATATTTTGAGTAACAGAATCCAAAGCCAAAGGCCGCACAAAAACGTTATGGTAGTGATCGAATTTTAGAATGCTCTCATAACGGCATACCCAATCGCTGTTAATATCATCTACAAGTACCCAACCATTCAACTGAGTGTTCCATCTAACTTCGCAAGGAATCTTTCACCACCTTCTTTAACTTCCTTTGGCAACGAAATCAACCTACATTGATCCGTCGTCTTGGACTCCAAAACCGAGTGATAGAGTTCACTACCCCTCTCTTTATATATTTGGAACTTTCCCTCCCTGTCGGAGGTGTTGACATATTGAAAAAATTGGGGGTTGGAGTTGGACCTGCTCAGGCGACAGGCAGCAAGTCTAACGGGGTGGGAATATCTAGTGGAGCAGGCCCATATCCCCCATAAACATGACTGGTGTCCAGTGGGGCAGGCCCATAGGTCAAAACAACCAAGAGAGGCTAAACAATCAGCTCACAAGTTAACCAACCTTTTCAATTACTAAAACTGTTAATAAAAAGTTACCGAAAAAGAAAAACTAAATCTCCATTGAAGAAAGAAATGTTGTCCATGAATGTGTTTCATAAATACCGGTAGTCTTGCATTTCCCCTGCATGGAAGACTACCACATTCTTTTGATCATAAACCTGTTCTTATTTCTCAAACAATGTGAGTAAGAAGGAAAAAAATACATTACTCCTAAATGTTTTTAGGAAATTCAAAAGTTTGGTCTACAAACACATCGGGACCAAATTTTCTACGCGTCCAATAATAATCTTAATCATCTGCATTTAACAACAGAACCTTGTCCAATGTAATATACCTTTAGAGAACAACAATTCACATTATTGACTCACTTACAGAAAGTGTTCTTCGATTTGCAGTAACTACCTTCATGTGAGATCTCACTTACAGAAAGTGTTCTTCGATTGGCATGTGTTGCATAGAAGTTAAGCTTTCAACGTATCAGCTCGAGGCCTCCAAAGTCCAAGCCTGTACTTGTGGGTGTATTTCAAGATCAACTTTCTCTGGGTTACCCAAAAAAAGATCGTTTCAGAAGAAGGTGCAAAGAGATGACTAAGTTATTCCACAAAAATCAAATTACCAGGAAAAGTTGTCAACCTCATTGCAAAAGGACGTACACAACACATAAGAAAACTACAAAAAATGATTTGCCAACATAAGAATAGGTTCAAGATCTAACATTGGATTTGTATGTCCAAATTACCCTGCCTCTTGGGTAGAGTTTTATGTGGTTACCAGCAACATGGATGCATTTTCTGGATTGACGACTAGTTCAGGTAGATTTGAGTTTATTATGAATATTAAGCTAAACCGAATTGGTAAGAGAAATTCATGCAAAAACAACAAGAACCAATATCAATATTAAGCTGAAGTGGACAACCTCGCAACAACTAGAGTTGAGTTTATTATGACCCTTACATGAAACAATATTGGCCTTGTGATCATGGCAGAAATGTGAACAGAACAGGCGAAGGGCATAGCACCAATGGAATGTATGATCCTACACTGAAATCTAAATCAACATTGTGACAATCAGGAAATGTGATTCCGTACTTGAATTGGTTTAGCAAACAAAAAAATTCTACGCGTTCTTTATAAACAACTTATGCACAACTTTCAAACAACAGATCTCCAACCCCAGTTTTCTTAACAGCTACAAAGAAACAGTCCTTTTCATACAGAAGCAAAAACTATGAGTTTAGCATTTCATACAAATTTCTATGATTTGCATTCACTTAAAATACAGTACTTAAATTGGTTTAGCATGTGCCGGGGGCAGTTGTCCCCACTCCAGGATATGACATTTGAGTATGTTTGGCTTAAAATGGGAGGGGATTAGAGAAATTACTTACATGTTTGACAGGGATACCAAGTTTCTTACAAAAAAATTCTACGCATTCTTTATGAACAACTTGAGCACAACATTCAAATAGCAGACCTCCAACCACAGATTTCTTACAAGTAATAAGTGACAAAGAAACATTTCATTCCAAACAGAAGCAAATACTGCGAGTCTACGAGTCAAGAGAGTAAGATTCTTTACAACAAATACAATTAGAACCTATTAACAGGAATCAATGTATGACCTTAACTACCCTGCCTCTTGGGTGGAGTTTTATGTGGTTACCAGCAACAAGAAAGCATTTACTCAATCAACACAGGTTCTGGATTGACGACTAGTGCGGGTAAAGTAGACTACTCCAGATGACCAAATCCATAAGATAGCTGAAGGGAATTGGTAAGACAAATTCATGCAGAAACAACAAGAACCAATATCAACATTAGGCTGAAGTGGACAACCTCGCAACAACCAGAGTCAAGTTTATTGAGACCCTTACATGAACTCCACTGACTAGTGCAGGGTCATGTACCAATACTGGCCTTGGGATCATGGCAGAAATGTGAATAGAACAGGCGAAGGGCATAGCGCAAGGGAATGTATGGTCAACATTATGACAATCAGGAAATGTGATTCCGCACTTGAATTTGTTTAGCAAACAAAAATTTCTCCGCATTCTTTATAAACAACTAATGCACGCCATTCAAATAACAGACTTCCAACCACAGGTTTCTTACAAGTTACAAACAAACAGTCGACTTCAAACAGAGGCAAATACTGCAAGTCTACAAGTGAAGAGAATAAGCTTCTATACAAACGAATAGAATTAGCACATATTAACATGAATCAGTGGAACCAATAGCAAAGGGAGCATTTCCAGGGGGGCAATTGCCCGCACTCCGAGATATGACATTTGAGTATGGATAGCTTGAAACAAAGGGGAGGGGATTAGAGAAATTACTTACATGTTTGACAGGGATACCAAGTTTCTTAAGATTGAGAGTACGAGTAACAAGTAATTTGTGAAAATCACCAATCTCTGTTTCAAGTTTACCAGCATGTGTTTCTACTCCTTTACCAACTCCATTCAAAAACTCCAGTATTCCAACTTTCTCTACAAATGAAACAGATTTCAATAATCAAAACAAAACCCTAGATTAAACCCTGAAATGTAAAAACAGAAAAAGAATCAGAAATTTTACCGACGTATTGAGGAGCAGATTTAGAGAAAAATCTTGTTGATGAAATTAGGGTTTGATTTGAGATGAAATGTTTCTTCCATGCCATCATCATCGCCATGGTTACTAGGGCACACTTGCTTTCTCTGCTTTGATCTAACCTTAAATCCGTAGTCAAGTTCGATGGGTTGGCCGCTAACTCGGCCTTTTACGGCTGGCCCATTATCCCTCTCTTAAGCGCCAAAATTAGTTTTTAAAATCTTACGATTTATGCGATTGGCTTCAAAATTTTCCGAAACAATTCAAATCCTAACTATGAATCGATTTGACTGTGAAATTTATGATTCACATTTTGACTCGTGCGATAAGTCAAATAAATCTAAATCTGTTCTTTCCATGTGATTTTTATTAAGAATAAATTTTTTGATACATTTTGACTCGCACTAAAGCACAAAATTCCGAGTCAAGAGCCTTGTCCACCTGATTAAGTGCCCAACCACTAATATGAACACTAAATTGTGTTACGTATTCTTCCTTATTCATATCTATAATACTAATAACATATATTTAAACTTATTAATCTATAACTCCAATATATATGTGTGTATTTTGAGATTTACCATGAATCTTCGATTCGCGATTCAATATATGATTCGATTCTTAAAAATGAAAAATGATTTACGATTTAGGAACCAAATTTACCATCAGAAAGTTATTTTTTCGATTTAATTAAGCTGAAACGTTAGAATTACTTCAGCGACACAGTTTTAGTATAACTCCCAGTAACAAAAAAGTTATATATTATTCAAGTAAATTTTTTTATTTCCTGACTTCTAAAATTAATTTTTGTTCCAGCATCTAAACATACTCAACAAACATGAAAAACAGATGGGAAAACCAACATATTTGAGGATTTGTTCACTGCGTCAGTAGACTAAACGCACGTTTAATGAATAACTGCACGCTCAACCTACAAACGCGCAGACCATCATTAAACACTGGCGTGTATGCCAAATCCACAGGAGGATTTTCTCCCACCGTCTGCGACTCTTCCTCACCGGACATTACAATTCCTGATTCCCAACAATTACTTTACTACTTTTTATTTCCTTTATCCTATTTTATTTATCTCAATTTATCCTATTTTATCTCACCAAATATATTATTTGAGTTAAGCTCTTTTTCAAAAATTTATCATATTTTATCTCCGCTGTGTTAGGAGTACAATTATTGGTTCCTCATGGATTACGCAAAGCCGCCAACGCAAGGATTGTGGATTCCTCATGCCTTCCACCAAAGGTTAGTCGAATTTCCCTGGAAATCTCTTCACGTCTTGCCCTTTCGATTTTACTCTCGTTTGTCACCATCACATGCTTACCCCGCAACAGCGCCACTCTTACGTGCTAAGCAGGGGACTTAATGTTGATGGTGGTTTTTAGCTTAGGGTTAAAATTGTAAAACCTTACATCAGATGTGACGTCACTCTGTAAGGAAACGAAGCCACGAGTGTTAACCTCTCCACTAGCATGTTTATTGAGCCACTCAATATATTTACATGAAATTGATCCAGACTGGCGCATGTAGCGACCATCCTAGATGCTCTGTAAATTTCAGCGCCTTGCGCTTAATATAAGTTTCTCTGAATGTTGTCTATGCTATGTTCTCCGGCTGAAACCTTAATGTTGATATGGCATGACAATTTGTATTCACTCGCGGCAGAGTAGCACGAATTTCCAAATATCAAGGATATGATCTTTGCATAAAGTATTCAATCAGAAAACAGTGAGACGCAGCAGCAAAGGGAGGCGTGGCCATGCCTTAAGCTAGCTGGCGCCACTTTCCACTGACCACGTCCCAACCTAAACCGTCCATATTTCTCTCGACCAATCAGGTCGCTTTAAACTCGCCACACGCACATAAGTTGCAGCTGGGCCCATTCTGGCCGGCCCAATTTTTCATCGACCAATCTGGTTGTTCTAAAGCCGCCACACTCACACCATAAGTGTAGCCGCGCCTCCCCTTCCTACTGACCAATCAGGTTAAATGTGCCACAAGTACTAGAGGTGTGGCCGCGCCTTATGTTTGGTCGACACCCTTTCCTGACTAATCAGGTTGCTCTAAACTTGCCACCATACATCAAAGGCCAAACGCACCCAGCCACGCCACCATACTAACTGGCAACCCAAACGCGCCCTGCCACAAACACATGTCAAGTGGCATTCCAACATGACACTATGCCGCAGTAACATGCCAATGTGCCACAAATGGCGCCACCACATGCTAATCCTCTCTCCATTCGTGGCCAATGCCATAACGGGCTCCAATTAGGATTTCATGACCGAAAAAAGACTTTTGCTTCAGTAGCATTGGCCGAAACCCTAATTTAGTCATAGTCCACAACATGCCACGAGCCACTCTAGCCTTGGCCACGCCGCCAAGTCCAAACTTTGGCCACATCGCCAAACCCTAGCCTTGGCCACGCTGTCAAGCTCCAACTTTGGCTACGGCGCCAAACCCTAGCCTTGTCCATTCCGCCAAGCCCCAAAATTTGGCCACGATGCCAAACCCTAGCCTTGGCCAAGCCCCAACTTTTTCCACGGAGCCAAAACCTAGCCTTGGTCATGCATCCAAGCCCCAAATTTGGCAACGACGCTAAACCATAGCCTTGGCCATGCCTTCAGGCCCTAACTTTGGCCACAACGCCACGACTACGCCATTGGCATGCCGCTATGCCAGGCTCCACTATGCCAAAGATGCCACTTTTCTATACAACGAGATATGGCCATAATGGCCATCCTTCCTCATGAGATGCATTCTCAGCCATCCAAGTTCGCCACCGAAATGACAGACTTGTGGCAAGTTTCAGGCGACCAGCCGCCTAAATCTAGTGGTCATGGCTACGTCAACCGCAACTTGCACCACCGTGCCACTGGCATGCACGAGCCATGCCAGCCATGCTACATTACCATTGGTGTACACAAAAACTCCCATGCACCATTGTCAGGCGCCAACACAAGGTATCCATTATCAACGGCTATCCTCCTTCATGAGACGCAATCTCAGCCGTCGAAGTTCTCCATCGAACTGACGAACCTGTGGCAAGTTTTAGGCGACCAGCCAAAACAAAACCTAATAGCATCACATGCTATTTTCCTGCGATAACTACCTTGACTTTGACTTGCCATAAGTAGAAAAATGCTACATGTTTTCCACAAAAACACTCGAGACATCAAACATGTCACAAATTGGGGGATGCTCACCAGGGTATTGGTCTGGAGGTTTACAACGTGCGGCATGCAAAGCTCCTGTTACAATAAAGTGTCATGAAGCGGGATAATTATGGAAGCTTAATGCCTGAAAGTTACACAAATTCACTTCCTTCATCATGGAAGCATAATGTCTGACAGTTACATCTTAATCTATTCTTCCACCACTCAATCATTTCCACTTCCTACGAGACCAGGGTACGTTTCAATATGACTTGTATAAATAAGATTCACCTATTTTCCACCAAACTACAAGTTTTGGTCAGTAACAACACAATATCCAGAAATCACTTGGTAGCTCTCCATTCTGCTAGCCAGTCCTACTGTAGTTGCAGGAAATCCCACACTACACCCAACTCAAGAATTTATGACACAATTTGAAGATTAAGAGCCTTTTTTATTGATATTATCTTAAAAGGATTACAGTAATCAAGAATACAATTCACTTAATAAGATTTTCTCTCTCCTAAAAACTTTCTTAGTACTAAAAAATTCATCTCTCTCTATGGAACTATTCATTTCCTTTATATAGGCATTTACATAATGGATTACAACTCATGACAACTCATTTACAGCTAAGATTCCCTTTAATTTCGGATCTGAGTTTTTGCGATAAATCGCAGTTAGCACCGCCTTAATCATTCGCAGGTTTTATTGGTTAGTCGCAGAAATGTCACACTTTACTCATGTTTATGTCGTTTTCATCTGGTATGTCATTCCTTACGTCACTTTGAGATTTGTCGCAGAATATCATTGATGTATCGTAAACATATCTCGCAGAACTGTTGTTTATTTCGCAGAATATTGTTGTGACAATATTCTGATCCTACATCTTGCCTCTTCTCATATATTTTCTGCGAAGAAGATAAAGATCATGAGAATTTAAGTTTCTTGATTTGCCGCAATTCCTTATTTTTTTACCCGACAAAGTTCCCTATTTTACGCTTTACCGTTGGCACGTGTCAATCTTTACTTTTTTACCGATTAACTCGGTTATCCATCCTTCATCTATAAATAGATGTCCCACTTGAGGAAAAGTTTTCTTTCACCTTCCCTCTTTTCTTCAACTTCTTTCTTTTTCGTCTGCAACTTTTTCTTTCCTAATATCCTTCCTGCTGCTGCTTTAATGGAGACTCAAAGGTATGTTCTTATCTTGAACCTTATTTTGTTCATGTTTCATCATCTCTATCGCCTGATTTATAATCCCCATATTTTATATTATCCTTTTCAGTAACACTACTTCTCAGACTAAGATTACTGTCAAAAACCCTAACCCTAAAGTTCCTTAGAAAAGGCGTGTTGGAAAGGCGAAAAGATCTGAGAATGATAAGGTAGTAAGAAACACTTATTTCTTTGAAATAACAATATTGTTGCCTCTGTTTCTTATCTACATTATTATTCGTAGGGTGAAGAAAATATTTCTAGACCTCTTAAGCGTTCTCGTCAAATTAAAGCTCTTCCAGATGAAGTGGATATTCTTGATTTTTTGCCTGCAGACCCTGTTCCGCCGCAAGATAAATCTTCTCCTTCTCCTCGCGTAAATTCCAATATTAACACCAATACTACTTCCTCATCAATTCCAAATGAAATTATTGATTCTAATACTTCCATCAATATTTTAAAAGTTGCGATGGATGAATCTTTGATAGCTGGAACTAAAGTGAATGAATCATCAGCCAATGATCCTGCGATTAATGAAACTGTGGTGAATGAAACTACGGTAAATGAAACTGCGGTTAATGGAGCTGCGGTGAATGAAGCCGTGGTGAATGAAGTTGCGATGAAGGATGCTGCGGTGAATGAGACTGTAACTACTACTAACCAAGTTCCTTCTTCCACTCCTACTACCGTGAATGATTCTAATCTTCAAGTTACTATTGCCAAAACCTCTTCCTCTACTTCTCTTCCTTCTTCTCAAGAAATAGTAACAGGGGTTGAAGCTGTTTTTCAAATATTATCTGAAGTTTTGAACGATGCTATGAAATCTTCTACAGATCATGCGAGACAGGATATTTATATGATTTTAAGCAAGCATCTCGGATCCTGTGGTTCTTCATCTAATCTAACTGCTTTAGAAAGTGAAATTGAAACCTTGAAGAAGAATCTTCAAGCAAAAAATTTATAATGTGAACTTCTCGATCATAAGCTTCGCAATTCTGAATTGGACTGCGAAAATCTTCGCAGCAGAAATGATGATCTGAAAGGTATAACTTTCTTGCCTCTGTTTTTGCCTCAGTAATTTTTTTTTCTTCTATGTACTCAATTTTTCTTTATTTATTTGTTGACGCATATTTAGCTTCAAAACATAACCAATTATTGAAGATACTTGAATGGGAAACAATCGCTGATGAGGCTCGCATTGGGAAAGAGTCTTGGAAGAATCAATTTGATAGATTGAATACTCTTCACACATATTCAATTGATGAGATAAATAATCTTAAGAATGAGAATAATTAGCTAATTTGTGAACGAGATCGCCTAAGTAATGAAGCCACTCAACTTTTATATTCGCTAAATCAGAC
Organism: Papaver bracteatum; assembly: GCA_023529315.1. Taxonomy (NCBI): domain Eukaryota; kingdom Viridiplantae; phylum Streptophyta; class Magnoliopsida; order Ranunculales; family Papaveraceae; genus Papaver; species Papaver bracteatum. Next base: position 327,733 of record JAJJWX010002367.1, read on the forward strand.
TAATTTGAGGGTGGAATCTTTATTAGATGAAAACAAAACCCTATCTCAAGAGAAACGTAGCTTTGTGAGTAAAACAATGGTTTATTCGCAGCAATTGAGTAATCTTCAAAAGTTGTGTGACAACCAAAAGCAATCTCTTTGTGTATTGAAAGATGAGCTTAAAAAGATAACCGAATCATCTGCCGCTGAACAAGAGAAACTTATAAAAGGTAGATTAGCTCTGAGCGTAAAAGTCAACGGTCTCAAAGATGACTATGCTCTACTGAAGAACTCTCATTCCTCCTTAAAAGAAGAAAATACTTATCTTCTTTCTAAAGAAAAAAGTATAAAATCTCATTTGAAAGGTAAAGTTGGTGATACTTTCGATGATACCATGAATCAATGGAAGAATTGCTTCCTTAACATAATTCAAACTTTATCCTCGCAAAAGGAAGGTAGTCATTTTGACTGCCTCATCTATTAATTATTTCATTGTATTTTCCCATCTTATTTCTTGCGAGAATTCCATCTAATATGCAATTTTTCTTCTGCAGAATCTGAGAAGCATCTTCAAGCTTCAATTTCTGATCTGTCTATGAGGTTGGCCAAACTTTGCAAAAAGAATACCGCGCTTTCTAACTCCCGCAACAGAGCATTAAGAAGATTTGACTATCTTGAATACTTCAAAGATATAGAGATCAGAAATCGGGAAAAGAATTGCCTCCGTAAGGCTCATTTAGGCGCTGAGGTTCTCGTAAACAATGTTCTATTCTCTCATTCTTTACCTCCTATGAAGATCAAACCCTTGGAGATAGATAATAACGAAGTCCCTCGTCTCATAGATGAAGATCTAAATTATTCAAGTAACGAAGAAGATTTTTCTGAGGATGAGCAAAACCCACCTAAAGAAATAGAAGAAGAAGAAAACCCTCTCAATGATGCAGAAGAACAAAATCCTTCTCAAAAGGCAATCGCTAATGATGGAGAAGAGGAAGAAAATCCTCATAAAGAAGCAGAAGAACAGAATCCTCCTCACAAAACAATCACTAGTGATGGAGAAACCCAAACTGAAAAAGATGTCGCTGGTGAAGATAATAGTAGCGAACAAGAATGATAAAATTAGGGAAGAATATTCTTTGAAGTTTTATATTCTTGCGAAATATCTTGTTCTTTTCCTTGTCCTGCGAATGATTGTAATTTCTGAATTTCTTTTGCGAAACATTGCAGTTTTTGTAACTCCATCATCTTCTTCTGATTATATATTTTTATTAATCTGAATCTAAGCTTCGCAAATTCTTGTAACTTAATTATTTATTTATTTTTACTATCTTGATTCTTCTCAAGGAAGATAATGAAATATTGTTTTATAATCCCCATATTTGCCCCTTCATAATCTTCCTTGTGAAGTATGTAATATGTTACCATTGTAAGAAATCCCATATACTTGCCTCTTTTTATCAATATGCAATATGATGAATGAATTATCGCGAATAATGCTACAAAAAATCTGTTATATGCTTCGCAAATATAATCTCTCTTGTGGTCTTATTTCGCCTTCCTAGTTAAAGGTCTTATTATGCCACTTTTATGCGACAAGATCGCAGGACATTCTTACTTTTACATGTAATAATCCATTGATCTTGTCTTATCATTTATTTTAATCTCTGCGACAATATGATAAGTCTAAGCCATCTTGCGAGATTAATCTCTCTTTGCTTTTTAAGACTCATGACATTGGCGTCTTTTCGATGAAATCGCAGGACGTTTTTGTGATTTATATCCTCTTATCATTGATTTCATTTATCTCGTCTTTTGTTCTTATCGCAAAAACCCATTGATCTCATCTTATCATTTCTTTTTTGGCTTTTTGTCCTATTATGCGGCAATATGACGGGCCTAAATATTCTTGCGAATATAAAGTCCCATGACATTGTTGTCTGTGTCACGCGACAATATGACGGGCCTAAATATTCTTGCGAATATAAAGTCCCATGACATTGTCGTCTTTTTTGATACACAGCTCCCTAATGGAGGGTATCGCCCTTATCTCTCCCCCTAGTTGCCCCTTCAAGGAGACGTACTTCTGTCATACAAGACTAGCTCCTCCCATCCGGTTCTAGAAACAACCAGTTGTTTTCGTAGCCTCTTATCCTTTATGCCTATATGGCTTATAGTTACGAGACTACACCCTAGTGGGGTTTTCTTCGGGCCGAACACATCGTAAGTCAAGACTTTCCATGGATGGCCAGGGTAGGTTCATCCGTCCCGGGCACCCACAGCTCAACCGTGTACCTCGGCGCCTTGATCATACTTTGCATTCCTTAGGAGAAACTCTCGGGCGCCCAACCAGGGTATAACCTTATATAGTTGGGAATCCAAGTTATCTCTCCTGGATGGATTTTCTATAATCCCAAATCTCCATGACTAGGTTCCAGCAGCAGTATAGCCTTTCCCATAGTCATGCAAAGATATACCCCCCTTATGACGTACTTTAAGGTCATTGCCTCTTACGGAATAGAATCCGCGAACTAAGGTGTACGCCATAAAGGATCGTCCCATTCTTTATATGTTTTTAGGCGATTTGCGCCTGTCTTATGCATTTGCATTTAAAATTCTTAATTATCTCGCAAATTATTGCGAAAAATTGCATTGTATTTTTCCAATTTTGTTCTTGCGAATCATCTCTTTTATTCTCTCACAATTGCTTGCGTATAATCCAATCATCTTAGTCTTTCAAACCTTTATTGATAATATTTTCTTAGATATTGTCTATTCCATGGTCTGCCAAGTCTTTGACCCATATCTCTTCCTTCTGGATCCATTAACTTATATGATCCAGTTCCAATTATTTCTTTGATAATATATGGCCCGTCCCATTTTTTCGCTAATTTTCCTCCATTTTCTCGCTGATATTCTGGTGTTTCTCGCAGAACTAAATCTCCAACTTGGAATTCACGCTTCTTTAATCGCTTATTATATTCGCGAGCTAATCTGCGATGGTAGTTCTCCATATGTTGTAATGTTTTTTATCTCCTCTCTTCTACCTCATCAAGTTTGTCTAGAATCATACTAGCACTAAGATTCTTTTCCCAAGCTTCTCTTTTTGTTGTAGGAATAGCAAGTTCTGTTGGTAATACCGCCTCGACTCCATATGTTAAACAAAAAGGTGATACCCCAGTTGCTTCTCTTCATGTTGTATTATAAGCCCAAACTGCATTATGAACTTGTTGACACCATGTTCTATGATGCCCTTCTAACTTCTTTTTGAGGATATCTGCGATTGTTTTGTTAGTTGCCTCAGCTTGACTATTAGCTTGCGGGTATAAAGGAGTCGATTTTCCGCACTTTATCTTGAATGCATTAAGTAACATCTCTATATTTTTTCCTTCAAATTGTTTTCCATTATCTGACACCAACTGCGCAGGAATTCCGAATCTGCAAATGATGTTTTCAAATATAAATGTAAAAATGTCCTTATCGCGGATATCTTTGTACTCGTTTTAACTTCTGCCCATTTTGTGAAGTAATCTGTCGCGACAATTAAATATCTCTTTTGCCCTATTCCTGGTACAAATGGTCCCACAATATCTAAACCCCACTTTCCAAATGGCCAAACATTTTTTGAGGATGTTAAATGTTTCACCGAGTGCATGTATTCTTTTTGCAAATCGCTGACATTCTTCGCAACTTCTTGATAAATTCTTTGCATCTTCATGCATATATGGCCAGTAATAACCTTGCATTTTAGTTCTGTATGCTAAAGATCTTCCGCCATTTGTGATTACCAAAGATCCCCACTATGTAACATTTTTAATATTTGTTTTCCTTCTTCTTGTGTCAAACATCTGAGGGAAGGCCCATTTAAAGATTTTCGATACAATATCCCATCTCTTAATTCATAATTTGTTGCTCTACTTTTTAATTTATGTGCTTCCAATCTGTTTCTTGGTACCTCTCCCCTTGCTAGATATGCGTGAATTTCTGCACGCCAATCTGCGATAATTCGACTTGATTCTTCGCTATTATTTTCTACTACCATTGCCTCAGCTTCCTCTTCCTCTTCTTTATTAATTGAAGGTGCTATGAGTGTTTGTATTTTTATATTTCTCGTAGTTGGGTCTACCATCATACTTGATATAAACGCAAAAGCATCTGCGAGCCTATTATCTCTTCTTGAAATATGCCTCCACTTGAGTTTTGGAATTTTCGCAGATAATTCTTCAACAAGTTTCTTATATTTTTTCAAAGTTATATCGTTAGTTGCGTATTTTCCTTCGATTTGGCGAATAATCAATTGCGAATCACTGGTAATTCTTGCATTCTCTACCTTCATCTCTATTGCAAATCTTAGAGCATGCACTACAGCCTCATATTCTGTTTCGTTATTTGTAGATTCAAATTCTAATCGGAATGCAAATGCCATTTTTGCACCCTCTGGTGAAATAAAAACGACTCCCACTCCATTTCCTTCTCCGTTGGATGATCCATCTACTAATATCTCCCACCTATTTGGTTCTGTTAAAAGATCTCTTGGATCCCCGTATTCTTCTTCTATATCCATCATGTCTTCTACAACTTCATCATCCTCCAAAGGAAATTCTGCGAGAAAATCTGCGACAATTTGAGATTTTGGCGAGGATAAAATTGCGTATTGGATCTCAAAATGCCCCACTTGTGCGTTCCATCTTTCAACTCTGCCTGATCTTTTTGAATTTTTCATTACTGACTCAATTGGTACTTTTGTTAGTACTTTGATTTTATGTGCTTGGAAATATATGTGAAGTTTAGATGCCGCATAAACTAATGCCATAATTATCTTTTCAATCTTTGAATAGTTTTTCTCCGCAGCACTGAATGTTTTGCTGATGTAGTAAATTGGTTTTTCAACTCCTGCGTCACTTCGCAAAAGTATTGCGCTTAAAGCATGTTGAGTTGTCGCTAGGTACATCAACAATTCTTCTCCTAGTTCAGCCTTCTGTAAAATGGATATATTCATCAAATATTCTTTAATTCCTTGAAAAGATTTCTCACATTCATCTGTCCATTTAAATTTTGTTCCCTTCTTTAGTATGTTGAAGAAATGCTTGCATTTATCTGATGACCGCGAAATGAATCTTCCTAATGAGGCTAAAAGTCCATTCAATTTTTGCACATCTTTTATTGTTGCTGGAGTTGGCATATCTCGAATTGCTTGCACATTTTCAGGATCAACTTGTATTCCTTCCTTTGATACAATATATCCCAAGAATTTCCAAGATGATACTCCGAAAGTACATTTCTCAGGATTTACCTTGATATTAAAAAGCCTCATCTGATCAAAAATTTCCCTTAAATCCTGCACATGATTTTTAGCTTCTTTACTTTTTACCAACATATCATCCACATATACCTCTAAAGTTTTATGTATCCATTTTGTGAACACCTTTTCCACCATCCTTTAGTAAGTTTCTCCTGCATTTCGTAACCCAAAAGGCATCTTTGTGTAGCAATATAATCCTCTGGGAGAAAAGAATGCAGTATGTTCTTGATCTTCTTCCGCAAGTGGGATTTGATTATATCCCTTGTATCCATCTAACGAAGATATTCGATCATTTCCTGCTGCAGATTCCACCAGCTGCGGAATATCTGGCAAGGGAAAACTATCTTTGGGACATGCTTTATTTAGATCAGTAAAATCGATGCAAATTCTTATCCCCTTATTTTTCTTGGGAACTACTACCATATTGGCGATCCATTCTGGATATTTTGATTGCCTTATAATTCCTGCGTCAAGCATCTTCTGCAATTCTTCTTCTATCTTGGCATGATAAGTGGTCGCAATCTTTCTTATTCTTTGTTTGAATGGTCTCATATTTTTGTTAATCTCCAATCTATGGCACACAACAGATGGATCTATTCCAGGCATCTCATCCATATTCCACGCAAAAATGTCACTGTATTCTCGCAGAAGGTTTACAGTTTGCTCTTCTTCCTCCACATCCATCTTAGTTCCAATTTTCAGCATTTTTGGGTCTTCTTCACTTCCAACATTTACTTCTTTTGTTGGTTCTGCTGTAATATAACTGGCTTCATGTTCTCCCATTGGTGTTGGTGTTTTTATTATCTCCGCTGGTTCATCACATTCTTGCGATACATCGTTAAATATTCCTTTTCCTTCTTCTGATCTTATCATGTAAATCTTGAATTCTTCTTCTTTCTTTTATTCTTTCCTCATTTTTCTGCGCTGTTTTCGCAACTGAATTTGATTTTCACAATTCTTTACTTCATTATGGAAACACAACGCTGCATAATCTGCATCTCCTCTAATCTCGCCAATTCCACTAGGCATAGGAAATTTTATGCACTGATGTAGAGTTGATGATACATCCTTGATTGCATGTATCCATGGTCTTCCCAACAGCATATTATATGGTGATTTCACATCCACCACGCACAAAGTTATCTGCGTCTCTATTTCCCCAGCGGAATTCGCACTACAATTTCACCTTTAGGTTTTGTTAGAGATTTTCCAAATCCATGAATATGATATGTTGGACTAAGCATTTCTTCATCTTTGTATCCCATTTTCTTGAATGTGTGGTAAAACATTATATCCACAGAACTTCCTGCGTCCACCAGAGTCCTATTCACATCCCACTCTTCTGTAGATCTTATTGATTTCTCTTTTCTTGTTGGTACAACAATGTACGGATTAATCGTGATCACCAATGGAGATGTATGACTTAAATTTTCTTTCGGAATTTCTGCTGCCGTGAATGTGATCTTCTGTTTTTCCCAATCTTTTAGCGGTGATGCCTCATCTTCCGACATGATTTTCTTTCTTTCAAAATCTCGCTTGTGTATCCTTCCTCTAATATCTTCATGGAACTTATCTATCATCATCTTTGTTATTACATCACACTCCAATTTCTTTTGATTATCTTTGATTTCAACCATCTTTTCTTTCACCAATTTTCTTGATATTCTTCTAACTCTTGAATAATTTCTTTCTTTTACCTAACTTTTGCTATGATTTTCAACTATTCAATCCCTATTTCTGGGCGCCAAAATGTAGTTGCAGAAAATCCCACACTACACCCAACTCAAGAATTCACAAAGATATTCTTCTAACTCTTGAATAATTTCTTTCTTTTACTAACTTTTGCTATGATTTGGTGACACAATTTGAAGATTAAGAGCCTTTTTTATTGATATTATCTTAAAAGGATTACAGTAATCAAGAATACAATTCACTTAATAAGATTTTCTCTCTCCTAAAAACTTTCTTAGTACTCAAAAATTCATCTCTCTCTGGAACTATTCAATTCCTTTATATAGGCATTTACATAATGGATTACAACTCATGACAACTCATTTACAGCTAAGATTCCCTTTAATTTCGGATCTGAGTTTTTGCGATAAATCGCAGTTAGCACCACCTTAATCATTTGCAGGTTTTATTGGTTAGTCGCAGAAATGTCACACTTTACTCATGTTTCGGTCGTTTTCATCTGGTATGTCATTCCTTACGTCACTTTGAGATTTGTCGCAGAATATCATTGATGTATCGTAAACATGTCTCGCAGAACTGTTGTTTATTTCGCAAGAATATTGTTGTGACAATATTCTGATCCTACACCTACTTTCTGATACAAGTCATAAACAACCACCACCTTCAGAATCAACTATTCTGGTCTCAACACTCTATTCGCTTCCTTTTCTAAGACCAACCCTTCTCCTTTATTTTGTGACCGAAGCAAGCCTGGAACGACCATTTCTTGGTTTAAGCCTGGATTGTACAGATTGATCTCTGGAATCAAAAGTACTCCCGTGTAGTGCATTATTTAGGGTCTAGGCTCGTTTCTCATCCACACACACAAAATTACCAAAACCGGCAGAAGCAGTTTTCACCCACAAACATATATCCAACATTTCGGTTCTTCAACAGAGTTTCTTTGTCAAGGATATTTAACTTTCCTACAAGAGAGCTTCGAGGAAGTATTGAAATATCATTGGCTTATATTATGGCATGTTTCTTAGACTCGTATCTGGATGGTAACGATCTGAGAATATTGCATATTATTTCCTTTTCAGGTATAGCCTTTCCAAGATAGAAAGAGGCATTGACAATCTCAGAAAGTTTAGCGTTAAACTCCTCGAAGGTATCGTTATCATCCATTTTAAGGTATTCTCATTCAACGGAAGGAGAAAGAAGTTGTGCTTCTCTTTCAGAACCATTTCCTTCAAATACAGTACGAAGAGTATCCTATGCTTCCTTAGAAGTTTCACATGACAGAACATGATGTAAAAGATCATGACTTACTGCATGTATTATTGCATTCGATCCATCAGAATTATGCTTTGTAATAGCTCTTTCTTCATAAGTGTAGAACGCTAAGCATTTAAACTTGTTTTTTGAATATTCTACTTTCAGTCGTTGATATCCTTCTTCGATTAATAGCAAAGTATTACAATCTCGGGATTGAAGAAAAGTTCTCATAGAAGATTTCCATAATAGGTAATTTTTCCCATCAAATCTTGGTGGTACGTTAACTGAATCATACATATATTCAATTCTTATAGGTTGGATCGCACCAAACACAGATTGTTATATCTTTTCGTGTTTTCCTGCTCTGATACCAATTAAAAAGACGAGGATACCCAAATACGCCACAATCTTCAAATTATCCACCTATAAGTCCTCTTTACCGAAAGTGATTATTTATGGACAAAGTCAAGACAATATGACAAATCGATATTCACACTTTGTGTAATCGTCTATGGATACGAGATCGAGAAAATACAACAATCAAAGTTTGATTACTTGATAATAGGTTAGGACTTAACCAAACTCTATAGGATCACTATCAAGTAATACAGAATTAACGTTTGTGTAATTTACTTTAAATTATAATAACAACAATTATAATCGTGGAAAGGAAAAGTAAATGACATAGCAATATTGTGTTAACGAGGAAACCGCAAATGCAGAAAAACCTCGGGACATAGTACAGAATTGAATACTCTCATAATTAAGCCGCTATACAAAATCTAACCAACTTCGTATAGTTGAGACCAAGCAACTAAACCTAGTTCACTTAGTTTCTTTAGTATCCATGCGCTTCCGACATTCAATAAGGGCACGTACTGAAACAATTCATTTGGATCGTATTCCAAACAGTAAAGGAACAAAAAATCTATTTGGTAACAACTCTCTTGATTCTTTCATATGAACGTATCTCAAGTCATACGCAAAAGCTCTTCCATTTAATCTAATAAACTCCTTTTCCTAGTTAGATCAATCTATCCAACAATTACTAAAGTAGCATAGTTTAGATTTGAAATCAATCAATATAGATTCTAATAAGAAACTATAAGGTGATGCCGATCTTACATAACTAATCAATCGAATAAATCTGATTCTAGTTTGATCCCAGCTGATCAAGGTTTGTGCATACCCAAGATATGGAAACCAAATAAGAAATCTTATTTGTCTTCAAATATTCTTTAATCTTCAATAAACACCTGCACAACACCACTTGAATCTCTTGTGATCAATCACACACAGAACGGATTCTATTAACATTGGATTATCACAAGATGTCTTTATATCTACAAACATTTCTAAGGATCCCGTCGACATTTCGATCTTGTTTGAGTGAATCTTATATCAGAAGAGAAGATTCTCAAGAATAAACAAACTAGGTGCAATCAAATTTCAACAACTGTTAGTCAATCAAATCAATTGAAAAATAAAATAAACTGCAATCATATAGTTTCCCACCAATGGTACTCATAGATATTCTTGATCCCACAGAAGTCTTTGAACGAGCAGTGATAAGAGATTTCGCCTAATTAGGGTACTTTCCTCTCCGGATAGACGGCTCCACCAGAAACAACAAAAAGATGAAGTTTGCCTGGCTCTTAGGATAGTTTGATAGAAATGCAAACTTGGGTATTTATAGACCAAGGATGTTTGGACACTAAGGAATTTCCAAAACCGAATATTCTCAAGATATGCAATAAATGCCCAAATCGGTTTTCATAATTCCTGGAAATACTTTGTCCAATAATTTCCGAAATCTCTCAATAAAAAATCTCCAATTAGTAAATGCACATTAGTAATTTTTATTTTCTAGAGATATGCATTTAATTGCTGGTAATTAAAGCATATAAAAGTAACAACCTTAATTAAAAGATTCTTAATTTATTTTTGACCGGGATCTCCATGAGTTATTAAGGAATATCTTTAAACAATAAAAGATAAGATTTACTGTTCATGTTCAAAGTATGTTGACATCTTTTTATTTGTAAATCCTCTTTCATATTTATAATCTTGGAATCGATTATACCACACTTCCAAAGAAGTTTAGAATTAGTTCATCTGTATTCCAAGATAACTATGTGATTGATTAAATATCAAATCACTATCATGGGTTCACGGTTCTACAAAATACAAGGATCGGTACTACCTTAATATGGTTTGCTTGTGATCGAATACACAAGTTACCAGGATCAGTTACATCAGTTTCCAGGATCGGTTATATCAGTTACCTGGACAGGTTACCATATACTCATGGTATTACTTGTGATCAAGTTACACAAGTCACTAGGATTGGTCACACCAATTACAAGGATCAGTCACACTAATTACTAGGATCGGTCACACCAAATATCCATCATACCATCTCAGATGATTACTTAGTATCGGTTACACTAATAAAGTCATACCAAATCATAAGTCATGCACTGTGATTAGTTATACTAAGAGACATAACAAGTTATGATCCGTTCTACTGACTCACACATATTGGTAATCCAAAGATATGCATTGAATAACAATACCAATAAGCCTAGCGATTTCCCTTTCAATTCATAAAACAAGTTCATGAATGTACTTCCTTTAAACAAATGTAAACATTGTTTCCTAGGATGAAATCTTCACCTTTACCCATACACATAATCATAATAGCATTCATATGATTATGTCGATGTAATATATACGAAGTTCAAAAGATAAGTATTATACTTCTTATTCTAATTCCTTAACACTATGATCATGTGATCATGTCTCACTACTAGAGTATAATCATTCACATATTCGAAGTTATGTTTTCAATATAGCACGACTTGAAAGATATCTTAGGTATGAAACTGTTCAAGACAAATATTACTAACCTCAATAGGAATGGTGGTGTCATCGTTGTATCTTGTTATTTCTTCACATTCTTCAGGTCTTCGATTAATACTTGTATGTCTCATAATCTTAGACTTTGTAGTCTAACCTATACGAAGTTGTCTCTAGTTACATAATCAAGCGACTCTTAGATGAGTTTAGATTCACTAAAATATGACAACCAAACTTGACATACCAACGCTTAGTGGGTTCAACCGAGCTATTTCTAACAATTTTCAAGTGATCGAAAGATCAATACGAAACATTCTGAGTCGACATAAAATGATTGTCTCACACAAATCATGTAAGATGTTTCAAGGAAATTTTCACATGATCATCTTTTGACTTATTATTTAGTTTCAAACAAATAAATTGTTTCCAACTAAACTCGTCAAGAATAATGATGAACGTAGCTAAAGCAAAAGCTTCCAACACATATTTCGAGAAATATATAAGCGAGTTAAACTCGACTCGAAATATCAAATGTGTATAATATAAAAGTCTATATAGATATACGACTTAGAATCAATATGATATAGAATAGAATAAACTTCGGGGTGATAGATAAGTTTTAGTCTCCATATAACTTTTGTTGATGAAGTTCCTCCAATCTTTCCTCGGTAGATCTTCGTCTTCAATCGATATACGCCGTGAAGTCTAAATCTCAATTACACATTCTATCATAATCTGAGACATAGCTATAAGTAGACTAGAAATCAAGACTTATAGTTTTGATCACCTAAACTTGACAAACAAGCTTGAGATAGCAACGCTTACGAGTTTGACTGAGCAGTGCTCTAACAATCCCCACTTTTGGTAATTTTAGTGACAAAACTATCAATACATATGGATTACAAAATAAACAAACTTTGTAGCTTCTCATCCAACATGCTTGATTTCCTTGGTTCTTCAACATTCCTTGAATTCTTTGCCACTCCAAGTACTTCAGTGATGCTGAACGTGTTCAACTCAGCATCATTGTTCTTGAAGATCTGTAGCCACAACAATAAGAAAACAATTGTTCTCAATTAATTATTGTTATACAATGTCATAGTATTATTACATAGCATCAAAGTCCAATTGTATCACAACTTTGACAATAATACTGCAATGATATGTATCACTCCCCCTTAGTCAATACTTCCATATCACAATGAAAACCACTCCCCCTTACATAATGATCCGTAAACCATATGTATGTAGTGTGAACTACAAAATAATTCCCCCCCTTTTTGTCAATATAAATTGGCAAAGGTACGAAAACTAACGGGATCATAATGAAATTCTCAAAGAGATAATTCATGACTAAAAAAGAACATATCAACTTGGTTTCGATGATTTCACATAGTCGAAATTTAATGTATTCATCAAGGAGTTTATAAACATACAAGATAACTCCTACAATATTCTACAGTCGCACTCCCCACAAAGTTTTGAAAATTAAGCACAAGTTAAATTAAGAACTCTCCCCCATAAAATCTCATTCCCGAACGAACAACAAGAGCAACCTTACTTTTACGAGAAAACAAGAATTTCTTTGGATATTAACAAATCACATGAAACATGAATTTGTATCTAGAAAACTCGAATAATTAATCACAAGAAGACCTTATAGATTAATTTAGTCGGAAATGATCAACATAAGAAAACTTACAGAGTCAAACAGTACTTTCACATATAAGTGGATCATGGAAAGATCAATACTGCGGAATATTCAAAACTTCATTCTATCTTTTATCAATATTTTTATAAAGACATAATAGACTTAACTTTTGAGCATATATGAGATAATCATAGTTCACGGACGTAAACACACATATTACATAGCATAGATTAATATTGCAAAATCATCTTCCTAAAACTTAGAAATTAAATAAATAAATCTAAAACATTGCAAGATGGAAATTGTTGGCAATAGCTATGTGTAATCACAATATCTATTATTCCAAACCCTAGTTATCCTTCTTAAAAACATAAGAATAAATTCTCATAAGAAGTTTCCTAGACAAAAATAAAATATAACTCCTAAATCCAAGCTACAGGACTTAGACATAATCTGCAATCAGAGATCGAACAAGAGCAAGTTCATCAGTTACTTTCTTTAGTTCAGTTTTCAGAAAGATAAGGTTCTTTGTTGCAATTTTAAGTTGATCATGAACAACTCCAAAATCTCGAAGAAGATTTACAACCAATTGAGATGACATTTGAACAGGTTGATTGTCTTTAAGATCGCATGCATAGAAACAAGCTATGATGAGAGGACCTTAATGAAACTCAGTCACCTTTCCTTCTTCAAGTTTGTCTTCCTTTTTGCATCCATCCATAGTGCACTCCATGATATCACAAGAGAGATCTTGAGGTTAAAGAACATACATATACCTAAGAAGAAAAGACAACCTTAAGATTTCTCTTGTGATATACATATATGTTTTTCATAGGGAGAAAACCCTACATTCACATATCAACAATTCCAAACACTTATGGAACCAATGCACGAACCGTTCGTGGTTATGAACCAGAATTCAGAACCGGGGAACCAATGAAGCCTATTTTAGAAGCATGTTTTGACGCAAGATCAAATACAAGTTCTAAACTTATGACAGAGTATCCTAGCCCAAAAAATATTTAGGGCACAAGATATTTGTTGATGAACAACAAGTCAATTGTATTAAAGGAAAGACAAACAAAAGATTTTCAAAACAAGCAACAAAGAGTATATCATGAGTTATTAATTAATCATTTATATTACCAAGAGTAATAATTAATCAGAGCAAGGCTCAACAGTAAGATGATCATTATTTTATTTTAACAGAAAACAGATACAACAAAGACCACTTTGTCAAAAAGAAGATATGTTCTTGAGAATTATGTGCATCCTCACACGGTTTCAAAGAGGACGCACAACTGTAAGTAGTCAAGTTGTAATTCGACGAGCATATTGCTCATCAAGGATATTGACATTCTCTCATTTTTTTTCTTGAATATCATCAGAAAAGTCAATAGAGTTAGTCTCAAGACAATCAATAAAAAGAGGACAAGAGATACCTGAAGCAGCTGCCTTCCTTGCCTTCTTAATTCTACGCTTGAGTCTATTTATACTGGTCTTGAGTTCCGAAACACGATCATTGATATGAATATATTCAGGAACGGTTGACACTTTTGATCTAACACTTCCTTCGGCCATGGACGAAGAGTTTGAAAAAAAATTCTTACTCCTTGGACCAACAAAGTAGTCATTTGCCCTTATAACATTATTCTTTTTACAATGGTAAAAAGGTTTTGAGTTATTCTTACAAGCAAGAATTGTCTCATCACATCACTTTTCTTGTCTTAAGGTTGGACATTTAAAACCATTTGTAGAAATCGGGGGTCGCCTAGCACGGGTCGAGGTGCCGGTCTATTTCACTTGTCCATAATTGTTATGGGGCGAGGTCCATGTTCTCATCCGTTCGTGGATGTTTAATGTACACAGGGGTCTGGCAGAGATAATTTCTTACTAGTTCATTAGTAAGAGGGCCAACTCTGCAAAGAAGAAAGAGATGTTTTGAAGTCGCCACCTGACTAAAGGGAGTCAGGACCCTTTTAACTAGTTTGAATTCTTTTGAGGAAAACAAAACCTAGTTATGACTTGCATATTTATGGTCTGCTATCAGAGAGTCTGGGTAAGGAGATTCTAGTACGGGATGGGAAGGTGTTAGGCACCCATCAGCCGCCCAATCGTAAGATTGGCCTCTACTTCATGATTAAAGGGGAAAAATTTATAATTTACTTTTATCAATACTTATGTGCAGGATTTTAATACCGAAATTTATTAGAAATTGAGAAAAGATTCTTATACATCAATTATTTAGAATATAGAATTAATGCAAACTTTAATATTATTTATATATATATATATATATAATAAACATATTTATTATGGGTCTAATGTGGGAGGGAATTCCGCTTTAAACCCACACTTTGACTTATCCCACTTGGAAAATTAATAATAAAGCATAATTATTTTTATGTAATGTAAAGTGTAGCTGCGGTGTTACTACGAAATGGAAAACCATTTTGTTCCCGTATGACTACATGATTACCGAAGAGATAGGAAATTAATATACCTGAACTATGATATTGAAACTTGAAGGATTAGTAGGACGATTTCTTGCTTTCGTCAAGTATGTAGAAAGTAATTAAAGTACCAGCAATTTAATGCTAATCTTTTAAGAACTTAAAGACAATTAACCTGAAATATGATGTAAGAAAACTTTAAAATATTCTAATAACGATTTCTTGCTTTTGTCAAGTATGCAGAAAATAATTAAAGTACCAGCAATTTAATGCTAATCCTTTAAAAACTTAAAGACAATACTTGATTTGATTACTAAGCGAAGGAAAAATAAAGGAGAAAGTGTTTGAATGCGAGAAATTATTATTGAGTCTCTGCTTGAAGTGTTTTCCAGTCTAAAATGAAGTCTCTGGAGTGTTTTTCGTTGTTTTTGAATGAGAAATTCGATCTCTATTTATAGGGAAAAAAATCTCAATTCTCCGTCAATTTCGGGCTGCTTTGTTGAAAAAAAAAGGCCGTAAATCGTCCTTTTTTTTCCTTCTTCTTTTCTTCGCAAATTTTCCTTCGTTGCTTTTCAATTGTATGCGACAATTAAAAATCTGATTATGACATGTGGGTCCGTTGGGTACTGTTCACGGCACTGGTACTATTCAAAAGTATTGTTACTGTTCACCGGTATTACTTTTCATCGGTATTACTGTTTACCGGTTGCAAAAAACATGCTTGATGTGGAAACAGCCTCCTACCCAAGCTCCCTATCGCCCCCAGGAACCTGGTGATGTATTTAATCAAAAATCATTGTTGATCAAAATCCATCACCATCGTGATCATCATGATGACCACCATTAAAAACACCCATGTTCTTCATGTTCTTCATGAGGAAGAAAGAGAGGTGCCCTTAGTAAAAAAAATCGGGTGCCTTTAGTATTTCCCTGGAACTTGACTGCTTTGACTTTTAGTCTTATGAGATTTTGTTCTGCTCATAACTTCTTTATACAAACTCAGAATGATTCCATTATTTCGCCATTGGATTCGTATTTTCTTCCTCTCTATCATGATAGTGAGAATTCCCATGGGTAGGAGCTGTGATTATGGGCTTGAGAGCTTGTGGGCTTGATTGGTAGAGCTTGTGGGCTTGATTGGTTGAGCTTATGGGCTTGATTGGTAGAGCTTGTGGGATTGAGAGCTTGTGGGCTTGATTGGTTGAACTTATGGGCTTGATTTAAAGGATATGACAATCCTTAATTGCTCCACAAAGAATTTCTCTTGTATTCTGCTCCGAAGTATAAGAATGACATTTTCTATGGAAGGTGCGGAAATGGGGTGTCAACAGTTGCCCCTCTTTGAGAGTAACCGTTTTCGGTTAACGAACAAAGCCCTGAACACCCTTTCGCACCTTATCTTTTCCAAGAGGTGATTTTGATGGGTTGATGAAGAAATTCTGACGTTGGCCGAGTTTGTTGCAGTTAAGCTTGTCAGCTCCATTTTCTTGATTTTTGAACCTTTGCGGTTGATTCAGTTGGATTGCCCTTTGTTCGAGCCGATTGAAATAGTTGAATAGGTTGATGAAGAAATATACTAACGTTGGCTGGGTCTGCCCCAGTTGAGCTTGTCGGTTTCGTTCACATTCTGAAAGTGCATCTTCTTGGCTTCCGTTCCACACTTTGTCCTGACATGACTTGCTTTTCTTTCACGAGACGATTCTGATAAAGTATTTTTATTTTTTTTCAAAAACTTCTTGAGGAAGTAATTACCCCCTTTTTTTTTTTTTTTTTTTTTATAAGATAGGGAAGAAAGACCTTTCTTTAGGTAAGAAACTCCTTTTCTTTTCTTCAATATGTCGTCTAGGCGGATGGCTATCATTATTCCTGATCCTCCAACTTTGCCTATGTTGCGTAGAAGACGAAGAGTTGGGGTTTTAAACGATGTGGATGATCACGTTTCTGCAAGAATCCGGAAGACCTGTAAGTTTCCTTGTTGATCGAAATTTTCTTCTTTGTTTTCCAAGTTTCCTTTCATTATTTCTCAACCACTGCTTTCTTTCATAGAATTACGCTTGGGCGCGTATTCGCGGAGGGACCACTGGTATAGTAGAATGGTGGCTGGTGTTGAGACGATGCAAAAGTGTACGTGATCTTGTACAACAGATTGGTTGGTACGACTTTATTGAAGCTTTGGAACCGTTCCATGATGGCGAGAATGCTTTAATCGTGGCAAAAAGATGGTGGGGTGATACTAATTCATTTCACCTGCCACATTGTGAGTTAACCATCACTCCTCTGGATTTCTACATGATTACTGGCATCCGTGTGGGGGTAGGAGCTCCCGTCCCGGTGGGCGGCGATGAGAGGAGAATGTCCGAAACCTGTTGGGACCACAGTGTGGGGATATCTTCCCTAAAAATTGGTATGTCACTTAGCGAGGCTTGAAGACGAGTTTCTCGGTCCTGAGCTGGATCTCATGCTTGACGCTTCAAAATATGATGCTAAAGTTATTACTGTTACCAGAGCTTTCTTGATCTTTGTTGCGGGACATACCTTCCTTGACTCTTCTGGTGGCTATATCAAATCTGGTTACTTGGCAGCATTTTCTGACCTTGAATTGGTGAATTTTTACGATTGGGGAAGTTGTGCGATGGCGCGACTTTACACCTATCTGTCTCGAGCAACACGCCTTCAAACAAAAGCCTTATGTGGATTCTGGCCCATCTTGAATGTGAGTACATTTTCCTTGCTTTAGGTTGAACGATTTTGGACCCCCTTTTTTAACACCCATATTCTTTCTTTGTAACAGTATTGGTGTTACGAATATTTTCCTCTTAGTCGCCCTCCTTTTGATACAAGCTTCTCCAATAGTCAAACATTTCCTCGAATGGCTAGATGGAAAGGTGCACTTCGAAGGCACTCAACTGCATATACGCGCCTTTGTTTGGAGGGGGCGACAGTTGAATCTGTAAGAAACCCTATTATTTTTTTATTTTTTATTTTTTATTTTTTTTATTATTATTAATATATATATATATATATATATACCTCCATTTTGATCGCAGATTTGTTGGGACCCTTGGAAGGATTATCTGATTCGGCGTGATCAAAGAGCCATTCATGCCATGTCATCTAGCATGCTTCGGTACTTGTTACGTGGCCCGGATTACTGTGCTTGGTATCTTGGTGACAGATTTGGGAGACAAATTAGTCAACCAGACGCTACACCCCGTTTTCCTCCTCCCAACGTTACATGTTTTCCTTATGCATCGTTTAGTGATATGGACGAGATTTCACGTCAGCCGCAACGTTCCTATGAAGATTCCGTTGATCGGGGAATGAATTTTGAATCATATTGGAGATCGGTTTCTTTAGGTCCACCTCTTGCTATCCAATCTTGCCGAGAGAATCTTGTAGTGGGTGATCCGGGTTTTGCCCCTCGTCCATTATTGATGGGATCTTCCAGCAATGCTTCTTCTCAACAAGTTCCACTAACGGGCTTCGGTCATCTTCTTCCAACATGGGATTTTCAAATACCTATCTTGGGGACTTCAAATGTGGTTCCAATTGCAGGTGGCCCTGTTGACCGTGAAGATATTATTGGTTTACCTCTCCTAGGATGATATTCCCGAGGTACCATTTGTTACTCTGATCTTCTTGACTTAATGACTTAATACTTTTTATTGACTCCTTTCTCGCTTCAGGCTTCCAGACCTCTTCAAGAATACTTGCTCCGTTTGGTAGATAGCCGTGGGCGCCAGTTGACATCGGTGGTGAATGAGATGTACGGTATCATTTTGAGATATGATGAAGTCAGTAGAGAATCCCTGGGGAGGCAGGCACGTATTGATACTCTTTCTGAAGAATTATCTACGCTTCGACTTCTTTACGAGGTAGATTGCATTTTTTATTTTGTTTATTTTTTTTTTCTTTTTTTTTGCTCTTTTTGATTTTTCTTTTTTTTGAACAGGGAAAAGGGGCTAGCGGATCGGATGAATGACCCTAATGGGTTGAAGAAGCCCAACGGGTTACAGGTTTCATTTCGGTTTGCCCGAATAGCAGTTTGATGGAGCCCTAATCCTTTGCTTTAAATTCCTTGCCTTCTTCTTCCCCGACCATCAGTTTCTATTTCTTCCTTTTTTTTTTTTTTTTGCTCTGCAAATCTGCCTCTTTCCTCCATCTTTTCATCAGATCCTTCTTGTATGTTCCGGATCTGGACTGTGATCCTTCTTATAGACTCAGATAAAATCACCAGCTTTCCTTATTTGTTTTTCATTTCTTCTTCTTTGGTTTGCCGTCAGATCATTTTTTTATTTCTTGTTGTTGTTCTTTTTTTTTTTTTTTTTTTTCTTATTGTTGTTGCTTCTTTTGTTTTTCTCGATCTGATCATGTATCCTTCAGATAAGGAAGAGTTCATGCTTTTCATTGTTGTAGACGAAGATTCTGTAATTCCTTCATTTGTGAATGAAATATTTTCTTTCTGGTGGTGCTTTTGTTCTTTGGTTTGACTTGCACTGACTTGTAGATCGCTTGACTCGGTGGAGAAGCCTTAATTCAGATAACTCGTCGTTCACAAAAAGCTTAAAGCATGGTTAGAACATGATTAGGCTTAAAATAACTCAAGAAACGTTTGCCTCAGTTTCCTATTTGGTACGTGTGCAAGGCACAATATCATCCTAGGGCTATCATTAGCATTTATTTTATTTTTATTTTTATTTTTTGAAAACAAAATAAAAAACTTAAAAATTTACAAAACTGAAATTTTGATTTGGAGAGTTTGTCTCAGCTGCCTATCTGGTTGCTCATAACACCATACCCAAATCCTAAGCTTTACATCATTGATAAACTCTCCGATTTTTTTTTTTTTTTTTTTTGAAAAGAAATTAAAACTTAATAAACTCTTTTTTTTTTTTTTTTTTTTTTTTTTGAAAACAAGATTGATAGCGTAGAAAACGATGATAAAAATCATGAGTGTTGACAAACCAGTTGATCTTTTGAGGAGATGCATGGATTAGGCATGCTGGAATGTCGCCGTTGATTAGGCGTAGTACCTCTTGAGTTGATCAGCATTCATTGGGAATTATCATGCAGACTCTTCTATCAGATGAATGACTCCTCCTTCTGGCATTGGTCCTCCAAAATCTCTCTCTCTGTTTTTCGAGGTGTTGTTCCAGGTTTTGATTGATCATCTCTGGTCGAATTTTTGAAAAATATTCGATGAAAGCATTGATCATTTCTGGCCATGTTGCTCGCAGAACTCGGTCATTAGTTGAAAACCATATTGACGCGCTCCCAGTTAAGCTTTCGCCGAAGTATTGTTTCAAGTCCTCTTCGTGCATCTTCAATGGCTTCATGTACCAGGAGAATGACTTGAGGTGTTTTATGGGGGAGCCTTTACCATTATAGACAGGGGTTTTCCTCCTTCTACGAGATTGCAACTCTGAGCATGCAATGACCATGCATTCTTGGATTTCCCTTTCAGTTCCCGGGGTTGAGCTCGCTGTACTCTCCTCTTGTTCTGGAACTTCCAATTCTCTTCCATCCTCCCCTTTATGTCCATTTGGGTTCGCCTTTGTCAGTGGGAGATGGAGAAAAAAGATGACTTACTCCTTCATAGGCGGGTTCTTCGGCTTCTTTTCTTTGATCAGAACTCCTTCTTGTTATCACCGGTGTGATCTTTGCTAGTGTGTTTGGTGTTGGAACCTTTTCTCCTCCCTTACGGATGAACCGCTTTTGGAAGGACGGTTGACGGCTCCAATCGATTCCTTGATCTTCTTGCCTTTTCCCGAATGTCGTAGAGTCTTGATAGATCGACTGATTTCCCAATCCTGCCGTATCAAACGCCTTTCTCCCAGGTATTGTTATTGGTTGTGTGGGCCCTTGTTGTCGGAGCCCCAGACCCATTCCCGGAAAGAACTTGCTTTTCTGTAGCATTTTCGGAATATTTCGATTTCGATATTTAAATTGACCCGTACAGGCGTGATGAATTGATGATCCGGCTTTGTTCTCATGTCGGATCTCTGTTGTGTAGTTATGAATTTCTGGGATCATGTTCACTGAGATCTGGTGGGACCTTATTTCATTTTCCTCATCATCTCCATGCACGGTAATTAGCTCATTTCCCTTCCAGAATCTGGCTTTATGATGAAGAGAGGATGCACCTATTCCATTCTTGTGCATCCATGGACGACCTAGAAGGAGGTTGAAGCTTGCAGAGATGTCCATTACCAGGAAGGTAGCATAGGTTTTTAATGGACCAACCCATATTTCGATGGTCAGTTCACCGATTCCTGTTTGCTTACCATTGTTAAATGCTCGGACTGTCAAGGCTGATTCATCGGCTTTAGTGATACGGCTCATGTCGACCCCCATCTTTTTAGCCGCTTTCAATGTGCATATATTGACACCAGCACCATTATCCATGAAGATAGAAGGTATGATCATATTTTCCCAACCAATGGTAATGTAAAGACCTTTGTTGTGGTCCTTCCCCTCGGTGGTGGCGGTCGTCATCTGTAAAAGTAATCGCACCTGGTCTTGCAGCTCGGTCGATTAGGTGTACCAGTTCATTGGGAGTGATTCCTGTGGGAACATGCATCAAACTTAGTGCCTCTTGTAGAGCCTGGCGGTGACTGGTCGATGCTTCTAACAATCCCCAAATTGAAATATTCGCTTTTGTTCTTCGCAACTGCTCAATGAGTAAGTTGTCTTCCTTTATAGCTTCATGTTGATTGTTTGGCCTGATCCGAATCGGATTTCCCCTTGCTAGGACACCTGGATTTTCGTTTCGCAAGTTGAGAGGCTTGAACTGTCTTCCTCCCCTTGTTTGATGTTGTATCTCTTCGCATTTTTCTGATAGGCTTTCAGAATATATGACTTTCCCGCTACCTGCAATGGTGAACAATGGTTTTTTATTCATCATACGGATGTTGGCGTCTGGGGCACTCTTTGCGATTCCATTTTGTTCTCAGCAACGACTCGGAGGCTTCATTTGTTTGGTCCTTCTCTTTTGTCAAATACGGTCCGATATTAGAGATGGTTGACGTATTTCAGCGTCATCTGCCTCAATGAAGTTGATTCCCCGATTTCCTTGATGCTACTGGAAGTGGATTTTGTTGTATATTAGGTTGCTTTGACGCTCCCTCAATGATTATCTTGCCGTCGTCCAGCAAATCTTGGATAAGATGTTTCAGGACGAAACATGAATTGGTATCGTGTCCTGCACTCTGATGGTAGCCGCATGTCTTTGACTCATCGTAACCCCGAGGTTTGGGATTAGGTATAGGCTTAGGATCTCGGAGTTGAATTAATTTTCCCTTAACTATCCTAGGAAGGTAGTCACTCATTTCTCCGTCCAGATCAGAAAATACTCGATTCCGGCTCCACCTTTTCTCGACATATTGTTGTCCTTTGTCTTGGCGGAATGCATTGGTGATAGGTGCTTTCCTGCAGCTCGATGTAAGTAGGTGTTGCAACAGTTGGGTTGACATAATTAATTTCCTTCTTTTTGTCGAGCTTTGCCCTATATTGAATCCGAGTATACGCCGTCCTTCATTGCATCCTCGATGCTTGCTCCTTTCCTTCGAAAATCGGAAAGATTTTCAGGTGCATTTATCTTGATGAATACCCTGTAAGACATTGAGAGATTTTTCATTAGCATCTTTAGTTGCGCCTCTTCTGATGGTCGTTCGAACATTTCGAACACTTTCTTTTCCCACCGACTCATCCAGTCGACGAAACCTTCATGTGCCCCTTGTCGAAGGGACTCAAGCTGGCGTAAGGCCATAGAGTGATCTGTATTTTTTGCAAAATGTTCGACGAATGAATTAATCATGAGTGGCCATGTAGAGATTTTTGATTTCTCTGCATGTTGGTACCAATCAAGGGCTAACCCAGTCAATCTTTGGTGGAACAAGTTTAGCAGCCAGTCGTCAGTTAAACCTTGGGGCTTTAGGTATTGGAGATACAGTTTAATGTGAGACCCCGGGGGTCCCATGCCATTATATTTTTCTATTTTTGGAAATTTGAAACCTTCAGGCAAGTATCCACTTGGCGGAGTGTACCATACTTCACCATCCACGCTGGTGTTGTCCTCGATTATTGACAGCCTCTTCATTACATGTTCTTTGAAATGCTCGAATTCCAAGCTCTCCTTGTTTGGTGTTGGAATTTCGTCATTGTCGCCTGTACCTCCGGATTCCCTGTTTTTGTTTTGATCTTTTGGTTGATGATCGTCCTTGGATCCAGAGCCATTTGTATGTTGATGAGAATCTGATCCTTTTTCGTCATTTCTAGCCTCATCTTGCAGCTTCTTAAATAAATTGGCGAGTTTTTCCTCAATGATTTTTTCTATCTTTGAGGTGAGGATGTCAGTATTGTTGGCTTCCCCTTTCCCATGTTGTGAATCATCCATCTTGACCAGTCTTCCTTCCTCCGACCGATGCCAAGTACGAGTGTAAGCCCCCCCTCGCGTTATGGTTGCTTACGCATGTATAAGTGCCTGAAATCACAAAATCTGAACTATGATATTAGTATAAAGAAAAGATTATAAAATTTCCCTTTAATCATTTTTCAAGTCGAATCTCTTGTTTTTCCCCAGCAGAATCGCCACTGTAGAAATCGGGGGTCGCCTAGCACGGGTCGAAGTGCCGGTCTATTTCATTTGTCCATAATTGTTATGGGGCGAGGTCCATGTTCTCATCCGTTCGTGGATGTTTAATGTACACAGGGGTCTGGCAGAGATAATTTCTTACTAGTTCATTAGTAAGAGGGCCAACTCTACAAAGAAGAAAGAGATGTTTTGAAGTCGCCACCTGACTAAAGGGAGTCAGGACCCTTTTAACTAGTTTGAATTCTTTTGAGGAAAACAAAACCTAGTTATGACTTGCATATTTATGGTCTGCTATCAGAGAGTCTGGGTAAGGAGATTCTAGTACGGGATGGGAAGGTGTTAGGCACCCATCAGCCGCCCAATCATAAGATTGGCCTCTACTTCATGATTAAAGGGGAAAATTTTATAATTTACTTTTATCAATACTTATGTGCAGGATTTTAATACCGAAATTTATTAGAAATTGAGAAAAGATTCTTATACATCAATTATTTAGAATATAGAATTAATGCAAACTTTAATATTATATATATATATATATAATAAACATATTTATTATGGGTCTAATGTGGGAGGGAATTCCGCTTTAAACCCACACTTTGACTTATCCCACTTGGAAAATTAATAATAAAGCATAATTATTTTTATGTAATGTAAAGTGTAGTCTGCAAGGTGTTACTACGAAATGGAAAACCATTCCGTTCCCGTATGACTACATGATTACCGAAGAGATAGGAAATTAATATACCTGAACTATGATATTGAAACTTGAAGGATTCTTAGGACGATTTCTTGCTTTCGTCAAGTATGCAGAAAGTAATTAAAGTACCAGCAATTTAATGCTAATCTTTTAAGAACTTAAAGACAATTAACCTGAAATATGATGTAAGAAAACTTTAAAATATTATAATAACGATTTCTTGCTTTTGTCAAGTATGCAGAAAATAATTAAAGTACCAGCAATTTAATGCTAATCCTTTAAAAACTTAAAGACAATACTTGATTTGATTACTAAGCGAAGGAAAAATAAAGGAGAAAGTGTTTGAATGCGAGAAATTATTATTGAGTCTCTGCTTGAAGTGTTTTCCAGTCTAAAATGAAGTCTCTGGAGTGTTTTTCGTTGTTTTTGAATGAGAAATTCGATCTCTATTTATAGGAAAAAAAAATCTCAATTCTCCGTCAATTTCGATTTTGCTTTGTTGAAAAAAAAGGCCGTAAATCGTCCTTTTTTTCCTTCTTCTTTTCTTCGCAAATTTTCCTTCGTTGCTTTTCAATTGTATGCGACAATTAAAAATCTGATTATGACATGTGGGTCCGTTGGGTACTGTTCACGGTACTGGTACTATTCAAAAGTATTGTTACTGTTCACCGGTATTACTGTTTACCGGTTGCAAAAAACATGCTTGATGTGGAAACAGCCTCCTACCCAAGCTCCCTATCGCCCCCAGGAACCTGGTGATGTATTTAATCAAAAATCATTGTTGATCAAAATCCATCACCATCGTGATCATCATGATGACCACCATTAAAAACACCCATGTTCTTCATGTTCTTCATGAGGAAGAAAGAGAGGTGCCCTTAGTAAAAAAAATCGGGTGCCTTTAGTATTTCCCTGGAACTTGATTGCTTTGACTTTTAGTCTTATGAGATTTTGTTCTGCTCATAACTTCTTCATACAAACTCAGAATGATTCCATTCTTTCACCATTGGATTCGTATTTTCTTCCTCTCTATCATGATAGCGAGAATTCCCAGGTTTGGAAGGATAATGAAATGGGTAGGATCTGTGCTTGTGGGCTTGAGAGCTTGTGGGCTTGATTGGTTGAGCTTATGGGCTTGATTGGTAGAGATTGTGGGCTTGATTGGTTGAACTTTTGGGCTTGATTTAAAGGATATGACAATCCTTAATTCCTCCACAAAGAATTTCTCTTGTATTCTGCTCCGAAGTATAAGAATGACATTTTCTATGGAAGGTGCGGAAATGGGGTGTCAACACCAGTAATATGAAAAACAGGTTTGATTACTTCCTCAGACATCCAAACAAGAATGTTATGAAGTTTCTCATTCCGCAAATAACATCTCCTTTCAAGATGACCCTTGTTTCCGCAATAGTAACAACTGAAAGGAATGCTATTAACTATTCTCATATGAGCTTTCTTTGGAGGTTGACAACCCTTGTTCTTTGAAACTTCTTCTGCTGAAGGTAGAACTTCACTTTTTCTATCAGTGAAATTTTTCTGCTGAAAATTGTTATTAGTACAAACAAAATCAATTTCACTACTACTTGGAGCGTATATTCCTTTATAGCCTAAACCTCGTGTATCACGATGTTTCTTACATGCTCCCAGCATAGTGGATAATTTTGTTGATCTAAGGCTAAACTTTTTCAAGTTTTCTTCCAGCAACTTGACCTTGTTCTGAGCAGCAGTTAGGTCAGCCTCCAATTGTTTTTTTCTGTCATTAAAATAACTTTGTTGAGAGCTACATCTTTCTTTAGATTCTGCAAGTTTTTCTTTCAACACAAAGAGATTTCGACGAAGATTTTCACATTCAGAATTATTTGAACGCACATCTTCTTCACTTTAAGAAGGTATTGTAAGAGATTAATTATATCCACAATCTTAATCGCTCAAGATTTTTTTCATTTTCTAGTTTTCTAGATAGAGAGGAGTCAGATTCTCGGTCAAGCAAGATGTTGACTTATTTTTCTTTATGAGATGGTTAACGAGCTTAATGTATTGCGAGACTTCCTCCTCAACACCATTTCCATCGTCTGAATCACTTTCAACTAAAAGATCATCCAACTGTTCATCTAGGCGTGTTTCCCAGTTATACATAGTTTTAGACAATGGAGCGTGAGAGATTTCTCAGGAGAAACAAAGATTTGAACCAAGTCAGAACGCATCTGAACTGGTGATGCGTTGTTTGAGATAACACTTATGTACATATAGTCAAATTTCTACAAACACAGACTTATGAGTGTTTTATTGCTCTGATACCAATTGAAAAAGCGGGGGTCTAACAACCACACTCAATATTTCGTTCATCAATCTGTATGGACACTCTAATATAGCTCCAAGAGAATCAACTAGACAGTCAGACCCGATCAAGGAAAGATATCCAAGAGTTATATCTCTTTCTCAAATCAATCATCAAATCAACAAAATGAAATCCGTGAACTGATTGGTATAAGAATAACTTGGACGGTACCAAAGGCCAATGTCCAAGTGTCAATCATTTTATATCAACAACCAAAGGTTGAATTTACCAATTAATTGAACTACGCACAACCTGTGATATTTTAATTATATAAAAAAATATAATATGGAAAAGAAATAATACATACACTAAAAGTTTTGTTAACGAGGAAACCGTAAATGCAGAAAAACCCCGAGACCCAGTCCAGTTTTGAACACCACATTGTATTAAGCCGCTACAGATGTTAGCCTACTACTAGTTCACCCCTAACCAAGTCTCACACCGATTAAGGTATAGTAGCGTTCCTTATGCCTCTAAATCCTAGCAAGACTCTACGCACTTGATTCCCTTAGCTGATATCACCCGCAACTAAGAGTTGATATGACCCAAAGTTGAAGACTTATAAATCTGTCTCCTACAGATAAGTCTATTCAGATAGATAAATTTGTTTCCCACGGAAGCACCTATGAAATTTTTGTTTCGGCTTTTGATAAATCAAGGTGAACAAGAACCAATTGATAATCCGGTCTTATATTCCCGAAGAATATCCTAGAAATATCAATCGCCACACAATAACTTAACTATATGATAATAGAAGAAGTTATTGTGGAATCAGAATGAGACGAAGAGCTTTGTGATTATTTTTTTATATCTTACCTATCGGAGATAAATCTCGATCAAATCTTAGAGAAGATAATACTTAATATGATAGAACAAGTAAGATCAGAACACGCAACTACAGAGAAAATAGTTGGGTCTAGCTTCACGAATCCCAACACTACACCATTTTAAGGATATAGCAACATACAATAGATGTTGCTAAACGGGGTCGCAACGGGACTTCGCTGTTGCTAAACACGGTGTCGCAATTTTTAGCAACGGCATAAGCTTGGTTGCGAGTCTTGGTCAGCAACGGACATTCGCAACGGTAGTTGCCGTTGCGATTTTTTTAATTAGCAACAACAGTATATTGTTGCTAATATGTTGCTAATTACAGGAATACCACTACCCAGAACCAGATACTGTTGGTTCTGGTTCTACTGTATTGGTTCTGGTTCTATTTTAGCAACATAGCCCTGATGTTGCTAATCTTTTGCAACCTCAAAAAAAAGGTCAAGTCCCATTCTATTGACCTAGTCAAAATTCATTACCCCAAATTCCCCCCCTGCAATTACCCAGTTCCCCATATTCAACATCCAAATAGATATACAAACTACAATGGCAATACAAAACAGATACAAATGTAGTTGAGAATCACCACCAGATAATTTTATTATAAAATAAAGGATTCTTCAGTTGATACAAATGTACACAAGTAACTTATGTATGTTGTGACTGACATAAAATATTTGATCTATGTTGATGTTCATAAATGGAGGGGTAACCTAGTTTGTGTCAACCGACATAGGCATTGAAAAACAGGGAAAGAAAGACTAAAATATCACCAGAAATATCACGAGACTTCGCCTGCTTAACCAATTTCCTCATCTAATTATACGTAGATTCGGCTGCTGCTAAAATATCACTAGAGTACTGCTTTTTGACTTAATCCCAAATACCTGTATAATAACCAATTAGATGTTTCAGTACTGAGGTCACAAACAAAAGACTAAGCCCTAGATTTTGGCAAAAGAATTTATAAACATCCGAGACTTCCCTGCTATTGTCCGTGCATGCTTCCTCAAGTACCGGCTTATCTCCATCTGCCACACGAAAATAAATGATTAGTACACATATCAATACCTTTACATAAAATCTACTCAACAACTAACCTTGATGAGGTGCCACTTCGATCTAACTTTTGCATGAGAATGGCTTTAGAGCGGGCATTCAAAGATTGTACATGGAAAGAAACTAAATATCAGGTACCAATAATTAGCCATGCATCAAGTGTTCAGATTTACCATTGGTTAATTCAAGAATGACATCATTGAAAACAGCTTCATGCCACTATCGATAAATTAGTCTTTAAAAAGGAAAATAAAAAGTGATCATAACTAACCAAGCCTCCACCATCATCATCATAAAAATCACCATCATTAACGCCCATTTCTCGCATCCCAACTTGTTTCGACACAACTGATACCTACAGGCATGGACAAGCAACAATAATTTGGTGAGCCAATAAAGTACAATGGTATATAAGACAAGATTTTGATCTATCTAATTTATTGTCCACTCCTTAAAAATATGCTTTTGAATCATTTCTCATTTAATATTTATGAATGAACTTTGCATAATGTTCTGCTTTGGCTCCTGACTTGGCACATCATGTTTTTTTGGCTTCAATCTTTATGTGTATGTGAGTGTTCCATTAGATGAATGAACTTTGCATAACGTTATGCTTTGGCTCCTGACTTGTGGTCATAATACTCGATAACCGCGGCTCCTGCTAACGCTGCCAGTGTGAGAGCTTGTGCGTGCAACCTGTATTCAAGCAACATAAAGAAAAATAAGAAGAAGAAGCATCCATAACTGCATCAGTGTAGAAGGAAAACATATTTTGATGCAGAGATTAGTAAAACAAAATGACTTCAATCATAACAGGAATCCTTGAGAGCGGAAATAGATAATAGTAGGATTAGGATGAGAGGGACAATTGAAATAATAAAGGTCTTCAAACCCAAGTATATTACTGGCGGGTCAAACATCAACTTTGAGAAAAAAAAATTAAACTTCCTAAAAACCCCGAACCTGAACACTGGAAATTCCATTATATTCAGTTTCTCATAACCATCCAAAAAAATTTTCTACAACATCTCAATTTTGATCATCTCCATCAGCTGCATATCTATCTGTTCTTCTAATCTTCAGCTCAAGCATCACTATACCTTTAGTTGTACAAAAATATACATATATGCCCATAAAACTTAAGTCACTTATGCATTTTAAGTAGTCTTATACTAAAAGAGTAAGGAGACAGTAGTAGGACCAAACACTTAGATGCTTTTAAGGCTCGGTGCTAAGTTTATCATTTATTAAGCTTAATCATTAAACAAATAAACATAATTTTTCTAATTGTGAATTGACTAAAGTACACAATAATACTGGGTACAAGAACGATAGTGTTGAGATATAAGTGGTTAGATATACCTCAAAGGCAAGCCCAAGAACCTCCTGATCAAGAAAAAGACAATCGTTGTGGACGAGTGCGGCAATTTGGGTGACATTATCAAGATGCTTCTCTAGCTACAATTAGAGATAAGAAAACTATAAGCCTAACTAATGTATTTGCAGTGATACATGACAAGCACCAAAAATTTCAATGAAAATATTCTTTACATACTCAAATATTCTTTTCAATGATTTTAAACTACTTCTCAAGATGCGGATTTCCTTTAATTTATCCAAAAAACCTTTTGAAGATATAAACAGAACGGAAATACTTTGTTATGGCTCACTAATGAGTATAACTCTGGAAACAACACTAAATTTGTCTTTTCCAACTCTTTTCCATCATTTGGGAAATAGGGAAAAGCAAAATTATCATTTTGAAGTGTAATTAGAGGAATTGCATTGTATACATACCTTCACATGCATGATTGCTTCATACAGAAATAAAACATCTCTGGCATCATGATAGAATTCCATAGCAGATGAGAGGAAGACATCCTACATGATTGCTACTGCTTTGGCCTCTGACTCCTATCAATTAGTATATGTAAGCCCAGAACAGAGACCTAGAATGATGCTCGCATATAAGGCCTCCAGCAATAATCCAAGAACTTAAATGACCTGGAGCCTGGAGTTAGGGATCGCTCCACATTAGCCCAAGCTTCTTCCCTTCTAGAAGTTAGTCTCCTGCAAGCATTCATTAAATAAACAAAGCTCAAAGCTCATCCTCCTCTAACCATAATTTAAGCGGGTGTACAAATCCTTATTAATGAATTTCATGACTACAATATCACAGGGACAGAAAAAAAATGTGAAAATAAGGAGTGGCCTCGTAGACTCAGGTTCTTGTGTAACCAGCTCCTCACACTGACGCTCACTTTCCTACAAACAAAATGTAAAAATAAAACATGGAATCAATAAAAATGACTGTAAACATCATTAACATAAGAAGCCAGTAGAAAGTCAGGAGGTATTAGGATTTGCCTCTTAATTTCACCTCTTTTTCTCCACAGGGTATTCGCAAACAATAGTAATTGAAAAGGTTAGACGAAAATTTAAAAACCTTCTTCAAATCATCCATTACTAAAATAACAACAATTACAGACAAAAAAAAAGTACTAGAAATTGATTGAAACTAACCATGAGTAACACTGGAACGGGCAGATGATTTACAATAACCACATGAACTCTTTTTTCTACCAACATCAGAAATAACGGTTTCAGCTATACTGTTGTTTGCTTCATTCTTGGTCTTCCCCAACGACATTTTTGATCTATAATTAAATTATCTAACACAATTTAGTCTTTCAACAAAGAAAATAAACTTAGGGTTATGTTAATCAACGAAAAGCAAACAAGGAATCGTTACAAACCTGGATAAGGATAATTGAGAGATTCAGAAATTCTCTGTCTCGGGTAAGATTCTTCTTTTCCCCCAAATCTGTGACCCTAAATTTCATAATTAAACTAAAATTGAACTCCCTACTATCAATTATACCCAATCTAACGAAGTTATTAATAAACCATAATTTTAATTATCTGAATTACCTCTTCTGGTTGATATAATTTTCTCTCTTGCTCTTGGCCTTCATCAACTGTCATATTTCATCTTCAATTTCACGTCAATGCTCTAATAAACTTCAGAAACCCTAACTCAGATTTCTTTTCTTCAACCTTATTCTCTAATTCACTTCAATCTCGCCTCTAATATTTCTCTTAAACTCCAATTTCATCTTCCAAAGCTTTTCTAAATTCTTCCTACGAAACCCTAACCCTAATTTCTAAATTCGTCCACCCTATCTTGTTTTTTCTTTGATTTGAGGCTACTACATCCACCAATTATCCATGCCGCTCAACTATTCTCACTGATTCTTCTATTTCCTCTACCAAACCCTAGTTTTCTTCTCCCCGACCGATAACAACATCACCAGAGTTGTTCTTTATCAATTCTAGTTACAACTGAACTCCATTCCAATCCCATATTTATTACATCAGCTCGTGTTCATCACAATCTCACATAACATAATCAATTTTAGAATTGACGCAGGCGGAGAATAGAAGTTCTTCAGAGATGCAGATCCAGAATGAAAGAAAGGAAAAATTTTGTGGCTGATAAATGAGATAAAGAAAAATGAGAATGGAAAGATAAGCCCGACCACTGCTTAATCTAAAGGGTGGAAACAAAAACCAGATAACTTGACCAAACTTTGACTTGGGTGTATTTACAAGCCCTAGTGTTCCCGACCACACGCGTATTTCGCACGCTTGAAGACCCTGTAGTTGCTAATCGCAACTTCTTATTCGCCGTTGCGAAATTAGCAACAACATCATGCCATTGCAAAAAATTTCCAACCGAAATTAGCAACGGAAAATTAGCAACGGCGCTTCTGCCATTGCTAATCTGAGTTGCAAATACCTTAAAATGGTGTAGTGCAAATGAAGTCTTCAAGTTGTTAACCTATAATGGTTTTGGAAAAACCTAGGTTAAAGGAAAATCGACTCTAGTCGCAACTAGGACACATGAAAGTGTCGGGATTAGGTTTTCCAGTTTCTAGAGTTCTCCCTTATATAGTCTTTCAAATCAGGGTTTGCTTACAATCAAAGCTAAGTTAGCTTATAAACAAAACATTCAGTATTCACCGTTAGATAAAAACCTGATTCAAGATTCATGCTAAGTTTGCTTAAAACCAAAGAAATATCTTTCCACCGTTAGATGACCTTAGATTGTTACACACAAAAGAAATATACCTTCATTTGGATATGGGTAACTGTACCTAAACGTGTATATTGAGTTGGCTGAACAATAGTTAACCGAAGTTAGCCATATGAACACTTTTGTATTAACCACATTCATCTAACACTTCTAGATCAAATATGATGATCAATCAATCATGAAAGATAATCAATTGAATTTAATTGTGTTACTCATAGAGTTGTTCAATTGTTTATATCTCATAGAAGTATACAAAAACCAATTGAAAAAAAATCGGATTTGATTCATGATTGTACAAAGTACTTATACAAGAATCAATTCATGAACATTAAGCCACAGTTTGCAAAGATTGCATTCGTTAATTTATAAATGTATTTTTTCATGAGTATGAAATCATATTTAACCGATTTTAGAACTTTAACCACTAAGTTTGCAAACTGGTACGTAAACTTTAGTTCCGGACTTTGGTCTTGTCCAGCCATTTACAAACGAGTACGAAAACAGCCATCCCGGACCTAACTCAGGTAGAACCATTCGCATGCTAGAATGCAAGCTTGGTTCCCGGACTTTAACAGTTGAAACAGTTCGCATACTAGTATGCAAACAAGGTTTCCGCACCTAAATCACACAAAAACAGTTTGCATACTGGTATGCATACTGTGTTGTATCCAGACAAAGGTTAATTGTTCTAAACTTCCATTTCAATCATTGAAACATCCTTAGAAGATGACATTGGCTGTCCCACACATACCATTAGCTTATAAGTAATTTTCAAGTGATTGAATGATCAATACGAAACATTCCGAGTCGACATCAAATTACTGTCTCACACAAATCATGTAATATGTTTCAAGGCAATATTCAGATGATCATATTTTGACTAATTATTTAGTTTCCAAAAAATAAATTGTTTCCAATCTCATCAAGAATAATGATGAACGTAGCTAAAGCAAAATGCTTACAATACATATTTCGAGAAATATATAAGCGAGTTAAACTCGGATCGAAATATCAAATGTGTATAATATAAAAGTTTATATATTTATACAACTTAGTCTCAATAGGAGATAGAATAAAATAAAATTCTGAGTGATAGATAAGTTTCAGTCTCCGCATACCTGTTGTTGATGAAGTTCCTCGAAGCTCTCCTCAGTAGATCGTCATCTTTAATCGATGAACGACGTGAAGTCTAAATCTCAACTACACATTTTATCCTAATCTGAAACATAGCTATAAGTAGACTAGAAATAAAGACTTATAGTTTTGATCACCTAAAATTGACAAACAAGCTTGAGATAACAACACTTGTGAGTTCGACCGAGCAGTGCTCTAACAGGTTTAACGATTAAAAATACTTCACTTAGGGATTCTTGAAGCCAGGTCCAACTATATTTATTATCTTGATAGTTTGTGTATCCTGATCTTGCCACTAATTGTTGAGTCTCACTCCGATCAGGAAAGATGAATAGAAATCGTAAAGTTTATTCGTCTTAGACTTTGTGATTCCACAAGTATATTCCTCCATAACGATTCTTTGTTGAAATCGGAGTAGGATTAACTTATGAGGTGAATAATAATCTAGGATGCTCTTAGGGAGTCGTAAGTACCATATTTTGAGGTTTGCTAGACTTTGTCTATTGTAATCGATTTCCTATCTCACCTTGATCTTTGATCAAAATGTAAATCACATATATGCTTATCTATGGGAGGAAGATTGGTTTAAAGTATTCAATTGAGTTGAAGCAACACTTAGGCTATAAAAGATGCCAGCTAATGGAATCAATTGCGCAGAGTCTTGTGAGATTCAAGAGGTATAAGGAGCGCGACTGTAACCGAATTGTTGTGACGGTAGATTCGGTCTCAACTACATTCCATTCTGAAGTTTTGATAGTAGTCTAGAGTCTTTAGTGGCTTAATATAGTTTGGTGTTCAAGTATGGACAAGGACCCTGGGTTTTTATGCATATGTGGTTTCCTCGTTAACAAAATTTATGGTGTATGTGTTATTTATTTTTTCGCATTATATTATTTATTATTTTATAATTGAAATATCACGGGTTATATGTAAATTAATTAAAGTAGATATGTCCATCGTAATTGCTGGATATGACTTGATTGATCTTGGAAATCAATCTTTGGAATCGTCCAAGTACTCTCACGGTATAATCAGGTTCACGGACTTTTCTGTGTTTACATATTGATTGTGAGAGAAAGAGATATAAGATCTTCATATAATTCCTGATTGAGATTCATTAAGTTGTAGCTCTCAGAATTTTATTTGAGTTTAGTCCATACATGTTGCCTAAGAAAAAATTGGTGGTGTATTTTCGTACCCCGCATTTTCATGTATTGTTTGATTACCATGAGATAGTTCTAATTTTTTTTAGTAACAAGATCTTATAAGAAACTCTTAATGATTTATTCTTAGCTGATATCTCATTGTGGTATTGCTAAAATCCAATATTAAAAAATCCTTCTGTTAGAGCACTGCTCGGTCGAACTTGCAAGTGTTGTTATCTCAAGTTTGTTGTCAAGTTTAGTTTCCAAAACTATATGTCTTGATTTCTAGTCTACTTATATCTAAGTCTCTGATTAGGATAAAAAAGTGTAATTGAGCATTAGACTTCACAGCGTTCATCGAATGAAGACGAATAACTACTAAGGAGAGATTGTGGAACTTCATCAACAAAAGATAAGTGGATACTTGAACTCATCTATCACTCAAAAGTCTATCTACTCTATCTCATATCTGAGACAAAAATTGTATAGCTATATAGACTTCAATTATACACATTTGATATTTTGAGATGAGTTTAACTCGCTTACATATTTCTCGAAATATGTGTTGGTAAGCTTTTGATTTAACCAAGTTCATATTATATTATTGACGAAAGTTAAAAGATGATCATGTGAAAATCGCCTGGTAACATCTTACATTATTTGTGTAAGACAGTCATTTGATGTATACTGGAAATATTTTGTATTGATCATTCGATCACTTGAAAATTGCTTTGAAACTAATTAATAGTTTATGTGAGACAGCTATTGTCGTCTTACGAGAATATTTCAATGATTAAAATGAGAGTTTAGAACAATTGGATATAATCATAGTATGCGCACTTGCATATATGTAATCTAAGTCCGGGAACCATGGTATGCATACTGCTTGGTTTAGTGAAGCCCGGGTACCAAGTACACATACTGGTATGCGTACTGGAATGAGGTTCAGGTCCGGGAATTTCTGCTGAGTTTGGAAGGTATGCGTACCAGTTCGCATACCGGCGAAACCCAAACTTAGTCCGGCCACTATGGTCTGCGTACTAGTTTGCATACCTAGTGGATAATGTTTAAAAATCGGTTCGTTCATGAACTAATACATTTATATAATAAGGAATGCAGTCTTTTGCAAGATGTGGCTATAATGTTCATGACTTGATTCGAGTGAATCAAAATCGATTCTACTTCAATTGTGTCTTGTATACTTCTATGAGAATATAAACAATTGAAAAACTCTATAACTAGTTTTATTTGAGTCATTTGAACTAGTTATGGTTAAGATGAATAAGGTAAAAATATGAAAGTGTTCATATGGCTAACCTCGGTTAACTATTGTTGAGCCAAAAAAGGTGCACATGTTTAGGAATGGTTTCGTATCTACATGAAGTCACTTTTTATTTGTGTGTAACAAGCTAAGTTCGATCTAACGGTTGAAATATATTAGCTTGAATCTAATCAGGTTTTCATCTAACGGTGAATATTGAATGCTTTGTTACCAAGGTAACATTGATTGCAAACCATGATTTGAAGACTATATATATAAAGGAAAACTCTAGCACCTAATTCCCACAGCTTATGTGTGATATTAGTTGCGACAAGAGTCGATTCTCCTTTAACCGTAGGTTTTTCACGAAATCATGTAGGTTAGCGACTTAAAGACTTCATTAGGATTGTGAAGCTAGACCCAACTATTTTCTTTGTAGTTGCGTGTTCTGATCTTTCTATTTTCTATCGTGATTGAGTACTATCTTCTTTAAGATTTGCTCGAGATTTAATCTTCGATAGGCAAGATAAAAAGTAGTCACAAACATCTTCGTCTCATCGTTTTTGATTCCATAATATCTTGTTTCGCTACCTTATAATTAAGATTATTGTGAGGTGATTGATATCTCTAGGTTGTTCTTCAGGAATATAAGTATGGTATATCAATTGGTTTCCTATTCACCTTGATTTATCAAAAGACCAAACAAAACTCATAGGTTTATCTGTGTGAGACAGATTTATCTATTCAATAGACTTTTCTTTGTGAGACATATTAGTTTATCAAGTCTTCGACTTTGGGTCATACCAACTCTTAGTTGTGGGTGAGATCATCTAAGGGAATCAAGTGCGTAGAGTCATGCTAGGATTCAGAGACATAAGGAGTGCAATTATACCTTGATCAGTGTGAGATTGGTTAGGGCTCAACTACATTCCAGTCCGAAGTTAACTTGGAGTAGGATAGTGTCTGTAGCGGCTTAATAAAGTGTGGTGTTCAAATCTGGACTAGGTCCCGGGGTTTTTCTGCAGTCGCGGTTTCCTCTTTAACAAAATTTCTGGTGTCTGTGTTATTTCTTTTCCGCATTATATTTGTTTATATAATTGAAATATCACAGGTTGTGCGTAAATTCAATCAATTGTGAATTCAACCTTTGGTTGTTTATTAAATTGATTGACACTTGGATATTGGTTTTTGTTATCGTCCAAGTTATTTCTTATATTCAATCGGGCTCGCAAATTCCTATTTGTTTAATTGCGGATTGAATTGGGAAATTGAGATATAACTCTTGGATATATTTCCATTGATTGAGTCTGATTGTCTAGTTAATTCTCTTGGAATTATATTGGAGTTGTCCATACAAATTTATAAGCGAAATACTGGGTGTGGTTGTTAGACCCCCACTTTTTCAATTGGTATCAGAGCAGGCAAACACGTTTAAGACCTCACAAGTCTGTGTTTGTAGCGATCTGACTATATGGACATAAGTGCAATTAATGTTGTTGGGACCACCAAAATTTATTAATTAAACGATATATTAATTAACCGATAAATTAATAATTAATAATTAATCAATAAATTAATAATTAATATCTTATTAAATTATAAATAAATTTAACTTTGACCAACAAATAACATAGATTTAGACAATTCAGATGAACAGTTAGACGGTGATATCAATCAAGAATTGCAAAATTTGATCGAAAAGTTGGGTTATCGCAATCCAGTGAATGTCAGTATGTCGTGAATATTTGGAAGAAAATGAAGTTATGCAAGTGTTGACTGATGAAGAAATAATTGAGAGCATTATGGGAACTGATAAAGATGGGAAAAAAGATGATGAAAGTTCTACAATAGATCCCCTTCACGAAACGAGGTTGTTAAAGCGACATTCACATTAAATAATTTCTCGCTGGGTTATGAAAAACAACACTAGAAATTCTTACGATGATAAGAAAAATTAGTTCAGTGTGATATTGATTTTAACAAAAAACAAAAGACAACTAATTTAATTTTCTAGAAATATTCATAAAACATTAGTGTATTGAATGTATATATATATATATATAGTGGATTATTAATTTATATTTCATATGTGGTCTATATAAGTAATCAAAAATGTATTAATTTATAATTTTAACGAATTATTAATTTGACACGTTGTCCCCAACTCGGGACCGCTAAAAATAATATTTAAGAGAGTTTATTAAATAATCAAGTATTAATTAATGAATTTTTTTACCACAGTTGGAAGTGTAGTTTCATACATTAGGTGTGTAATAAAGCAATTGCTAAGCTCGAAGTTTAATATTTCTCAAGTATGATTAGACAAACCTTTAATAATATTCAGGGATTGTTATTCCTGGCTTGATTGGGGTATACCCAGATTAATTGGGGTATACTCAATTTTAAAGGGACATTTTTTGTGGGTTTTAGGGGGAGGCCTAATAGGTAAGTTACAAAAATACCCTTATCCTTTAAAAACCTATTACCCTAAATCATTTTTAATTTTTCTTTTCATTTCATCTTCTTCTCTTCTCCTCCACAACCCTACCATACCGGCTCCATCACCCCCACCACCACCAAAACTTGTCGATCAATTCGTTAACATCGTCGATTCGAAAGCTCCGATTAATCTTCATCAATGGATCCACCACGGAAGAAGGAAACTCGTATGAAAGAAACTAATCGCAAACCCAATGAATATAACCCTGGAATTGCAAGTTTGGTTGCTAAGAAAGTGAAGAAAAAACGGTTGAAGAAGAAGGAATTGAACCCGCTGAAACACGTGAAATGGTGCGCTCTTGTTTAAACTCACTCTAGTACTTCGATTTCATATTTGCATGTCAATTTAGGTCAGAAAATTCGAATTTGTGAATTGGAAGTTTCCACGCCGGCAATGTTGTTTTTATCGACCCTTCCGGGGTTTCATAGTTAGGGAGTATCCGGAAAGGTATAAGGTTGAAGAACCTGCCGGCTAGGTAGTTTATGTAACTGCTACTAGCAGCGCCGGCAGGTAATTCAACAAAATACGTGCCAGCGTTATTTTAGTTTTAAGGAAGCCGGCATCTTATTCGTTTTTCACCATGCCGGCTACTTTTCTTTGAATGTCTCCTGATGCCTAGAATATTTTGTCCCGGAAGGGTAGTTTTTAAAACCATGCCGGCTCTTTGTAGGCCGGCAATGTATGGTTAATGGACCTTGACGACCTGTTTAGTGAAAATTCCTTGTATTTATTGTGTAAATTTGTTTGTTGGCCGGAAGGCTATTTTGATGACACCCTGCCGGGTATGTATTATCCGGTAAGCATATTTTGGTCGACTTTTCCGGCTATGTGTCCGCCGGATAGGTTGTTTTTGTATACCCTGCCGGCTTTTGATTTTTTTTTTCTGAATTATTCTTGTTCAGATTGCGAACGGCAAAGAAGAAAGCAGCTCTTAGTAGTCCTCCTTCAAAACCTCCTCGTGTTGGTGATAAACTCTTGTCTTCAAAACATCGAGGGGCATATGTTGAGCGGGGAACAACAAAGATCATTATAAGCAATAATCCAGAACCACCATCTGAACCCAGTGATTCAAACGACA
Organism: Papaver bracteatum; assembly: GCA_023529315.1. Classification (NCBI taxonomy): domain Eukaryota; kingdom Viridiplantae; phylum Streptophyta; class Magnoliopsida; order Ranunculales; family Papaveraceae; genus Papaver; species Papaver bracteatum. The sequence goes on from JAJJWX010002367.1 coordinate 367,658, forward strand.
CTCCAGATGAAGACCAATCAATTCCATCTGGTAGAAGAGGTGATGATGATGATGTTGATGAAAGAATTCCGGCTGCTGGAGGAGGCAACAATGATGATGATGATGATGGTGATCAAGACATGCCACCTGTTGGAAGAGGCAATGATGATGGTAATAGAGATAAAGGTAAGAAAACCGTCGAAGAGGAAATTGTTGAAGAGGAAGAGGAACAAGAATAATAAGAAAAAGAAGAAGAATAAGAAGGAGATGGAGAACAAGTTGTTGAACCCACCGAAGCTTCAGGGTCAACTTCAACCGGAGCGAGGAAGAGGGTGATCACTAAACCACAGAATTCTCACATGCCTTCCGAACACTTGATGGTTAAACTGAAAAAAGATGAGGACCCAAGGGGGACCCCAAGAGATGGTGGAAATGTTCTTTTTGGATACAAAGACTCAAGGGCATGTACGATCCATAATACTATCGTAAGTAATCTTAATCCGTCTTTGTTCTTTATTCAAGTGTGTAACTATCTTAATTAAATTTGCATCAAGTGTTTGTATATCTTTTCATTTTTTATTTTTTTTTGGTATTTAGGATCACAAGAATGCCATCCGTCTCATGAGGCGCCAAGATTCGTGTTCAGTGGCTCATACTTGGGATCTTGACAAGGAATGTGAGGATATGAAAGTGATTGTGAGGAACTCTGGGTTGATGCCTGCGATTGAGAGTTCGAATATTAATCTTGATAAAGTTACTATCTCTGCATTCTGTGAAAGGTTCTACAGAGAGACTGATACCATGTTATTCCCGTTCGGTGAGATGGCGATAACTCCCGATGATGCTCAACAAATTCTAGGCCACGAGGTTGAGGGAAAATCAGTCTGTGAGGGGATGGATAATTCGATATCTTTCGAGAAGATTTACGATTTGAGCAAGAAATTTTTCGGTTGGAATCAGGTTCATACGGAGGCTGTTCTTGACAGGAAGGATGGTCATCTAACAAAGAAGTTTAATACGAAGAGGTTGAGGGACACATTATGGGATACACAGTCAATCCTTGACAGGGAAGGAATGGTGAACCCGGTGCGAATCAATGCTGCCGCGACCGATTATTTGCTATACGTCCTGGGAAAATATATCTTTCCCGATAGTTCCGGAAACCAAGTGGAGGCCGGTTACTTGCAACTATTGGATCCCTTAAATAAGATGCGTGAGTATTCTTGGGGTACTGCGGTGGTCGCCTTCTTGAACAATGAGTTGACAAAATGTTCTAGGGAACTCACTAAGCAAGTTAACGGAAACACATGTCTCTTCCAGGTAATTTTATTGTCTAAAACATTTATATTACCGAATATTCTCGTAAGATAAGGCTCTTACTAAACTTTTTTTTTGCATAGGTTTGGATATATGAGCACTTTCCTTCCTTGTTCAAAGACAGCTCCTACATAAAAGTGGATGAGAGTGTTGCGGTTAATAGGATAAGAGCGCAAAGGTACACTTTTAAGGGTACTCTGGATAAGGAAATTCCGCAACAGCTTACGAAACTCCGAAGTACCATCGATTTAATTGACTGCGGAGGTGGTGATTTTTGATCCGTATCGGGATGCTAGAAATCAAGGTTTAATCCATCCTAGAAATGAAGTTGTTGCATTATACTATGGACCCTTGATGACTGTGTTTGAAGGATTTTCAATGTACGATCCACATCGGATTATGCGACAATTGGGTTACGTCCAAGAAGAACCTCATTTCGATGAAGATAAGCCGTTCTTTATTGTGAACCGGGATGAGTGCACCACGTCCCAATAAACAATTAACGTCTCTTACGCTCCACCGCTGGCTCAAGAACATTGTACAATAGACGTGGCCGTAACATCGATGTGATTCTTTTGGACGAGGTGACCAACGGTCATGAAGCTACTGAGAAATACATGGCATGGTACATGGAATGGGCTCGTCCTACTGTGATTAGGAAAATGACTGCTGAAGAACTGGCTCTAAAGAAGAAGTTGGAAGCGAAAGACCCATCAACATTGCTTAAGTTCTTTGTAAGTATATTTAGAGTTGCTCTTACTATTTTAAGATTGATTTCATTACCGAATTATTCTATTCATTGTTTGTTGTTTAACTGAAAATAGAAGGAGCATTTGAAGACATTTGGGAAGGTGTTGTTGTGCGCGAGAGAAAAAGGACAGCCTTTGTCGATTGAAGAGCAAAGCAAGCACATTGACTATGTTAACAGTGTTGGCAATGAGGATGCCAATGAAATGTTCAAGAAACTTGAGGCTCAAGTAAAGGCTGAACAAAAATCTAGGAGAGAAGCACAAGCCAAGATGAAGGCTGATAAAAAGAGGACTCGTGGTGGTGAAGGTAGCAACAGTGGTCATGGTGGTGAAGGTAATTCTCCAAAACGGGGCCGTGCTCGTCGTGGACGTGGTCGTAGTCAATGAATGATTTCGTAGTTCATTTCTTTATGTTATGATGGACAAATGTTTAAGTTAATGGTGTGGACAAATGATTTTTTAAGGTTTATGGGACGTGTTTTCATTTTGGACAAAAAGTGTTGGATTTCTAGTTGTTGAATGAATGGTTTGTTTTGGTTTGTAAAATTTTAATGCATAAGCCGGAATGTGTTTTTAAATTTACCCTGCCGGGTGTCCCAGGGCCGGCATGGTGGTGAACTGTCTGAGTGTCGGCCCTGACAAAGGAAATTGTGTAGTTATCAGAGCCGGCATGTATCAAAATGATAACCCTTCCGGGTGTCCCAGGGACGGCAATGTATTGACCCAATATAGTTCCGGAGGTTTTGTTGCAAAACAACTTTTCTCCTGATGCCTAAAATCTTACACGACGGGCATGGTAACAAATTTAAGACCCTTCCGGTCTGGTTTTGACTTGTACCTCGCCGGCGGAATCAAAATTCAAATTTTTGGCAAGTACAATTTCATTGATTGACTTGTACTTGAGAACTATAACGGCCAAATTTGGGCACAATCCTATAAATACACTACTTCTCTCTACAAAACAACACACAACTATTTGCATATACTCTCCAAAGCTCAATCCTCCGAAAGGGAGGATTCCAAAACATTTTGGGCTAGGGTACACAACAAATTTAGCGGCGAGTTTGGGAATCCTAATGCAAGAAGTATTCAACAAGTCCAAGCTAGGCACCTAGTAATCGAAAATGCGATACTTGCTTTTTTAGCTCTCCAACCTCGGATTTTTAACACTCGCCCCTTCACCTTGTCCATTGCACAATTTGTAAGTAATTTTGTGGTTTTTTTTACGTACCCCATGTTGTGTTATCTTCCAACAAAACACCACTAACAAATGTAAGCTTGTTTTTATAGCACGAAGCCGTGAAAGCGCGCTAATTGGAAGTAAAGAGGGAAGCATTCGCATTCGATGCAAGCTATCACTTCTTGGCCGATAGAATCCCGAAGGATAACCCGGACTACTTGGATGAGGTATCGTCTTCGTCGGAGGAAGATTGATGGTTTTAGAAGTTTTAGTGTAGGTTTTGTGGGTATACCTCTATGTAAGCCCTCACGAGACTATAACTCATCCACTAGGATCGCCTAGGGGTTTAAAGGCTTGATGCACATGCTAAGTGCATTCGTTTTTATGTTTCAATCAATGTAGTAACCAAAATTGCACGAATAAAGTGAATTACATCTTCCATAGTTTCTGTTTTCTGTTTGGCATAAGTAAAGGTCGGCAATGCTATAAATCCATAACCTGCCGGCCACATGTAAGCCGGCATGTAAAAAAACTATTTGCATGCCGACGTTATGACTGCCGGCATTGTAGGAAGATTTACCATGCCGAACGTAAAATTATGTTCCAATATACTCGGCGTGCTCTTCAACCAAGAGAATGCCGGCGCTTAAAAGCCGGCAGTTTATTCAAAGGGAACCACGCCGGCTCATAAAATTCGGCAGGTTATTCAAAGTGGACTCTGCCGGCTACACTTGTCCGACACTTTATTCAAACCATGACCTTGCCGGCCTCTAAAAATTTTCAAAACCAATTTTTTTTGATCGAAATCGAAATCATAAGACAGATGAAAAGTTTAATCTACTGATTTTCAAAATTTTAATTTAAACTCAATTAGTTAACTTAATCAGAGTTTTAGTGTTAATTAACAAAGGGCATATTAGTCATTTAGAAAATACAAGGTTAAGGGGTGGCTTGGTTTTACTTCATAATGACCTTATTTTGTCTTATTGGGTATACCCCAATTAATCTGAGTATACCCCAATCAAGCCAGGTTGTTATTCTACAAACTTCTAGGAGTTTATAAAAAGAATTTTCCTTCTCTCAAAGAAAAGAAATTTAACTTTGATTTTCAGACACTAATTATAAATCAAATTTATTAATTTAATATAACCACTAACACCTAATTAAGTTCATTAATACAAACTAACTGAGAAAAGTTTAATCGTTAAAAAAAATAACAAAATAAGAGAACATTATCTTTATTACGAAGTGATCCTATTTTGTCATCTTACGAAGCTCTTTAAGATATAGTAGTATTTTTACTACAGTAAAAGCTTTTTTCTCCGACTCTCAAAACACAGGTTTCTTTCCTATACGCAAGTAACGCGGCCATTATACGCAACCATGAGCCTAGTTAGCAATTCGTCGAATCATTCGCGAATTGGTCGGGAACGAATAAGTCGGGCGTCCTATTGAATCTCCGACCCAGATACGCGGCTTTTCTGAACTTCCCGGTTTATACGCGTATTTGCCGTTCCGAACCAGAAATGGAACAAATTCGGCCCAAACAGTCAATCTAAGCCCACAGTTTTAAAGTCACTTTTCTAACTGGGCTTGGTATTGGTATTGAATCAGCCCATCGCACATTCTATTCCTTAAAGAAGATTTTTCCAAAAGTGGGAGAAGGGGTTTGAACCAGAGACCTAGACTCTTTGGGCGTCCCTCTAACCACTCTGCTTGACATTGGTTTTTGATCAACAATGCCTACATATTATATATAGGGATATTTTGTTTTTGGGTCCCAAAAATGTGACCAGATTAGCGTTTGGGTCCTAGAAAGTTGCAAATTAGAGTTTGGGTCCCAGGACCGTCGTTGACTGCATTGACAGTTACAAATGTTGGTTAAATTTGGAAATTACCAACATAATTTTAAACTTCGAATTATTTACTAACCCAGCCCCTAACCTTCCGTTTACACGTGTATGGTTAATATGTATCAAAAATTGGTTTGAGATTAAAAACACATGAGCACAAAACCAACTACTTTGCCCTAAATCAGAATCGAGTTTCATTGTTCTCGCTCTAGGTTTTCTCACTGCGATGAAAAAAATTTCATCGAAATTTATGATTAGCCAAAATCCGTCCTATAATTGAGTTAAAGTGATGGATCTGGGTTGATTGTTGTGTTTTTATTGTCGATTAAGAAGATTCATCAGTTTAAGTTGGTGTTGAGCTGCCCAATAAGTGAAGTAAGTTATCGTATTCCCTTAATTTGTTAATTTTAATTTGAGGTTTTTTTTTTTCTGTTAACGATTAAGTGGTTGTTGTTGTATAGCAGATAGAGTTCTTTAATTGGTGAATTTTGTTTTTTCTTTTGACTTTTAGGGTTTTGTTAAGTTCCAGAATTTCTTTAGATTTGATTTTGGGTTCTTTAAGTACGTTGGTATGAAGAATAATTAATAGGTGAGCTTGATTGTGGTCCTAGTGATGTCTTTCATTATTGTCTGTTAATAATGAAGAAAAGGTAGTGTGGTCCTAGTGATGTCTTTCATTATTGTCTGTTAATAATAAAGAAAAGGTAGTGTGTGTGGTTGAGAATGTTTATGTGTAAGGATACCATTATGGAACAATTGATTTTTAATGTTTTAAATATTGTGGTTGTGTGTTGAATTGCAGGTACAATGGAGGATTTATTGAGATACTATCCTACTAGAGGTGGATTAGTTCTTGGAAAAAGCAAAAGGGCTGAGCACCCCCACCTAGAGAAAATGCCTGATTATAGACCTGAAGAAGAGTTGGATTTTCTTCCAATTTTGGACCCAAAGAAGACTGCAACAAAGGACAGATCCAATGTGTCAAGCACGGTGGAACTCAAGCATCTATGTGGTTGACCTTATTGAAGATATGTATGTGTTAAATGATGAATATATATTTGCTAGTACCTACAACACTACTGAAACAGGAGATGAGACAATAAATTTAGATCAGATTCAGATGAAGATAATGAAAGTGATGATGAAGAGTCGCTTTATGAACCTCGAAATTGATGATGATGTAGAGATCAACCTCACTGGTCGATTCAAGCAACACTAAGTTCTACAGTTGAATTCAAAGAATATATTGAAGATACACAGAATATAGATGGAAACTATAAGTTGTCTGAAAATCAAGTAGTTGTGGAGGAATTATTCATTGGGCAACAATGGTTGAGCAAAGAACTTTGCAGGAATTATTTAAAGGAGTTAGCACTAGACAAGAATTACTGCATGGTTCAAGTGAAGAACAAGAAAATGAAGCAATCTTATAAATGCAAGGATGAAACATGTGAGTGGAAGGTTTACTGCTCTGCACTCAATGATGGCCAAACATTTGAGTGCAAATCAGGTAACTTGTTTTTAATTTTCGCATTGTGTTTTCATTTTTAGTCCTTATGTTATACTCTTCATTAATGGCCATATATGTTAGAACATAATTTACTTTCTTAAAGGTTACTTTACTGATATTTGAAAGGATTTGTTTAAGAAGGGTTGTCTTTTGGAAGTTAGAATCAAACTGAATGTTCAAATTCTTTATCTTGTCCTTTCAGGTCACTTTATTCATACTTGTCAGTCTTATAATGGGATCACACATCCATTGGCTAATGCAAGATGGGTTTCCAAGGTGATGCTTGAATGCTTTAAAGCACATCCTAATTACAAGCCAAGGGACTTTATGACTGAGGTAAAGAAGAATCACAAAGTTGAGGTTTCTTACTACACTGCATGGCATGCTTACAATTTATGTAATGAGAAGATTTTAGGTAGTTATGAAGAAGGATATTCCTTACATCGCCTTCATTGTGCGATGAAATTTTAAGAGAGAATAGGACAAACATTGTGAAATTAACAACAGATCCTATAAATGATAGATTTGTCTCGTTGTGTATTGCATATAGAGCATCATTAGATGGTTTCTTATTAAATAGGCCTATACTAGGACTAGATGGATGCCACTTGACAGGTAAATATGGTGGTACATTGTTGGTTATCACGTCGCTTGATGGAAACAATGGTTTGTTTCCTATTGCTATCTATCTATGCCAGTCAGAGTGTAAAGAGTCATGGATTGATTTTCTGAGTATAGTGGCGAAGAATTGAAGCAACATCTTAGGACACCGACCTTTATGCGACAGACAAAAGGGTTTGATTGAGGGGTTTCTACAAATTTTGGAGATGTTAATCACTTTCATAGATATTGCTTTCGACATCTTTATAAGAATTTTAAGAAGTTACATCCTGGTAAGAACTGGAATTTCGGCATGGAGAGAGCAAGAAGGTTATTCAAAGTGAGGTAGGCCACAATATTTGGATGGATAGACTTAAAGAGGCAAAGCCTTCTGCACCCGAGTGGTTTGACAGAGAACCAGTTGAGACATGGTCAAGAGCTTACTTCGATATGTCTTCAAAGTGTGAGCATATCACATCCAATTTTTGTGAAGCATTTAATTCATGGATTCTTGAGTTAAGGAAGATGCCTATATATAAGTTGGTGAAGAAATTCCATTTGCTTATGATGAGAATATTCTTTGATAGAGAACAAGTGGGTAAGCAAATGCCTGATGGATCTGTGGTCCCTAGAGTTACAAATATCATTAAGAAACATTTATACTTCAGCCATGAGTTCACCGCGCAACCTTCAACAAAGGATATTTGGCAGATTTTTGACACTAAAAAGGATATTTCATGGGTTGTGAATCTGGAGAGGCATACTTGTACCTGCAATGAATGGCAAGTAAGTGGAATACCATGTGTGCATGCTATTTGCGCGAGCTTGCGCCTCAGACCAAAGACATATGACCAGTAAGTGACTTTTTTATTACATTTGGTTTACTTATTACATTTGTTTTCATTTTTCAAACTCATTCAACTATAGTACTTACTTATTTACTAACTTTACATCTATGTTTGTAGGTATGTGCATTCTTACATGTATGTTGACTCTTACAGAGTGCTATATACTCCTTCTATCGGACCTTTATATGACAAAGCATTATGGCCCAAGGTAAGAATGAGAGTAACTTGTCTTAGTGAAGCCTCCTAATTGTGTTACTCTAATATAGTACTAACACCTAGTGTGTATGCAGAATCCAAGGATAGTGAAGCCTCTTAAATGTGGTAGACCACCGGGCAGACCTAGAAGCCAAAGAAGAAGGGACAGGGATGAAGGTGGTAGCAGCAGGAAATATATGTGTGGGAAATGCTATGTGTATGGTCATAACAAGAGTACTTGTAAAGGAGCTGCTGCTGAAAACCAAGAGCTAGGTAAACCAGTTGTGTTTATTTGTGTATGTCTTTGTTGGTTTCGGCTTATTTTGGGCTTATTTGTGTATGTGTTGTTTGTTTCGGCTTATATTTCGGGCTTATTTATGTATGTTCCAGCTCCAAAGAACCTTCAAAGGGCCTCATGTGAGGCCTGATCCAACTACTAGGCCACCACCACCACCACCAGTTTCTACATCTGCAGATGAAACCAATGCATCACAAGCTCTACGGAATGGACCAAGGAATAGAGGTGGTGGCAGAAAGAGGAGAGGTGGAGCAACTCAACCACATGTACCAACTACAAATGCACCATCTTCAACTACAACTGCGCCATCTTCAACTACAACCGCACCATCTTCGACTTCTTTGTTTCACCAGTTCCACCACCATCCGAATCAGTGTACCAACTCCTAGAGGAAGAGGAAGAGGAAGAGAGTGGGTAGGGGTGGAAGAGGAAACAAAGGAGGCAGAGGTGTTTCTTTTTCACCAGTGCCACTAATAATTACTTCTACACCTGATCCCCACTGTTCAAGTTGCAGCATCAACTACAATTGCTTTTGGAAGGAGTGTTAGCAACTCATCCACTACTACCAGGGGTGGTGCACTGAGAGGAAGGGGAGCAAGAGGCAGGGCGAGAGGGCAGACAATACATCGAAGAAATGGGAGAATTGTAGGTATTGGAATGATGCAAGATGAGGGACCAACACTAGCTAGAGAACCAACAACAACGCAGGTTTCATTCTAAGTTTCTTGTCTGTTAATGTTAATGACTTGTTCTTCTCTTGTTTGTTATGAACTTGGAAACTGTTTTCTCTTGTGAACTGACAATAACTTGTTGTTCAATATAGGTACTAAATCCCATACCAGGACAAGATGGATGCCACATAAGAGGTAACTATGGTGGCAGAGGAGGTGGGCTAGTGATGAGAGGTGGTGGTGCATTTTCTTTGACAGTATGGAAGGGGAAAGAGGCCAAGGATGATGGACTGGTTTGGCACACTAGAGCAGTGGGTTGCAGATGAAAACTAAATGTTGCCAATTTGCTTTAGTGTTTTATGGATCTGTGGCTTCTAATTTACTTTGCAGACATTTATTTTGATGAATATTTTGCAGACATCTTACAGACATCTTACTTAAACCTCCTTTTTTTTTTATAAAAGTTTTCTTTTATTTACTGTTGGTATTCTTGTATAAGTTTTGTTATTCTCTTTATTTTTTGAGCTCAAAACCGTTTAACAGGTGTTTCAAATTGTGGATGAGAAATGAGTACTTAAATGGCTGAGAAATAAGTGTCCACAGGGGTTTGATGATGGGTCCAACTGTATATTAAGAGATAAGAAATCTACACCGTTGGATTTCATCTGTTCTCGTTCGTTGGATATGCTTTGATGGATATTTGTCAACACGTGCGACTCACGTGCTGACGGAGAATAACTCCGTTAGATAAATTGAAATTAATTAAAAAAAAAAAGTTAACTGTCAAGACGGTCAACGACGGTCCTGGGACCCAAACTCTAATTTGCAACTTTCTAGGACCCAAACGCTCATCTGGTCACATTTTTGGGACCCAAAAACAAAATATCCCTTATATATATATATACGAACTAGAAAATTCTTTATAAACTCAAGCCAAAATAATGTATTCCCATTATAAATGTCTATAAGCATATTTTATATATCCCGAATTTTGGAGGCCGAACTGATATCTGAAAAACGAATTATACACGTACGTATACCGTTCCGTACTACTGCCAAACCACGAACCGAAGACCGGATAGTTGACCGAATTTGATTTTTATAAATCCGAATAATACCCGTACGTTTGCCGTTCCGTACGTATGCTGAATCCCGACTTGCTAACTAGGACCATGAGAGAAAAAACGCATTGAAATTATACACAACCATGAAAAAAACGCGGCATGGCCAGCCCGTGACTCGTAAGAAAAGCCCGTTTTGGAAACTTAAAACCATTAAACTTTTTCTCCGACTCGCTAAACCCCTTCGCTCATACACTCGCTTCGAGCACTTGGGCGATTCAAATTTTCATACAAAATTTCAACAGCAATCTATCAATCAACACACGGAGATTCAAATCTGTAAGTTCAATTCCTATTAATCATCAGTTTTTAGGGTTTAAGTTTCCATTAATTTTATTTTCAGTAGTTTCTTGATTTCATCAGGTTTTTTCTCCCTCGCTTGAAAACCCTAATTCTGTAAAAAAATGTTCGGATCAAGCTTCTCAATGACTTCATCACAAACTCAATCATCCCCATTTTCATCATCTACTACATCACCTTCTCCGTTTTCATTCGGAACCGCCCCTGCCTCCTCCTCACCATTTTCAACTACTACACCTTCCACTGGATTATCCTTTGGAACTACAACATTTGGTTCGTCTACTCCTTCAACAAATCTATTCTCAGGAGGAGGAGGAGGAGGATTTCAACAGCCTTCCACAACATCAAACAATTTATTTGGTTCTTCTACTGCTGCAACCCCTAGCTTTGGGAATACCACCACTTCATCTTTCTCCTCTCCTACCCCTGCATTTGGGTTTCCAACAACAACAGCAGCACCTGCAAGCGGTGCTTCTTCGTTGTTTGGTTCAACAGCACCTGCAAGCGGTGGTTCTTCATTGTTTGGTTCAACAGCACCAGCATTTGGTTCAACAGTACCTGCATTTGGTTCAACAGCACCTGCAAGCGGTGGTTCTTTTGGTTCAACAACACCTGCATTTGGTACAACAGCACCTGCAGGTGGTGGTTCTTCAGTGTTTGGTTCAACAGCATCAGCAGGTGGTGGTTCTTCATTGTTTGCTTCGGCATCTGCATCATCAGCTGTGTCAAATGCAGCACCAGCTTTCTCTATGTCTTCGTTTGGAGCTCCATCCACAGCGGCCGCTGTGACTAATGCTGCACCAACCTTCTCCATGTCCTCGTTTGGAGCTCCCACTGCTGCTGCTGCTTCAACTACTGTTGCTGCTTCTCCAGGTTTCTCGACTTCAAATTTGTTTGGAACACCTTCATCTGTTACGTCGACGACAGCTTCAGCTTCTACTACTACTACTGCTGCTACTTTTTCGAGCATGTTTCCTTCAACTGCAGCTTCTTCTTCTTCTTCTTCTTCACCCTTCAGCACAACAACAGCATCAGCATTTTCATTTGGAACTGGTTCAGCTTTGGCAAATACCACTGCTAGCTTTACGCAGGCGACTGCGCCGGCGGCGCCTGCTGCAACCTCTTCGTCAACAACCTCGTCAGCTTTTTCCTTTGGAACTCCAACCTCTTCCCCATTTGGATTTAACCCAGCATCTGCTGCGACTACTACTGCAGCATCAACTGGCTCACTCTCTAGCCCTGCACCCGCGAAGCCTTCGTTTTCAGGTTTTGGAGGAGCTACTGGGTTTTCATCAACAACCACCACCGCTGGTCCAGCCTTGTCAGCAAGTACAGCATCTGCAACCCCTGCTACTACTGCAAGCGCAGTATCGACTGGCCTCCTCTCTAGCCCTGCACCTGCAAAGTCAATGTTCTCGGGTTTTGGAGGGGCTACTGGTCTCACATCAACAGTCACCACCACAACACCTACTTCCCCTGCTACTGGTCTCTTTGCTTCGCAAGCTGCTACCACTGCTGCTTCTACACCATCTATTTCAACTCCTGCAGTTGGTACTTCTTTGGCAACAAGCACTCCAGCTTCAGAATCTAAAACAACCACTACATCTGCTGCCACAACTAGTCCTTTTCCAAGTTTCTCTATGTCAACTAAAACATCAGCTCCAACATCATCATCACCAGCTCCTGCATTGTTCGGTAAGTTGGAAAGTACACTACTTACAGATTCATTCAGTTTTGGTTATGAGTCAAATAATGAGTGCCTCACATCTAGTCATAATATTGGTATTTGGATATGTATTAGTACCTACAGATTACCTAATGTTTATTTTCTTACAATTGGTTGACATGCAATTACCGATGATTTTGCTTATCTTAAAGACTGAAGTACAAAGTTAGATTAGAGATTTCTTTCTTTTAAGCATTATATGGTCTCCAATGACAAGTACTGTACTTTTCACCACAAAGCTTCCGAAAGCAAATTTCTTCTTTTGTCTGAGATCCCCTCGAGAGTAAACTTAAAGGGAGTACATTGATTTAAAAATATTGCATTTATCTCATTTACTGATTTGAAATATAAAAATCTCCAACTGCGAAAGCTTTTGTGCAGTTTTTGGCACTCTATTGTACTTCATGGTAACCCTATGTCAGAGAGGTTACTTTGAGTAACCTCTAGGTCACACTGTGGGTTCTCCTTATTGGAGTAGTGGCGATGGGTGCCTAGATGATAAGACCTTTCTTGAGTAGATACCCCAGACTGTTTGCTGTGACTAAGCTTTCTTAACTAACTTCATTTCTTGTAACTGTGCTATTATCGTCCTCAGTCAGATTGGCTGTGAGCCTAGCCAAATGGTGAATGCATTCTCATTCTCATTCTCATTCGTTGGAGTTCTTATGTTGTTATTATGCTTTTTCTTTTCTTTTTATAGGTAATCCTGCTTCGGCTTCTGCAAGTGCACCAGCTGACAGTGCAGCAAAAACTAGTTTCACAGCTTCCACTGCTAGTGCAACTCAACCATCAACTTCGCTAGCTATAGCCACCAGTAGCGGGTTAGTATTCTTTATCTTAACAACCTATAAGCCCATATCCTTTTTGTTTAAAGGCTGTAACTGCTCTTCAAGATTTCAAAGATTTGAATTGTCAAAAATGTCTTCAAAACTCCAGAAGATCTTTTTATATTGTGCATATATTAAGATTGATTTTGAAATTTCTTTAGTTGGATATTTGAGCGTAGGGTAAGCTTTACATACTCACTTGTTGATATTGGGTATTTTTTGTTTTCAGAACATCATCATCAACTCTCACTTCAACTGTATCCACCGGACCTAAAATACCATCTCAGATCACAGGGAAAACTGTTGAAGAGGTAGGCTATCTGTTCAGAGGACATACAGATGACTTTGTTACCATACATAATAAAATAGATTACCCTTTCCAACCGGCTACACAGGCCAACTTTAATGGCTAAATGCTACACAATCATGTTCTGTTGGAGACTTGTTGTTGTCTATAATAATAAATCCCAACAGCAATTACAGTACACACTAGGGACTTCTGTTTTCTGGGGATCTAGTTTTAAGGGTCTTTCATATCTTGACACGTGGACTATTATTAGACTTAGCCTTTTTCTTTCCTCTTTTACTAAGCTTTATCGTTTGTTTTCTTCTGGTCCCTTTCAATTTTGTCGAATTCGCTAATCAAGGTCTTGCCTTTGGAACCACAGATCATTAAAGAGTTGAATTCTGAGCTCCAGGAGCGGACAGGAAAATTTAGAAAGCAGGCTCTAGCTATTGCTGATTGGGATAAGAGAGTTCTGCAGAACCGCGACGTTTTACTTAGGCTCGAGGTAATTAGGCAATTGGACACATGTAAATATATATTTAGATTGCTTAAATAGTTAAAATTAGTTTTCTAGGGTTACTTTATTACTTCCATATGTCTTAAACCAAGTTATTTCTGGATTTGACTTTGTGTCATCATTTTGTTTAAAACACTGTTGTTCTTTACTTGTATCAGACTGAAGTGGCGAAAGTAGTCGAATCACAGGCGAACTTGGAGAGACAGCTGGAGCTAGTTGAAACTCATCAACAAGAGGTTTGTTAGTCTGTAAAAATCGTGTTGGTTAAACATTCTGTTTGCTGTTGTTTTATTCACAACATTATCTATTGCTCTACAGTATTTTGATTGTCGTTCTAGCTTCGTTTGAATAATGTCCAGTAATTTGCTGACATCTTATATTCAAGCTGATTCTGTGTGGATAAATTATGAAGTATGAACCTGATATTTGGAGTAATTAAAAGAGTGAATATATGGAAGTACCTTACAACCATGGTAGTGCTTAGGATATGGGAAGATACACTATGTATAGATAGTCTAAGGGCCTCTCGAACGTCTCCTATTACAATAAATTTCTTAGAAGTATTCCCTGCCTTGTTCAGAAAAAATAAAAGAAGAAGCTATTTATGAGCTTTGATCTCAAAAGATTATGGTTTCATACTAGTTCCCAATGTTTTTCATTGAAGAGAAGGTCCGGTTTAGTTATTACTAGCATTTTAAGAATGCAGATAGTGAATCCCTGGGGTCCGTTTTAATTATGTGTGTCTCTATGTTCAAATAACTAGCCTCACCTCTTAGAATGATATTCTTCGAGTAGTTGTTCCTAGCATAATCCACACAATTTTTAGTTTTTTTTTACTGTTTAGCGTTCAGCCAATGAAGCAAAGCTTCTCGTTGGTGTTATCTTTTCCAAATACAAGTTTAGGATGCTGATTTTTGTAGTTTGCACATTCTTGCCACAGTCCTCTCAACACCTGTTACAGTAATGCAACCTTCTATTGAATCACATCCGGGCTGTAGTTTTTTTGTTGGATTTGGATGTTTGCCTGTTGCAGCAGTGAGTTGAGTTTAGGCAAGGCAGTTTGGACCAATTTGGTGGGAGGTGCTGCTAATATAGAAACAGAATTGCTGCTTCCATTTTCTTGCATGTCTCTCATACTATACCTACTAACGGTGTTTGCAATTTCATTATGAAATACCATCTTCTAAAGACGCTTGCTTTCTGAATCTGTTATATAATGATAAGGATCTCGTTATAGAAAGATTATGTTCATCTTGTCTGTTTGAGGATTTTAGCTTGTTCAATAAATATGTTTCTACTGATGAATGTATTCTAGTGACATTTTGGGGGTACTGGTTAGTTGCATCTTTATGCGGCTTGATAATGACAGTGAAAATCCTAGTTTTGGTACTCTCTTTTCCACTGAGGATGATGCTGCTATGTCATAATTCATGATTATTGTGTGAATGAGGTTTTTTCCTAAGGGAGGTTGATAACCCAAGTCTTTGCTCTTCAAGTGTGTATAACAGTAACATGCCATTTATTCTTATTACCTTTTTTTATTTTTATTTTTATTTTTTTTGAATTCTCCAGAAAAGTAAGTGTGTCTATCCAACTTTTCCTCCCTCATGTGACAATGTGCATTTTTACTTGCTAGGTTGACAAGGCTTTGCTAAGTGTAGAAGAAGAGGCTGAGCGTATATACAAGGATGAGCGTGCATTAATTCTGGAGGATGATGCTGCATCAACAAGAGATGCCATGTGAGTACAAACTTATAAAGTTCTATTTCAAATTTCGCATCAGAGATCTTAGTTGGTTGACACTTGTTATAGGCGCCAGCTGTTTTGATGTCTTTTAATACATCTTTGTGGTGTTTTACTTTGTTTAGTTCATCATAGTCCAAACTTTCTTGATAGTGGTACTGTACCAGTTAGGGATAATGTTTTAAACTTCAAAGTGTCGGGTGGACCTATATTGATTTGATTGTTTGAGTCGGGCGTTTCTTCTAAGGGCAGAAGAACAACGCAACTCGGATGTGAAATAAATCTGGTTACACTGGTTTCGACCTTGATCCCTAATGGCCTTACTTTATTTGGCATAGTTTTACTCAGACTGATCCACCCATGTTTTGAAGAAGTCTAATCATATCACATATGGTTGCTTCTGGCTTGTGGTTCAGAGTTTAAACATTCTTACCTTGCATGAACCTACATGGTAGATGCGGGCAAGCCTCAGAATTGTTTTAGAGTGGTCAGTCAATAGTTTTTTAAGGTGTCCCAGTATTGGTATAGAGAACATATAATGAAGACTCCCTTGGTTTACGTAAGTAATGATACTAACTGCCTTTTCGTTAAAATCGTCTCAGTATCTTTAACCACTGTTTCCACTATTGTTTAGATTTTCACAAAGTTTTTTTTTTTTTTTGAGAGCATCGTATCTGTAAGCCGTCTGACTATTAAATTGCATACATGTTACATCTGCCTTCTAATCTATGTTGCAATTTCAGGTACGAGCAAGCTGAATATGTTGAGAGGGAAATGGAGCAAATGACAGAACATATAAAATCAATTATTCAGACCTTAAATGCTAGTCAGGTAAGGAAAAAATTGCTCATATGAACCCTTCTTAGCAGCTGTTTAGGTACAAGATACTTACATTCTCTTCAATTAGGGAGGGGACCTCGATGCAGCCGATGGGATGAATCCTTTAGATGTTGTTGTTCGCATTCTAAACAATCAGCTCAGTTCACTAATGTGGATTGATGAAAAGGTTAGTACATATAATCGCCATTCTCTCTGTTTGTCCTGCTATTGTAATTACCCAATGTTTTCATAATCTCTCTTCCCTCTCATTTTAGTGACCATCAAATAAACACACACCATAAATTAAAAGTCTATTTAATCGCTTTATTATCTAATGTCTAGCCGTACTCCCCTGTGTAGTATATTAATTTTATTGGGTGATTTGGCTCAGATTCGCCTGTAATATTCAGGCGACACGAATTAGAATTACTGCTCGATGAAAACAACCTGCTGAAAGGCAGTGCATTTCAAAAGGTTATGTAGCATTTTCTAGATATTGTAGAATCCATTATCAGACTATTTAAGCAAAGTTACTATTCTAAGAGGTCTAACTAGTTACAATTGGTTTACAAGGTTCGGCCATTAAAGCACATTTCATAGTCGAGCTCCAGTAATCTTATTAATGGTGGTTTCCCATGCAAGAAACTGTCTGTCTACCAGATGTGTGCCTGTGACCATTGATGTAGGCATAAATGACCAAACCGTGTAAATGATATTTCTTACTGGCTATATCTCTTAGATTAGCATCCTTGTGTAAATGTCTGATAGCAGTTATTTCAGAAATCAGTTTACTACATAATATCCGCACATAACTTTTATTTTACTTTCACACTGCTCATTGTGGCTCGTATCCCCTAGAAGAATGGTGTTGATGTATTCCCAACAGTAATCATTCCATTTAAACCTGATGATCCATGTATCATTTGGTAATGAGGATATACATGGTGCCCTTATGAGAACTGGTGGGGAGTGGCTGCATTCTGCTGGGGATTAGAATTTTCCATGCAGCAGCTTTTTAAGTGTATATCTTATTTTTCTTCCATGGATAGGGTTCTAATATACTGAAACTCTTGTCAGGCTGGGGAGTTCTCTTCTCGTATTCAAAAGCTCGCAGACCAGGAATCTCCTGTAAACCGGAACCCTGTCGGGTCAAGGTACTGGATGGGTTGATTACTTGATCCCATATCTAGAAGAACACTTCTCTCCTCAGTTATGTTTTGTAAATCTTCTTACATCTTTTGATGAATAGGCAGTTACTATATTTACCGTGTAGCATCGTTTTGTGGTGTGGACTGTGTAATACCAAATGGATCTGTATTAATATTCAAAGTTGATTTACCTGTTCCGACTTGTCAAGAGACTTGAATTGGTTTCGTCGAATTAGGATAAGGACCTTAGGATTTGCTCAAATGTTCAAAGAGACATTTCAAAAACATTTTGATGTGATTGGACATGAAGAGTGAAAACCAAGTACAGTACAAGTTAGTTTTGCAAAAAACGATCTTGATTCTTGAACACATGTACTAAAACCTCAGCTTTTAGCAAGCATACTGCCCACGTCAGTCTTATTATATTAAAATTAAGCCCAACATAAATGGCTGCAAAATTCTGGTGTAGTAACAAAAATTAGTAAGGTAAAGATTTTACCAACCGCGCCCTAGCTTCATATTTGAGAAGTGCCTGTACATCTGCACCATGCATTACAATGGCCACCACATAACATGAATAGCGCATTTTGAAGGATGCTGGCTAGGCCTGTATCTTAGGGAAATTTAAGCAATCATAATTGGCCTGAAAATAATCTAGCAAGCTCATACGACAAAGTGCCCATAAGTCTTCTGCTTGTTTCGACAGAAGTTTGAAGGACTCCGTCAAGTGTTTCCTGTACACTATAAGAAAGTTTACGGAAAACAAATACAAAACATTTGACCAAAACCAACCCATGACGTCTTTTTATACAAGACAATGGATTGCTCCAAATGAAGATACAAAATGTTTACAGTTCTTGAAACATTTTCTCTGTAAAATTTGATGACTGAACACAGCAAGTACACTGTCCTGATACACATAATGTGAAACTGTGTAAACCTATCCTGATAGGCTGATACACATAATGTGACGGTAAGAAATGATTGTGATGTTTTAACCTTGGCAACAAATAACACCAACAAAGAGTCATCATTCCCCATTTTCATGTAGGAAATTCATGATCAAGATGAATTCTATCTCATATAGGTGTCGCAAGATTCTTCTGAAACAGTACAGGACATAAACAGGTGCCTTTCAGACGCCACTACAGAAACCAAGAAAGCTAATACACTAACATGAAGGGGCTAAAAAATTACACAGACTATTCTCTCAATGGGTGTTACCTCTAATTTTATTCAAATTAGTGAAATGTTTCAATGCTTCGAATTCTAGTCAAAGCAAGAAACCGTAAGCTCTGCAAGGATGACAAAGATGATGCACGTGTATCCAAGAGTATGGGAATGCAGAGTTAACAAAGCAACACAAATTAACCCCAAATAAGAAAGCAAAAAACAATGCCATAAAGTTAGATCGATGATATAAAGACAGAGCAATAGTAGTCTACATATAGTACCAACTTAGACAGTGTCAATAAGCATTTAGGTTCACAGAAAGATTACTTGTTATCCTATTTACAAAAAGAAACTCAACGAAGATTAACAGTCATAAGTTGGAATCTAGGGGTCACATCCTCTATGAGTTCAATTGACTCCATTATATGCGTATCTTCTTCCCCTAATTCTTTCACAGAAACTAAGGTGTTCTTGTGTGGCAATATTCGATGAACCAATTCCTTAAAATCCACAAGCCTTTTCGAGGTTGAAGCTCTTGTGTCGCAAATGTTAAGGCAGTAATCAGTGTAAGTTAAAACTCCGCCACTCCTCGTAACGGCTAATAATTGGCTTTTCTCAATCCTAAACTCTTTACTCCAACCCAATGACAGATGTTCCTTCCCTTTCCTCTTCTTGTTTTTCTTTGAAGCACTTCCCTTCCCTTGTTTCTTGTCTTGATTATCATTCTTCTTTTTCAATAGCCATATATCAAAAAAATCGGCTTCTCCGTCATCTAGATAGGTAGAAAAAAACAAAACCCCGTCCAAAACCCCTAATTCATGACAACCCCAATGAGTGTCTCGTAGCAAAGGAGGTGGTGAAATTTTTTCAGAAAACTTTTCGTCAGCCAAATCGAAGGCTGTTATCATTCCTAATTCGATATCCTTCCAGTAAAGAGCTCCATTGGCAAAGACACCTAGTTCCCAATCGTATGTGCTTTCTCCAATTTTTAACTTTCCAAGGTTCCTCCATCCTTTGCCACTGCCTAGAGTATATACAAAAACTTCTTCAAAGTCGGTCGACATTATTGCTACAACTTTATACTCATTTGTCGAAGCAACATAACCAAATCCGCACGTCCAATGAGCATCATCAGCATATTTGTTAATTTCTGGAAGCCTAACATACTCTCTAGCAAGACAGACTAATCCATTGCAGGAACCAACAAACTTAACACTATGCCATGGAGGGGGCAAATTCATTTTTCTAATTCTCCCGGTTGGTTCTGACTCACCATGATTCTCATTGTATTCTAAAAAGTGAAATTGCATAAACCCAGTTAAAGCAATAAAACTCAACTTACCAGCAGAATCAGCATTAGAAGGATAAGGATGATTGAGATGATGCAAATGCCTCTTGGAGAATGATGGATGATGTGAAATGAGATTATACCAAGTTTTGGATACTGATTTGCATTCAAGTACCAATTCACTTGGTAATCGAGTAAGAATGTCTAGTGTGATATCTGCAGGTAGACTTTTGAAATACTCCATTGATGATGAAACCCTTTTAGAGAAACAGAAATTTGTTAGGGTTTACGGAAGTACAGTGACGGAGAATGGGGTTTTTGTTGTGTTCGTGGAATGAGTAAAGTAGAAAAATGGTAGGGATTTTGTGATAGAAGAGAAGAAGAAGGTGGTGGTGGGGTTGTTCGTGGTGATGGAGGTGGTGGATGGTGGTGGCTGTGCTGATGAGTGAGTGGAGAAGAGAAGGCAGTGTGTGTCTGGACTGGTTAGCTGGGGTTTGGAAATTAGGGTTCAGGTTTATATATAACTAGAGCACCGACTCGCCCGGTTGGTTTAGGTCACTCAATATTCATACAGATTTAGGCAGCCATACAAAGTTTGGTTTACGGTCATAAATTTTTTTTTTTTTTTTTTTTTTCAGAGGTTGTACCAAAGGCTAAACCGTCCACTACCTCCTGTAGTGATCTACACTACTAATTAGCACAGAAACAATTCAGAATCTCTAAGGATAGAGATTAGACCGGGGAGAACAGAAGTTTGGGAGAGAAAATCAAATTTTGATTCTTCTTCTTAATATCTCTACACAGAGACGAGTACAGACTATATCCCTTCCATCGCAGGAATAATGTGCACAGTGCCCATGTGGTTGACACACTCGACTAACGGCTATCTAACATCGGCAACATTATCTCACAGAACTACTGGGGTGCCCTTAACACACACAAGGGTCGCCCAAAACATTAACATAAACATAAACAAAATGGAAGGTTTATGACACCTCCTGGTACACAATCTAGCACAAATTTACACTAGTTTGATACTTGAGAAGCAGCAATACCACTATGCGCACCATGCAGTACGTTGTTTCTACCACACAACGTAGACTGCGCATAGTGAAGGATGCCAGTTAGACCTGCCATCTTTGGTGAACTTGAGCAATTTTAAGTGGCAGGAGGATGAATATTATAAGTATGCGAAACTTTTCCAAAATTTGACAAGTGTTTACAGAAAGCACAATGTCATTTTAGTACTAGACAAAGACAATAGATTGCTCCAAATGAAAACACAAAATGTTCACAATGCTTGAAGCATTTTCACTCTGTAATCCATAATTTAAAACTGAATACATATCATAATTTCCTGCAGCAAGTGTCGACTTTCAATGAGGAAACTGGAAAAATACAAAAGAATCTAAATTTGTGCAAGTCATTCCTGGTACACATAATGTGACAGTATGTGATGTTTTAATCTTTGCAACCAATAACATTGACAAAGAGTTATAATATTCTTACTGGTAGAATCTGGTGATTAAACGCAATCTCTACTTGGTAATTTTGGTAGACCAAAAGAAAATGGAGTTACGGACACTAGATGAACACTAACATCATTCGTATTCTCATCAAGCACCATTTGTATATTCCCACTAAAATGTACTATGTCTAATGGAAGATTGAAAAAGAGTCTTGGTGAATATGGTAGCTATACATTACAACAGGATGTTAAGACTCGATACTTCAATACCAAAAGTGCAGACTTATGGATTAGCGATTTTAAGATTATACTGAACACCTCATTTACAAACTACAAGATGCTTTAAATGAACATTTTAAGGAACGACATTTTAGAAAATGAAAATGTTTACAATTCTAGAAACATTTTCTCTGTAATATGACTGAACACGATACACATACTGTGGGATGTCCCTTAGTGAGTGCCTATTAGGAAACAAGAAAATTGCAAACGATCCTAATTCACATGAGTATGTAATGGTAAGAAATGATTGTGATGGTTTAATCATAGCCATAAATGACACTGACAAAGAGTTACCTTTCCCCATTTTGTTGTAGGCAATTCAAAATCAAGATGAATAGTGATGGTTTTATCCAACATAAGCCACACTGATTGGAACAGTTGGCAATATAATGCCAACTTCTGACGAGGCACCGAGATACAAGTGTGCACAGGACATAAAAGTATGCATTTCAGACGCCATTGCAGAAACCAATATAGCTCATACACTTGCAAGGAGGGTTTAAATTAATAATTACACAGACCATTCTGTCAATGGGTACTGTTGCCTCTCATTATATTCAAATTAGTGAAATGTTTCATGCTCCCAATTCTAGTCAAAGTAAGAAAACCTAAATTGCCAGAATAAGCTCTACAAGGATGATAAGAATGATGCAAGTGCATCCGAGAGTATGATGGATGAGGATATAAAGACAGAATGACAGTCATCTACATATATTACCCACTTAGACAACGTCACTAGCATTTAGGTTCACAGAAAAATTCGCGTTGTCCTATTACAAAATAAAACTCATCGAAGATTACCTGTTTATAAATAGGTCTAGGGTCGCATCCTTCTACAGCTGTCTGATCATGGTTTTCTGTCCCGTGAATACAATTCACTCCATTATCTGCGCACCGTCTTCCCCTAATTCTTTCAACGAAACCAAGGTGTTCTTGTGAGGGATTACTTCACGGACCGATTCCTTAAAATCCACAAGTCTTTTCGAGGTTGAAGCTTTTGTGTCATAAATATTAAGATAATTACCAATCTTCTCCCTTAAAGGCCTTGACAAAATATGCTCTCACGTTAAACGGTGATGAAACTCTCGCTTCCTATTGGTCTAGAAAGGCCTTTTCTAATGCAAAAGCTATGGTGAGGACACTTGGCATAACTCTATTAATTGTAATAATTTAAATTTGGATACATCAAATACTTAACTGTCCGTTACTAACGGTGTTGGAAAAAAAGTAGGTGGACAATACTTATGTTAGAATTTAAACTTGAATTGTTTAGTTACACCGTGTTTACACCTATACTTAACTGTACTTTAGTTAGGGTGGACAAAACTCACATCCACACCGTTAAAAAAAACGTAAAATGTCAAACTTCTAAAAATGAATTCCTATAAAAGGGTTTTCCTCTATGGATTAAAGAGAAGAGAAAAGAAGAAACGAAGGAGACGACATGGGTTTTTGTTTTTTTGTTTCTGGTCGGGGGTATAAAAATTTAACAGAAATGATGGGTAGGTACGTAAGTTCCAGGGGTAAATAAATAAAGGGGTATCGTTAGTACTTTTGGGGGTAACCCAAAAAAAAAAAAAAAAACTGTGATGAAACCGAAAAAATAAAAAATGGAATTTCTTTATTTCGCTATATATACTCTGTCACGATTATTCCGTCAGTACTATGTAACTTGCACTTGATAGAAACGGGAGAACAAAGAAAAAGGAATTTCGCTATAATTTGACGTTTTTTGTTTCTCATTTTTCTTAAACCCTCACCTGCCCTTGACAGAAATAGGAAAACAAAGAAAATTCCTTTATATTCTTTTTTTATTATATCTCCATGTATCCGTGTACTATATTATCTACGTATTATAAATAAAAATTAAAAGGAAATCAATAGGAATTGGAACATGCATGAGAACGAAATACATGAATACATGGAGATAGACTTAGGTGATGGTCTTCACTGCTATTGGCTAATGTATGCTATATGAACTACAATGTATTTGAGATGTATAAAGTGTACCGTAGTTAGCTTTTGCAAATTTGATTGAACCAAATTTAAAAGATAAAATACTTGCACCGGTTCCGATTAGATATATCGACATGTGCAACTCATAGTCCTAAAAACACCTATGTACAGCGACAAATCCATTTCAGTATAGAACAGAACAATGTTTAAATTATTTTTGGTGCACGGAAACACTAAATCAAAAATGCGACGCCACGGGGCGGGGCGAAGCCCCGCGCACACCAAATCAAAATTAGGTTTGAAAAAAAAAATGCTCGTTGCGCAGCACGTGCACTAATCTAGAAAAAGAAAAGGCATTTTTTGAGTTTTGTGAAACGAGCGTTTTAGTGAGGACACTTGGCAACGTATGATTAGTTAAATAGAATAGATAAAAGAAAAAACCAAATTCAATTTGGAATTCGTGAAGACACTTGGCGACGTATGATTGGTTTAAAAATTACAAAATCAAATTGAAAACCTAAGTCAGTGTTTGGGATTTTATGGAAGTCTAAATTCAATTTGGAAATCGAGTACTTTTTGCAAAAAAAAAAAGTATACATATATCCTCCACCTATTTAATGTATTGTCCCGCCACACCAAATCAAAAATACGTCGACACGGTATCTCCATGGGGATGGGCGAAGCCCCGCGCACACCAAACCAAAAATGTATCGCCACAGGGCTTTACCTCGCGCACACCAGATCAAATATGCCCTCTTGGGGAGGGGCGAAGCCCTGTGCAACCAAGTTAAAGGAAATAAAATACCCGGTGCATAGCACGGGCACAAATCTAGTGTAAGTTAAAACAGCATCACTCTTCGTAATGGCTAATAAGTTGCAGGGCACGGAAGTATGTATTGGAGGGGCCAGACTTTAGATTGCTTTTGGGTCCCGTCTGGACTTCGGAGGCAGGTTCTAAGAGCAACGACTGTGGTGAGAGACTACGTGAAGGTGCATTTTTTTTGGTACCGTGGGGAAAGTGAGAATATGAGACTTAAGAGGTATTGAGATGAGAATTTGAACCAACAGGTCGATCATGTGCCTCTTTTCCACAATTTTATTTAATTCTACTAAGAACATAATTCAAGCTAGAAGAGTTCCTGGGGCGAACATTGCCAAGGTCAGGGCCGGCCCTGGGGCAAAGCACCCGAAGCACTACTTTGGGCAGCAAATATTTTGGGGCATCAAAAAAGACTTTTCTTGTCCGGTCTTCAGTAGAAAAGTCAACAACATTCCGAAATATTAGGGGGCTCCAGATCGTCTGTTACGATTTCCCTCTATTCTTCTGCACTCAACTAATTTGACGGATTTTCGAAGAGAAAAAAATAAGAAATATTTGAAGTTCTTCGTAGGAACATGCACAATCAAAATTTTTACAGTGCTTGGGTCCTTAGCATAATCCGTGGGAGTTAAATTAAATATGAAGTTTTTTGGATAGCGTGCTTGACTGTAATCACTATTATTTTCTCTATATATTTTGATAGAGCATGTACTAACCCAGTACATGTTCTTCACTATTTACAATCTTCCTTGGCACTTCCCATTAGACAGGCAACATAGCTGAGGTGATGATTCTAATTATGATCATATGGTCCTTGAATCTAATTTTAGTGGTAGATAGATATTGCAGTAACCGAAGAACACTTGCAAAACTTATTTATCTACTGTGATTAGAATGCGGAGCATCACATGTATATTCATCCCCTTAAAATTGATCGACAATTTTTTCATCATAAAAACACAGCAGTAAGCTTGTGGATCGTGATAAGCTAGCCTACTTCAGAGGCCGCTGCAATGAGCTTCTAAGTAAATTTAATAGATCATTAGAGTTCATTTTTTAATTTCATTACGCTTATATCTCGATCTAAAAAGCTAAATAGTCGTTTAGCTTATTTGCGGTGTTAATCAAATAATCTACCATTTATATAAAGCCATGTACAGGGGCATCAATTTGTATATCAGCTTCGGGGCATCAGCATCTCAAGGCCGGCCCTGGCCAAGGTGACTCCTGTTCCTATATTTAAAATCACGGTTGCAAGACCAAGAGGGTACAAGAAATACATGGTTGAGGAATAAACAGTAAAATCTG
Source organism: Papaver bracteatum (assembly GCA_023529315.1). Classification (NCBI taxonomy): domain Eukaryota; kingdom Viridiplantae; phylum Streptophyta; class Magnoliopsida; order Ranunculales; family Papaveraceae; genus Papaver; species Papaver bracteatum. Next base: position 393,640 of record JAJJWX010002367.1, read on the forward strand.
GCTTTGATGCACAAAGAACTATGTTTACACTGCAATTTGAATAAATACACGAAACAGGGTGCAGTTTATACTTCTCTAATACTTGTACAAGTTTAGTTGAATTTACAAATTTTAGATTACAGCTTACTGTTGTCTACTACACTACTTCATAGCTCTTGATTCTTGTTTCACTTGATATTACTTCATAATATCGCATGATACATTCGAGAGAATTTTAAGGTTTCTCTTAAATATAGACCATGCTTTTATTAACCATAACCCATATAAAATAAATTATTAATCTAACCAACCAAATCCTTATAATTACCCACAAAATTATACACGATTTATATATATAGCCCAAATTAAGTTATAAAATCCCTAGATCAAAAAAATAAAAAATAAAAAATAAAATTATTTTCATGATATGTTGCATAATTGATGCTTGTTAAAAATACTTTATGTAAGACTAAGTCTTATGGTGTGCTAATCTAGCAGCTAAATTTAATTATATTATTTTCATGATATGTTGCATAATTGATGCTTGTTAAGAATACTCAATGTAAGGCTAAGTCTTATGGTGTGCTAATCTAGTAGCTAGATTAGCAATTCACGTCAGCTAGGACAACCATCTAAGTCTTATGGGAGTGCTAATCTAGCAGCTAGATTAGCAGTCCACGTCAGCTGGGACCACCGCCCATAGCTGAACGGATCGCAGTCGTCAGATAAAAAAAAATGAATCATATGCGACTTGGGCAACACTGATGGTTTGACTCAGGGATTAATTTTCATTCATCTTCATGATTCTACAATATACTTATGATTCTACAGTCGTCTAAGAGTTTTTCCTGGTCATCTATATGTTTTTAATAATCTAACTTGTTTTGGTTTTTCACTATTTAATCATTGCTTTTCAAATTTTATTTTTCTTATCTTTTTTTTAATGTCTTACTAATCTACTTGTGTCTCTTCATCATGTGTGTGGAGTTTGGATTATCCATAATGGCGTTTGCCTTAACGTTTGTGTTAGTGATTTATGCGTTTCCAGAGAAGTTAGCTAATCGTTTGAATGCTAGAATGGTCTTTAGAAATTTCAGTGGTTTGCATTGGCAGAAGGTCTTGGAACGATTTGATTAACCGATTCAAGTCATTAATTCAACCCGCCATCAAAGGAATTCAAATTCAAAATAAGTCAAGTTACGTGATTACAGTTATAAATGGAAACAGTTAAGTTGTTACCTTATTCTGCTCAGTTGGTCAATATACGCTATACCTATTCTCCAACTACCAAAATTTGACAAATTAAATCCTCATCCTAATTATGGTCAAAATATATTTAGGATATCTTTCGGAAACCCTAACCTTAATATTCTTCTATATCTTCTCCCTCATTCCATCACTTTAGCCATCAAAAACTTTAACCCTCAAGGTCTTATCTTCACACAAATGGAGACAGAAGGTACAAGTCAAATGGGAGAATTGGTTAACAGGTTCAAAAAAGCAACACTGAAGTTAGGAGATACTAGTCAAGTTGCAGTCATATCTTCAGAAACTGTTCAAGAAGAAGAGGATGTGAATCTCTGGGAGGCCAACGTTATTGGAAAAGTAATCATTGAAGGAAGAATGAGTTATGAGATGGTGGTACAATTTATCAAGTTCACTTGGCTTTTCCTGACTGAATCAGATATGCAGATAATTGAAGTTGAGCCCAATATGATGCTTTTCAAGTTTAACAAATGGGATAGTTTGAATAGAGTCATCAATGAAAGGCCATGTAATATAAATATGCATCTTCTTGTGATGCATGATTTCATTCCTGAAATGATTTACACCGAAAAACACTAGGGATTTCAGCAATTCTGGTTGCAACTAAAATTTATTCTCTTTATTCTCCCAGAACACATGAATGTCTCAGTTGTGACAGATAGGGAGCATTACGGGTGAAGTGGTAGCTATTGAGCCAAAGGATGCGATTCCTGTGGGTGGAGTTCCTGTGAAGGTTTGTGTGAATGTTGACCTATCTAATCCTATGAGGAGAGGAGTCAAAGCAATTACTAATGCAGGTGTCAGCAAATGTATCAAGTTTTATTATGAAAGACAACCTCCTGGTGTCTTCCCTAAAAGTTATGTTATTACGCATTGAAAAGTAGCTTGCAAAGATGCCGCTATATTCTTAGAAAAAGCACATGAGAAGCCTTACTGTTTTGGTAATCCAAAAGCTGTTTGAAAGAATATTTCCACAATCTCTACTAGCTTGGATCCTACTTTTAAGTCAACACAGAGGAAGTTTGCGAAGAACACTGTTTTCGTGCCACCAAAAGATGGAAAGGTTATCAACTTAAACTTTCTAATTAATAATCAAGAAGGTGAAGAAGTCAATGAAGATAACAGTCTTGGAAAACATTCAAGAACTAATGAAGATATTTCTCCTGCTGTAGTTCTTGAGACCTCTGCCTGTGCTTCCACAACTTTTATAAAGACCTTCAAACTTCTCAACCAATCACTACAAAGGATAATTCATCACAGGCACCACAGATGGAGAGTCAGGTAAAATTCTTAGAGACTCCCTTTATATCTACATCTACAAATTACAATTATCATCCCATAATTTTTTTTTAGTTTAGTCTGCATATTACTCAAGCTTCAAACTTAAGCATTTATTTCCTTTTGACTCTTATTTGTTTTCACAAATTGCTGCATATAGTTAAGTCAATCATCAATACTGTCTGTCTGAGTGGCATTAAAAGTTTCACATGTCCTATAATCATTAATTGTTTGGTTTTGTTATTACTTGCTGGAAAAGATATGAAAATTATTTCATGGAACGTACAAGGTTTTAAGAACTCAGATACTAGAAGTCATTTGAGTGATTTGGTCAGGACTCAAAATCCTGACATCATTTTTCTATGTGAAATCAAGTTAACTAGTATCAAATGTGCTCCTCTTCTAAAACAGTTTCACTATCTAAATAGCGCTCATATAGAACCTCAAGGTCTCTCTGGAGGTTAGGTATTGCTTTGGAAAGATGGTTTCTCTTATAATATCATTGACACTTCTCATAACATGTTTAATGTTATTGTGCAAGCCATGCATGTATGGTTACTCCAATTACTCTAAGAAAAAAGTATAATGGAATCATATTCAAGCAATTAGTAATGACATTAACAAACCTTGGGTTTTATTATGAGATCTTAATTTCCATTTGCTTGACTGTGACACTAGTGCCTCCACCTCTGCAGATGGTATGGTTAACAATATCATTTCTTCTCGTGGCCTAGAGAACTTAGGGTATGTTGGTAAGGGTTATACTTGGACTAATAGCAACATGGGCACTGGAACTAATCATTCTAGAATAGGCATGGCTTTAGGCAATGTAGAATGAATTCTTAATTTTCCAAATAATAAACTTTACCATCTACACCAATTAGGGAGTGATCATAGTCCCATCATGTTAGTCACAGATGTTACCATACCTAGTTGTTGGAAACCTTTTAAGTTCTTCTTAACTTGGCTAAATGATGCTTCTTGTAAAATTGTCATTGCTGATACTTGGAGTTCTAATGTCAATGGTTCACCTGCATATCAATTGGTAAGTAAACAACACATCACCAGAAGGAAATTATCACTTTGGAACAAAGAACAAGAAGAATTAAAATTACTTCAGGGGCAACCTTCAAATACAGTCAACAAAGAAGAAATGAATAAGCAAGCTCAACAATGAACTTGTCGATGTTGGATTTTAGATAAGGGGTAAAATCGTAAAAGCCCATGACCTAGTTTTACCAGCAACACATTGACTACGAGCATTTAATTCAGGTGTCAATAATTAATGGGGATATTTTTTCAAATTACCAGATTAGGGTTTTCGACACAAAACCCTAATTCCAAAACCAAGCCGCATACTGCGCACCATGGCATCAATGCCAAAACCAATCCGCATACTGCGCACCATGGCAACGACGCCAAAACCAAGCCGCATATTGCGCACCATGGCAACGACGCCAATACCAAGTCACATACTGCGCACCATGGCAACGTCGCCAAAACCAAGTCGCATACTGCGCACCATGGCAACGACGCCAAAACCAAGCCGCATACTGCGCACCATGGCAACGATGCCAAAACCAAGTCGCATACTGCGCACCATGGAAACGACGCCAAAACCAAACCACATACTTCACCCACAGGCAACCATGCCAAACTAAGCCGCTATACCGTTTGGCACATGCCAAAAATAGCGCCCTAGGTTTTCAAACCGTGCAACTAGGTCAACTTGGCCGCGCGTGCCATTGGCACATGCCAACGCGCATCACTAGCCAATTTCTAAGCCGCTATACCGTTTGGCACATGCCAAAAATAGCGCCCTAGGCTTGCAAACCGTGCAACTAGGTCAAAGTGGTCGTGCGTGCCATTGGCACATGCCAACACGTTACCACTAGCCACTTTCTATCCCAAGCCGCTATCCAATTGTAGCTCCCACGACATGGCCATAGTGGCCGTACGTGCCGTTGGCACATGCCAACATGTTACCACCAGCCACTTTCTATTCCAAGCCGCTACCTAATTGTAGCGCCCGTGACTTGGCCAAAGCGGCCGTATGTGCCATTGGCTCATGCCAACACGTTACCACTAGCCATTTTCTATTCCAAGCCGCTACCCTATTGTAGAGCCCGCGACTTGGCCAAGGTGGCCGTACGTGCCATTGGCACATGCCAACACGTTACCACTAGCCACTTTATATCCCAAGCCGCTATTCAATTGATTACAGCACCCGCGACTTGGCCAAAGTGGCCGTACGTGCCATTGGCACATGCCAACACGTTACCACTAGCCACTTTCTATTCCAAGCCGCTACCCAATTGTAGCGCCCACGACTTGGCCAAGGTAGCCGTGCGTGCAATTTGCACATTCCAACACGCAACCACTAGCCACTTTTATCCCCAACCTGCTAGCCAATTTCCAAGGCATTCCGCACATGCCATTGGCACATGCCACACATGCTCCACTAATGAATTTGGCCTTGCCATTCGCACTCAATGTGCAACTTGCGGCCAAGGTATTCCGCACATGCCATTGGCACATGCCAAATGCTCCACCAAGCGACTTTGGCATTGCCATCCGCACTCAAAGTACAAATCCCAGCCAAGGCGTTCCGCAGATGCCAAATGCTCCGCCAAACGACTTTGGCATTGCCATCTGCGCTCAAAGTACAACTTGCGGTCGAGATATCCCGCACATGCCATTGGCACATGCCGCAACGCTTCACTAGCAACTTTGGAATTGCCTCTTGCGCCCACTCTCGAGACATCAACACAAACTGGGGGATGCTTTCTTGGGGTTTTGGTTTGGCGGTCACAGCGTGCAGCGTACACTACGCTCGAAATAAAGCAAGGCGTGCAAGGAATGAATACGGTCAATTAAATAAGGAAATTTATGGTGAAAACGTTTTCACCATAAAGGAAACGGTTTCCACCTTCGCTGCTTTAATTAGCACATTTACTCAATTCCTTAAAGAGGCTAGGGTACGCTCAATATTACTTGTATAAATAGGTTTCACCTATTCTGCCAAAACACACAAGTCTTGGTCAGGTAAAATACAACACTATCAGATAGCAACTTTTCAAGCTCTCTCAAAAGCTTCCATCACTAGCAAGCTTCTATACTTTTGATACAAGTCAAGATACTACCTAGCCAGAACTCTCTGGTCTCATCACCCTTCTTCGCTATCCTCCCCAAATCAACCCTTCTCCTCCACTTTGTGACCGAAGCAAATCTGGAACGGCCATCTTCTTGGTTTAGGCCAGAATTGTACATATTGATATCTCGAATCAAAAGTGCTCACGTGCAGCACATTTGTTTAAGGGTTTAAATCAGTCTCTCCACCATCGAATTTACCAAATTCGGAAGAGGCGATTTTCTCCCATAAATAATTGTCGACCACAGCGGGAGTTTCAATCTCTCGGTTACAAAAACTGATCTTTAGTTCAAAATATTCTTTACCATTCTCTCAACATGGTAGAACTAAGATCTGGGTCCGCAACAAACTTTGAAGGCGCCAACATAGAAACCTCCCCTAGCACAAATGTTCTTTCCACCAATGCCTCTGCGTTACCTGCCAATCTTGGCAGCATGGAAAGTACCCCTCCAAGTGTTACACCTCCTGTTACTAGGGCCAGGGTACTTTCGCTCCAAATGTCTCTGCACCATCTGCCAACTCAAACAACACTGAGGGCATCCCTTCAGGTGTCACGCCGCCAGTCACCAGGGCTCGTGCCGCCGCTGTCACCACTAGTGTTTCAGCAGGCATGACGCCTCCAATCACCACTCGAGCCACAACATCTACTCAATCGCCGTGGCGAGATAACAGAGGAGGCAAACCTTATTTCACAATCACGGATTTGATGGAAAGTCAGGAGGCTCTAGCTAGGGCTCAAATGGATATGGTTTCAACCCAGAAGGAGGTGCTCATCTTCCTCAAATCCTTGACGGAGAAACTTCCACGGGAGCCACGGCGGCCTGAATCAAGAGCAAATGCTTCCGAAAAACTTGATGCTAATGTCACACCCCCAGGAGGGATACTCCAGACAGCGCCAAGGTCAATCGCTCCCAATGATCTTGGAATTGGCACCGAAACTGAGCACACCAACGAAAGCGAGGAAATACGCAATAGGAACCCAGTGGCAGGAAATCGCCCACTGGATTTCGTAACACGTGAAGACCTGGAATGACTCCTACAAAACCGAATCAAGAACAACACAGACATACATCAACACCAACCTCCTTATCCAATTGAAATCCAGAGAATTCCCCTCCCAAGAGGATACTCATCCCCTCAGTTCATCTTATACGACGGAACCGGCAGCGCAAGGGAACATGTCTCATGATTTCTAGAGGCTCTAGGTGAGCACGAATACAACCATGTTCTTCGCCTGCGAGAATTTTTGAAGTCACTCACTGGAAGAGCGTACACTTGGTACAACTGCATCGCCTCAGGAAACATCCACGATTGGGGTGAAATAGTTACGTCCTTTTACAAGAAGTATTTCTTTGTGTCTGAGCAAGTCACTCTCTCGGATCTGGGAAGAATGTTCCGACATAATGACGAACATCCAAACGATTTTGTCAAGAGATTCAGAATTCAAGCACTGGACTGCCACGACCCGGGTGCGACTGAGCAGTAACTAGTAAATTCGTGTATCAATGGCATGACTCACATCTATCGTTCTTTTCTGGAAAACTTACGATTCCAGACCTTCTCCGAACTCCACGAAACTTCTAAACGATCATCCACGACAGCGGCAGCCCTGTTGGTAAGAACTAGGCCTCCCAGAAATGAAGATACACGAGAAGTTCGAAGAAGCCCGCGTTTTGTTAACAAACCATACAACACCGGCCCCTCCTCTATGAGCGTGGTAGACGAAAGAGGAAAGCACCTAAAACGTATCAACACCATGAGCGCACGGCCCCAGCACGAAGGGAAGCCTCGCGAAATGCCCCAACCAAGCCCTCTGAACGTCACCCTGAATCCAGATGGGACGACTCGGACTTCCCCTTTCCAATCGAGGAAGTAATCGAACTTCTGGAAACATGGGTCCAGGATGATTTCATCAGGATACCGGCTCCTCGGCACCCACCTACTAAAGAGGAGATGGAAAATCCCAGATTTTGTCACTACCACAGATTCTTCAGTCATCCAACCAGCGATTGCAACAGATTTAAAAGAATTTTCAAAGAAAGGATAGAGGTAGGGGAGTTACGACTAAGGAATGAAGGAGTACATAGAGATCCGCTTCACATAAAAAACTGTGAAATCTCTGGGGAATCCATACACGAAATAGTGCAGTCATGATGCAACACATATGAGAAATCCTCTACTTTTCCAAGGAGCAACGTCGAGACGCTTTCGCTGCCCTCAACCACATAGTATCTGGGAAGCGACTGCACTCTGCCACAAAAAACACACATGAGGAACAGATCTCCCCAGGCTTCCCTGCCGATAAGCACAACTAGGGACTTATCACCATGGCCCGCTTAAAGGACGCCAAGTTCGACAACACGCTCATCGACGCAGCCTCAGAGTTCAACATTGTTACGTTCAAGACCCTGAAAGTGGCAGGAGTAACAAAACAAGAGGCCACTCACTCCCCGTCGGCTATCAAAGACCACGAGAGGAATCACCTGCATGCGCTTGTCTACGCTAGTCTTGGGATCAACATAGGGAATATCGCAACGCGCAGGACTTTCTACATTTTCAAGAATCTAAATTACGACATAGTTTTGGGGCGCCCGTGGGTACTCGACAACAAAACGGGAATTAGGAGCGTCATCCTTGCCCGCGTCAACGCCAGAGAGGATATTCAACAAGCCGGCTAACTTGGTACCTTTTCAACAACTTACCAGCAATACTTTACTACTGGGAAAGGATTCGCAAAATCCACCTGCCAAACTCCAAACTCAAGTAAGCCTGACTAAGACGCTCTATTTATTGCTAGCAATCCTACCTGAAAATACGCAGCTACTAGCGATGGGGGACTTGCTGCAAATCCTACCAGCAAAGCCGCTGAAGATGCTACCAGCGATTGAAGACTTGCTAGCAATTCTACTAGCAAAACCACTGAAGATGCTATCAGCGATTGAAGACTTGTTGGCAATCCTACCAGCAAAGCCGCCTTTTACATGGAAAAGGGGATTGCTCACGGCAAAACCTATAAAGTAAGTGGGTCTAGACCAAGCAAGATACGATCTATTTTTGGGTTCTCAATAAAACCATCATACCATTGCATCTTGTGCTATTGCTAGCACCCACTTTCATAAAAGCAATATTCCCTTCACAAAGCATAATCGGAGTTATATTATCAAAGCCATTCATCCCAGAAATAATCCAATATCCTCAACAACTACCAACTGTCTATCAAAACCGGTTGAACTTTATGTCTAAAAGATAAATATTCATCTTTTCATATCTTCCATATCCTAAAAACAGTTCATCCCGAATAATAACCCAACACCCTCATAGGTAACACTTTCCCATCAACCCAGAAATACAGAAAATCAAAACCATGAGCCATGTGTTTCATTTGCCTTTAAAAAAAAAAACAACACAGAAGAATTTCAGAAGACAAAAGTGCAAAAGAAGCCATTCAACAGTGGTTTAATTTTCTCGAAGAAGACATCCTTCGTCATTTGGAGGACCGCCTGCTTTAGATCCAACTCTTTGTTGCTACTACATTACCGCTAACACATCATCCCACGGAAAGAAGCCTCCAGCGTTATCATCGCCGCTTGGAAACCAAGGTTCCAGAGGCGCTTACTAGACGCACTCGACGGACGCACATGTCAGGCACACATGTAGCACGCACATTCCGTCCACAATACCACATCCTGGTCAGCACCAACAGATGGTGTCTCTCCAGTGCTAGCTTCTTTGCTCAATGGCTAGCACCGACAGCATGCATCTCCTCAATCAATGACAGCTTGCGACACACTTGTACTTCAAGCTTGCATCTTAGCAGCAACTTGCATCTTCCCAGTTTCGGAAACTTGATTCCTTCTAGCGTTGCACTTGAACGCCCAGCGGGGAATCATCAATTTGACTTCATCACATATAAAGATCAGGAACGACTTCTCCAAAATTGAAGCAAATCATCAAACCCCCTTGGTTCATGAAGACTCTCTTCCTGTCAAGAGACACATGATTTCTGGGGACTTCTCCCACAAAACTGTGCGGTCCCTAATGAAACATTTACGTGAGATTCTATGTTTCCAGTAGGCACAACGTCGAGACATATCTGCAGCCCTCAGCTGCACTGCATTAAGGAAACATATGTTTCCTACCAGAGAAGCCGCTCCCAAACCAAAGCGCGGTTGATAGAAGAAACCGGGGACTCCTAACCACTTTCCGCTTTGAGGGGTCCAGACTCACAACATACTGATTGACGTAGCTTCTCTAGCATCTCCGTTTCAATGTTCGCTTCAGCAGACGCTCTGCTTTAACATTCCCTCCAACAGCCACTCCGCTTCAGCTTTCTCTCCACAAGCTGCTCCAGGATCCAAAGGCAAAGCTTTAACGTTTGGATTCTTAAGTTTCAACACCATCTCCAAAACCCGAAGTTGCTTCAACACCGCTTGTTCCTGCAAAGGGTCGTATCACCATGCTCCCGTGTCAAGGATCATAGTCGCAGCCATCCAATTCTTTTACTTCCACAGAAACCCATACAATCCCAGACAACCTGCTTTGTTACCACAACAGTATAGTCTCCTCTGATTACATCTCCTACCAAGAACTGTTGTCGCTCATTCGTCGATACCAACCAGAGCTTCACCACATCAGCAATTACTACAAGGAAACATGTAAACCATATTGGGGACTGAGGATATACACGGAACCCCTTCACCGTCAAAGGTCAAGAAGACACAGTCAACCAAAAGCCGTACTCACAACAAGATCATCTACTTATTAAGGAAGAGTACGATGGGATCATGTCGAATCCCGTGGACGAGAATTCAAGGAGATTTAATAAAAGTAGGTTGCGCATGGGGGAAACTTCAGAGGAAGCAGTTTCTATTATTCTCGATTTGGGTTCCACCATTTGAGGCTCAATTGGGATTTCCGCCACTTCCACTGCATTGGAAATCAATACTTCATACCTGGGAGACGCAAGTAATTCATCTTCAACAGCTTCATGGTTGCTCGTACTAGTAGACCCATGATTCCCAACTTCGTTGTTAATAATCTAATACGAAGATTACATGGGATGGGTCAAGCGTGGAAAATCAATACGATCATAAAACTAAGAAAGTAAGTGAGCTAACATCATTTAAGTTCCTTATTATTCTTCTACGACATGTGAAAGAAGTACCAAAGTCATGAAACGCATTTTCCGAACAAGCTCAGCTAAGGGAAATCTACACTTTCCTATGTTCAATTGCAAACTGGGAGAAATTGGTGTGGAATATAGCATTGGGTTATGTACCATTATCTTCATATGGAAGTCACCTACACTTTTTCAAAATATCTCGGAAATCGGATGAACGATCAAGGGAAGGTGACCAAAACATCAGACAACACGCAACCTGGAAAAGTTCTGAAAACCTCTTGGAAGTTTACTATTTCGCGCTTATCACCCCCTAAGCAAGGTCAAAATCCGAAAAGCTTCTTTACTAAAGCTTGGAAATTTTCTGGTCTTAAGGATATATATGCGGACAGTCAAAATCCGAGATCGTATGAGGATTCTACAGAAATTCCAATGACGGGCGCCAATTAGGGTTTCAGAGTCTTCCCAACCAACTAGCACGCTCCCCTTTGCACCGGTCCCACCATGCCAGCCTCTCAACCTTGCACCAGTGCCGCCCAAGATATCATGCTCACTTTGCACCGGTCCCACCATGCCAACCTCTCAACCTTGTACCACTACCACCCAAGCTAGCATGCTCACTTTGCGCCGGTCCCACCGCGCCATCTTATCAAACTTTGCGCCAAATACTATCAGCTAGCACGCTCAGTTTCTCAAATCGCGCCAGCAACTCAATGCTTCCCAGCCGTCCATTTCCACCAAATTGTGCCAACCTCCCGCTCCATGCAAAACTGCCAAGAACAAGGATTTTGAATCCAGTTCGCATCTCAGAAAAAAGGTCAGATAAATCTCCCGTTTCTCTTTCAGATCTTGTCTTGGCAACATCTTATGCTAACCTCGCAACAAAGCTCATGTTCCGAGCTAAGCAGGGGACTTAATATCGATGGTGGATTTTAGATAAAGGGTAAAATCGTAAAACCCCATGACCTAGTGTTACCATCAACACATTGACTACGAGCATTTAATTCATGTGTCAATAATTAATGGGGGTATTTTTTCAAAATACCAGATTAGGGTTTTCGACACAGAACCCTAATTCCAAAACCAAGCCGCATACTGCGCACCATGGCAACGACGCCAAAACCAAGCCGCATACTGCGCACCATGGCAACGACTCCAAAACCAAGTCGCATACTGCGTACCATGGAAACGACGCCAAAACCAAGCCGCATACTACGCACCATGGCAACGACGCCAAAACCAAGCCGCATACTGCACACCATGGCAATGACGCCAAAACCAAGTTGCATACTGCGCACCATGGCAACGACGCCAAAACCAAGCCGCATACTGCGCACCATGGCAACGACGCCAAAACCAAGTCGCATACTGCGCACCATGGCAACGACGCCAAAACCAAACCACATACTGCACCCACAGGAAACCATGCCAAACTAAGCCGCTATACCATTTGGCACATGCAAAAAATAGCGCCCTAGGCTTGCAAACCGTGAAACTAGGTCAGCTTGGATGTGCGTGCCATTGGCACATGCCAACAAGCATCACTAGCCAATTTCTAAGCCGCTATACCGTTTGGCACATGCCAAAAATAGCACCCTAGGTTTGCAAACCGTGCAACTAGGTCAACTTGGCTGTGCGTGCCATTGGCACATGCCAACACGCATCACTAGCCAATTTCTAAGCCGCTATACCATTTGGGACATGCCAAAAATAGCGCCCTAGGTTTGAAAACCGTGCAACTAGGTCAACTTGGCCATGCGTGCCATTGGCACATGCCAACACGCATCACTAGCCAATTTCTAAGCCGCTATACCGTTTGGCACATGCCAAAAATAGCGCCCTAGGTTTGCAAACCGTGCAACTAGGTCAACTTGGCCGTGCGTGCCATTGGCACATGCCAACGTGCATCACTAGCCAATTTCTAAGCCGCTATACCGTTTGGCACATTCCAAAAATAGCGTCATAGGCTTGCAAACCGTGCAACTAGGTCAAAGTGGCCGTGCGTTCCATTGGAACATGCCAACACATTACCACTATCCACTTTCTATCCCAAGCCGCTATACAATTGTAGCGCCCGCGACTTGGCCAAAGTGGCCGTACGTGCCGTTGGCACATGCCAACACGTTACCACTAGCCACTTTCTATTCCATGACGCTACCCAATTGTAGTGCCCGCGACTTGGCCAAAGTGGCCGTACATGCCATTGGCACATGCCAACACGTTACCACTAGCCATTTTCTATTCCAAGCCGCTACCCAATTGTAGCGCCCGCGATTTGGCCAAGGTGGTCGTACGTGCCATTGGCACATGCCAACATGTTACCACTAGCCACTTTCTATACCAAGCCGCTATCCAATTGTAGCACCCGCGACTTGGCCAAAGTGTCCGTACGTGCCATTGGCACATGCCAACACGTTACCACTAGCCACTTTCTATTCCAAGCCGCTACCCAATTGTAGCGCCCGCGACTTGCCCTAGGTAGCCGTGCGTGCCATTGGCACATGCCAACACGCAACCACTAGCCACTTTTATCCCCAACCTGCTAGCCAATTTCCAAGGCATTCCGCACATGCCATTGGCACATGCCACACATGCTCCACTAATGACTTTGGCATTGCCATTCGCACTCAAAGTGCAACTTGCGGCCAAGGCATTCCGCACTTGCCAAATGCTCCACCAAGCGACTTTGGCATTGCCATCCGTACTCAAAGTACAAATCGCGGCCAAGGCATTCCGCACATGCCAAATGCTCCACCAAACGACTTTGGCATTGCCATCTGCGCTCAAAGTATAACTTGCGGTCGAGATATCCCGCACATGCCATTGGCACATGCCGCAACGCTTCACTAGCAACTTTGGCATTGCCTCTTGCGCCCACTCTCGAGACATCAACACAAACTGGGGGGTGCTTTCTTGGGGTTTTGGTTTGGCGGTCACAGCGTGCAGCGTACACTACGCTCGCAATAAAGCAAGGCGTGCAAGGAATGAATACGGTCAATTAAATAAGGAAATTTATGGTGAAAACGTTTTCACCATAAAGGCAACGGTTTCCACCTCCGCTGCTTTAATTAGCACATTTACTCAATTCCTTAAAGAGGCCAGGGTACATTCAATATCACTTGTATAAATAGGTTTCACCTATTCTGCCAAAACACACAAGTCTTGGTCAGGTAAAATACAACACTATCAGATAGCAAATTTGCAAGCTCTCTCAAAAGCTTCCATCACTAGCAAGCTTCCGCAAGCTTCTATACTTCTGATACAAGTCGAGATACTACCTAGCCAGAACTATCTGGTCTCATCACCCTTCTTCGCTATCCTCCCCAAATCAACCCTTCTACTCCACTTTGTGACCGAAGCAAATCTGGAACGGCCATCTTCTTGGTTTAGGCCAGAATTGTACAGATTGATATCTCGAATCAAAAGTTCTCACATGCAGCATATCTTTTTAAGGGTTTAAACCAGTATCCCCACCATTGAATTTACCAAATTTGGCAGAGGCGATTTTATCCCATAAACAAAACTAAGCAAGTGGCACAAGATCAAAGGTGAATTCTATCAACGAAAGTCAATAGATAACTTCATCAAAGACATGGACATAAAAGGTGAATTGCATAAATAATATTGATTCTATTCAAGATCATGAGAATAAATGGCTTCAAACAAGAGATGGAATTTCTTGTCATATAACTATGCATTTTAGGAACATAAGTACTTCTATTAATCCTATTCTAGATGAAAGTCTATACAGTTGTTGATGGTGGTTTTTAGCTTAAGGGTAAAATCGTAAAACCCTAGTCAGACAGTAGCGTCACAGAACTTGAGTAATAATGTCCAAACCAAGCACATTTATTGAACCCTTTAATTTTCCTGTGAGAAAATTACCAGGGTACCTTTTTTTAATGCTAATTAGGGTTTCGACAGGCCAAAATCCTAATTCTCACACCGCATGTGCCAATGGTAATCATGCTAGCCGCACCCATGTGCCAATGGAAAACCATGCCAGCCACACCTACCGCGCCAAGGCATGCCAACCATGCTAGCCGCACCCATGTGCCAATGTCTCACCATGCCAGCCACACCTACCGCTCCAAGGCATGCAAACTATGCTAGTCGTACCCCTGTGCCAATGGCTAACCATGCCAGCCACACCTACCGCGCCAAGGCATGCAAACCATGCTAGACGCACCCCTGTGCCAATGGAAAACCATGCCAGCCACACTTGCCGCGCCATGCCAAACGCACCTTGCCATGGACCCATGCCGACCTAGCCCCGCCACCATGCTGGCCTTCCCTATGCGGCTACCAAAACGAAGGCGTGCGACGATCAACGGTATCCCTTCAATCACAGGAGAAAATCATAGCCGTCAAAGGTTACCAGACAACACATGGTAACCTTTGACCCAAAACCCTAGCTTGGCCACGACCCTAGATTGGTCGCGCCAAACCTTAATTTGGCCCCACAATGCCAAGCCAAATGGCATCCTGCCTTGGCCCTAGCCATGCGAGCTGCACCATGCCAAGCAAAACCGTACCATGCCTTGGCCCTATCTATGCTAGCCACACCATGCCAAGCCAAATACACCCTTCCTTGGCCCTAGCCCTGCTAGCCGCACCATGCCAAGCCAAACAGTCCATGCCAAACCCTTAGCCCCACCATGCCAAGCCAAACAGTCCATGCCTAACCCCGGCCCCACCATGCCAAGCCAAACCGCACCCTTCCTTGGCCCTAACCATGCTAACCGCACCATGCCAAGCCAAACCGCACCCTGCCTTGGCCCTATCCATGCTAGTCGTACCATGCCAAGCCAAACACACCCTGCCTTGGCCCTATCCCTGCTAGACGCACCATGCCAAACCAAACACACCCTTCCTAGGCCCTAACCAAGCTATCCGCACCATGCCAAGCCAAACCATCCATGCCAAACCCTTCGCCCAAACATGCCAAGCCAAATGCACCCTTCCTTGGCCCTAGCCATGCTATACGCACCATGCCAAGACAAACACACCCTTCCTTGGACCTATCCATGCTAGCCGCACCATGCCACGCCAATGGCATACCAACCTAGCTGCGCCACCATGCTGGCCTTCCCTACACGGCTACCCAAGCGAAAGCGTGCAACAATCAACGGTTGCCTTTCAATCCTAGGAGCAAATTTTATCCATCCAAGGTTACCAAACAACACATGGTAACCTTTGGCCCGAAACCCTAAGTTTGGATACACCAAACCATGCCAACGGCATGCCGACCTAGTCGCGCCACCATGTTGGCCTTCCCTACACGGCTACCCAAGCGAAGCGTGCAAAAATCAACGGTTGCCCTTCAATCCCAGGAGAAAATTCTAGCCATCCAAGGTTACCAGATGACACATGGTTACCTTTGGCCCGAAACCCTAAGTTTGGCCACACCAAACCATGCCATGCCAACGGCATGCCAACCTAGCCACGACACCATGTTGTCCTTCCCTATGCGGCTGCCAAAACGAAGGCGTGCGAAAATCAACGATCTCCCTTCAATCTCAGAAGCAAATCCTAACCGCTGAAGGTCACCAAGCTAGAAAGTCTCCCAAGCTCTACTTGCCAGGCAATAACAATATGCTACATGTTTTCCACAAAATATTCGAGATATCAACACATATCACAAACTGGAGGATCATATTAGGATATTGGTTTGGCGGTTTATAGCGTGCGGCGTACACTACGCCCGTCATAAGGAAGTGTCATAAGAGTGAGGCGGTTAGTAAATACAGGGAGTTAATGGTGAAACGCTCTTTTATGGGACATCAATTCCATGCGTTAACGGTTTTATGGAACATCAATTCTATCCGTTAACGATTTTATGGAACATCAATTCCATGGATTAACGGTTACCACCTCCTCCCATTTATTTACCCATTTTCCATTCCTTAATGAGACCAGAGTACGTTTTACTTCGACTTGTATAAATAGGTCTTACCTATTTCCACCAAATAACAAGTTCATTCAGGAATATACAACACTCAGAAAATACTTGCTAGCTTACCATTTGTTAGCCTTCCCACTTTTCTGATACAAGTCGTAGTAACACAACTCCTCTTCCAGAATTAATTATTCTGGTCTCATCATTTTCCTTGCTTCCCTCCCCAAAACCAACCCATTCTCCTTCACTTTGTGACCGAGGCAAGTCTGGAACGACCATTTCTTGGTTTAGGCTGGACTTGTACAGATTGATCTCTCGAATCTAAAAGTACTCCCTTGTAATACATTGTTAAGAGTTTAAATTTGTTTCTCACCCACACACCCGAAATTATCGAAATCAGCAGAAACCATTTTCACCCTCAAACAATTGGCAACCACAGTAGGAGATTGATTTTTCGGTTACAATGTCAATTTTTGACCATCGATTTCATGCTTCGACCCAAACATCAAGACGGTAGAAGCAAGCAATCCTCTCAGGGATCGACGACTTAGCTACCAGATGACCCGATTATCTGTTTTAACGTGACAAGTGGCAACTGGGGACTTCCCAGAGGTTAAAAGCAAACGATCCGTTCAGGGATCGGCGACTCGATTATTAAATGACTCAGGGACGACCGGGGACTTTCTACAATCGCGGTGTTTCCCACGAAAGTCGTAATTTCACCTGACACATTCTTTGTTAGCATATCTAAAAACCGACTAAGTCTTGCCTAGACAAAATACATGGTTTACTATTTCAAGTTTTCACGGGAATGATAAAAACCGATAGCCATGTTATGTTTCATCCCATGTCATCTACCGACACTCAACGTTCATGTTTCCATATCTTCCTTGGGATGTTTGTGTTAATTACAATCATAACCAAAAATGACATCATCCTAAAATAGTTCATCTAGAATAATAATCCAAAACCCTCATAGGTAACACTTGTCTATCAGCCCAAAAAATCCAGAAAATCAAAACCATAAGCCAGGTGTTCCATTTGCCTTTAAAAAAAAAACGAAACAGAAGAATTTCAGAAGACAAAAGTGCATTCAAAGGAAGCCATTCAACGGTGTTTTGCTCTTCTCGAAGAAGGCGTCCTTCGTCATTTGGAGGAGCGCCTGTTTCAGCTCCAACTCTTGGGACAGCCTTTCGACCTCCGCTTCTTGTTGTTTGACCACGTCCGCGAAAGGACCTTCAGTCACCTTGGCCTGCAACTTGTGGATTTCAGAGAAACAATAATGCCTAGTTCTTCGTGGGATCAGTAACCTATCCGTACGTGCCTACTTTGCATAATAACGATTACCAATTACTATTCATGAGGTAGCCGACACTACTATAGTGATTTTCAAAGAGAATAACAAGTACTACTACAATTTTATGAATGACATACCAACGACTAAGGTTTACACCAGTTCAGAAGAACAATATTCCTACATATTTATGGAAGGCATACCTACTGATAGGGTATGTACCAACACAAGAAAACAAATTGGAAGAGAAACGCTGGAGTACAGACTTGGAATATTCTTGACCGCTTTATTGCTACCGCACCACGCCAAGCCAACACCGTGCCAAGCCAGCGTCATTTGCAAGCTGACCCAGCGCTAAAATCTTGCATCTTCCAAGCACTAGCATCTTGCATTCCTCCAGCGTTGCTTCTGAATGCCCAGTAGAATGGAATCAGTAATCCAATTTCATAACAAGTAAAGATAAGGAATAGCTTCTCCAAAATTGAGGCGAAGAAAAACAACAACCCCATGAGTTCACAAATACTCTCTTCCTGTCATGAGATGCATGATTTCTGGGGACTTCGCCCACAAAATCGTGCAGTCTATGATGAGACATTTATGTGATATTCTATATTTTCTCAAGGAACAACGTCAAGGCATATTTGCAGCCCTCAACCGCACTGCATCAGGGAAGCAGCTGTTTCCAACCAGAGAAGTCGTTCCCAAACCCTAATCTCTCCTAGAAAGCACGATTGATAGAGTAAACTGGTGATTCCTAACCATTGTTCGCTTGAAGGGTGTCCAGTTTGACAGTATACTAATTAACGCAGCCGCTCTGCTTCAACGTTCACCTCGACAGCTGCTTCGCTTCAACGCTCGCTCGAACAACCGCTCCACTTCAGCATTCTCCCCATAAGCTGCTATAGGATCCGAAGCCGAAACTTTAGCATTTGGATTCCTAAGTTTCAACATCCTCTCCAAGAGCCGAAGCTGCTTCAATGCCTCTTCTTTATGAAAAGGGTCGCACCACCATGCTCCCCATGACAAGGATCATGATCACAGCCAGCCAATATTCGTAGTCATGGCCGCCTTCTGTTCCATCCCACCAAAGCTTGTGGTCATAGACAGTTTGCTCTATTATGCATCCAGCCAATCCATTTACTTCCATGGATAGTATCTTCTAATCACATCTGCTGCCAAGAACTGTTGCCTCCAGTTTGTTGATACCAGCCAGAGTTTCTCCATGGAAACAATCACCGTAAAGATGGAAACATGTAAACTACACTTGGGTACTGGGAATCTACACATGGTACCTTCACTATCGAAGCTCAGAAGACACGATCAACCATCAAATCACGACCAAAAAATCCGAAAACATACATGAAACGCCTTATTCAATTACTCAAGAGATTTAAAGGGAACGGAAGGTCGAACAACCTATTCTAATGGAAAATTGAGGTCTTTCAAATGAGAAGTTTTATTCAAAGATGTGAAACCACAAGTGGGATGCTAATTGGTGAAGCCCTAACTTCGCCATGAATACAAAGAAGATAACAATAAGTCTGCAAAAGCATCAAGATGTCTATGCAACAAAGAGAAACCAAAAAAAAAGAAGGGAAACTGGTCATCAAAAGAATACGCACGATTTGTCAACTCCTCTGTTAGATCTTCTCCAAGCACTTTCCCAAGCAATCTCTCGGGCAACAAAGGTTCCACCTGAAAGCAGCATCAGCAGTAGCCGACACCTCAACATCCTATCTGAAACCGTCTGAGCGACAACATCATCCATCTTATTCCCGATATCCTCTTCAACAGCTGACATAACATATTCCACTATGACTCCCCCGACGTCACCAACAATAGTTTCGTTGTCCGCTCCGTAAGCTTTTTTCAGTTTCATCGTCAACCGCAGCGTCATCTTCCTTGAAAATCTCCTCAGAAACCTCTTGAAGAGGATTCTCTAATCCATCCGCATCAGAATCAAGGACTATGGCACTGTCTTGGACAGGGTAGTTATGACGGCCCTTCTCCTACAAGTTTTACAAACTCAGTTCTCTGTCGTTTCAACCGAGAGGCGGACTGTTTCGCCTTTGCACCTGGACGTGAAGAAGTTTTGTTACATTGAAGCCTCTCAATGCATTGGGATACTTCGTCATATTCCCACTCTTCCTCCATGTTCAACGAAGCCAAGAGGGTATGGAAACACACCCACACCTCGCCTAGGTAGGAAGAAGGTATGTACCGAGTGATTTTGGCATCTTCAATATTTATTTCTTCCTTATGAGAAGAAAACTAGTTTTCACCGATCCCAAGATTTCTCTCCGAAGAGTTAAGGGTATGATTATCGCTGGAAGATCTCATTACATGCTACAAAACCAAAGAAAAAGATAAGTTTTCACCTTGTCTTCACTGGTAACCTACATAAGAAAGAAGACAAAATGGGAAACCAGTAGAAAATACGAGATGATACATGTGAAAGAAGATGTGAACGATTTCAAGATGACCTATGCGAACGAGGGATCCAAGATCATCTCTTATAAACAGCAGGGCAATAAGGTCCCGAAAATGAAAGACTTCTACCAGCCGTGAATTAAGGCGTGACGTCATAGTTTAATTAAACCCTATTCTACCAGCAAATATAAGGAAAGCTTCACATCTGTCCATACAAGATGATTAGGATTTAGTGAGAAACGCAGAAAGCATAATACTCTCGGAATTTGAATAAGGAAAAGATTTCCTATTTTGGCTAAGTAAGGAAGAGAGGCAATCGGGCTTGTGAAGATGAGCTACCACCGTGCCGAGAAGTCTGCACCTTTTCCAAGTAGTCTGCACCTTCACCAAGTAGTCCGCGCCTTTTCTATGCCAACACAATACTAGGTCAACGCCCGTTTCAAGCTAACCAATGCTAATGGGTTCCTTTCACACCAAGTCCACGCTAGCGGCTCCGCCTCGTATTCCAAAACCTAGCCCTGAAGACGCACAACCATGCTAGATAAAAGCCAACAACTTGTATCTCAACCAACCTCCATCACTCCGCAGCCTGACCGGCAGCAACACAAGCATGATTTACGTAAAGTTGCCAGGCACGAGGATCACGGATTCTACTTACTTCTCGAAAAATGCGTGATACTTGGGCGTTTTGAACGAGGAAAAGATTTCCTATTTTGAGCCAAGTAAGGAAAATAGGCAACCGGTCCTGCGAAAACAAAATAACCATGCCAAGGCCATCCAATCCATTTCCTTGGCCCCACATGCCAAGCCGTCCTCCATGCTTTGCCATTCTAAGACCGCGCCATGTCGAACCGTCTGCCATGCTTTGCCCTCTCCAAGACCGCGCCATGTCTTGGACCCACCACACCGAGTTGACCGTTCCCGCATCGCCTCTATGAACCGTGCCTTTCCATGGATGCACCAGGCTAAGCCGTCCGCTCCATTACCGCGGCCCCATCATGACTGTCCATGCCATGACTTGCCGCGCCAGCACCAATAACTCGCCAATCCAACATCACAAGGTTCCCTAATCTAGTCAAGATGATGAGTATCCAGACTGAACTCACGATTTTCCATCTTACCACTTCATGGTCAACACCACAAAAAGAATATACGCAAAGATGCCCAAACACAAGGATACCATATTCTCCCCGCTTCCCGAAAAAAAGGAGGTTAGACGGATTTTCCTAACAATCTTGCATGATTTATGTTTCAATTATGTCCTCGTCTGTCACCATCATAGGCTTACCTCGCAACAAGGAACCTGTTACGATCTAAGCAGGGACTTAATGTTGATAATGGTTTTTACCGAAGGGGTAAAATCGTAAAACCCTAGTCAGACAGTGACGTCACTGAACTTGAGTAATAATGTCCAAACCAAGCACATTTATTGAACCCTTAAATTTGTCTGCGAGAAATTACCAGGGTGACTTTTTTTAATGCTAATTAGGGTTTCGACAGGCCAAAACCATAATTCTCACACCGCATGTGCCAATGGCTAATCATGCTAGCCGCACCCCTATGCAAACCATGCCAGCCACACCTACCGCGCCAAGGCATGCCAACCATGCTATCCGCATCCCTGTGCCAATGGATAACCATGCCATTCACACTTACCGCGCCAAGGCATGCCAACCACGCTAGCCGCACCACTGTTCCGATGGCTAACCATGCCGGCCACACCTACCGCGCCAAGGCATGCCAACCATGCTAGCCGCGCCCCTGTGCCAATGGAAAACCATGCTAGCCACACTTACCGCGCCATGCCAAACGCACCTTGCCATTGCCACATGCCAACCAAGCTGCGCCACCATGCTGGCCTTCCCTATACAGCTACCAAAACGAAGGCGTGCGATAATCAAAGATCGCACTTCAATCACAGGAGCAAATCCTAGTCATCCAAGGTTACTAGACAACACATGGTAACCTTTGAGCCAAAACCCTAGATTGGTCGCGCCAAACCATTGGCCCTACCATTCCAAGCCAAACCGCATCCTGCCTTGGCCCTAGCCATGCTATATGCACCATGCCAAGACAAACCGAACCCTTCCTTGGCCTTAGACATGCTAGCCGCACCATGCCAAGCCAAACCGCACCCTGCTTTGGCCCTAGCCATGATAGCTATTACGGTGCTGCAAGTGACGCATAATGATGACGCATTACAGAGTTGCAGGCCAAGTCAGAGTTCCGCCGTAATGGCGCACTGCGAAGCCATAATAGTGGTATACTGTATAGACCGTTAAGTTTCGAGAATGACATGACCCTATAGGGCCAGTGAAGCAAAAATGTAGCGCTACACTGTAAAGACATTTGGATAAGGAATGGAGCTTATTGACCGACACAATAAGGCTTCATTGAGGAGAAGGCAAGACGAAGCCAAAGTGACAAATGCAACATGCGATGTTGGAATTAAGGCATATCCAGGGAATTGAGTTGGCCCAAACTCAAGGATGATGCGAGAGTGTAGAATAGATCAATATTAGGTCTATGGCGTTAGTTCAAGGTTGTCCAAAGATTGAACATTGCAAACAAGTTAGTAATGAAAGAGTTGCATTGTTGTTGTCAAGCTAATTGGCGAAGTGAAGTATACGTAACACATGAGTAACTAGAGTGAGCTTAAGGAGTTGGCCTTGAAAATTAAATCCTAAAGAGTGTCCGTGCATTAGCTTAGAGTAATAAAAAATCAGGGCCAAGAGGGCTGAATGTTGGAGCGTGGAAGAATTCAGCATGGCGCAACAAGTGGCGCAATAAGGCTCAAGTGACGGTTACAAGTTGGTTATGAAATTCACAAGCATGCAAATGACACGTGATGAAGTAGAACGGTTATAAAGGAGTTTATAATCGTGGGAGAAGAGTTCTAACTTCAATAGAACAGGTGTTGTACGATTGGCGCAAGTTAGGAGAGAACTGGTCAGTTGGCACAGTTATTGGCGGTTAACAGAACTGCTTTATGGGACAAATGGCTGTCCCATGCGTGTGTAACGGTTATGCATGGTTTGTCCAAGCAAAGATACTGTATAAATAGTCCTAAGGTATGGGAAATTCGGTAGCTAGCATGTTTGAGAGTTAGCCTAACATATGTGAGAGTGAAGTTTGCATATGTGAGTGAATAGGAGAGTTTTTGTAAGACTTAGGCTTGGTTCAAGGAGTGAACAAGTCTGTGTAAGTCCCCAAGTGGGCAAGTTTTGTATTTCTTCCATTTGATGCAATACAAAGAGTTGATTGTGTCATGTTATAAGTGTTCTTGGTTGGCTGATTGTTGTTGGTAAAGTATGGCACGAATTGGGTGCATTATGGGGTGCATTTGATGAGTTTAGAGAAGTGAAAGAAGGATGTAAAGACTTCCGCTGTTAACCTGAAGTGTTGGCTGTTTGCAAAGGTGCAAACTTATAAGGCTGAAGTGCAAGTGGGTGAAGATTTATTCACAGAACCATTGTGCTGCCGGGTTACACTTTCGCAGAAAATTCCAAGGGAGTTTGAAGGTGTGACACTAGCCGCATCATCCCAAGCCAAACGCACCCTGCCTTGGCCCTAGCCCTTCTAGCCGCACCATGCCAAGCCAAATCATCCATGACAAACCCTTGGCCACACCATGCTAAGCCAAACCGCACCCTGCCTTGGCCCTAGCCATGCTATCCGCACCATGCCAAGCCAAACCGCACCCTGCCTTGGCCCTATCCATGCTAGCCGCACCATGCCAAGCCAAACACACCCCGCCTTGGCCCTATCCCTGCTAGCCGTACCATGCCAAGCCAAACCGTCCATGCCAAACCCTTGGCCCTACCATTCCAAGCCAAACTCACCCTTCCTTGGCCCTAGCCAAGCTAGCCGCACCATGCCAAGACAAACCATCCATGTCAAACCCTTAGCCCCACCATGCCAAGGAAAACACACCCTGACTTGGCCCTAGCCATGCTAGCCGCACCATGCCAAGGAAAATGCACCCTGCATTGGCCCTAGCCATGCTAGCCGTACCATGACACACCAATGGCATACCAACCTAGCTGTGCCACCATGCTGGCCTTCCCTACACGGCTACCCAAGCGAAGGCGTGCAATAATCAATGGTTTCCCTTCAATCCCAGGAGAAAATACTAGCCATCCAAGGTTACCAGACAACACATGGTAACCTTTGGCCCGAAACCCTAAGTTTGGCTACACCAAACCATGCCAACGGCGTGCCAACCTAGCCGCGCCACCATGATGGCCTTCCCTACACGGCTACCCAAGCTAAGGAGTGCAACAATCAACGGTTTCCATTCAATCCCAGGAGAAAATCCTAGCCATCCAAGGTTACCAGACGACGCATGGTAACCTTTGGCCCGAAACCCTAAGTTTGGCCACGCCAAACCATGTCATGCCAACGGCATGCCAACCTAGCCACGAAACCATGCTGGCCTTCCCTCTGCGGATACCAAAATGAAGTCGTGCGACAATCAACGGTCACCCTTCAATCTTAGGAACAAATCCTAGCCGCTGAAGGTCACCAAGCTAGCAAGTATCCAAAGCTCGACTTGCCAAGCCAAAATAATATGCCACATGTTTTCCACAAAACATTCAAGACATCAACACATATTAAAAACTGGGGGATCCTTTTTGGGTATTGGTTTGGCAGTTTACAACATGCGGCGTACATTATTCCCATCATAAGAAAGTTTCATAAGGGTGAGGCGGTTACTAAATACAGGGAGTTAATGGTAAAACACTGTTTTATGGAACATCAATTCCATGCGTTAACGGTTACCACCTCCTCCCATTTACTTACCCATTTTCCATTCCTTAATGAGACCAGTGTACGTTTGACTTCGACTTGTATAAATAGGTCTTACCTATTTCCACCGAACAACAAGTTCATTTAGGAATATACAACACTCAGAAAATACTTGCTAGCTTACCATTTGTTAGCCTTCCCACTTTTCTGATACAAGTCGTAGTAACACAACTCCTCTTCCAGAATCAACTATTCTGGTCTCATCACTTTCCTTGCTTCCATTCCCAAAACCAACCCATTCTCCTTCACTTTATGACCGAGGAAAGTCTTGAACGACCTTTTCTTGGTTTAGGATGGACTTATACAGATTGATCTCTCGAATCTAAAAGTACTCCCTTGTAGTACATTGTTTAGGGTTTAAATTTGTTTCTCACCCATACACCCGAAATTACCGAAATCAGCAGAAACCATTTTTACCCTCAAACAACAGTGTTCTTCCTTCCATTATTTTAGATGAAGATAATGTGGCTCTTACAAGAATTCCTTTAAATGAGGAGATTCATAACATACTTAAAAGCATGGAAAACTGGAGTGCACCTGGTCCTAAAGGTTTTCAAGATGGTTTTTATAAAAGTCAGTGGGATTTAGTTGGAAAATATGTATGTCTAATGGTGAAAAAGTTTTTTGAGAGAAAGAACATACTCAAGCAAATTAACAAGATTTATATTTCTTTAATTCCAAAGAAGAAGAAAGCTACTTGTGCTAGTGACTATAGATCCATTAGTCTTTGTATTACTTCTTATAAAGTTATATCTAAAGTCATTGTTAACAAAATGAAGCCTTTAATGAATAAGATAATTTCACCATTTCAAGCTGCTTATGTCTCTGGCAGATTAATAAGTGATAATACTGTGATTGCTCAAGAAATCATTCACTCAATGAAGAAAAGAAGAGGTGAAATAGGTTGGATGGATTTGAAGCTTGATATGTCCAAATATTTTGACAGATTGGAATGTCCCTTTTTGATTAAAGTTCTTAAATACTTTGGTTTCTTTGAGATTTTTTGTGATCTTATATTTCAATGCATAAGTACTACTTCCTTATCAGTCTTGCTGAATGGCTCTCCATGTGAAGAATTTCATCCTACAAGAGGTATTAGACAAGGCAATCCCCTTTTACCTTATCTTTTTATTTTAGCAATGGAATATTTATCAAGACATCTCACTCATGCACTGCAAGATAAGTCTATTATTGGTATTAAAGTGGTTAATATTTCACCAGCAATTAATCATCTTCTTTTTGGAGATGATTGCTTGATTTTTACTCATGCAAATCATACTTCTACTAATAACTTATTGAAGTTACTTCACAGTTTTAGCTCTCAGTCTGGATAGGTTATTAACTTTGAGAAGTCTGCAGTTCATTTCAGCAAAAAAACTAATCCATAAGTTGCTGAAGATTTAAGGCAAACTCTGGGTGTCAAGGTTATGAATTCTAAAGAGAGATACTTAGGTTTTCCTTTAATTCTTGGTCACTCAAAACAAGAATCTTTTAAGTCAATAAAAGAAAGCTTTGAACACAAATTTTATTCTTAGTCTAGCTCTTCTCTTTCACAGGCAGGAAGGGGAACTATGCTTAAGCATGTTTTAAATTCAGTTCCAGTTTATCAAATGGGGACTTTTAAACTGCCAAGCAATCTTATTCAGCAGTTAACTACACTAGAAAGGAAGTTTTTTTGGGGCTACAACAACAATATAGGTTCTAATCCAATTTCTTGGGTAAGTATTTGTAAGCCAAAAGAATTTGGTGGCTTAGATTTTAGAGACCTGGAGAATTAAATTTATCTCTTCTCACAAAGCTGACTTGGAGAATATGCTCAGATTCTAGTAGTATTTTGTCTCAAGTATTAGGTGGCAAGTACTTTAAAAGTGGTGATCTTTTTCATCAACATATTACTTCCTCAAATTGTTCTTACACTTGGAGTAGTATTACAAAAGGTTTTAAGATTATAAAGGACAATTATTTCATACAGATCAACAATGGTAAAAGACAAAAATATGGAAAGATAGATGGATACCATGTATGTATCATCCTCCTACACCTATAAGTGATTTGCACAGATTTTATGAAGATGTCTTTGAATTATACTTTCCTGATACAAGCCATTGGAAAAATTGAACTTTTGAATAAACTGTTTGATGCTACTACTTCACTCAAGATACAATCCCTCTTCATTGATGTCAGTAAGGAAGATTTTATGATGTGTCCACCCTCTAAAGATGGTAAATTCTCAGTTAAAAGTACTCACAATCTTTTAACTCATAATAACAGTCCTTCTCAGATTAATGGAGTTAATATTGACTCAAAAGTGTGGAAGAATCTATGGAGCTATGCAGCAGCTCAAAGGATTAAACTTTTTTTCATGGAAGTGCATCATGGAATTAATACAACTAAGGTTAAGATAGCTCAATATAATTTTTCTTTGGATACACACTATGATATATGCAGCCACTTTGAAGAGAATATGGAATACATTATTTTCTACTGCAAACATGCAAGGGAAGTTTGGAAGGGTGTATATGTTAACATTGATATCATTTTAGAAGAATTCACTTCAGTCACTGAATAGGTTTTAAGTTGGTTTACTCATGATATCTCTGGCATTGAAGAAAGGTTGCTTTTCCTATATATGATTGCGATTTGGATACTTTGGAAGGATATGTGTGATGTTGTTTTTCAGGGAGTAACACTCAACCCAATCACCTATGTGCATAAAATTATTTATCATTTAGCTTCTCATATGCATACTTATCCTACAACTAGCTAAAATTCCCATAATCTGTGCATAAATAGTTCTACCTATAACTGGAAAACTCCCCCTGTGGGAGTTGTTAAATTTAATATAGATGGTTCCTTTGATTATGAAACTAATCGATATGGTATTGGTGTTGTGATCCGAGATCACTTAGGTACTTATTTTGGAACCAAAGGGAGTCGCGGAGATATAACACTGAATCCAGAAGCTGTGGAATGTATGGCAATACGAGAAGCTTTATTTTGGGCATTGAAAAAGAACTTTTCAAATATTCAAATTGAAGCAGATGCCAAGCTAGTTATAGAGTCCATTAATGGAAGTAGTTCACTCATACAATGGGAGAACAAGAACCTAATAAAGGAGATACAATATATAATCTCCAAGTTTTCACTTTGTGTTTTTATTTCTATTCCTCGTGATGATAATCAAGTGCTGATAAAATTGCCAAGACTGCAAGAATATCTTAAGTTCATTTTGAGAATTATGTAAACTTTGATCCTGATGTTTGGGGTCTTCTAGCAAAAGATCTCAAGCAATATAATTATTTTTTTATCAAAATAAAATAAAATAAAAAAATCGCACAGCGCTGAACCATTCCATGAAAAAGGTGGTTTTCCCAGCGCTGAATGATTCAGTGTAACTATCTAGTTACTAGTTCACCTGCGAGCAACTTCTAGGAGAGAGAACTAGTGTTACCAAATAGAGAACACTTTTTTTTTTGAATTGCAACACATTTATGCTAATCTAGCCCATATAATGTTGCCATGATTGAGAAAAAAGAACATCATCTTAAAAAAACTTTATAGATTAATAGTAATGCTTCTGGAATTTTAGAAAATTGATTTTAGGAAAAAAAATCAAAACCGTAATTGATTACATTTCGATTTTTTGTTGATATTGTGAAGATGTTTTTAAGGAAAATTAGAATATATAACCTCAATCAATATTACTGCAATCACGATTTAGGAAAAATAACATCATTTTAGAGAAAAGTTGAAAAATTGGGTTTATATGTTTTGGGGGAAAAGTAAAAGTTAAGGTTTATAACAAGGAAATTTGTAAGCATAATGAGAGATAATGATTAAAAGTACTATTTAGTTTGGATCGAAGTATCATTTAGTTTGGATCTAAAAAGTTTATATTTTGATATCGGGGAAGAAGTAGGATTATTAGTAAAGGAATTAGGACCTGTTTGGTAATTTTTATTTATTGTTTTAACTTAACTTTTTTGGGCTATAGTTAATAAAAGCATGGGATATATTTAAGAGAAGCCAATTTTAATGAGTTTTTTAAGATTGCCCGGATAATTTCATACTACGCTAATAACTTTTATTGATATTTTACTACAGTGGTTTTTGTTACATCTATCACCAATCGATCAAGACGAGGGATCTTTAGAGAAGCTGTCAATTCCAACCCATATTTTAGTGTTGGAAGCTCTGCCATGTTGCTTCCATTCTTGTAGATGTGTTTGGAGAAAGCTGTAATAAAGGATCCATCATCATTTCTGATGACTCTTCCGCAACATGCATCATGATAATCATTAGAGGCGCCATCAATATTATGTTTACAAAAGCCTATGCGAGGACAGTATTGATTGCTACATATTCGGTTGCAAGACGAAATCGGGGTTAAACACCTGATTTTGAAAATTCTAAATATTTCTATAGTGAGAACTACTTTTGCAGATCCACTCTATATCAATCTGAGAACAAGGTATATCATAACCCCAGTGGCTCAATAGTCTTTGTATTTTGGTGATAAATGGGGCATAGTTCAGTTATGTGTAGCACTTTCTTACACAGATTATGTCTAACCAAAACTCTTCTATGAGCCAAAGTCCAAAGAAAATGTTTTATGTGCGGAGGATAGCTTAAATGCCATAATCTCTGCCGTAATAACGCCTAAATAGATCTCCCAAAGTTGTTAGGGCAAATAAAATGGTAGGCACTTTTAATAGACAAGTCTCCAGAAACTGACTACACTAGAGAGGGGTTCATATAAGTTATAGTCCAAGCAATTTTTGCAAGGCCGGACAAATTGTGAAGCTCCAAGTTCCTGCTACCAAGATCGCCAAATTGACATCTCACCTCTCTCCATTATTCCTCCTCTTCTCCGCTAGACGTAAACTCCTTCTTGATGCAATGATACGTTGTGCTCGTTCCGGTACTCTTGCCATAAACAGCCTCCGATATTAGTTTCTATTCTCCGATTCTCCGACACCCTTTTTTTCTATTTTTGACCAGACCTAACTTGTTTACTTTTAAGATGACCAGATCTAACTTGTTTTACTCTCAGTGCAACATATCTAAGATCTGTTCTTTTCTCTCAACACCACTACAATTTCTAAGTTTCCAACTTCTAACTTTATGAAAGAACAACTCACCAAATGATATTTGATGAAAAACTTTGAAGATGATTACAACTTTCTCAATCTATCCCAAGTGAGAGTAAACTCTCAACATGAGATCCCTGTTTCTGGGCGCCAAAATGTAACTACAGAAAATCTATAGTTACACCCACTTACTATTTTGAATAACTCGAGGAACAAATCTTATAACGAGATGAAGAACAAATCTTTTATTCAGTTTAAGAATAAGGAGTTACAATGTATTCAAGAACACTCACAAGAACCCTAAATTCTCTCTTCTTACAACCCCTTCCTCACTCCTTAAATGTTCCAACCCCTATTACAATGGACCAAGTCCTCTATTTATAGAAAAAAAATACATAATGGGTTAAAGCTCATTTTACTTCGCCCAGAGTCATATAGTTCACGTGACTGTATCTTTTACCTCACCAGAACCATTTTCAATAAAGTTTTTCCTACCTTTTAGCATTAAAGATCGGTTATTGTCGGGGACAGCTGTTCTATTTCTTGCGTAACAATTCACACTTCGGATCTTTTACTTTGTTAACTTTATCTTTTCTTGCATAACAATCCACACTTCGGATCTTCTACTTCGTTAACTTTATCTTTTCTTGCGTAACAATCCACACTCCGGATCTTCTACTTCGTTAACTTTATATTTTCTTGCATAACAATCCACTCCTCGGGTTCTCTACTTTGTTTTATTTATTTCCTTCACGAGATATCTTCTTGTGTAAGCCACTGCTACTTCGTTAATTATTAATTCGCAGATCTAATATTCGTTAAAGTAAATCTGATACTTGATTTGACTCTGACACTTCCCTGGGAATTAGTGAATAATATCTTGTTCGAATATTTACTTCGTTGCCTCGTTCATTCTTGTTCAGACACGTGGCGAGCAGATTTTCTGTACCTACATTTTTCCTTTTCTCCTTCCATTTGCGGGGATCAATAATGGAAAAATAAATCCGCATTAAATTTGTAACCGCCATGTACCCAATTTTCTCGCCAACTTGTCTCCCACGTTTCTCTATAACCATCAATAGCAGGTTCCTCTCCCCGTATAACTGTTTCTCCCGGTCATGCCTTGGTCCACTATAAATAGAACATTTTTTTTAACTTAACCCTCTTCTGAACTTCGTCTTCTTCTTCTCCGGTGACGTCATTCTTTCGAAAATCTTCCTTTATCTTCTTTTGTTATTGATTTCCCTTCTCTCTTTAGTTCTCAAAGCAATGGCTCCTAAAAAATTCCATCCTCCTACTACTTCAAAAACCCTCGAAGATTTTCAAGCAGATTTTATAAAGAAGGGTTTATCCTTGACGCCGACGGTGGATTCCTCCATTTCTCCTCCGGTCATAGCACAAAGTTCATGGAGTTGAACTACAGGTGGATTCAGGCAGAAACATGGACTCCTACTTGAATGATCACTACACTAGGTCATCTTCGTGCCGGGCTAGTTTTCCATCTGTGCGATTCCAATAACCCTATGTTTTACGATATTTTGGTTAAGGTCAGTAGGGGCGTCTTCCAATAGAGTGGGAATGTAGTTGCAGAATAACCTACAACTACACCCTCAATAGAATTAATAAAAACTCAAGAAGTTCTTGATGATGAATAACAATTTTCTTATTAATGTTCTCAATTGATCACAAAGAAGTATCTAAATGGAATTAGAATAGTTACAACTTTCTCTATTCTCTTTCCTCAAATATTTTCTAACACTCACTAAAAGAACCTCTCGAATTTTACATTTGAACTCCTATTTATAGTAAAATTTATACAGTTGTTCATGAGTTACGAAGTATCGCAACTCATGCTCGCAAAATTATTTCATCCTCGCAAAACTTCATATTTCTCCGCGCTTCTTCTATCATCGTGTCATTTTATAATTATTTTCCCCTTTATTTATTACGATACTCGTGACCTATTATCTTGCGATATTCAGTACTTACATCTTGCCTCTTCTCATGTCAATTCTTTGAAGAAGAAATGTCATGAGAATCCCTATTCTCGTAAATTTAGTGTAGTTATTACCACCCTTCAGATTCGCAACACGTCTTTTTACTTTTCCCTCATTTTTCTGACACGTTTCTTCGTAACCGTTCTTTTCAACCGTTCACGCTTACTCGTATTAATGAATTTTTATCTTCATCAAACTCTCTTATAAATATTATCCTTTGTTTTTGCTTTTTATTCTCTTACTCATCTTCTTCACTGCTTCTGCCTCTGCAACTTCTTCTATTTTTCCTATTTTCCCTTTTATATTCAATGGCACCAAAGAAGAAAACTATTGAACAACTTAATGTGGAACTTGCTGATAGGGACCTTATTCTTTCTGAGATTGAAGGTTATGATAATAAGTCTTCTCTCTGTGTGAAGCTCTTTACCAACTATGTTTGGGATGATCAGAAAGTTTTAATCTCACGAGGTCAAATCCTCGCAGGTCTTCCTCTTCCTCTTTATGATGTTAACTTTCCTTTATTCTACGAAATTATTTCCCACCCCAATTTTTCTTGTGCCATTTATCAATTGACTGGTGATTGCATTCGCCTCTTAGTTGAATTCGCAAATCGTGCTGCTTTTGGGAAATCTTTATATTCAACTGATCTTAGAAAACCTGGGTTTGAGAATATAGAAATTGTTGCTGCGAATTATACAGTTGAGGGTTTCTTCAAAAATTACACACCAATTCCTGCGAGGAAAGAAGATAATCGTTGGGGTGTTCGTCTTCATCGTAAAGCTAATATTGCAGCAGATGATCTTCTCATGCACGATATTGATTATGCTTCAGGAAATAATAAGACACCTCGTCGTTCTAATGATGAAGATTGGTATAAGTACCCTTTAATGTTATCAGGTTCTTATATTACTGGGATAGTAGAACTTCCTGCGAATCTTCGTAATCGCTATTATCAACCTTGGGTTTTTAGAAATGTATGTATTTCCACTTCCTTATCTTTTTGTTACCCTTTAATTTCAAATGAGGTAAGAAACACTCTTGTATTTTTATAAACAATATATTGTTGCCTCTGTTTCTTATCCTCATTTGAATTTACAGGTTCCACTTCTTCCTGAGATTACTGCGAGTGAAAATAAAAGTTCCACTTCTTCTAAAAGGCTTACTGCGAGGAAACAAACTCTTCGTTCTGCGAAGGTCTCTCAAGCTTCTGACAGTCAAGATGATGCTCTTCGCAAAGGAAAAAGAAAACTTCAAGATATTGTTTACGAGAGAAAGAAAAAGAAGATACTCTCAACCAAATCCCATTCCAATGTAATTTATTATAATAAGGACATTGAGGAAGATCTTGGTGATGAAGATAATGAATTTCCTGAGAAGAACTTTAGTTCTAATTCTGATGCCCTTTCTGACAAAGGAGATGATGATGATGTTGATGAAGGTGGGAATGAAGATTATAGTATCCCAGAAACTTTTGCCTCAGCAATGGTTAGCATTTCTGAGGCTTTCCTCCATTCTTCTCGTGGATTAGGAAATTCTCCTACAGCGAATGCTCGCAAACTTATTGCGAAGGCTTGTAAAGTTCCTACTGTTATTGATAATAACTCCCTCAAAGGAATTTCAAGATTCATCTCTCCTGCTTCATTATATGCTTTAGGAAGCATGGTAAGTTTCTTCTCTATTCCTTGTTTATTTCCTTATTTTATTGATTTCTAACCCCTTTTTTCTTGTTTAGGTTGGAAGAGTTAGTTGTGCAGCTGCTTCTGATTGGGAAAGACGTCATTCTATTGCTGAGAAGAAAACTTTAAATCGTTGTAAGAAGTTAGAGGTTGAAAATTCAAGTCTCCGTCAGAAAATAGAAGATCTAAATATTGATAACGCATAATTAATATCTCGTCACGAAGATAATTCACAATCTGCGAGCATCGCAATTGATAATTCTTCTCTTCTTGAGGAGAATAATCAATTAAAGCTTGAAATTTCTTCTCTTCGTAATGATAAGAAGCAACTAGAAGGTAAATTCTTTGCGATGATAATTATTTTGGTTACTTCTCCTTCATAATTTTCTAACCAATTCCTTAATTTCTTTTCTTGCTGCAGAAAATCTTGCGAAGATAAATAATAATCTGGAAACTCTCCTTGCTAATCGTAATAAGAAAATTGCTGACCTGAGATCTCAGCTTCTAATTTCCCAGCATAACCATAGTTTATATGTCAAGCGTTTTTGAGCTAAGATGACTCGCAAGATTTGCGAAGATAATGAAATTCCTCTCAAGAAGTACCATACGCTCCTTTCTGAAGAAATTCCTGAAGATACTCCATATCTGGAAATTTCTGAAAGTGAAGTTGAAGATGATAGTGAAGTTGAAGAAGAAGATCATTTTGATGGGAACAGATCGCCTGAAGAATAAATTCATTCTTTTTTTTTTTATATATCTGTTCTGTAACTTTTACATACAACACTTTCTTCTTGATTATGCTTTCAATCAATCCAACAATTTATTTTTCAAAGCTTAATTTGAATTAATCTTTCTTTGATGTTTATTTCCCTTATTCACATAACTTGATCATATGGAGAGAAATAATATATCTTAAAGACTTAGCTTAGTATTCCCTTTCCCCTTATTATTTCTCTTCAAATGATCAACTACCGCTGGAAGTATTAGAATATCCTTTATGAATTTATCTTACGAATTTTCTTCTTATTGTGATAAAAAATCCTCCCTTCAAAGTATAAGAAATATAAGCCTTTTGCTTTTTACGGAATGTTGCGAGGTAAATAATAAATCTCCCCTTGAAGTATAGAAAGTATGAAGTATACAAAATATGAAATACCCTTAAGAAGTATAAGAAGTATTAGAAGCATTCAATTTATGAAGAATTGCCCAATATATGAAGAAGTATAAAAATTATTACTCATTGTATGAAGAAGTATAATAAGTACTTAACCTTCGCAACATTAAATATCCGTTGAAGAAGTATAATAAATATGAAATATTCTTGAAGAATTATAAGAAGTATTCAACTTTTTGGGGAAGTATTCAATATATGGAGAAGTATAAGAAGTATGTAATTCTCGTAAATTTTTACGAATATGAACTTATCTGTATTTGATTGTTATCAAAATCGCATCTTTTGTTAAGTCTTCATTAAAATTCTTCAATATATCATTTTTTGATATCAAAATTCTTCAATGATATTCACAAAGTTGTCTTCTTTTCAAAATTTCTTGATGTATATTCTTGTAAAATTTCTTCAATGATATTGACGAAGTTGTCTTCTTTTCAGATCTTCATAATGTATATTCTTGTATAATTTCTTCAGTGATATTGATGCAATAAATTTCATTAATTTCTGTGGTCTTATCATGCCTTCCTAAGTAAAGGTCTTATTTTGCCACCTCTTTTGTATTAATTATTTGCGATAATATGACAAGTCTGAACATTCTTGCGAACATACAACCTCGTGACATTATCGTCTTGCGATGAAATCGCAGGAAGTTCTTACACTTTCATGCAAAAACCCATTGATCTCATCTTAACTTCTTTGTATAGTATTTTAGCCTCTTCAGGAATTGTTGCGACAATATGACAGGCCTAAATATTCTTGCGAACATGAAGCCCCATGACATTTCCGTCTTGCGATGAAATCGCAGGACGTCTCTACACTTTCATGTAGCGACCCATTGATCTCATCTTAACTTTATTATGTTCTGCGAGTTCTTTATTCTTTTTTTTTTTTTTTTTTAGAAGGCTCGCAGAACTTCATTTGTTGCACAAATATGACAAGCCTTTATGTTTTCGCAAACAAGAAGCCTCGTGACATTTGCGTCTTATAGCACTTATCATCTCCCTAATGGAGGGTGCTGCCCTTTATCTTCCCCCTGATTGCCCCTTCAAGGAAGCGTACATCGACCATACAAGGTTAGCTCTTCCCATCCGGGTTTCGCCAACAACCAGCTTTTGATCGCAACCTATTATCCTTTTTGCCTATAGGGCTTATAGTTACGAGGTTGCACCCTATGGGGTATCTTTGGGCCAAGTGCATCATTTGCCAAGACTTGTCAAAAATGGCAGATGTGGTTCAACCTCACCCGGCACTCTTGACTCAACCGTGTACCTCGGCGCCTTGATCGTTTTCTGCACTTCTTGGGAAAGACAGTATGCCTTAGTCGCCCATCCTAAATCTTCTTACACCGCATTTTATATTGCATAATGTCGTTAGATTAGGTGAGAATCCAAGGTGTCTAACCCGGATAGGTACCCCATTATTGGGTTGTACCCCAAATTTTTTACCATGTACTTAGGGCCCTTGGTGGTGTTCCGGTTACCCTTAGCCACGTTATAGGTACCCCCTTAAATGACGTACTTTAGGACTTTTCCTCTTACGAATTATAGCTTCGCGAACTAGGGTGTACGCCACAAAGGTTTGCCTGTATAAAATTTTCTGCGGCTCTCTTTCTTTTTTGGAGGCTGATCAAAGATTGCGGTCTTTTATTCGCAAATTAATGAAATTTTAATCGGAATATAAATTCTGAAAATTTGTAACTTTTTCCCAATTTCCTGCGAGCAAACAATATTCGTAAAATTTTATCATGAAATAAAAATTTTGTTTTGCCACATACCTCATTTTCACGAGCAAACATACTGATAACCTTCTTTTTTCCTCGCGAATCACAATCCCTTATTATCATCGTAAATTTCTTGTATGATTATCATCGTAACTTTATTCTCTTTTTCCTTAATCCTCTGCCATTAAATTTTCACTTCTTTTCACAACCTTTGCTCTTTTTCTCCAATTTTCCTTCTCAGCAGTTTTTCCTTCGCAAACTTCTACTTATGTATCGTAACATTTCTTTCCCTCAGCCCAATCACCCTTGATAATTCCAATACCCTTCATATGAGGGAATTTTATGCACTGATGTAGAGTGGAAGCTACGCCTAGAATTCCGTGAAACTATGGCCTTCCTATCAAAGCATTATATGGTGATTCAACATCAACAACACAAAACAGAATTTCAGTTCGCATTCCACTTAATGGAATTCGCATGCTCACTTCTCCTTTGGGCTTGTTGGCAGTTCCATTAAAACCATAAATTCTGTAAGTAGAAGGTATTAAATCTGCATCTTTTCCCCCCATAGTTTTGTAAGCAGAATAGAAGAGGATATTGACAGAACTTCCCGTATCAATCAAAATCCTATTAAGACCAATTGACTCTTCCTCCATATCATCTTCATTCTCCTCCATATTCATGCAGATTGCCAGTCTTACCACCAATGGATTATCATGTACTTCACAACCTTCTGGAATTTCAGTGGCTTCAAAAGAAATTTCACGTTTCTGCCAATCTTCAAGTCGTGAAATCTTTGCGATGTTCATTACTTCCTTTCCTTCACCATCCCTCGCATATACCCTACTTAACACATTATCATGAAAATCCTCTATGGTTTTATATGAATGAACAATAGAATTACAGAAAACATTCCTTGCTTTTGACCCCACTTCTATATGTAGGATTTCTTCTCCCTTTTCTTTTGTCATGTTCTCCCTGCGAGTTATGGCTGGAGCCTGTGGTAATTGTTGCGACTGTGTCTGCTGTAGTAAAAATTGATTTAGTTTTCCTTGTTCAATCATTCGCAAAATTATCCTCTTGATATTATGGCAATTATTTGTAGAATGTCCATGAAAATGATGATATGAACAAAATTCATGACTTCTTGGACCCATTGGTGGTTCCTTTCCCATATTCCATGGAGTTGGTACATTCTCTACCAGGATAATTGCTTGCCATATCTTTTCTATACTTGTATTCAAAGGTGGCAATTTTATCTCTTCCCTTACCATTCTTTGACCTCCTTGACCGTTGTTATAATTTTGTCTCTGGTTTCCTTGTCCAAAATAATTTTGCCTTTGTCCACCATAATTTTCTTGTTGTTGATCTAATCTTGGAATTTGGTTATTTCCTATCCGATTATAGAAATTCTTCTCTCTATCATATTCTTCTTGATCTCTACTGCCCATTGCTATCATCTTTGGCTGGCTATCATTGATTTTCTTTTCTTCTGAAATTTGCGAAGAAGTTTGTGAGGATGTTTGCGAAGTACCTGCTACTACATTGATTATTTTGGGAAGTAAATTTGCTCCTCCCTCTTGATTGTTAGTGTTTGTTACTGGATATGACTCCATATTGTTTTGATTTTCTTCTAGTGTAATGTATTCTTCTTGCAATTCTCGTAATTCTGTCATCATTATGGAATTCTTTCTTCTGAAGATTTGAACATATAATTGTTCAGTTGCGAACATCGCATTTATGAAGGACAGAATCAAGTATCTCTCATCAACACGCCATGCCATATCACTGCACATAGTCTTCCATCGTCTTACCAAATGCTTCAAAATTTCACCCACTCTTTGTTTTAAACCAAATACATCTTCAATACCGAGCCGTGAAGAGTGATTTGTGATATATGCTCCAAGAAAAACTGCTTGCAAATGATTAAATGACGTAACAGTGTTCTTAGGGAGTCCTTCGAACCACTTTAGAGCTTCCCCTGTTAAACTTGATGCGAAGTACTTGCATAACACAGCATCATGATTCTCCCATTGTAACATGCATCTTATGTATGCTTTAATGTGCTGAATAGCACATGAAGTCCCATCAAAAATACTGGTAAGTGTGGGCAAGTTACATTTTGGTGGAATTCCTCCCATCTGTACTTCTCTAGCAAATGGAGTCCTCGCAGCTTCTTCTATTGCTTCATCTAATTGCCTCCTATCTCCTCCTCTTCTATTGTTTATCATCCCTCTCATTTCTGCTAATTCTCGAAAGATTCGTGCATTTGCCTCAGAATTCTCATCCATTGGTCTTTTTAATGCAGCTTCTTTTCTTCTACGTTCTTGCACTTCCTCCCCTGCGATCCTTCGCATTCTATCATATTATTCATTAATGTTTTCATTCGCATAATTCTGCAAATATCTTCTTTCTAAATTATCATAATTGTTCAGTTGTAAAGCATCTTGGAATTCTTGTTCTTCCCTTTCTATTATTCTCATGCGAATATCAGGAATTTCTTCTTCTTCATTTCTCCTTCTTCTGTGACTTATTTCTTCTTGATTTACTTGTACTCTGATTCGAGAATTTGGTTCATTCCTTTCCACTTCTGTTTGTTGATTTACAATTCTTCTCTTAATTCTTTCATATTCAACATTTTGTTTGTTACGAACTTCTTCATGTCTTCTTACTCCATTCTCGTGACTATTTTGATGTATTGCTTGTTGTCTCTCAGTTTGTTCCATAAGTTGTTGTTCTTCCTCTCGATTCTGATTGTTTTCTTTATGATTTGGTCTTGTTCGTAAATTCTCCATATTTTGTTCGCGATTTGGTATTAAAATGAAACGATTTTCTTGATTTCTATCACCTTGATTCTGCGTTTGTTCTTGCATATCATTTTCATTATTGATTATCGGTGAATTTTGTCCTTCTCTTTCTATTCTAACATTTGATCTTGCAACACTTTGAGATTTCCTCCTTTGTAACATCTCATTTTCCATTCTCAATTCTTGATTTTGTCTTGTCAATTTAGCACGTTCTTCAGCTTCGATCATTCGTTCTTTTTGGATTCCTTGTCTCAATGTTTCTAGCATCTCCCTTTCTCTTTCAAGAATTGTTCCTCCCATCAACCTTCCATTTTTCCGATTTGTGGTTCTCTATCTTCTTCTTCTGGTGTATTAGTTCTCCAAGTGTGTATACTTACTTGATCATGATCTTCTACTTGTTGAGCTTGATTTCTTCGATTGCTCCTTCTTCTACTAGGTTCTCCTGTTATATTTGCTTCTCCTCCTGCTAATCTTACACTTCTCCTTACTTCAGTTAATGGTTCTGATGTGTTTCTTCTTCTTGTCATTTTTCTAGTACAGGAATTCTTTTTATCCCTGTTTCTAGCGCCAATTATGTAGTTGCAGAATAACCTACAACTACACCCTCAATAGAATTAATAAAAACTCAAGAAGTTCTTGATGATGAATAACAATTTTCTTATTAATGTTCTCAATTGATCACAAAGAAGTATCTAAATGGAATTAGAATAGTTACAACTTTCTCTATTCTCTTTCCTCAAATATTTTCTAACACTCACTAAAAGAACCTCTCGAATTTTACATTTGAACTCCTATTTATAGTAAAATTTATACAGCTGTTCATGAGTTACGAAGTATCGCAACTCATGCTCGCAAAATTATTTCATCCTCGCAAAACTTCATATTTCTCCGCTCTTCTTCTATCATCGTGTCATTTTATAATTCTTTTCCCCTTTATTTATTACGATACTCGTGACCTATTATCTTGCAATATTCAGTACTTATAGGGAATTCAATCCGTATTGCAAACGAGTTTGTGATATGCTCTAGTGGTGGAAAGTCTCAGATTTCGCTGGCTGCGAAGGACTTAGACTCAGCAGACTACAATCTTGACTCCTTCTTGGAGAACTATGTCGACCGAACTCAATCCGGAGGAAATACCAAGAATGGGGTATTTCTATGAATCGAAAGTCCATGAAGGATCCATCCAAAGTCCTTCTTCTTGATGTTGAGCCGATTAGCACCTCGAAGGATGCTCCGAAGGGTCCTTCCCTTCGTCTGACTAACGATGAAGACTGGATGATATTTCCAGTGATTGTTGAAGGCCCCCTAGTCTGGGGTTTTGACGATAATGGGAAAGCACGAACTGTTACCCTCTCCGAGCATATTTATCTCGCTGCTTATGATCCTGGACGACTTCGCTGGAAATAAATGCCTAACGAGGTAGATTTGATGACCCTTAGCTTTATCTATCTTTGTGTTTAGTTCTTTAAATTTTCTCATTTTGCTGCAATATGCTTTTCCTCCTCCTGGATTGATCAAGGATCGATTGACTAAGAAGTCATCTACTGGATCCCCTATTTGTGATCATGTATTTTACTTTCTTCTCACTTCATCATTAGCCCTTCCTCCCACCTTGTCGATTAATGGTTGTCATTTTGTAGGAGGAGGAATTTTTAGAACCGCAAGCTGTTGTTCCTCCACGAGTCCCAAGAAAATGTGAACGGCACGAGAGTTCTTCTGCTGCTATAAGGGTACGGTGTTACTTACTTTACCTCGAGTTCTCGCATCTTGTTCCGTTAACTTCACACTCATATACTTTGGTGTGTTAACTTCGTGTTTGCAAGGATATTTTGCCTCAATATCCTCCTGATAATGAGCCTCCCAAGCTCCGTAGGGGTTTGGACATGACCGCCTTAACTCGCATCCCTAGCTCCAAGAAATATTATGAACTACCTGCTTCTCCTCCTCCCAAAGGTAAACCTGATAATATACCAGAAAAGGCTACTTCTTCTCAAGCTCTGAAGCCCACTATGCCTACTCCTATTGTTACTATGGGTGATTCCCCCGTCAAGCCTACCTCAGGTCCCTCTGGCGAAGCTCTAGGGAAAACGCGAAATTTTTTTTAGGTGGAAGACCCGGCTTACAGGCATGATATAGACTTTCTTAGGAATGCTCTCCTCTTAACTCGTGACATCCCCTCCATCATATCTGATGCTACCGAGTCTCTTATATCTCTCAGTTCTGACTCCTTCTTGGCTGAGGATCAGTCTTTCATCCAAAACTCCTCATTGTCCCTTTCTCTCCAACAACATGCCGCTATTATGGATTTGGTGTGTATTGATGACCTTGATCTGACCGGTTGTCCGAGTTATTTCCTAGCTCACCTTATGTGCTTCTCTTTGCATGAATTTAATCATCATATGGCTCATCTCATGGAAACTAGGGTTACTCGTGAGAATCTGGCGGATGCCAAGATTCGAATTCAAGAGCTTAAGGATGACCT
Organism: Papaver bracteatum; assembly: GCA_023529315.1. Classification (NCBI taxonomy): domain Eukaryota; kingdom Viridiplantae; phylum Streptophyta; class Magnoliopsida; order Ranunculales; family Papaveraceae; genus Papaver; species Papaver bracteatum. Next base: position 435,811 of record JAJJWX010002367.1, read on the forward strand.
TGTCGATGAAAGGGATCGTTCAACTAAGAAGGACCAGAGGATTGAGGAGCTTCGTGGTAAGTTCAATCCCTTCTTTATCTCTTATTCTGCCTTAGTCTTGTCTTTACTATTCTCTTTATTCTCGTTAAGCCCATTATACGAAGTGCTACATGGATTTTCTCGAATCCCATGCATCTGTTTATGATTTCCAAGCTGAACAAGCAAATATGTTATCTCAAATTGGCTGTTACTCTTCTGAGAATGAAATTTTAAGTGAAAAATTGTCAGTATCGTATTCTTTATCGGATCGTTTAGCCAACGAGTCTGCCAACAACGAAGAATTAAACTCTCATCTTCATGAAAAAAATGAACGTCTTAGAACTGAATTGCGGTGAGTTAGTAACCTCCTTGCCACTTCGCGGAATCTTCATTCTTAATCCATGTCTCAGATCAAACGGCTAGAGGAAGATAAAGACAGAGTAATTAAAAGGAAAGATGAATCTGAAACTGAGCTTCATAAGCTTAGAAGTGACCATTCCGGATTAAAAGTAGAAAATGATAAGCTAAGGGCTGAGAGTACTAGGTTAAGTAATGAAAATGATAGGTTGAATGGCGAAATGTCTTCCATATTAGATCATCTGGAGAGGTTTCAAGGCAAGAAGATAGCTATTGTTTCTTCATCGAAGAAGAAACCCATTGTTCCTTCAACGGGTGGTAAGCTCGTTATAAGGTTTTCGAACGATAATAAGCCTACACCCAATCTTGACAAACACTACACCATTTTTAGGAAATAGCAACCAAGTTTTGCAAAGGCTATAATGTCGTTGCTAAAATTTTAGTTGCTAATCCCCGTTCCTAAATTGTTACAACGGCTAATATACGTTACGAATTCAGCAACCGCGCTTGTAATGTTGCGAATAGCAACTACTATAGGTTCAAGAGTGTGACGCACGTGTGTGGTCGGGAACACTAGGACTGATAATTACACCTAAGTCAAACTTCGGTTAAGTATGCTTCTTTTTGTTTCCACCCTTCATCCAAAGTTATCATATATCGTGCCCCTTAGTCGATTTTATCTTCATTTTTTCTCCTCCACAGACACCGACTACCCCAAGTCTTTCTTCTCCTCTCCTCTCCATCTTCATCTTCATCACCATCTTGATCTGTTCAGTTGAGCTCTGTATTCTCTTATAAATATTTGAACTCCATCATCGTGTGGAAGTGTATCATCAGGTATAATCTTTAACGAGTTTTTTAGGATTTACATATTTTGATATCTAGGGTTTCAGTTCCTATTTTAAGGGTTCAGAGACTTTGATGTCTAGGATTTAAAAATTTTGATTTAAGTTTATTGAATGTAGGATTTAAGCTCATTAAAATTTGGGTTTGCTTAATTATTGGTTAATTTTGATTCTCATTGTTATAGATACATAAAATTTGGTAATTTTAATGAAAATGAAACCCTGAGTTTAAAAAGATGGGGGGTTTTGTGATCAATCTTATGATTGGGGGTACTTAGTATTTTGATACAGCTACTTATGGACCCAAGGTGTTGTTTTTCTTCACATTCAGTTAGTCTTAAGTTTCATTTTCTTTGTTTTAATCTTGAAATGTACTTGTTATGTACTTATGTTGTTTGATTATATCTCTAAAAGACTAAATCTCGCTGTATTATGCGAGTTATTTGAAATTTCCCCTATGTGTATATCTCTGCATTATGCAAGGAGACTGAATCTATCTATGTTTTTGGTGTTAATGTTTATTGCAGGCTCTGAAGAAAGGTGTTAAAGCTACAGTAGAAACAAAGAAGAAGAGTGTAAGTTATAATCTCCTAGTGTTGGTAATTTTCTTTAAAAATATGTCCATATTTTGAATCCCCATGTCCCCTTTTGCTTATCTTGTACAAAACAATGGTAGTGTTCTGTGAAATATGTCCTTGAGTTTTGAGTATCAGCTTTATGTTTTTGAGACCTATAAGTAAGGGTAATTTTGTAGTAATGCCTGAAGAGTCGAAGATTGTATTTGATTCAATTCTAAAGATCCTGGTGTTTCCCTCTTTCTAACCCACTTTCTTTTATCTCCACCGCAAGTATAAATTTCTCGGCCGCTCAAGAGTCATGATCAAGTAAAGTGAACTCATTTCTTATTTCTCAGTTCGCGCACTAATCTTTGTTGTCAACAACAAGTCAATACATAAATTGTATTTGATCTTCATACACAAATCTTTTATGTTTTTTTTTTAATTTCATTTCTATTCTTAAGTCGACTAAATTGATCAGTCCCCGTTTCAGTTGGTTTATCAAGTTATATTCGATCTTCTCTCTCAGTCTGTCTCCAAAAGTACTTGGGTTTAGAGGGTTTTAAGTATTTTTTTTCCTAAAAATTTATGAGCCTTTTTTCTTTGTTTTTCAAGCTTTCTAGATATGAACGGTGTAAATATTGTTGGTTATTTTATGGTTTTGGAATAAATCGTATTTTGCTTAGTTTAAGTTAAGATGGGTTGGTATATCCCTTGATTAAAGTCTGATTTAAGTTCTTGTTGTGTACTTGAGCTTTGATTAAAGTTGATGATGCATCAAGTTTAAGTAGTAATGCGCTATCCATGTAGCTCTTGAATAGTAATTAGATCTTCTTTCTATTTTTTTCTTGCTAATTTTATCCATATAGTATTGTTAGTAAATTATAACTTTTTATGCCGTTTACGATGCTGTATATTCAGTTCACTCGCAGAGTCTAATATTACTTATGTTTTTAGCATAAGGTGTAGTTTTATTATAGTAATACATAAGGTGTTGCACTCAGTGGTCCAGCTGTTTGATCTTAGTGACACTTGTGTTGCCGAGAGTGAGCGTTAATGTGTACATCAGGCGAGCAAATAGAGTTGACCAGTTAGGGTGGTAAGACCAGTCAAGAGAATAATTTTCCTGGTGAGCAGCAGCTGAAAATTATCTCATTTCAGCCACTAGCATGAACATGCCCTAAAACTGTCTCTACCCAGGTTAAACATCTACTTAGGTTTCAGACTATTTTTCAGCTACAAATTAGTTCCACTTTATAGTTGTTGTAATGGTATCATAACTGCATATTTCTGGAAGTTTTATCTTCTATAATTCTACACAAATGTGAGGAATGAGGATGTCATTCTTTTGTAGACTTTTACTTGCTACACCAATTAATTTTTGATATGCATATAGTTATTCTTTTTAGTGGAGTTTCCAAGTTGTTTCTTTTGTTTTTGTTTTGTAGGTTAAATATCAAACCGATTCTTTCTTGGATAAAAACAGAGATTATGTGGTGATGGAGCACTGCAATCTCTTATCATCTTCTAAGTGCTTTTTTGTTGTTGGCCTCTTTGCTTCATCACCAGAGGAAAATTCAAGGTAATCATACAAGTTCTCTTCCGTGTCCTCCAGGTTCAAGGTATACACTTTCTGCTTTGTGGGATAATCTTCAGAAGGAACGGAAAATGGATCATGATGTTGGCATGTTGCTATAGCTTTGAAGATTAATGGATATTGTAGAACTTTATAGTTTGTTACTAAGTAAAGAGTAGGGAAATAGATTTCTTTCATCTCCTTGGGATGAAAATTAGACTTAGAAATAGTCAGGGTTTCTTTGTATTGCTGTTTGGGTGCAGTTTCAGTGCGGGTTTTCAATTTTCTTGATTTTCTAATATCCATCGAACTGTTGCTATAAAGACTCGCTAATTACGGGCAATTATTTTTTCTTTTCTTTATTATAGCAACAACTTCAAGCACTAATGGAAACCCTCAACACCACAGAACCTCATTGCATTCAATGTGTGAAGCCTAACTCTTTGAATTGAGGTTTGAGAATCTGAGTGTTTTACATCATCTACAATGTTGGATGAGTTTAATTCCTTCTTATCTTCATGTCATAATAAAATAATACAGTTTAAGTTTCTCATGGTTTAATGTTATCTGGACCTGCTAGTTTAATTTTTTATTTTCTTGTGAATAAATTTAGTGGCTTCCAAATTAAACACCAAATTATTGACAGTAGGTGTCTTTTATTTGGATTTTATTTTCAGGGTGTTCTAGAGATTCTTCGTATAAGTATTGCAGGCTATTCTACATATATGAGTTACTCTGAGTTTGTTGATCATTTAATTTGGTATGTTAGCTCTGGAACTTATGTATGGAAGGTAATTATTACTTCAATTGTTCCATTTTTGAGCATTAACTCTCTTTGGTTGATTTGGTTTTTCATAATCGTTGTGCTGAGGTTTAGCTCTGGAATCTACTACCCTTGTTTGTCCTTGTCATATAGCATATAATTTATTAATGTCTTACATGTCTCAGACATCTCCGTCAAGTGCTGATTTCGTTTCTGTTTTTGTTTACCTCGCAGTTATGATAAAAAAGATTTGACGTAGAAGGTGTGCTAGCTCCATAATTGATATACAACTGTTCAATAGGTGAGTCCAATTGTACCGTTTGAAGCTGCTCAAGTTGTTTTCACAAGTTTTATATTTAATTGATATTTTTTTCTGCAGTCTTTTATTGCGTCGTGAGTGTTATACGTTTTCCAACGTGGAATACGTGAAATATGGTTTAGCTGATCCAGAAAGATGGATAGTGAATGTTACATACGAGGTATTGTGATTATCTTCCTTCTTTTCAGTTTGAGCTTTATTAGTTTTTGACTCAATATTTATAAGCATACTGGTTATCTGATTCAAAGAATTTGTGATGCTTTGTTCGTAGGTTGATTGAATGATGATGAGTTATGAGATCAGAAATTAAGTTTGGAGAACAAAGCATCAACCATTAGGTCCTTTAGCAGCTGCAAGATTTGTAAGTTTATGTAGTATCTCCTTATAGTGATTTAAGTTAGAAGAACTTAGGAATTTCATAACTTTCCATGAACTGAACTTAGGAACCAAGTATGTCTCTAATGTGTACACTAGTTTGTTGTGATACTTAGAACACATTTGTATCAAATACTCATACTTTTTGTTAAAATCAATTGAAGAATCCATTTTCATAATTTCATACAGTTTTTTATGTTGAATGAATGAATGAATTTATGTTGAATGAATGAATGTATATCTGTGGAAATAATGAATGTGGAACTGGGTAACTGCAGGGGGGAATGTGTGGGGAAATGGATTTTGACCAGGTCAATGAATACTTGACCCTTTTTTTTATGTTGCAAAATATTAGCAACGTCTTTAATCTGTTGCTAAATTAGAACCAGAACCAGTTAATTAGAACCAGAACCAATAACATTTTAGTTCCAGCTAGGGGTATTCCTGTTATTAGAAACATCTTAGCAATGACAGACTTTGGTTGCTAATAAACAGATTCGCAACGGCAAAGTAGGTTGCGAATCCCCGTTGCTGACCAAGATTCGCAATGGATCTTATGCCGTTGCGAAAAATGCAACACCGTGTTTTGGAACGGCGAAATGCCGTTGCGAACCCAGTCAGCAACGTCCAGAATCCGTTGCTATTTCCTAAAAATGGTGTAGTGAAATATGAGGATAAATTTTCTCGTGAACTCTCTGATTTCCTTGAGTCGGAAATGTCAAGACTTGACCATATAAACATTGACATGCAGAAGACTTTAAACTCTGTTATTTTGCAAAAAGAAGGTAGTTCTAGGAGTTACAAATATCCATATTTCGTAATTTATTTTGTTGACTCGGCTTCTCACTTCGCTCATACTTTTCGCAGCGTCCGAAGAAAGCTTAAGGAACTAGGTCCTGCATCTATCTCGTCAGAAGGAAAGTCTTGACAAAGAGGTGCTCGGTCTTAAGAACGAAATTGTTCTTCTAAACCAAGACTGCGACAAGATGGAAAAGGATGCTGCTAAGGTTGCTAAATTCACTCGCAAGAATTCCCAGGAAGATAAGGTGAAACTCTTTACTGAGTTTTTCGCTTCCCAGGGCATTGCTTGTCCTCCCTTGGATCTCGAGATTTTCTCCGATGATGATCCTACTGCCGAAGCTGTAGACAACGATGATGATGATGATGAGACAGAGACTGACGAGGAAGCTGAGAAGCCCAAAAGTAAAGCCCCTCAAGGGTCAAGGTCTGACGGTGGTACGGATGGTGGTGGTTCGGATGCTGGGGTTCAAGGATATGGAGGATATGGAAGTGGCTCTGTTGAGGGGGAAGCTACCAAGATTGTTCCTGTTTAGCAATCTCCTTTGCAGTCTTGATCTCTTTATTCTGATAACAGCTTTAACTTTTTCGTTTCTCTTAACATTTGGCTGGGCGCTCCCAAGCTTTGGGGCATAACATTTTCTGCTTTTATTTTTGCCTTAATGTATCAGTCTTTTTCCTTTTTGATATTTTACATTTTTATCTCGTTCGGCTAGCTGCATTTAACATGGTTAGCATATCTAATTCGCATATCCGATAGTAGTTTCTTTTGCCTCTAGTTCGCGGAATTTTCTATTTCGTGAAATAGTAAGATATTCAAATTTATATTTCAATCTATATCATATAGAGCAATTATGATTTAGTATGTTGGTTTCCAACAAGTATATACTTGCGAAGAAAATAATCAAAGAATAATAATTTTGAAAAAGTATATACTTGCCTCTTATTCTTTGGGTATTTTCGGAGTATATATGTGGTCTAGGATATAAGCTGCCATTTATTATTTGTGCGAAGTAGTTGTTGCGAAATAAAAGCTCAAAAGAATAATAAATCTGAAAAAGTATATACTTTCCTCTTATTCTTTTGAGGATTTATGTAGCATACCTTGTGTGATTGACCTTTTGTGTTTCTATTCTCCTTGCCTTGATTATTTGTTGTTTGTTTCCCAGGTTCTTCTTTGCATTTCGTTTTCATTTCGTCTGTAATTGTACCGCGTTGCCCCTTTTGGGCTTGTTCCTATATTATTAGTGTTTTCATTGTAACATTATCAAGTCAATATTGATATTTCTGTATATGCAATACTTTAATTACAAGTTTTTCCCATTCAACGAATATTTTCGAATATTCATGATTCTTTATCATTACTTCTTGTAATGCCATGAGAGGGTCTTATCGAGCTTCGTTCTTCTACTTGTTTGCCTCTTGTCTTCTCCATGTTTTATTTAATATTTCGGGGTCTTATTTTGCCTCCTAGTTAAGGTCTTATTTTTCCCCGCCCCGTTGGCCAAGGTTTTGCGACGAGGTCTCAGGCGCTCTTTACTCTTGCGAGGTAAAGATCCATCAACCTCGCCTTTTCTCATGCACTGATGTCTTATTATGCGAAAATATCACAGGCCTACCTATTCCCTTGAATACCAGCCCCGTAATATTTCCGTCTTATTTCGGTCACTCATCTCCCTAAAGGAGGGTGACGTCCCTTCCCTGAGTATTCCCTTGCTTTCGGGCTTAGGTATCAGTTATTTCGTGACTTCTTGTCCCTTCGCCGATATGGCTCTTGGTTACGAAGTCACACCCTAGGTGAGGTGGTTTTGGGACCGAGTGGAAGAATCATGCCAGGCCATCTTCTATCTCCACTGGCTCGTTCTTACACCCCTTACCGAGTGGTTACCTAATTGGGTCCCCCGGCGGATGGGTATTATTTTTGCCCCTATTTGATGTTACTGAGATTATATCATGACGCGCATTAGGTCTTACTTTTTCCTCTTGCACTTTGTGCGAACTAGGTTGCACGCCACAAGGTCTCAGCCTCCTTAAGTAGAGGTTTTATGATCTCTCTGGAGATTGTTTCTTTTTCTTTTTCGTATTTATTCTTTATTTTGTATTCATTTTGTTTCGTGGGTCTTATGCAGCCTCCTAGTGAGGTCGTACTTGCCTTCTTTGAGGTCTTATTTCACCCATTTTTTTTGCTTTTCATTCATTTCGTATTCTGCTTTCTTCTTCTCATACTCCGTGTTTTGCTTGATAAATATTTTATTTTATTTCTGTTTCTTTGCTGAGTACAAGCTTATTTCTTCATTTTGTATTACACATATTTTTGTTGCGAGTACATCTGTCGGCTAAGGATAATACTTATTTATGTAAACCGGATTCCAAGGGTGATCCATCCTCCTACCATGTCTTTCTACTTCACCATAAATGATATTTCCTTGATTATCGCTCTCTTTGCCTTGGCAGTCTGCGAACTCATAGGCTCTGTTTCCCACTACTCTCTTCATAATGAATGGTCCTTACCAAGTAGGCTCCAATTTTCCTCCAGGTCCTTCCTGATAAGGCTGTATTTCTCTTAAAATGAGCTCCCTTAGAACAAAGCTTCTTTCCTTCACCTTCTTGTTATATTAACGGGATAACCTTCGATGATAATTTGTCATATGTTGTAAAGCAGTTTCTATATTTTCTTCTAAATCGTCCAACTTTGCCAAGATCATGTCCGAATTCAATCCTTTCTTCCATGCCTCTTACTTAGTTGTAGGAAACATTATCTCGGTGGGTAAAACTGCTTCTACACCATACGTCAAACAGAAGGGTGACATTCCTGTTGCTTCTCGCCTCGTTGTTCTGTACGACCATAGTACCATTGGGAGCTCTTCGCACCAGTCATGTAAGTGCCCTTCCAATTTCTTTTTCAGAGTCGATGCTATTGTTTTATTGGTCGCCTCCGCTTGCCCATTACTCTGTGGATATAGTGGAGTTGACTTTCCAGATTGTATCTTGAACGTATTGACGAGCATGCTCACGTTTTCGCCTTCGAATTATTTCCCATTATCAGAGACGACTTGTAGAGGAATCCAAAATCTGCATATTATGTGCTCGAGAATGAAGTCATATACGTCTCCATATCGTGTATTCTTCAAGGGTTTTGCTTCAACCCACTTTGTGAAATAGTAAGTTGCCACTATTATATATTTTCGCTGCTGACTTCCTGTGATGAATGGCCCCACAATATCGACCCCCCACGTGGCGAATGGCCATACACTCAATATGGAATTTAAACTCGTTGCTGGTGCATGTATACATTTGCCAAATCTTTGACACGCTTCACATCTTATTGCTATGTTTTTTGCGTCTTCGTGCATGTGTGGCAAAAAATACCCTTGTATCTTGGTTTTGTGTGCCAATGATCTCGTGCCGCTGTGATTCCCGGCATCACCATAATGGACAGCTTTCATGATTTGTATTCCTTCTTCTTGTGATAAGCATCGCAGCAACGGGCCTAAGAATGACCTTCTATACAAGATTCCTTCTCGTAATTCATAATTCGTGGACTTCCCCTTGATCTTGTGTGCCTCAAATCTGTCATGGGGTAAGTCCCCTTTCGCTAAATACTTGTAGATTGGATCTCGCCAATCATATTCACTTAGTTCGACAGTTGCATCCTCATTCTTCATCATCATGACTTCTTCACCTTCCAACTTGTATGTGACTGATGGTTGCATTAATCGTTTAATTCGGATGTACTTATCTGAAGGATCTTTAATCATTGATGATATGAAAGCCAGGGCATCGGCATGTCGGTTATTATCCCTGCTCACCTGCCTCCAGATTATGCTTGGTATTTTCTTTGAATACTCTTTCACGAGTTGTAAGTATCGGTTCATCACAACATCATTTGCCTGGTATCTTCCTTCTATTTGTCTGACCACCAGCTGTGAGTCACTGGTTATTATTATTTCCTCTAACTTCATTTTGATAGCTAGCCTTAGTGCTTGTATGACTGCCTCATATTTCGTTTCATTGTTAGTTGCTTTATACTCTAGCCGAAAGCAGAACACTGTTCTTGATCCTGCTGGCGAAGTAAATACGATTCCCATTCCTCTTCCTGAACTGTTGGATGACCCGTCCACAAATATTTCCCACCTTCTCGGATGGTTCTCTTTTAGCAAGTCCGTGGGATCTGGGCGATCTTCGTCTATGTCTAGCATTTCCTCCACTCCTTCATCTTCTCCTATGGGGAACTCGGCCAAAAATTCAGCGACTATGTGTGACTTCGTAGAAGTCTGAACTTTGTATTTCAACCCAAATTGGTCAATTTGGGTATTCCACCTTTCAACTCGTCCAACTCTCATCGTGTTCTTCAAAGTTGACTCTATTGGGATTCTGGTTAGAACCTTAATCTTGTGAGTCTGGAAGTAAGTTCTCAACTTTTCCGATGAGTATACCAATGCTAGTATCAGTTTTTCGATTTTTTGGATAATTCTTTTCCGCTGCATTGAGAGTCTTACTGACATAAAAGATCGGCTTTTCAACACCTTTATCCGTCCGAAGTAGCACTGAACTTATTGCATTTGGTGTAGTTGCGAGACATATCAATAATTCTTCGTCCGGTTCGAGTTTTTGGAGGATTGACAAGTTGATGAGGTGTTCTTTTATATTTTGTAATGCTTGTTCACATTCTTGCGTCCACGCAAACCTGGCTCCCTTTTTGAAGATATCAAAGAAAGGCTTGCATTTGTCCGAAGATCTGGAAATAAATCTTCCCAGCGCCGCTAACTGTCCATTTAACTTTTGCACATCTTTCACTATTTCCGGTGAAGGCATGTCCAATATGGCGTGGACCTTGACTGGATCTACTTCGATTCCTTTCTTGGACACGATGTGCTCCAAGAACTTCGCTGACTCTCCAAATATACACTTCGCAGGATTTATTTTCATCTTATATGCCCTCATTTGTTCGAAGATTTCTTTCAAATCCTCAACATGATCTCCTGACTCCTTAGTTTTTACCAACATATCGTCGACGTAGACTTCTAATTTTGTATGTACCCATTTAGAGAAGATCTTCTCGACCATCCGCTGGTACGTTGCCCCTGCATTCTTCAATCCAAAGGGCATTCTTATATAGCAGTACAATCCTCTTGGGGAGAAGAAAGCTGTATGTTCTTGGTCTTCCTCCGCGAGAGGTATCTGATTATAGACATAGTAGCCGTCCATCAACGTTAGTCGTTTGTACCCAGATGCTGACTCCACCATCTGAGGTATGTTGGACAGTGGGAAACTATCCTTTGGAGAAGCAGTGTTTAGATCGCTGAAATCTATACATATTCATATTCCTGTGGTCTTATTTGGTACTATTACCATATTAGAAATCCACGTTGGATTCTTTGCAGGTCTTATTATCCCCGAGTCCAGTATCTTCTGCAATTCTTGTTATATTTGCTCGTGGTAAGCAGTGGCTATTTTTCGAATTAGTTTCCTTATCGACTTGATTGTTGGGTTAAGATACAGTCTGTGACATGCAACTCGCGGATCTATTCCCGGCATCTCATTCATATTCCACGCGAAGATATCAAGATATTATCTTAGCAGTGTTAACAATCTTTCTTCTTCGTCCACCTCCATTGTTGTCCCAATCTTCACCATTTTTGCTTCTCCTTCATTACCCAAATTTATTTCCTTCGTGGGTTCTACTGCAACGAAGTTCATTACCGTTTCCCCGAGTGGTGATGGATCTTTTAATTGTAATAAAGGTTTATCTTTGTCTTCAGGAATCTCACTAGGTATATCCCATCCCTCTTTTGCTTTGACCATGTATATCATCAATTCTTCTTCTTTTTTCTCTTCCAGTACCCTTTTCCCCTGCTCCTTCTTTCTCTTCAGCCTTCCTTCGTAATTATGGACATCTTCCTTGGAATATTTTTGATCTACCTTTATTTCTCCAATCCTACTTGGCATTGGGAACCGGATGGCTTGATGATAGGTTGATGCTACTCCTTTTATCCCGTGTATCCATGGTCGACCAATCAGAGAATTATAGGGAGATTCTTCATCCACCACACATACCGTCACCTCGGTTTCCAACTCTCCTATAAATATCTTCACAACCAACTCTCCTTTTGGTTTCGATGCAACTCCGTTGAATCCATAGATGTTGTATGTTGATGGCACTAGGTATGAGTCTCTGTAACACATTGTTTTGAATGCATGATAAAAGAGAATATCCACTAAACTTCCTGTGTCCACCAAGATTCTGTCTATCACCCATATCTTCCTTCTTTTCGTGGAGTCATTTTCCCACTTCGTATGTTCTCCGAAGTTTAAAGTTATTACCAATAAATCTGTATGCGAAGCTCCTCCATCTGGTGCATCTGCTGCTGAGAAGGTAATTGCTATTTTTTTCCACTCTTCCAATGGCTCCTTCTTCGCAATGTTAAATATTTCGTTTCCTTCGAAATCTATTTTGTACACTCTTTTTAGTACATTATCGTGGAAGTCTTGAATGTTCTTTGCAGAATGAATTATAGAGTTACAATTCAGCCTTTGGGCTCCCCTATCAATTTTAATTCTGTATACAGGTGCTTGATTCTGATCATTCTTACGAGGTGGTGGTGGCGGTAACGGTCCGGTATTTGCCAAAAAATGCTTGAGCTTCCCCTTTTCGAATAGGAAAAGTATTATTCATCGGAAATTCCTACAGTCATTCGTGCGATGTCCGTGGAAACGGTGATACTTGCAAAAGTCTCCACTTCTTGCGCTTGATAATGGTTCCACCCCGAAATTAGGCAGTGGCGGAATTTCTTCAGTTAAAACAATAGCTTCCCATATCTTTTCTACTGTCGTGTTAAGCTCTGGTAGTGATATATCTTCAAAAGGTGGTCTCTTTTCTCCATATCGCTGGCTCGGGTTGTATCTTTGATGATTACGCGAGTTGTCTCCCCGCGAATCATAATTTCTTTTCCTCGAATCATTATATCTTGGATGTTGATCAATCCATTCTTGATCTCCACTAGACACTGCTACCAACTTTGATGGTATTGTGGTTAAGGGTTCAACTTCTACATACGTCATGCTATCATCCACTGCATTTGCTACCCTTGATAAGGGCCATGAACTCCCCTCCTTGGGATGTATTGGCACTATCTATCTGACCTCCCTCTGTTTTTCATCTAGTGCTACATACTCCTCCTGATACTCCTTGAGCTCGTTCATTGTTATTGTATTCCGGATTATGAATATTTGGTTATGCAAGAGATCCGTCGAAATCAGAGCATTCACAAATGCTAGGATGAAATTCCTCTCATCTACTCTTCCTGCGAGTTCGCTGTATATCGTCCTCCATCTCGTTATCAAACTTCACAAATTTTCCCCTGACTTTCTCTTCAGGTTAAATAGAGTCTCTATTCCCGGCCTCAGCGCGTTATTGCTTATGTAAGTCGTCAAAAATATTCTTTGTAAGTCTTTGAATGATGAAATCGACCCCTCAGCTAGCCCATAAAACCACTTCGAAGCTTCCCCAGTTTAACTCGCAGGGAAATACTTGCATAACATAGCTTCGTATTTCACCCACTGCATCAAAGAAAGGGTATACTGCTTCAAATTTTGCACTGCACTACCCGTTCCATCGAATACACTCCCGAAGGTTGGTAACGAGCATTTCCCTGGAATTCTTGCCTCCATTAGTTCGTGTGAGAATGGGGATCTGCCTGCCTCGATTATCGCCTCTGCTAGTTGTACTCTTCCTCCTCTCCTCGAGTTGGTAAGTAATGACCTCATGTCCTGGAGTTCGTTCATAACCCCTTGATTGATCTCGTCCCTTCCGTCATCTCGTCTACGCCTCCTCCTTATTCTTTCTCATCTATCATCTTGATCTATCCTTTCTTCTTCCCGCCTCCTTCTCTGTTCCACACGTCTCATCTCTTCTTCTTCTTCATATCTTAGCCATTTTTCCTAGCGCAGTCTCTGTTCCTCGCGAAGTATTTCTTCTTCCCGAATTATTTCCTCCTCACGAAGTCTTTCTCCTTCACGAAGTCTTTCCTCCTCGCATGTTCTTTCTTCTTCGAAACGCCGTCATTGATCTTTCCATCTAGTTTCTTCAAGGGCTCTCATAAGCCTTCTTTCTTCGCTACTTTCTCTTCTGCGCCTCCTCCTTGTTTCTCTTATGTCATCTCTTTGTTCCTCCTCCGGTATTCCTTCGCCTTGGTGTATATTTCCGCATGCACCTACTTCACCTCGCGGGTCATTAATAGTTCTTTCTTCATTGAGTTGATGATTTTGCTGCATCAGAATTTCATTTTGCCTCATGAGTATGGTTCTTTGCTCCGTCAGAGCTCTCTCTCTCTTTCTCTCTCCTGACACAGAACCTCCCTGATCTGTTCTAACGTCATGTTTTCCTCATTAATGTTCTCTTCTCTGTTTTCTTGTATAGGCTCTTCTTCCATCTCCGTTTCAGTGTTAGCGGTATGGATCGATCCTCCTCGATAACGATCTTCATCTCCCTATTGAGTTGCACCTCGTCTTTCTCCCCTGTTTGACGTCTCACCTCTCTCCATTCTTCCTCCTCTTCTCCGCTAGACGTAAACTCCTTCTTGATCCAATGATACATTGTGCTCGTTCCAGTACTCTTTCCATAAACAGCCTCCGATATTAGCTTCTATTCTCCGATTCTCCGACACCCTTTTTTTCTATTTTTGACCAGACCTAACTTGTTTACTTCTAATATGACCAGATCTAACTTGTTTTACTCTCAGTGTAACAGATCTAAGATCTGTTCTTTTCTCTCAACACCACTACAATTTCTAAGTTTCCAACTTCTAACTTTATGAAAAAACAACTCACCAAATGATTTTTGATGAAAAAATTTGAAGATGATTACAACTTTATCAATCTATCCCAAGTGAGAGTAAACTCTCAACATGAGATCCCTGTTTCTGGGCGCCAAAATGTAACTACATAAAATCTATAGTTACACCCACTTACTATTTTGAATAACTCGAGGAACAAATCTTAGAACGAGATGAAGAACAAATCTTTTATTCAGTTTGAGAGTAAGGAGTTACAATTTATTCAAGAACCCTAAATTATCTCTTCTTACAACCCCTTCCTCACTCATTAAATGTTCCAACCCCTATTACAATGGACCAAGTCCTCTATTTATAGCGAAAAATACATAATGGGTTAAAGCTCATTTTACTTCTCCCAGAGTCATACAGTTTACGTGACTATGAACCATTTTCAATAAAGTTTTTCCTACCTTTTCGCCTTAAAGATCGGTTATTTTTGGGGACAGCTGTTCAATTTCTTGTGTAACAATCCACACTTCGGATCTTTTACTTCGTTAACTTTATCTTTTCTTGCGTAACAATCCACACTTCGGATCTTCTACTTCGTTAACTTTATCTTTTATTGTGTAAAATCCACACTCTGGATCTTCTACTTCGTTAACTTTATATTTTCTTGCGTAACAATCCACTCCTCGGGTTCTCTACTTTGTTATATTTATTTCCTTCGCGAGATATCTTCTTGTGCAAGCCACTGCTACTTCGTAGATCTAATATTCGTTAAAGTAAATCTGACACTTGATTTGACTCTTCACTGACACTTCCCTAGGAATTAGTGAATAATATCTTGTTCGAAGATTTACTTCGTTGCCTCGTTCATTTTTGTTCGGACACGTGGCGAGCAGATTTTTTGTACCTACAGATTGTGACCAATATTTTCACCTATATAACTTAATTATTTTGATCTCCTATTAATTAATTTCATTAATAGTGTAACTACAGAAAATCCATAGTTACACCCTCTCTCGAATTAGATAGGTACAAAGTTGAATGAGAATGAGTTTATACACAAATCTACTTCTCTTTTATTAAAATCCTTAATACCTTAAGTTACAAGTCGCTCAAGAACACTCTAGATATAGACTTCTCTCTTACAAAGGTTCTCTCTCTCTCCAATAATGTCCCAACCCCAACTTAGGAGGCTAAGTCTCCTCTTTTATAGGGCAATATTACATAATGGAATACAACTCGACTTATCTCGGAATGACGCTTTTATCTCGCTCTAAACAACTTTTATGCTCACTTTTTGCCTTAAAGATCAGTTCATGTCGGGGACAGTTGTCCCTTTTCTTGCATAACAATCAACACTTCGGGTTATTACTTCGGGAAACCTCACTATTTCTTGGACAACAAGTCATACCTCTCGCAATCGACTTCGCGCCCCTTCCATTTTCTTGTGCAACAATCCATACCTCGTTAAATGTCTTCTCGAGAAAGTTATGTCAACCTCGCCAGATATCTTTCCGAGCAAGGTAGCTCTACTTCGCTAGATGCCCTTTCGAGCAGGTTGGCTCTACTTTGCTAGATATCTTTCCGAGAAATGTAGCTCTACTTCTATAGATATCTTTCCGATCAATGTAGCTCTACTTCGCTAGATATCTTTCCGAATAAGTTAGTTTCCCTTTGCTGATGGGACCTTGTTAAGGCATATCTGACAGTTGATTAGACTATTCACTTACACTCCTTCGGAAGTGGTGAATAATATATTTCTCGAAGATTCTTCTCATTATCTCGCCCAGTCTTCCTCAGACACATGGCGGAGTGATTTTATGTACCTACATTTTTCCTTTTCTCATTCCTTTCGCGGGTACCAATAAAGGAGTGAGAATCTTGCATTAATTTCTTAACCGCCACATACGCGGATTTTCCGCTATCTTGTCTCCCACGATTCTTTTCTACATTTACCAACCGGTTCCCCTTCCTGTGCAACCGTTTTTCTAGGTCATACCCTGGGTCCATTATAAATAGTCTTCTCCCTCATCTTTTTCTCTTCTTTACGTCCTTCAACTTCCTCTTCCCCGGCACTGTTCTTCTGTAAACTCTGTTTGCTTTTGATTTCCTTAGTTCTTCCTCACTTCTTTCATACCGTCTTCTCTCCATTCAACAATGGCACCCAGAAAATTTCCCCTTGACACTACATTAAAAGACCTTGAAGATTTCCAGGTTGATTTCAAAAAACTAGGTTTAACGCTGTCACCGGCGGTGGATCTTTCGGTTGTGCCTCCGATAACCGCAACCAGACGGATGGAATTGAACAATCGCTGGATTGAGGCAGAGACGTGGTTATCTACCAGGATGATTGCCACTTTGGGTCAGTTGAGAGAGGGATTAACCTTTCCTCTGTATGACGCCCGGAATCCTCTTCTCTGTGATATTCTTGCTCATCTCAAAAGAGAGCCTTCCAGTTGAAGGGTAATTCAATTCAGATTTGCAATGAGTTTGTGAGGCGTTCCTCTGGCGGTTTATCCCAGATCCCAGCTGTGGCGGAGAACTTAAACCCTGCGGACTACAACATTGCTTCTTTCTCGGAGAATTACTTCGATAAGACTCAAGGTAAAAGGAGGAAGTTTCAAGAGTGGGGTGTTGCTTTACATCAGAGGTCCCTGAAGGATTCTTCCAAAGTTCTTCTTTTGGATGTTGAGCCCGTTGGTTCTTCGAAGGAGGCTCCCAAGGACCCTTCCTTGCATATAACTAATGATGAGGACTGGATGATGTTCCCAGTTTTTATCGAGGGTCCCCTTGTCTGGGGTTATGATGAGTCCGGGAATGCTCGGGAAGGCCCCCTCCCAAGTCACGTTCATCTCACTTCCTTTGAAACTTGGAAGTTCAACTGGTCCGAGAGGCCCTCCGATGTGAGCTCGCTAGTCTTTTTGCTCTTTTCATTTTGGTGCCTTTTATTTGAATTACCTTTTTTTTGTGTTTTATATATATATTTTTTTTTGTATTATTCATTGCCTGCTCCCGGCTTGATCAAGGATAGATCCTCTAAGAAGCTTGCCGTTGGATCTCCTGCTACGAACCAGGTAACCCGTTTCCTGCTTCGCTTTTGGTGTTCAAATTCTGCTTTCAGAATCTAACCTTCGGTTTTGATAGGAGGAAGAACCCGTGGAAATCCCCGTCGTAAACCCTCGTGTCCTTCTGAAGCGAAGTCATCGGGAGAGCTCTTTTGATGCTGCTGCTGCTACCAAGGTATCCTGCTACCATATTTACTTCGTAATAGTACTCCCTTCTTATTGCCTTAGACCTTGTTCAACTCCGGGATACTAACCTTTGTTTCCTAGGTTCCTCAATCCGCACCTGCCGCTGAACCCCAAAAACGTCGCAGAGTTTTGAATATTGGGGATCTCACCCGTATACCTTCTGCCCAGAAGCCAGCAGAGTTTCCTTCTCCTCCTGGCAAGAACAAGCCCGAGAAGCTAAAGGGAGCCACTCCTCCTCCGAAGGTTCTCATGCCAACTCCTTGTATCACGGTGGAAGAGCCCCCGACTAAACCATCAGCAGGTCCTTCTAATGAGAAGACTCGGAAAGTTTTTGAAGCAGAAGATCCAGCCTATGCCCCCGACATGGACTTCTTAAGGGACGCTCTTATTTTAACTCGGGACAACCCTTACACAAGGTCTGCAACCATGGAATCTGTAATCTCTCTATGCGCCGACACTTTCCTAGCTCAAGATCAAGCTTTCATGCAGAACGCTTAGTTGAATCTTTCCACCAACCAGCACGCTGCTATTATGGCCTTGGTTAGTATTATTGATCTTAAAAGCATTTGACGTACATATTAGTAATTCTCTTAAAAGTATTATTGATTTTACTGAAAATACTTCACAGGAGTTCAACCGTCACATGGATCAACTCGTGGAGATGAGGGTTGCCCGTGAGAATCTGAAGACTGCCAATGAACGAATTCAGGATCTCGGGAATGATCTCGCTGATGAGAGGGAGCATTCCACTAAGAAAGATGAAAATATTTCGGAGCTTCGCAGTAAGTTTAATCTTTTATCGGTCCTTATATCTATCTCGTTCTCGTTTTTACTATCTTGTTGTTTTCGTCAAGCCCGTTCTACGAAGTATTATATGAATTTTGAAGAAGCTAAGTCGACCGTGGATGATTACCAAGCAGAATAAGCAAACCTTTTGTTCCAGATTAATTTCTACATATCTGAAAATGAGATCTTGAGCGAAAAGCTTTCGACGTCATATTCTCTGGATGATCATCTAGCTAATGAGTCCGCTACTCATGAAGAGTCGAATTTCCACCTTCGCGAGGATAATGAACGATTAAGGACCGAGCTTCGGCATATTAGTAATTCTCTCACCACTTCCCATAATCTTCACTCCTAATCCATGGACCGAGCTAGGCGCCTTGAGGAGGATAAAGAAAGAGTAATTAAGAGAAAGGACAGGTCTGAAGCTGAACTTCGCAAGCTCCGGAGTGAACTCTCCGAGTTGAGGTATGGATATGAGAAGCTGAAGGCTGAAAATGCTGGGTTAAGAAACGAGAACAACGAGTTAAATAACGACATGTCTTCTATCTTGGTTCATTTGGAGAGGCTTCAAGGCAAGAAAACTGCTCCCGCTCCTCCTGTGAAGAAGAAGCTTGTCATGCCTCCTCTAGGCGGTAAACTTGTTATCGGATCCCCTAATGATGATAGACCCATGTCCGGCCCTGGAGAGGACGTGGAAAAATCACCTCTAGAACATCACAGCTTTCTCGAATCAGAAATATCAAGACTTGACCATTTTAATCATGACGTCCAGAAAACCTTAAATTCTGTTATTTCGCAGAAAGAAGGTAGCTCTAGGTGTTGTTGTTGCTTCGTGCTTCGCTTGGTTACTCTTGTTTATCATTTCGCTGTTATCTTGCAGAATCCGAGGAGAGTTTGAGGAGTCAAATTTTGCACTTGTCTCGCCAAAAGGATAGCTTGGCTGAGGAGTTATCCAAATTGTAGGGAGAGCTTGCTTCCTTGAACGAGGATTGCGATAATATGGAGAAGGATGCTAAGAAGGTAGCGAAATGGACTCGCCGAAATTCCCAGGAAGAGAAGGTGAAATTTGTTACCGATTTCTGCAAATCTCATGGTCTCGACGTCCCTAACATGAACCTCGAGGTTTTCTCCAATGATGAACCCATTGTCTTCGCCGAAGTTGAGAACGAAGATACAGAGACTGATGAAGACATTGAGAAACCTCATCACTAGGTCCCTCAAGGCACAAGAGGTAACGATGCTGGGGCTGGTAACAATAATGGGGTTGCGGGATTTGACGGCAACCTTGATGAAGAGGGAGTTAACAATCCCTGATTATTTGCTTTGATGTTTATGATAGCTTTTCCCTTTATTTACTTTTCCCTTTATTTGCTTCATTTGCGGCGCTTATATATATATATAACATGTATGTTTGTTAATGGATGCTTTTCCCTGGAATTTCGGAATCATTCCGAGATACCAAGTATATACTTGACGAAGGAAATAGGCAAAGAATAATTAATGTTGCTTAAGTATATACTTGCCCCTTATTCTTTGGGTGTTTCCGAAGTAAATTTTTTTTTTGCCTTAATGCGAAATAAATGCTCGAAAGAATAAAATCGTATTTAAATTATATACTTGCCTCTTGTTCTTTGGTGGATTTATGTAGCATACCTTGTGCTTTTAGCTCCACTCGACCTTACCTTATCTTCTTTAATCGTTCTCGCATTACTGTCATCTCGTTGCAATTATTATTCTCCAGTTTATAGCATAATCGAGTTAGTACACATATCATCATGTATAAGATATCAATTGCGAGTGCTTCTTATGCAATGTAAGAAGTACTCCTTAGAATTGTATGGCTTTTGTGGTCAAGCTTTGTAATGTGCTTGGTTTTTTCTTTGTAGTATATACCCGCATCTTTGTGCCTCAGGTCTCATATATTTTTTTTTTCCACACCTCTATCATCAGTTCGAGGTCTTATTTTGCCTCCTAGTTAAGGTCTTATTTTGCCCCACCCTGTTTGTCAGGGTTTTTCGACGAAGTCTCAAGCGCTCTTTACTCTTGCGAAGTAAAGATCCATCAACCTCGCCTTATCTCGCTCATTGAGGTCTTATGTGCAACAATATCACAGGCCTACCTACTCCCGTGAGTACCAGCCCCGTAACATTGCCGACTTTGGTGGTCACTCAGCTCCCTAAAGGAGGGTGCCGTCCCTTCCCCTCTGAATACCCCCGTTCTTTTGGGCTTAGGCATCAGTTTCTTCGTGACCTCGTGCCCTTTTGCCGATATGGCTCCTGGTTACGAAGTCACACCCTAGTTGGGGTGGTTTTGGGACCGAGCGGAAGAACTACACCAGGCCATCTTCTTCTCCACTGGCTAGTTCTTACACCCCTCACCGAAGGTAACCCAATTGGGGCCCTCGGCGGATGAGTCTTACGATTGCCCCAAGCTGGTGGTTGTTAGCCACCTCTGAGATTTTATCGTGATGCGCGTGTAGGTCATACATTTGCCCCTTACACTTTGTGCGAACTAGGTTGCACGCCACGAGGTCTCAGCCTCCCTAAGTAGAGGTTTTATATAGGACTTACGATCTCCTATTTTGAGGGTCGTAAGCATACCTCCTAAATGAGGTCTTACTTGTGGCCCTTGCATTTTCATGTTTTGAATTTACACATTTTTTTTCTTTGCTTCCGTTGATTTTCCAATGTTGCTCAACAAATAGTTCATTCATATTTTGATTGATACATATATTTTTTCCTTTTTTTATTATCAATTCTTCACGAGTCTCTGTTGCTCATGGGTAATACTTCTTGATGTAAATTGGATTCCACGGGTGGTCCAGTCTGCGACCTTGCCTTTCTGCTTCGCCATATACAATGTCCCCGTTACTGTCTGTATCCTTTCCTTCACAGTCCGCAAGTTCATAAGCTCCGTTTCCCACTTTTCTTTTTACGATGAAAGGTCCTTCCCACGTAGGCTCCAGTTTTCCTCCGGGTCCCTTTTGATATGGGGGTATCTCGCGCAGAACCAGTTCCCTAGGATGAAACTTCTTTCTTTCACCCTCTTGTTGTATTCACGAGATAGTCTCCGATGATAGTTCGTCATGTGTTGTAGAGCCATCTCCCTGTTTTCCTCCAAGTCATATAACTTTGCTAGGATCATGTACGAGTTTAAACCCTTTTTCCAGGCTTCTTTTTTTGTAGTGGGGAATATGATCTCAGTAGGCAGAACTGCCTCAACTCCGTATGCCAAACAAAATGGGGACATTCATGTTGCTTCTCGCCTTGTGGTTCTGTATGACCATAGAACCTTCGTAACTTCTTCGCACCAGTTATGGTGATGTCCGTCTAACTTCTTTTTTAAAGTGGTTGCTATTGTCTTGTTCGTTGCCTTCGCTTGCCCATTACTCTGTGGGTATAGCGGGGTTGACTTCGCGGACTGTATCTTGAAAGCGCTAAGTAACATCTTCACGTTTTCCCCCTCGAATTGCATCCCATTGTCAGAAACGATTTGCAGAGGGACTCCAAGCCTACATATGATATGTTCAAGTATGAAATTGTACATGTCACCATCTCGTGTGTTCTTCACAGGCTTTGCCTCAACCCATTTTGTAAAATAGTCCGTTGCCACTATCAGGTACTTCCGATGCAAGCTTCCGGTAACAAATGGCCCCACAATATCTATTCCCCATATGGAGAACGGCCATACACTTAGCACGGAATTTAGGCTTGTCGATGGTACATGTATACACTTTCCGAATCTTTGACAAGCTTCACACCTCGTTGCCACACCTTTTGCGTCTTTATGCATGCTCGGCCAAAAGTATCCCTGTGTCTTGGTTTTATAATCCAATGATCTGGTTCCGCTGTGATTTCCAGCGTCACCTTAATGTATTGCCTTCATAATTTTCACTCCTTCTTATCGTGACAAGCATCGCAATAGTGGCCCTAGGAATGATCTCCGATACATGATTCCTTCTCTTAGTTCATAATTTGTGGATCTCCCTTTGATTTTGTGCGCCTCAAACCTGTCTCTAGGCAGATCACCCTTCTCGAGGTATTTGTGAATAGGTGTCCTCCAGTCATCTTCTTCCATCTCGTCAGATGCACTACCCTCTCCTATCATCACAGACTTCTCGTCTTCCAACTCATTTGTTACTGAGGGATGCATTAACCTTTCAATTCGGATATATTTTTCCGATGTGTCTTCTATCATTGATGCAATAAAGGCTAAAGCGTCTGCGTGTCTGTTATTATCTCGGCTTACTTGTCTCCATATTATATTGTGTATTTCCTTTGAATATTCTTTCACGAGTTACAAATATCGATTCATCACCGCATCGTTCGCTTGATACCTCCCTTCTATCTGCCTTACTACCAGCTGAGAATCGCTAGTTATTCTTATTTCTTCCAACTTCATCTCGATAGCCAGCCTCAAGGCCTGTATGACTGCCTCATATTCTGTCTCGTTGTTAGTGGCTTTATATTCTAGTCGGAAGCAAAATAATGTCCTTGCTCCTTTTAGCGAAGTAAATACTATTCTCATTCCTCCTCCAGCGATGTTGGATGATCCGTCTACAAATATTTCCCATCTCCTTGGGTGATTTTCTTTCAGTAAATCTGTAGGATCCGGACGCTCCTCATCTATATCCAACATTTCTTCCACTCCTTCGTCTTCTTCTATTGGGAACTCGGCCAGGAATTCCGCAACTATGTGTGACTTCATTGAAGTTTGTACCTCGTATTTTAATCCGAATTGATCTATTCGGGTGTTCCATCTTTCGACTCGCCCAACTCTCCTCGTATTCTTTAGAGCTGACTCTATATGGATTCTCGTTAGAACTTTTATCTTGTGAGTCTGAAAATAAGTTCTTAGTTTTTCGGATGAATACACCAGCGCTAGAATCAACTTTTCTATCTTTGTATAGTTCTTTTCAGCAGCATTGAGTGTTTTGCTAACGTAAAAGATAGGTTTTTCAACTCCTTCATCTGTCCGAAACAACACTTAACTGATAGCATTTGGTGTAGCTGCGAGACAAATCAGTAGTTCTTCATCTGGCTCGGGCTTTTGGAGAATTGATAAGTTGATAAGATATTCTTTTATATTTTGCAGGGCCTGTTCGCATTCTTGTGTCCACGAAAATTTTGTTCCCTTCTTCAAAATATCGAAGAAGTGTTTGCATCTATCCGAGGATTTAGAAATGAATCTTCCCAAAGCTGCCAACTTCCCATTCAGTTTTTGCACGTCTTTTATCGTCACTGGCGATGGCATGTCCAATATGGCTTGAACCTTGGATGGATCTACTTCGATCCCTTTCTCGGACACGATGTGCCCCAGGAACTTCGCTGACTCCACTCCGAATATACACTTCGCAGGATTTATTTTCATTTTAAATGCCCTCATCTGCTCGAATATTTCTTTAAAGTCTTCAACATGGTCCCCTGACTCCTTAGTTTTAACCATCATGTCGTCGACGTAGACCTCCATCTTGTTGTGCACCCATTTTGCGAAAATCTTCTCCACCATCCGCTGGTAAGTTTCCCCTGCGTTTTTCAGTCCGAACGGCATTCTCGTGTAGCAATACAAGCCTCTAGGAGCGAAAAAGGCCGTGTGCTCTTGGTCTTCTTCCGCGAGTGGTATCTGGTTGTATCCACAATAACCATCCATTAAAGTTAACCTCTTGTACCCCGAAGCTGACTCCACCATTTGCGGTATATTGGGTAGAGGGAAACTATCCTTTGGAGAAGCCGTATTTAAGTCGCTGAAATCTATGCATATTCTTATTCCCATAGTCTTTTTTGGTACTATCACCATGTTAGCTATCCATGTTGGATACTTCGCGGGTCTTATTATTCCCGAGTTTAACATTTTCTGTAATTCTTGCTCTATTTGCTCGTGATAAGCAGTGGCTATTTTTCGTATTCGTTGCCTTATTGGTTTGATTGCTGGGTTTAGATCCAGTCTGTGGCAAGAAACTTCAGGATCTATCCCAGGCATCTCATTCATGCCCCATGCAAAGATATCACTGTATTCTTTCAATAGCCTTATCAACCTTTCCTCTTCATCCGCCTCCATCATTGTTCCGATCTTCACCGTTTTTGTTTCATCTTCGCTGCCCAAGTTTATTTCTTGCGTGGGTTCTACTGCTGCGAAGTTCATGATTGGGTCTCCGAGCGGAGATGGACCCTTTAGTTGCTGCACGGGCTCATCCTTATCTTTTGGGATTTCACTTGGGATAACCCATCCTTCTTTTGCTTTGACCATATACACCATTAATTCTTCTTCCCTCTTTGCTTCTTGCACTCTCTTCTTTTGTTCCTTTTTTCGCTTTATCTTCTCGTCATAGTTGTGCACGTCTTCATCGTTACACTCTCTGGCTTCCTTCTGATCTCCCTTTATCTCGCCAATACCGCTTGGCATAAGAAATCGAATAGCTTGGTGATATGTGGATGATATTCCCTTGATCCCATGTATCCATGGTTGCCCAATCAGAGCGTTGTATGGAGATTCTACATCCACCACGCATACTGTTACCTCGGTTTCAAGTTCCCCTGCGAAGATTTTCACGATCATCTCCCCTCTTGGATTCGATGCTACTCCGTTAAACCCATAGATATTATAGGTCGACGGTACCAGATCCGAATCTCGGTAGCCCATTGCTTTAAACGCGTGGTAAAAGAGAATATCCACCGAGCTCCCTGTGTCCACCAAGATCCTATCTATTTCCCATACTTTCTTTTTTTTCTACGGAACTTTCTTCCCACTTCGTACGCTCTCCGAAGTCCAAAGTGATCACCAAAGGATCTGTGTGCGAAGATCCTCCTTCCGGGGCGTCTGCTGCTGAGAAGGAAATAGTACTTCTCTGCCACTCTTCTAATGGTTCTTTCTTCGCGATGTTGTATATCTCGTTTCCTTCAAAATCTCGCTTATGAACCCTTTGTAACATATTATCATGAAAGTTTTGTATATTTTTCGCAGAGTGAATGATGGAGTTGCAGTTTAACTTCTGTGATCCTCTATCGATTTCGATTCTGTATACTTTTTATTGCTTTTGATCATCTCTTAGAGGTGGTGGCGGGGGTATGGGTCCTGAATTTTCCAAGAAATGCTTGAGTTTTCCCTTTTCAATTAGGCGAAGTATTATTCGTCGGATGTTTCTGCAATCTTCTGTGCGGTGTCCGTGGAAGCAATGATACTTGCAAAAGTCATTATTTCTCACACTTGACAAGGGCTCCACCCCAAAATTTCCCGGGGGTGTAATTTCTTCCGTCAAGACAATTGATTCCCATATCTTCTCGACAGTGGTGTTGAGCTCGGGCAAAACTACATCCTCGAACTGCGGTTTCTTTCTCCCATATTGCTTCCCCGGTTGGTATCTTCGTGAGTTCCTCGGATTATCATCTCGGAACCCTTCGTAATTCCGAGGTCTGGGATCTATATACCTCGGATGTTGATCTATCCATTCTTGGTCCCCACTGGATACTACTACCAGCTTCGCGGGTATTGTTGCCAATGGTTCCGCGTCCTCATATTTCATATCGCCTTCTATCACATTTGTTATTCTGGGAAGCAGACGTGAGTTCCCCTCCTTGGATTGAATTGGGGATGTTTCAATTGCCTCCCTTTGTTTCTCCTCCAACGCCACGTACTCCTCCTGATATTCTCGGAGTTCACTCATTGATATTGTGTTACGAATTACGAAGAGCTGCGTGTGCAAGAGGTCGGTTGGTATTAATGCATTTACGAAGTCCAGGATGAAATTTCTCTCATCTAACCTTCCCACGAGTTCACTGCATACGGTTCTCCATCTCGTAATTAGACTTCGCAAGTTTTCGCCTGGCTTTCTTCGCAAGTTGAACAAAGTTTTTATTCCTGGCCTTAACATGTTATTGCTTATGTAAGTTGTCAGGAATACTCTCTGCAAATCTTTAAACGACGAGATTGAACCTTCTGCTAACCCTTCGAACCATTTTGAGGCTTCCCCGGTTAAGCTGGCTGGGAAATGTTGGCACAGTACTGTTTCATACCTCGCCCACTGCATTAATGAGAGAGTGTCTTTGTTTCAAAGTCCGCACAATCATTCCCGTTCCGTCGAATATGCTTCCAAAGGTAGGAAGTGAACACCTTCCTGGGATTCTTCCCTCTAGTACTTCGCGCGAGAATGGTGATTTGTCAGCCTCCACAATTGCCTCAGCCAATTGTAATCTTCCTCCCCTTCGCGGATTATTGAGTAATGCTTTCATTTCCTGTATTTAGTTCAGGACTGTCTGATTAACTTCGTACATTCCTTATTCCCGCCTTCGTTTTCTCCTCCTATTACTTCGCTCAGCATCACCTTATCTCCTTTCTTCCTCTTGTCCCCTTATCTCTGCTCGGTATCTCTCTTCTTCCTATGCATACTTCCTTACTTCCTCCTGCCACTGTTGTTCTGTGTGTCTTTGTTCTTCCCAATATCTTTCCTCCCTCCTGATTATCTCAGCTTCTCTTCGCCTTTCTTCTTCCCGAAGTCTCTCCTCCTCCCGAGTTCTTTCTTCCTCAAATCGCCGTCTTTGGTATTCCCATCTTGTTTCCTCCAAGGCTCTCCTAAGCAACCTTTCTTCGCTGCTTTCTCTTCGACGTCTCCTTCTCCGTTCTCCTCTTTCTCCTTCCTGTTCATCCTGAGGAACTTCCCCTCCTTGGTTCACGTTTTCTCCCATACCAGTTTCACCTCGTGCATCTAGAATAGTCCTTTCTTCATCAAGTTGGTTGTTTCGCTGTACCAAGATCGCGTTTTGCCTCATGAGTATGGTCCTTTGCTCCATTAGAGCTCTCTCCCTTTCCCTTTCTAAGCGCAGCACCTCTCTGATCTGCTCTAATGTCATATTTTCTTCACCGGCAGTTTCCCCTCCATTCTCTTGCAGAGGTTCTTCTTCCACCTCCGTTTCAGTGTTAACGGTATGGATCGATCCATCCCGGTAACGTTCGTCCTCTTCCTGTTGGATCTCACCCTGCCTTCCTCTTCTGCTTGATGTTTCGCCTATTTCCATCCTGCCTCCTCTTCCTGCTAGACGCAAGCTTCTCCTTGATGCGATGAGATGTTGTGCTCGTTCCGGTACTCTTGCCATGGACAACCTGTTAAACTCTCTTTCTCCGATTTTCCGGCTTTTGACCAGATCTAGCTTTCTTTCCTTCCGGTCAACAGGTTTCAGATCTACCTTTCCTCTTTTAGCACTATCAGGCTTCCTTGACCACTATTCTTCAGTTCTTACAAAGTAACAACTCACTTAGTGATTTGTGTGACAACAGATTTCCCAAACAATCTCAAGTGAGACTAAAATCTCAACATGAGATCCCTGTTTCTCGGCGCCAAAATGTAACTACAGAAAATACATAGTTACACCCTCTCTCGAATTAGATAGGTACAAAGTTGAATGAGAACGAGTTTATACACAAATCTACTTCTCTTTTATTAAAATCCTTAATACCTTAAGTTACAAGTCGCTCAAGAACACTCTAGATCTAGACTGCTCTCTTACAAAGGTTCTCTCTCTCTCTCCAATAATGTCCCAACCCCAACTTAGGAGGCTAAGTCTCCTCTTTTATAGGGCAATATTACATAATGGAATAAAGCTCGACTTATCTCGGACTGACGCTTTTATCTCGCTCTAAACAACTTTTATGCTCACTTTTTTCCTTAAAGATCGGTTCATGTCGGGGACAGCTGTCCCTTTTCTTGCATAACAATCCACACTTCGGGTTATTACTTCGGGAAACCTCACTATTTCTTGGACAACAAGTCATACCTCGCGCAATCGACTTCGCGCCCCTTCCCTTTTCTTGTGCAACAATCCATACCTCGTTAAATGTCTTCTCGAGCAAGTTATGTCAACCTCGCCAGATATCTTTCCGAGCAAGGTAGCTCTACTTCGCTAGATGCCCTTCCGAGCAGGTTGGCTCTACTTCGCTAGATATCTTTCCGAGCAATGTAGCTCTACTTCGCTAGATATCTTTCCGAGCAATGTAGCTCTACTTCGCTAGATATCTTTCCGAATAAGTTAGTTCCCCTTTGCTGACGGGACCTTGTTAAGGCAGATCTGACAGTTGATTAGACTATTCACTTACACTCCTTCGGAAGTGGTGAATAATATCTTTCTCGAAAATTCTTCTCATTATCTCGCCCAGTATTCCTCGGACACGTGGCGGAGTGATTTTCTGTACCTACAAATAGATAAAACAATCAACCAGTAGATAGTGGATACGGTTAATCCTTAACAGGATTCCAACGTATCTCATATGTAATATAATTTTTCAATGGTAAATAAATCGTAACTTTATTAACTAAATATTTTCAAATAAATATCCAAGGTCTGATCCAGAATCCAATCCATAATACTGACACCATTGTGACACACTCTCTAAAGTAAAGTAATATATAAAAGAGTTTGGGTGAAAGTAGATATCTCCGGTACTGGGATTCACGGACGCACCGATTTTGGTGCCGTGTCCGCGTCCGACTCATGTCGGACGCAGGACGCGCGTTTGATGCTGACACGACGCGTGTCCGACGCACCAAATACGCGTCCCGCGCGCGTCCTTTTTGGACGTACCGATGACTTGGGTTTGAAGCATTTTTTTTTCCATTTTCATTTAAACTTCTTCCTTTATTTTTACTATTATTAACTAAATAAAGAAAGACAAACATTTAGATCAATCATGTAACTCTTTATTAGGATTTTGTAATTGGAAATACATCACATATACCCTTGGTTGGGCATGTGTTGTTCTAAAAATGCAATTTGATTGTGCCATGTGTTTAATAGTGATTGATTGCTTGACCTTCGGCGCGTATAAACAAACGATCTTTCATTTTCTTTTGAAATTTATACACATGTAGCATTATTTTCTAATTTTTAGGATGTAAATACTTAACTTTGCTGTATAAATACATAATTATATATATAAATAATATATAAATAAAATATGTATATACGCGTCCGCGTCCTAGTTTTTCGAAAATTTTGTAGTGTCCGCGTCCGCGTCGTGTCCGCGTCCGTGCAACCCAGCTCCGGTACCTAAAGTACACCTAAGTCGATATTTTGGTATCCGATTCTTTAATTTGAATGAGTTTTTTTTTTTAATCAGATTCTGAAATTTAAATGAAATTTCTCATCCCTCAAGCTTGCTTTGAATCATATCCATAATTCTATAAATTGGCCCAGGAATATTGTAGGTTTCCATGACAAAAAGTTCATCATTGTATTTTGCTCTTGGAAAATGAATTCATAATGTGTATCTTAGGTCATTTTTGTGTCACACTGCAAATTTCGGTTGACGCGGTAATTTTTTTTTTGTCTAACTCCACTAATTTTTGGTGGCCAATTTAAAATGATTTTTGGTTAACAATAAATTTAAGGCCACTCATCAAATTATCGGTTATAAATACATCATTTTATGATATGATGATCAAGATTTAAGATCACCGAAGATACTCTGGATGAGCTTACAAATTTAGAACCAGAATGACATGTTTTGGTGTGCAAAATTTGCTCGCGAACCTAGAAGAGGTTACCTCGGTACGCGAGCGAATTTTGGATTTCGTAGCAATTTGCATAGCAAAAGTTGGGTCTGTCGGCCTATTCTCAACAACGTGATAAGTATCGAGAGGGATTCGGAGGCACGGTACAGATGTTGGACCACGTGGCAGACTTTATGTGAAGAGAAACTTTCGACTGGTCGCAATAATCAACTTGGGCATTGTGACTGGCTTGTTTCTTTTGTCCCCAATGATCATCTTGGGGTCACGGTGCAAATTTGAAATCTTGGGAATATAGCAATACTTTTATTGTCACAATGGCGGATTAAGCCGGTATAGGACCATTAGGTTTAAGGGGATAATGGTCACAGCTGATTTATTTTTTTCCAGTTATCTTTCAGCATATTGTACCAAATCTAAACAGTCCATTATTTCGTTTTATTTTATTTTTATCTTAGTCATCACATTTCACATGGAAAATTAGGTTAATTAAGCTTTTGACAACCCTTAATCTGTTCCCTTTAAACAAAACGTAGTCAGATTCGATCCACACTGAATTTATATCAGTATTGAAACTCAGTTGCATAAATTAGGGTCCTTGTTTTAATAGGAGGAGAAGATTATAGTTAAAATAGTGTATTTACAGTTTGGTTGATTAAAAGGAGGAGAAGATTAATAAAAGAGAATTTCTAATTTTGAAGAAGCAATATCTTTGATTGATGATTGAATAGAATTGAGATGCCAGTTAGACCTGCTAATCGTTGGGAAATTTAAGCAATCGTATAAGTGGCAAGATGATAATCAAGCAAGCTCATGCTACACCTTGCGGGGAAAAAAAAAGATACATGGTTTGTTTGTCATGGTTAGAAAAATTCAATTCAGTTTACATCCGGTGTTCACTGTACACTTATTATTTATTTGTTTTTCTAATCAAAGGTGAGTGACAAGCGTTGGCCAAACGATTGGTATTTCTTTCTTTTTTTTCTTAAGATTGGATCATGAGAAGGCTAGGTTCTAAATTCTAATTTATTTTATTATTTTTTGAAAAGGAATGCCACGTAATTTCACTAAAATGCCACAGAAAACGAAAAATATCAATTAGTATTACATTTGTTCAAACTTAAAGAAACGAAAAACAAAAATTGTACTAAAATTTTACATTACGCTGAAGAAATTAACATGGTGATAAGGCCTATTCATATGGGTATGCCAAGCTCATGTATTTGGCATATATGCATCCACTATGGGTATGCCAAACTGCCAAACTCATATGCCAATATGTTATTTCTGGCATATAGGCATACACGACAGAGTTTTCAGCGAGCGATAGAGTCTTGGTCGCTCGATGGTCAAAAAATCGCTAGTTAGTCTTCATTACGCCAGCGACAGTCAAGCTATCGCTCGCTAGTATGATAATCGCTCATCAGATCTTCATCTAACGGCTACAATTTTTCCCCTCTATAAATACCTGATTTCAAACTCATTTCAACTCACCCCAGAAATTCTAAATCTCTCTATAATTTCTTAGTTTCTCAATCTTTTTCAAATCTAAAACTATCATTGCTCCTCTACAATTATATTTTCTTGTAAAATGGATTCACAAGCACAAACTCAAGGCAAAGGTAAGAAGAACCGAGTCCATGGTGCAAAATACAGCATGATAGAAGATGAATGTATTTGTTGTAATTATGTTTTTTTTTACCCAAGATTGTATTGGTGGTGCACAACAACATGGTAACATCATGTGGGATAATATATTTCTAAAATATGAAAACAAACCAAGAACATCAATGGTCGTGATGCAAAAGGATTGTTAGAACACTTCATTGTAATCAACCAGGAAGTAGCCGCTTATGTTGCATTGATAATGCA
This sequence comes from Papaver bracteatum, assembly GCA_023529315.1. NCBI lineage: Eukaryota > Viridiplantae > Streptophyta > Magnoliopsida > Ranunculales > Papaveraceae > Papaver > Papaver bracteatum. The sequence goes on from JAJJWX010002367.1 coordinate 467,602, forward strand.
AGCCAAGAAAAAAGGAAAGGACAGTGGTCAGACTGATGTTGATTTTGAAAGAGAGGTTCCTACAGATTGGCAACGAAAACATGGTAAACAGTTTGCTTTCGAAAGTTATTGTTATCATATTTTGAAGTGTTTGAGCAAATATAATCCCGATCAATTAGCAAATAATCAAATAGTACATGAAAAGTCACCATATAATTCTTCTCCCTCAACACCAAATTCTTCACCATTTTCACTAGGTCCATCAAATTCTTCACCAGATACCCCTACAAGCTCAAATTCCAACACAGTTTTCAATAATTATGTTGATGGTAATAATAAGGGAAAACTTCCAGGGAGGAATCGGGAAAAACTGGCTAGAAAATTAGCTCAAGAAGGAGGGAGTTCCAGAGGGTTTAACATGGCGGAGTTTATGGATCATCAAAAGACCGTCGCGAAGGAAAGATCTATTCAAAGGAAAATTCAAAACCGGGAGGGTAAGAAAAGTCGTCTTTCTCAAGAAAAATTCCAGTTTGACTATGATAAGCGTAACATTCTTCAAGCTAACACCTCAATTATGAACGCCCAACAAAAATATCTGTGGCAAATCGAATTTGACAGGATTCAAGCACAGATTGAAAAGCAAGCTGGATTTACTAATGAAGATGATGATGGTGAGGATGGAACTGATGATGAGTTTGATGAAATAATTCCTCTAGATGATTAATGTACTAGTTTAATATAGTAGTAGCAGTTTAAGTTTTAATCTTTTAGTTTAAGTTTTAATTTGATTTGTTTATGCATTCCAATTAATATTAGTTTGAAATGAAATGCTGAAGTTTATCATGACTTTGAAATGAAATGTTGAAAAATACATAAAATCATCTTAAGCTAAAACATTAAAAATAAATAACATAAAATCATTAAACTGAAGAAAAATACATAAAACCATCTTCCATGCTCTGCCCAAAGATTCAATCTCAGATCATCTCTTAACTGGTCATACAAATTACGGTTCTGAATATAGTTAGTCATTTGACCATAATTCCTTGCAGGGAGGCCTCTTTCAGGTCGAATCTCTGGCCTCAAATCTTCATCATCATAGTTAATCCAATCTGAATCACGCTGGGTTTCCTGAATTACCATGTTATGAAGAATTATGCAAGTGAGCACAGTCTTATGCATTTCACGAGGACTGAACCCACGATATGGGCCACAAATGATAGTAAACTTCCTCTTCAAAATTCCAAAAATGCGTTCCACATCCTTCCTCAGTTCCATTTGGGCATCGTTAAAATATCGGTATGAAAGGCCTAATGCACCAGCAGGAGGCTGACGGTAGCATTGAACCAAGGTGGACCATTTTGGGTAGATACCATCCGCAAGATAATATCCATGAGTGTACTGATGGTCGTTGATCATGAAACGGACAGATGGAGAAATTCCATACTTCAAATCTTCAAATAGAGGCGACTTGTGCAAAACATTAATATCATTTTGTGAACCCGGAAGACCAAAAAAAGCGTGCCATATCCAACAATCATAATAAGCAGCAACTTCAAGGATAACTGTTGGTTTTGGATAATGACCTTTATATTGACCATCCCAATAAACATGGCATCCATGCAATACCCAATGCATACAATCGAGACTACCTAGCATTCCCTGGAATCCCCTTTCCTCATTCTCGCTTAATATTTGTCTAACATCTTCGTCGGTTGGTTTTCATAAATATGTTGGACCAAAATGATTAATCATTACTTCACAGAACAATGAAAGGTAAGTGTAAGAAGTTGTTTTACCCATACGAAGGTACTCATCATTCGCATCCGCTGGAGTGCCATAACCTAGAATCCTTAAAGCCGAAGTAACTTTTTGTTCGGGACTATGACCTCTAATATTCAGTGCATCAAACTGATAATTGAATTGAGGTTCCACTCGACAAATATCTTCAATAATATTTTTTACCAGATGACGAGGCATGCGGAATCGACCTTGAAAATCTCGATCAGAGTACACACAATTGGGAAGAAAATAATCGTGCATGAGCTTCTGATGGTAAAATTCCCTCCCTCGATACATATATCTTCTTGATAATACTTTTTTGGGCTCTGGAACTCTTGGTATTTGACCCGTATGTACAAGCATCAAAACTTCGAGGAGTTTATCATATTCAGCTTCCTCTTCGTCAATTTCTTGCAACCTCATACGATAACTTTCTTGCTGTAACCTGAACCTATTCATAATAATATCCCTTTCTTCATTGGATCTCGACATTGTAAAATGAAGCTTTAAAATTGAGAATAGAAGAGAAATATCTTTAGAAGCAGGAGTGAGCTTTCTATCGAGGTAAAATGGCGCATATATAGGAACCATAGGGGAAATATCCGTTGCAGAATAACTACTTGGCGATAACCATTGTATCGCTAGCGTTATTAATTCTAGCGAGCGATATTTATAATATCTCCAGCGATAAAGACTTTATCGCTGGAGATATTATGAATATCGCTCGCTAGGGATTCGATCGCTCATCGGTTTCCCCTTAGTGGCGTAAATGGTTTGGCATGCCAAACACCATTTTTTTGGCATGTGCATAGGAATAGGCCTAATGGTTTCAAACCATTTTATTTCTTGATTTTTTCAATCTTGATCAATAACATCATATATGTCAGATGCTTCCATAAAAAAAAAGTAATACGCCTAAACTGATATCAAAGCGATCAATAACCGTTTTATTCGCCCGAATTAGATCGTCTTCTTAATTTCAAAGATATTTGATAATAATGCAGCACCAGCTGCACCACCAAAGAATGTCATTAAGGCATTATATAACAAATCTTGATAACATAGATTAGTCATCAGTTCGATCAGAAAGATAAAAATCTAAAAAGTTGTGATTTCTTTATTGAAAGCAGTAAATACGCACTAATTACACCCAAATATACTCAGAAAATCTGATATCTCAAATTAAATAGGAGAAAATATAGGTTTGGTAATGATTCTAAATTCTAACTATAGCACATACTCACAGATAGTGGTTTAGTCAAATTCGATATGAATCTACATACAAACATGCTATCGTCTGAATGTTTAGAGTCGGTTCACACAGTTTACTTCCTAAAGGCTGGTGGGCATCATTCTCCATTTGCTATACTAGGTGGCATGGTACCGCGCCCCTATGGGAAAATGATTCACCACTACAATTTTTATAGAACGACCGTGTCTATATGTTATGAACCACTAACAAAATCTGATGAATCTCATAACAATAACCTGCTCTCCAAAGGATGAGCCTACTAATTGATATATTCTTCGTATCAATTAGGTTTACAATCATTTTTCTTAAATATAAACTTTCCTCTCACTAAAAAATTCCATCAGGCTCTCACTGGCCGTTGGATTATCTTAACCTTAATCCATAATTAAAGTTATAAAAGACTAAAAACCCAAGGCTAACTTAATCACAGACAAAGCAGGACATAAACACAAGCCATAGACTCACAGGCGTAGAGTATGGACATAAGGGCTCACGGGCATGGACCTAGGGCTTGGAGGCATATATAACATTATATCGCTGGGCAGAAAGGCTATCTTCAACGGCTATTTTTCTGTCGCCTATAAATATGTAATTTTCGAGCGTAATTTTTATCACAAAATTTCTCTCTCTTTTCCTCTTTCTCAATATCAAATTATTTGAAATAGAAAAATTTCAAACCCAACTTGATTTTTCGAGAGTAGTATTTGAAGCTGATGTTAATAAGATATGTGATAGTTATAAAAAAAAAGTAGGTAAAAATCAAAGAAGTCTTCAAGTTTCGGATATTAACCAAATCAAACCTGCAGTTAAAAGGCAAAAAAGACAAAGATAAAAATAAATTTGAAAATTTTAATTAGAATCTCATTTAATTAAGAAATTAAGAAAAAATAAAAGGAAAATATACACCTATAGGTCTCTTATGGACCCTCGTTTCAAATCTAAGCCTCTTTTTTATTCATTACAAATACAAGCCTATCAAACGGATTCCATCCACTTTAGTTATCTCATTCAATTTATCGCGGTGACTCATCAATTTATCGTTAATATTTCATTCAACGATATCCCGTTGGTATGCGAAGATTACTAAAATAACATTCCCGTATGTGTGTCAGTTACATAAGACACATGTGGCGATCTGAATACCTAATCTAAGATCGCTGACATCTCGATGATCATTAAACGGATATGATGGATTGATAAGTGTTTTATTTACATGTTTTGAGTGTCAATTACATACTTGTTTTAGCTATATTTCTTGTATATTATCTTGTATTATGTTACTTTTCTATTTATTGTCTTTTGTTAGGTGAATTATCCGAAAAGAAGTTAAAAATGTTACAAAAGTGAAGTTTACAAGCGTAGAAGGGCCAAAGACCAAGTTGAACTCATTCAAACCTAGAAGTCCTTACTATCACATTGACGAGGACGAAAACACGAAGCCAACGACGAAAAAATGGAGTCATTCCAACGTCGTACGAAGAACTTATGAGTGAGTCTAAACAAGGTATGAAAGTTGGATCTCAGGTTTGGAGTTGTGCTGATGGGTTCAAGTGTCGATGGAGTTGTTGTTGTTATGATTAATGGAAGGGAATGATGAGTGGAAGGGAATACGAAGTAGATGATGGAATGGAGTTGGTTTAGGAAACAGGGGTAGGAAATGAGTTGTCTTCTCTACTTCCATTGACATCCGGTGATGATGCTCGGTGATGTGGTGGTACTGAAAAAGGTCGAGTATGAAATGAAGCAAGGGAGTTGTTGATGGTTTATGATGATGAACTAAAGATGATGGAATGGAGAGGTTTCTGCTGGAGTTCGGTGGTTTCTGGTGATGCTCGGGATTAATGGAAGGTGGATCATTCACCAGGAAGACGGTGATTGAATGAACCTTGGAAGTCGATGGTGATTGAGCAATAATGATGAGCTGCAGATGACGTTGTGGAGATGGTAGAACACGATCTTGGTGTGGTATTTATCATCGACAGACTGCAATCGTGGACGATGAAGCTAAGATGCATGGCAGAGAGGTGATGTACTGGCGCAGAGAAGTAAGAAATCGAGCATGGTGATTATGGATGGAGTTGCTTCTATTGTAAGTGAAAAGAAGGACGAGAATAGATTGAAGACGGATATGAGAGATATGTATGTTTCCGGTGATTAAGATAAACACAAGATGACGATATGTGTCTTTTTTAGGCATGAATAACCCTATAAGTAGTGAAGGTGTTGATGACTTGAGTGTTAAGTGACCAGTCGAGTTCGATTTTAGTTAGAGCATGGAACGAAAGGAAGAAATGTTGATTTCCGAACAATGGTGTTGTTCATCGTTATCACGATGTAAAGAGTAAACAACTTTCCCTGTGATTGGATGTTAAAAGACTGGGGACTGTTGTGGCTTATCGGATGATCATGGGTTTGCTGAGATGAAGATGGAGTTTTCCGTGGGAAAATGGGGAGATGCTGGACTTCAAAGATATATGAGTTGTTGCGGCTGGGAGGTTTTATCCGTAACTGAAAGAAGAGTAACCAAACAAAATTTATATGAGAAGATGACGCTCTTTTGAGGAAGTCCCAGTTCTAAAATTAAATCTTAAATGGTGATTATTGTGTAAGAAAAGGGAATAAGATACAGGATATGAGAACTCAGCATGAACGAAGGGAAGAAATGGTGTTGTTCAATAGGATGGATTTAAATCCTTAATGAGTCTGTATGATTAGTAAAAGGTGACTGTAAAACACCTTAGGAGTATGGAAATGTGGGCCGTTTTGTTCTCTAAAGGCATGAATAAGGATATCGATGAAACTCCGGTTTTATCATAAGGGGGTTAAGAGAATGACTTCCGGTTTTATAAGTTTTATTTTTATTTTATGTTTTTGGTTTTTGAAAATAGGGGAGATTGTTGGATATTTTCAATAACTTAAAAAATTATTTTCGTTTTGGTTTTGGATAAACACAATGGATACTATCGGTTCCTGTGCCAATTATTTGTGTAATAAAAGGAGTACAACAACAATTTCTTTTAGTGTTATCATCCTCTGTTTTATACCCACATTTTCCAACAATGACTTGATAAGAACGAGTTCACTAGGGAAGAAATGGTGTTGTTCAGAATAACCGGGATGTTGTGGCTTATCGGATGATCATGGGTTTGCTGAGATGAAGATGGAGTTTTCCGTGGGAAAATGGGGGGAGAGTCAAAGATAATGAGTTGTTTCGGCTGGGAATGTAACTGAAAGAAAGTTGAGAAGATACAAGCTGACAAGCCAAACAAGGCAATTAGTCTGGGCTTCTACAGCTACTACTGAATCCCATTATGTTGTGTGTATGCGAGTTCTTTGCATGACCAGATTTGGACGTGCATTGTTTTGGGAATTTTGGCTAGAGTTTGGCGACCTACTTCGCAAGGATTGGCACGGGCACTTCCACAACTTGGATACTATTTAAGAGACACTTCTTAACCTAAATGAGATGATATCTCTACACATCTTATATTATACTTTGTGCTTCATTAATATTTTAGGGTTTACCCCTTCAGGGGGAAACCGGGAAACGGTGTAAACATGAGAAACTAAACCTTCTTTGATTAAGGATGAATTCAATGTTCTAGCGTGAAGCTTTATTAGTTATATAAATCTTTCAGAGTTTTAATCACATAATCGTTTGTTTTAACTATTTTTAGGGTTTATGATTGATTAATTAGATTGTTTGGAGTGCACACTGGATTAATCTTTTGATCATTCTATTGTTAGTAAAGGGTTAGGATATCCGTGTAATTATTGAATAATCCTTACACAACTAGAGAACGTGAGACCTTGCAGAGGGATTTTGTGGAGCAATCGCGTGTGAAGACAACATTAGTAAGTGGACCTTGCTCTAAGAGTCTAACTGCTAGGATCAACCTAAGTCCACATAACTTAAAGCTTCTAATTGGGTTACACCTTGAGTGCGCTACTACTTGGTGGTTCAGTTGGATAGAACTTGATATGCGAGCACTTCGGAATCCGGTTGCAAGAGGAACTTTTGGGATGGCACTGCTCTAGCGGCTTTCCTACGGTTGGTGATAAATTATTCTAACGAAGATAGATAAGTATACTAATCCAGTTATCGCTTGGTAACGGCGAATGACTCCTTGATCATCTCTTTCTTTTATTTGTTATTCTTTTATTTACTTTAATCCAATATCCCTTTTTCTTGTTTTGCTAATATAGATAACATATCAATTACACATCTCTCTGTGGGAAAAATTATTACTACCGCTATATTACTAGTTAATTAGTGGGAAATATCTTGATTAATTTGTTGTGGTTACGACCCACATCAAATTTTGGCGTCGCTGCCGGGGAGCAGTTGCTAACTGATTTGTTATTTGTTTAGCTTGTTTTTGTTTTTAGATTTTCTCTTTTGTTCTTGTGAGTCGTCATGTTTCCTTAAGGAAATAACATGTACGGAGCACAAGACCAATCAACATACAACAGTGGTAATCAATATGGTTTTAATCTCATTCTTATGCAACTACCAACCATCATATGGGTATAATCAAAACCAATCTTTTGGCTATGATCAATATCCCACAGAACCTTACTGATATTCTCATACATGTCACAACCTTATGACGGGCATGTAAGTGAACAATCACGAGGATGGAAGGATAGTTATGCTTTTGATCAATTGTTTTCTAGTAATGTGCAGACAGAGAATTTGGAATATGCTCCTCTTCATCGTGTTTTTCCTTCACTCGTTCCAAAAGAGGAGATATAGTCTAGAAACTCTATTAATGGTGGAAAGCGTATTAACGTCAGAAAACTTTATGCACGATACAACCAATTGGAAGAAACTGGAGCATCAGAAGAGACTCTTCAAGAAATTGACAGGGTTATAGAAACGAAATTTCAACGTCGTTGTGATAATGACGATTTTGAAGAGGATTCTGATTTCGATGACGAGGTTGTTGACGAGAAGATGATTGAGAATGGAACCAAACTGATTGAAGTTGTGGAAGGCCCAATTAAACTTTTCAAAGATTATAATGATGCTGATATTTCGGTTGAGGTAGAAATTAAAAGTTCGATTGAGGACCACGACATACTTGAGGTAAATAATTCACTAGAGATAAAAGATAATGTTGCTGTTATTTTACGACGACAATGTAAGTTAACTGGAGAATATAAACTCATTCCACTGGGAAGAGGTTTTTTTACAATTAAGATGGATAATGAACTTGATCGAAGAACCATCAAAGTTGGTAAATGGGAAGTTTTAAATCAGGTTTTACAAGTAGGGAATTGGGTATCAAATTTCATACCATCTAATAAGCGTACTTCTAAAGCTCAATTTTGGGTTCGTTTTCCTGGTTTGGGTCTAGAGTTCTGGAAGGAAGCTATATTATTCAAAATATGTAAAGAAATTGGAACTCTTATCAAGATTGATACTTCTACTGCAAATTGTGAATCTGGTTATTATGCAAATGTTTTGGTTGTGATGGATTTCGCTCAACCAATTCCTAACAAAATATGGATTGGCACCAAATATGGAGGTTTCTTTCAAAATATTTCAATCCCAATCACTCCAAAGTACTGTCATCATTGCAATATTATTGGCCACTCAACTCCAGATTGTCGAATTCAACAATCTAAAAGTCACTTTGAAGGTAGTGCTCCATAGAAGAATAAAGCAAGTGTAGAATCTCCTCACACACCTTTTGAAATCTGTGATAGATCAGAAGTTGAAAATTATCCAACTAAGATACAAGCAAGTACTTCCACTTTTAAGCCACAATATACAGTTAACAGAAGACTCACTAGTCACCAATATTACCACTCTAGCAACACATCTAAACTTCAGCACTATCAATCCTAATTTAGTATGAGGAAGATTTAATGTGTTGAACTCTGATGATGACAAAGAAGAGAAGGCTATGAATAAAGAAGATTATACAATTAAGATAGCTCCATTAAAATTAATGCAAATTGCTGAGATTACACAACTTGAAAATAGTGTTGTTAAGTTTATTGATGCTGGCACATGACAGGTAACTTCACAACCTGTTCCTTTCACTACTTGATCTTCAGTAGTCAAAACTGCAGAAAAGAAAAATTCAAGTTCATCTACTTGAAACAATTATTCAAACATACAAGTTTGTCTTGTCTCAAAGAATGCAAATGAAGTTGTTAAGGAAGTCATTCCAGGTAATAATTCTGGTGGAAAATTTGCTAATCCAGCTCCTCATAAATATACTTTTAGAAGAAACATTGGTAAGGGAGGTCCAAAAAACCTCCAAACCAAACCATGAAAATTCTCTTTTGGAACATAAGGGGCCTTAGAAGACTTAGGGCTCAAAAAAACTTACATGCTTTAGTTAATCAATTTAGTCATTCTCTTGTTTGGATTGTTGAACCAAAAATTAAGTGCTCTTCTTCTTCTTTCAGTAGCAAACTAAATTTACCTGGTATGCAATATATAGTAATTCACAATGAAGCTAATGATCACAAAAGCAATATATGGTTATTCTTGAGTAGATCAATTGTTTCTCCTACTATTGTCTCTATTACAAGCCAAATGATTACGATGGTTGTTGGTGAGGTGCTAGTATCTGGTGTGGATGTTCATGTTAATATTGTCCAAAGAAGCTATTTATGGTCTGAAATGCAAGCTATTAGTCAATTCAAAAAACCTTGGGTTGTGTTAGGTGATTTTAATGTAATTTTATCCATGAAAGAAAAGGTGGGTGATAGAGCTCCTTCAAGAAGATCAATGATTGATTTTAAGGAATGTTTAAATGCATGTGAATTAATGCAAGCTCCAAATATTGGTCTAGATTTTTCTTGGTCTAATTGTTAGCAAGGTATCAAGAGAATCTTATGTAATCTTGATAGATTGGTTTTCAACATGAAGTGGCTACAAATACATGGTGATTGGTGGTACAAGGTGGGTATTAGAATTGCTTCTGATCATGCACCATTATTAGGTGGTTTTGCAAATGTTCCAAAACCAAAAAATATCCCTCTAAGATTTCAAAAAATATGGTTAGAGCTAGGGGTGTCAATGGGTCCGGGTCCTCCCTGGTATCACTAGGTGTTAGAGCACTGCTCGGTCGAACTCGCATACGTTTCTATCTCAAGCATGTTTGTCAATGTTAGTGATAAAAACTATAAAGTCTTGATTTCTAGTCTACTATAGCTAAGGTCTCAGACTAGGATAGAAAGTGTAGTTGAGCTCAAGAACTCCATGGCGATCATCATACAAGACGAAGGACTACTCAAGGAACCAGTGGATCTTCATAGACTAAAAGGTAAACAAACCATTACTGTTCCCCGAAAAGTCTTCCCAGGGTAGCCACCAGTGGTGGGATGCCATAAAGGCCTGACATTTCAACAGCAGACAGATACATATTTTTTTCTAGAACTCATTTCAAATCAGTGCATTTAATCCTACGCGCAGCAAACAGAATCCTAAAGAACTAGTCGAAGTAAACCCCATTCGCTATTTAAACTCACTTTCGCAAATATAAATTCCATTCCATTCACTAAATTAATGCATCAAAGTCACTTTCACAAACCAAAACTCAATTTCATTCATGCGTCAAATCAATTTTCACAACCCAAAAACTCAATAAATATGCATTAATATAATTCCTATTTTGAGAAAAACATTACTACCTAGATTAAATGTCAAAATAAAAATCTAGAATAATTTAACAATAATGGTTAATAAATATATATATAGAACGCACAAATAAATCAATTTATACAAAGAAAATAATGTAATAAATTTAAAACGAACATCATGATTATTAGCTTGAAAATAAAAAAAAAACCAATATAATTTTAATGCTAAAATAAGTTTTAATTTTGATATTAGGTAGAAACCCCCTACCTCAAATAGCAATCCACAAATCTCAAATAGCAATCCACAAATCTTATTGAAAAGAGAATTAAAAGGGAGAAAAGAGCTAAGGGAAAAGAAAAACACCTTTTTCCAAGAATAATTAACATGTACTATATCATTCCGAATTTATTTTTGTGTCCTTGATAAAGAAATAAATAAAATTGAAGTAAAAATTATAAGAAGAAGTTGGTCCATTTAGGCATGAGAGGAAAAGTGATAGGAGAAAAGGGTTTCTTTTTTCTTATTGTTGTTTGATTCTTTGAAAAGAGAAGTAAAAGGGAGAAAGAGATGGATAATTTTTGTTTGTTTTCACTTTTGTTTTTTATTTAATTCAAGAAAGTTCCAAAAGTTTAGGAAAAGAAAAAGTATCAAACACATCAGCAGAACTTCAAGGAGAGATGAGATTTGGAAGAAAAAAAGAGCCTCTTTTCACACTCATGATAAAATTTTGGTCCCGATATTGGAATCTTCTTCACCTCATCTGCAAGAGAGACTTTTTGTCACCAGGAATCGTTGAAAATACGAAGATGGTGCTTACGAACAACTACATACTTACGAAGATGATCCCCATCAAAATTCTTACGAAGATGGTGCTTACGAAGATGGTCCCCATCAAAATTTTTTTGTCATATACTTACGACGCATTAAAATAGGCTATAGGCTTCGCAAGAGACAACAACGACTCACATAAAAGCTAAGTACCTCTTCCTTAAACATTTTATTTGCTTACGAAAATAAAAGATTTTTGATTTGGCACAAATCAATTTATATATTTCTCTTGTTCTAAGAAAAAAGAAACCAAAGCCTTTGTTTTTGTAAAATCATATAAATAGCCATTTAGGCATGAGAGGAAAGGGAGCGATACATTTTGAGAGAGAGGATAATTTTAGGAGGAGAGATAAAATGTTAGGAGAGATTTTATTTTCTTTATCATCTTCTTCAAATTTCAAAATGGAAAACATTTAAAAATCTCTTTGTGTCTCTTTTTATAATTTTAGTACATGTACTATATATCATTTTAATGGATTCTATGCAATACCTATGCTTTGTGTTTTGGGTTAAATAAAGAGTAAAATTTTTTTTTGTCCTCTAGCCTTTGTTTTTAGCAAATCCACCCATAACTATTTTGAATTTTCTGTTTGTTTTGTGAAACAAGAGTAAGCTTTTGTATTTTGAAAACAAAGTTAAGAATTTATTAAGGCTTTGTCTACTCTTCCACTAGATACTATTGTTCCCACTGGCAATCAGTATTACCTGTTTGGATTTTACTGTAAACTTTTTCCATTTCTATTTCATTAATCTCATAAGTTTCTATTGTGTATAAAATGAAAAATTTAATCCCTCCATGTCCTTACCGATTTTTTTTCCGGCCACCTTTTTATCCTTCCTAAATTGGGGCCTATAGGTTTTTCCTTCTCACACCCCAAATTACTCTAGGCACCCAAACCTTATAAAAAATACTAAGTTACCCCCACATTAATTTCTAAAACTCACTCATATAAATTCTAATCTATTTATTTTCAGTAAATCCAAAATTAAAAAAAACTTAAACTTAACAAATCTTTCCTTTTCTATCATAAACTTTCCAAATTCTCAAAACCCTAATCAAATTTTTTATTTCATCCTCTACTCCGACGATCTTCGATACAACCAAGAAGAAGGTAAATCTCCGTCAACACATATTCTTATCTTATTGATTTACATCTTCAATTTATCGTTTTTGACAAATCAAGACTCTGAATACACCCAAAATCAGTTTTTATTGACATATCGAATAAACCGATTATGGGTTTTGTTTACGGCCATGAAGAGCATGCGCAGTAATCGGTGTACGTTAGGATTAACATTATCCGATTCTGGCTTAGAAATAAAATATGAAAATACATCGCAAGAATCGGTTTATATGTGTAATATGTATAATCCGATTAGTATAGTCTTTTCATCTTCCTTTCCACAATCGGGTTTCACACATGTACCACATAATCCAATTCTTGTAGTTTCATCAGAATCGGCTTACTTGTGTTTCTATATGTACCAATTTTTGACTTGATTTTTGTTTTTATCTTTGTGTAAAATGGACTTCGGACACCTACCATTCTACCATCGCTATTTAACCGTGGAGGATATCTTGAGGCAACCACAAAGAGTTCCGGTAAGGAGCTTATACAATTTTGCATTCGGAGCTGAAACCCAGCTTGAACAAGACTTGGATTTGATTTATAAGCTTTCACTTGAAGAGATCATTGAGGTCATCACATTTTCCAGGATGAGGAGAAACATGATTTTATATGGGAGGGAGGAACATGCAGAAATGCAAGATATGTGGGAACTAATGGCTGGTGCTCCTGCTGATGGTGGTGCTGCCGGTGCTCCTGCTGATGGTGGTGCTTCTGGTGCCGGTGCTCCTGTTGTTTAAGTTCTTATGTTTAGGTTTTAGATATTAAAAGTTTAAGTTTACAAGACTTGTTTAACACTCTTTTAAGGTTTTTATTTTGGATGATATCTATGTTGACCTTGATGAACTTGAAGCTTTAATTCTAATTATGTGTTGCTCTATAATTCTAATTATGTGTTGCACTTAAAAAACCCATTAAAGAAAATTGATACTAGCCTGACATGCCAATAATCGGTCGACTCGACATGCCCACGTAAACCGATTGCGCAAGCCATTTTTCCTGGATGTTTTTCAAGCAATAATCGGATTACATATAAAACTATATAAACCGATTGTTGTCGCTAAAAATTCAAAATCTAACAGATCTTTAATCGATTTACGTTTGTCCCAAAATAAATAAATTCCTTGTGGCATATCAACATAATCGGGTTCTACAGAGCTCTTAAAACACCGATTATAGCAAATTATTTCACGTTTTTCAAAGAAAATAGTTGTTAGGCACTTTCTCTATAAATAGATACCTCACCCTTGGACCCCATTTGTCCCAAAATTGATCATTTTATCCTCCATCACTCCAAATACTCCACAACTACTCACTTCATACATATACATACAAGAAATGGCATCGTTTGACTCCGCGGAAGATTTGGCAATCACCAAAGCATGGTATGCGGAAAATCGACTTAGACGTCAATCCTCCGAAAGGGAGGATTCCACAACCTTTTGGGATAGGGTACTGTTGATGGTGGTTTTTAGTTTAGGGTTAAAATCGTAAAACACTAAACCCTAGCAGACAGTGACGTCACAACATTTAAGTGATAAAGCATTTACTAGGCACATTTAATGAAACCTTTAATGTGTCTCTAAAATAATTACCAGGGTATATTTTTCAAATTAGAGTTACGACAAGCCAAACCCTAATTCCCATGTGTGATAATGGAAAATCATGTCATCCACACCAACCGCGCCAAAGCATGCCAACCATGCTAGCCGTAACTCTGTGCCAATGACAAATCATGCCAGCCACACCGACCGCGCCAAAGCATGCCAACCATGCTATCCACACCTATGTGCCAATTGCAAATCATGCCAGCCACACTGACCACGCCATGCCAAACACATCTCGCCATGGGACCTCTAGCCGCGCCACCATGTTGGCCTTCCCCACGCGGCTACCAAAGTGAAGGCGTACAACAATCAACGGTTTCCTTTCAATCCCAGGAGAAAATCCTGGCCATCTAAGGTCACCTCACGACCTTTGTCCCAAAACCCTAGCTTGGTCACGCACCTAGCCAAAGCTAGCCACGCCATGCACCCACGTGCCAAGCCAAACCAAACCTAGCCAAGCTACCGCGCCATGTCAAATGCATTCTGCCTTGGACCTAGCTATGCTAGTCACGTCATGCCAAGCCAAAACGCCCTTACATTGGCCCTAGACATGCCATACGTCCATGGAAAACCCTTGGCCCCACATGCCAAGCCAAACCAAACCTAGCCAAGCTATCCGCGCCATGTCAAACACACTCTGCCTTGGACCTAGCCATCCTAGTCACGTCATGCCAAGAGAAAACACCCTTACATTGGCCCTAGCCATGCCATATGCCCGTGGAAAACCCTTGGCCCCACATGCCAAGCCAAAATCGCACCTAGCCAAAGCTAGCCACGCCCATGGAAAACCCTTGACCCCACATGCCAAGCCAAAATCGGACCTAGCCAAAGCTATCCATGCCCAAGGAGAACCCTTGGCCCCGCATGCCAAGCCTAAACACACCCTAGCCGCGCCACCCTACTGGCCCTCACTACGCGGCTAGAAAAAAGAAGGCGTGCAACAATCAATGGTTGCCCTTCAATCCCAGGAGAAATCATAGCCATCCAAGGTTACCAGACGACACATGGTAACCTTTGGCCCGAAAACCTAAGTTTGGCCACGCCACGCCAAACCATGCCATGCCAACCTAGCCGCGCCACCACGTTGGCCCTCACTACGCGGATACCAAAATGAAGGCGTGCAACAATCAACGGTCGTCCTTCAATCCCAGGAGAAAATCCTAGCCATCCAAGGTTACCAGACGACACATGGTAACCTTTGGCCCGAAAACCTAAGTTTAGCCACGCCAAACCATTCCATGCCAACCTAGCCGCGCCAACACATTGGCCCTCACTACGTGACTACCAAAACAAAGGCGTGCAATGATCAACGGTTGCCCCTCCTCTCAAGATGCAAAATCTCGACCGTCGTCGAAGGTCACCAGGCTAGAAAGTTTCCCTAGCTTGACTTTTCGAGCCATAAAAATATGCTCCATGTTTTCCAAAAACATTCGAGACATCAACACAAATTGGGGGACGCTCATTAGGGTTTTGGTTTGGTGGTCTATAGCGTGCGGCATACACAAATGCCCGTTTCAAGATAGTGTAATAAGAATAAGGCGGTTAGTAAATGCAAGAAGCAACGGTGAAACACTCCTTCATTATGGGACATCAATTCCATCAAGTCCCATCAATACCAGGAGTTACCACCTCTTCCCATTTAACTCATCCATTTTCTTTTCTTAAGAGGCCAGAGTACGTTTCTTTTTGGACTTGTATAAGTAGGCTTACCTATTTTCACCAGAGATACGAGTTATTGGTCAGGGAAAATACCACACTCAGAAAGGAAATTATTGTTAGCTTTCTCAAAGCTCTCACCTTATGATACAAGTCAAGCACTGCTCTTCCAGAATTATTCTGGCCTCAACACTCTCTTCGCTTCCCTCCCTAAACCAACCCTTCTCCTCCACTTTGTAACCGAAGCAAGTATGGAACGGCCATTTCTTGGTTTAGGCCGGACTTGTACAGATTTATCTCTCGAATCTAAAAGTACTCCCTTGTAGTACATTGTTTAGGGTTTAAATTGTTTCTCACTTTCACACCTACAATTACCAAAATCTGCAGAAACTATTTTCACTTATAAACAGGTACATAACAAATTTAGTGGCGAGTTTGGAAATCCTAATGGATGAAGTATTCAACAAGTGCACGATAGGCACCTAGTCATTGAAAATGCGATACTCACTTTTTTAGCTCTCTAACCCCGGATTTTCAACGCTACCAACTTCAACTTGTCCATTGAAAAATTTGTAAGTATTTCTGTGGTTTATTTTACGTGTTCCATGTTGTTTGATATTCCTACTAAACACCACTAACAAATGTAAGTTTTTTTTTTGTATTTTTGTAGCATGAAGTCTTGAAAGCGCGCTACTTGGAGGAAAAGGGGGAAGCATTCGCTTTCGATGATAGCTATCACTTTTTGGCAGAAATAATCCTGGAGGATAACCCGGAATACTTGGATGTTGTATCGTCTTCCGGAGGAGGAAGTTTGATGGTTTTAGAAGTTTTTGTATAGGTTTTGTGGGTAGACCTCTATGTAAACCCTCACGAGACTATAACTCGTCCACCAGGGTCGCCTAGGGGTTTAAATGCTTGATGCATGTGCTAAATGCATCCTACAATAATAATGCGGTGAATCGGTTTATACATGTCATAATCAAAATCCAATTTTAATAATCGTATTATAAAACATGCCAACGTAAACCGATTTTGGTGTCCTCTGGTGTGTCTAAACACCAATACAGAATCGGTTTACAAGTTAATGAACGTAAACCGATTCTTTATAATTTTTACGATTTTTTTTTTTCAAAATGTTGATGCTTTGATGAACTCTCTAACATTAGTTAATCTCACATCCAAAACAAAATTAACCCCTAATATGATTAATTAATGCTAATTAATCAGGGGTAAAATAGGTAGTTTGGTAATAATTTTGATAAGTGGTATAGGCCCCAATTTAGGAAGGCTTTTTATATGTAGAAAATTATTATTATTCAATAACATCTCCTTGTTTTATAAGAAAATATAATCAAAATCATTCTTATTTGAGTCAGTGTTTTGACACATAGATGTTTGCTGATTAATGGGAGGTATGTCTAGTTACTGTTTTGACACATAGCTATTTTGATTTATGTTCTTTCTTATAGTATAAATGTGTCTGTTATTATAAATATTATATATAAATTCATTATCGGACGTGTTTGAGTTTTTGTACGTAATTGAGTAGACAAGTGAGAAATTGATTTTGGATATTCTGTTGCTGCTGAAATGCCAGGCATTTATGGCATCCCACCACTGGTGGCTACCCTGGGAAGACTGTTCGGGGAACAATATTGGTTTGTTACCAGAATAACTCTGACAACTAGATTAAGAATCATTTGAGGAAAGAGAAAGAAGACTGTTCAGGGAATAATATTGGTTCGTTTACCGAAATAACTATGACAATGAGATTTATAATCTAGAATTTTAGATTGAAGATTTTGAGTAAGAAATGTTAAGTATTCGCAAATCCACCCATAACTATTTTGACTTTTCTCTGCTTGTTTTGCGAAACAAGAGTAAGCCTTTTGCATTTTGGAAACTAGATTAAGGATTTGAATTCCACTTTTGAGGAAAGAGAAACTTTACATTTCTATTCCATTAATCTCCTAAGGTTCTATTGTGTATAAAATGAAAAGTCTAATCCCTCCATGTCCTTACCATTTTTTTTTTGGCCACCTTTTTATTTGTAGAAAATTATTATTCAAAAACATCTCCTTGTTTTATGTGCAAATATAATCAAAAATCATTCTTATTTGAGTCAGTGTTTTGACACATAGATGTTTGCAGATTAATGGGAGGTTTGTTTGACGCATAGAAATAACTTATAGTATAAACGTTATTATAAATATTATATAAAAATGACGTGTTTGATTTATAATACAAGTGAGAAATAGATTTTGGATATTCTCACGATGCTAAAATGCCTTTATGGATTGAAGATTTTGAGTAAGAAATGTATAACTATGACAATGAGATTTAGAATCTAGAATTTTAGATTAAAGATTTTGAGTAAGAAATGGTTGAATTTAGCGTAGGTATTATTGCGTATTTTTTTGCATTTGTTTGTTTTTCGATGCACTCTATTATTTTTGAAACTTCCTACTGGGTTGTGGTTTGCTCACCCCTTTTTCCTTTTGAAAGTGCTTGTGAAAATGATTATTAAAACTCCAATTCTTTTATCTTGAGTTTGTAGAATTTCTTTGTTAACTTAACCCTTGTACTTGTCAGTTTATAATAATGGATAGCTTGCTAATTTTATGGCTGGGAATGTCGATTTCAACTATAAAGTTTGTTGATATTGGAAAAATGGAAATGAACTCCATATGCATAGAGGTTTTCTTGTCGAGGAATGCCTTTCTTGTCTATGTGTTAATTTTTAACAAGGAAACAAAAATAAGTATGTCTTCCTAGGGTAGAATTGAGCCGAATATTAAATAATGTATGTCTTCGTTATTTTTTGGTAAACTTTTAAAATTATACAAAATCTTCAATCTAAAATTCTAGATTTTTAATCTAATTGTCAGAGTTATTCTGGTAAACAAACCATTAATGTTCCCCGAACAATCTTTCCAGGGTAGCTACTAGTGGTGGGATGCCATGAAGGCCTGACATTTCAGCAGCAGACAGATACATTTTTTTTTTCTAGAACTCATTTCAAATCATTGCATTTAACCCTACGCGCACCAAACCGGATCCCAAAGAACTAGTCGAAGTAAACCCCATTCACTAATGCATTAAACTCACTTTGCAAATATAAATTCCATTCCATTCACTAAATTAATGCATCAAAGTGACTTTCACAAACCAAAACTCAATTTCATTCATGCATCAGATCAATTTTCACAAACCAAAAACTCAATAAATATGCATTAATATAATTCGTATTTTGAGAAAAACATTACTACCTAGATTAAATGTCAAAATGAAAATCTAGAATAATTTTAACAATAATGGTTAATAAATAAATAAATATATATATATATATAACTCACAAATAAATCAATTTAATAAATTTAAAACGAACATCATGATTATTAGCTCGAAAATCAAAAAGAAACCAATATAATTTTAATGCTAAAATAAGTTTTAATTTTGATATTAGGTTGAAACCCCCTACCTCAAATAGCAATCCACAAATCTTGTTGTAAGAACTAACACCTTTTTCCAAGAATAATTAACCTCATGCTTTTATTTTTGTTTCCTTGTATAAATAAAATTATAAGAAGAAGGTCCTGAAAGTGATAGGTAAAAGGGTTTCTTTTTTCTTATTGTTATTTGATTCTTTGAAAAGAGAAGTTAGAGAGACAAAGAGATGGATAACTTTTGTTTGTTTTATCTTTTGTTTTTTAATGGAAGAGAAAAGAAAAGTATCAAAGAGAGAGAGAGAGAAAGAGAAGGAGAAAAGGACGGCTATGCTAGGGTTCTAAGAAAAAGAAACCAAAGCCTTTGTTTTGTCTGTATGCTTCTTTCAAAAGAAAACATTTAAAAAAGTAAAACATGTATTGTGTTTTGGGTTTAAAAAAGTCCTCAAGGGAGTTGGGGGAGTTGGGTTTTTTGTACGTGAGGGAGTTCGAAGGAGTCTCTCGAAATAGTTTAGAAGAGTCTCCCAAACTCCCTAGAAAACCATGTTAGTCGTGGGAGAGTTTGAAAGAAACTCTTAAACTCCTTGTTAGTCGTTAAAATTAGAATGCTAGGGAGTTGGTGTTT
Source organism: Papaver bracteatum (assembly GCA_023529315.1). Classification (NCBI taxonomy): domain Eukaryota; kingdom Viridiplantae; phylum Streptophyta; class Magnoliopsida; order Ranunculales; family Papaveraceae; genus Papaver; species Papaver bracteatum. The sequence continues at coordinate 487,507 of JAJJWX010002367.1, forward strand.
TTGGGGGAGTTCTAGGGAGTTTATAGTGTATTTTTCCCTCATTCCTCTAGCTTTTGTTTTTAGCAAAAATCCACTCCCTCAAAATCCCCAAAACAAAATATTTTGACGAAAGAGTAATTTTTTTTTGTCCTCTAGCTTTTGTTTTTAGCAAATCCACCCATAACTATTTTGACTTTTCTGTTTGTTTTGTGAAACAAGAGTAAGCCTTTGCATTTCGAAAACAAAGTTAAGAATTTATTAAGGCTTTGTCTACTATTCCACTTGATACTACTGTTTCCACTGGCAATTAGTATTACATGTTTGGATTTTACTGTGAACTTCTTACATTTCTATTCCATTAATCTCATAAGGTTCTATTATGTATAAAATGAAAAATCTAATCCCTCCATGTCCTTACAGATTTTTTTTCGGACACCTTTTTATCCGTAGAAAATTATTATTATTCAAAAACATCTCCTTGTTTTATGTGCAAATATAATCGAATCATTCTTATTTGAGTCAGTGTTTTGATACATAGATGTTTGCAGATTAATGGGAGGTCTATCTAGTTATTGTTTTGACGCATAGCTGTTTTGCGTATACATATGATTTCTGTTCTTTCTTATAGTATAAATGTGTCTGTTATTATAAATGCATTATCGGACGTGTTTAAGTTTTTGTATGTAATTTAGTAGACAAGTGAGAAATAGATTTTGGATATTATGTTGCTGCTGAAATGTCATGCCTTGATGGCATCCCACCACTGGTGGCTACTCTGGGAAGACTGTTCGGGGAACATTATTGGTTTGTTACCGGAATAACTCTGAAAACTAGATTAAGAATCATTTGAGGAAAGAGAAAGAAGACTGTTCGGGGAATAGTATTGGTTTGTTTACCGAAATAACTATGACAATGAGATTTAGAATCTAGAATTTTAGATTGAAGATTTTGAGTAAGAAATGTTAAGTATTCGTGATTGAAATTAGTGTAGGTATTATTGCGTATTTTTTGTGCATGAATTTTATTATTGTATTTACTGCATTTGTTTGTTTTTCGATGCACTCTATTATTTTTGAAACTTCCTACTGGGTTGTGGTTTGCTCACCCATTTTTCCTCCATTTCCATAAATAATGAAGAAAGATTATCCGTAAAAGAAATTATTATGCATCACGGGGATTGGGTATTGCACTTTAAGTTCAATCGAGGTGTTGAATTGTTTTAGTTTGACGCTTTTGATTATGTAATTATTATTTAACAATTTTGTAATTTTTAAAGTAATATTACATTTTAGTTAGTAATATTTGTTTGACCTTTGAATTTCAGATTTTATTTATTGAAATCTTTTTAAAATAAAAATACGGTCCTTCCCGAGTTGCGGTCCGTAAATTTAGGTTGCTAGCTGGAACGGGCCCAACCCAAAAAGGTCGAATCTGTGTTCGCTGGAAACCCGGAAATACGAGCTGTGACAGTTGGTATCAGAGAATGGTTCCGATTTACTTGGACTGTGCGTGTGGACTTACCAGTTTTTGAAAAATTTATTTCCAAAATAAAATAATAATTATTTTTATTTTTATTATGTATGATAATTTCATTTTTGAAGTTTTAAGCAATCAAAATAATTTTCAGAGTTTTTCTTCTTGCTTTCATCTGTTTTATTCGTGTTTTATTTATTTTGGGGAATGGGGTATATAAATAAAAATATTTAACATAAAATTTTGTGCTAATGAAATTTCCATTTCGAACTACTTTTTTTTTGGTTTTTTGAATTTGGGACAAATTCCTTTTTAACGGGTTAATAGTGTGAGACATGTATTTTTGGATAGCTTTTTTTTCGAACCTGAAACCGCTAAAATCCAAATCGTGTAGTATTAGGTGTGTATTTCTGAATTTGGGAGTCCATAACTAAAATTAAAGTAATAAATAAAAAGGTCAGCTCTTATCTCTGCGAGATGGTTGGAATAAAATATGTCTTGAAATTTATCCCTTATAAATATATAGGATGCCCTTTAATAGTTGCAATGCATAATTATCTTCTTCTTAGTCACGTGTGAGAAGGAGAATGAGTCTTCCTCTCTTTTTGCATCTTCTTTTTGGGATATTGTTATTATATATATTTATGTTGTCATTTTCTTAGAACCCTAGAAGAAACAAAACCTTGCCGTCATTATGTCTCACTTCCTTCCGCTTTTCATCTTCGCCGCTTTAAAGAAAGAAAAATAATATTATTATTATATTGTTTCACCTGTTTGGAGTACGTGCTGGCTTGGATTGCTATTGCTAGGATTGCAGATTTTTCTCTTGAATTTGCGAAAACAGGCAGGGGTTTCTTGTAATAAGTAAAAACTAAACTATTTCCATGATTTAACTCTCCGATTTGCTGAGTATAATATTTCTAGATTATGTCTATGGATCCAGTTTTCTTATAAATCTCGTTTTACAAAAAGGCTATTGTTCGTGCAACCATGTTAGTGTCTTGTTGTTTAAATCCTTTGATTGATAATGATGTTGTTCCCTAGTTTTTGTCTTCATTAGGCCGGCAGACATCATGGTCTACAATTGGGAAGACGGGCGTGATACTTGTTTTGATGTTACTATGGTTTCTCCTTTTGCTGGGGGTGGCGTGCAAGACTTTACACCAGGTCTAGCCTTAGCTAAAGCTATTGAGCGCAAACGTGTCAAATATCTTGATGTATGCAATGCTAATGGTTATAATTTTGGAACCCTAGCTTTTACTACTTTGGGTGAACTTGGTATTGAATCTATTGAGTTTTTGAAAAGGTTGAAGTCCTACATAGCTAGGCATGATGTAAATATAAAAGTTGGTAATTTTATTTTCATTAGAATATGTTTAGCTATTCAAAAAGGTGTTGGAGCCCAACTTGTGGCTAGGCTTCCAATAAGCTCTTTGTAAAAAAAAAACTTTTCTTAATAAATAGTTTGGTTTATTAAAAAAAAAAAAAGAAGCCTTTGTTTTGTATGTGTGCTTCTTTCAAAAGAAAACATTTAAAATTCTCTTGCATGTACTATATACATATGCTTTGTGTTTTGGGTTAAATAAAGAGTAAATATATTTCATCCTCTAGCCTTTGTTTTTAGCAAATCCACCCACAACTATTTCGACTTTTCTGTTTGTTTTGCGAAACAAGAGTTAGCCTTTTCATTTTGAAAACAAAGTTAAGAATTTATTAAGGATTTGTCTGCTATTCCACTTGATACTTATGTTCCCACTGGCAATCACTATTACCTGTTTGGATTTTACTGTAAGCTTCTTACATTTCTATTCCATTAATCTCCTAAGGTTCTATTGTGTATAAAATAAAAAGTCTAATCCCTCCATGTCCTTACCGATTTTTTTTGGCAACCTTTTTATCTGTAGAAAATTATTATTCAAAAACATATCCTTGTTTTATGTGCAAATATAATCAAAATCATTCTTATTTGAGTTAGTGTTTTGACACCTAGATGTTTGCATATTAATGGGAGGTCTGTCTAGTTACTGTTTTGCGTATACATATGATTTCTATTCTTTCTTATAGTATAAATGTGTCTATTATTATAAATATTATATATAAATGCATTGTCGGACATGTTTTAGTTTTTGTACGTAATTGAGTATACAAGTGAGAAATAGATTTTGGATATTCTGCTGCTGCTGAAATGTCAGGACTTGATGGCATCCTACCACTAGAGGCTACCCTGGGAAGACTGTTCGGGAACATTATTTGTTTGTTACTGGAATAACTCTAACAGCTAGATTAAGAATCATTTGAGGAAAGAGAAAGAAGACTGTTCGGGGAATAATATTGGTTTGTTTACCAGAATAACTATGACAATGAGATTTAGAATCCATAATTTTAAATTGAATATTTTGAGTAAGAAATGTTAAGTATTCATGCTTGAAATTAGCGTAGGTATTATTGCGTATTTTTTGTGCATGAATTTTATTATTGTATTTACTACATTTGTTTGTTTTTCGATGCACTCTATTATTTTTAAAATTTTCTACTGGGATGTGGTTTGGTCACCCCCTCTTTCCTCTCCCCCAACTGTCACGACCGCGAAAATTCGGACCTCTATTTAGCCGGATTTGACCGATGGATCAAGTCCAACCCAACTATCAAGACCGGATTCTTGAGACATGACTATGGAACAAACCAATTTTTTTGAAAGAATAATAATAAAAGTACAAACTGAATAAAGACTGCATAATCTAATTTCCTTCCAAATTAAAGTCCAATAAAAAGGGTTCCAAATAATAATTATTAAAGATGTTCCAAAAGTCATAGAATAAAATAATTGAAATAAAATCCAAAAATGATAAAATGATAATCAATAAAAATACCCAATATCCATGTGATATCATATAGTAGTGTCTTGTGAGAATACTAACATCTGAGTACTATGCCGTAAGCTTCCAAGTCCGCTTACTGCGCTAACTGCTCCTTAAACTCAGTGGGAAGAGGAAAAATAATTTGGGGTGAGAAACCATAGCTCAGTAGGAATTTCAAAAAATAATATAGTGCACCGAAAATTAAACCATGCAGCGATTAAAATAATAAAACCCATGCAAGTCAAAATCTTCTGAAATTACTTAATCATTTTACTCACATAAGCCAACCTATAATTGTAGGTTCCTAATCTAGTGTCAGAGTTATTCCAGTAACAAACCATATTGTTCCCCGAATAGTCTTCCCAGGGTAGCCACCAGTGGTGGGATGCCATAAAGGCCTAAGATTTCAGCAGCAACAGAGATATGTGTATCAAAATTTATTTCTCACCAGTACACTCAATTCTGTACGAAGCTCAAACATGCCCATATTACGATAAAATCTAATAAATTCATTTATATAATATTTATATTAACTGACAAAAATACATTTATCCTCCCAAACAGAAATCATATGCATACACAAAACCGCTATGCGTCAAGATGCATTTACCCGGTACTACCTAGACAGACTCCCGTCAATTTGAAAACAGATGGTGACAAAACACTGTATAACAAAACACTAACTCAAATAGGAATTATTGAAAATCATTTAGGATTACTAGCGCATCATAACGGAAGGAAATAAAAAGGAAAAGACGGCTATCTATTAGACGACGGTTTGCAAGAATTCAAAGAACAGGTGGTTACCACAGACCAACATGAAGGATGGACATTGGGAGTCAATGGGGATATTCGCTATAAAGGACGGTTATGTGTACCAGATGTTGAGGAATCGCGAAAGGAAATTTTGACGATGGTTTATAAGTCCGTAGTGACAGTTCATCCGGGACGCACAAAGATGTATCAAGATTTGAAGTGCCGATTCTGGTAGAAAGGTTTGAAAAGGGATGTTGCATTGTTCATCTCCAAGTGTCTTACTTGTCAGCTAAAGAAGGATGAACACCAGCGACCAGCGGGACCTCTTCATCCTTTATCAATATATGAGTTGAAATGGGATTTCATTTCTATGGATTTCGTTAGAAGATTACCTAAGACCCAACATGGGAAGGATGTCATATGGGTGATCATAGACCGTCTCACCAAGTCGGCTCATTTTCTTCCGGTGAAGCAGACATATAATGTACCTATTTTATGTAACTTGTACATCAAGGAGATAGTTAGGTTGCATGTGTAGTTGTAGGAAATCCTACACTACACCCTTGTTAAGAATTTGTAATAACCAACTCAAATTTGAAGATTAAAAACGACAATTTATTATTTGATTTCCAGAAATGTTTACAAGAAACGTAAGAACTCAAGAATACAACTTTTCTCTTGAAGTTTCTCTCTCCTCAAGACTTTCTCAACTCTAAAAAAATACATCATCCTTCTCTGAATCTATTGGAACCCTTTATATAGGAAATGACATAATGGATGACAGCTAAGTTTTCCTCTTATTTTGGATTTACTCTGCGATCACATCGCTAGAGTCTTAATGTTGGTTCTCGCAAGTTTTGTAACCATCGCAGAACAATCATGCTCTTCTCGTGTTTATTCCATCGTCAACCATTACGTCATTCTTTTGTGTTATTCTCCAAGTTTTGTTGAAGATCTTGCGGTGACGCTCGCTGGGAAGTGTTGTTAATCTCGCAGAGAAGTGTTGTAGCGATATTCTGGTTCTACATATTGCCTCTTCTCATGTCTTCTTCGCAAAGTGGAGAAGATATGAGAACTTCCATCTCTTCATAGCGCTCGCAGCTTTTTTTTCTTTCCATATTTTCTTCTTGACAAGATTCCGTTGATTTAGCTTAACCGCGTACACGTGTTGTAATTCTTCTTTTTACCAACACATCTTCACCCAACATGTCATCCCCTTTTTGCCTATAAAAGGTGGAGTTAGGTTACTGAATTAATTTTCTTCCTTTACTTTTCTACTTTCTTCTTCTGTTTACTTTGTTTTCCGTCTGCAACTTTTCTTCTTTTTCATATTCTCCTGCTACTGTTTTAATGGAGTCATCAAGGTATGTGTTTCAATTACTTTATCTGTTTGAACCATTTTTTACTTATGTTCTTCAATTTTCTTTATTCAATTCTTCATAATTCTTATTATGTTTTCTCTTTAGTGGAACCATCCCTAACACCCAGTCTGTAATTCAAAACCCTAACTCTCGTAAAAGGCCGACTGAAAAGACGAAGAAGAGTTCTGTGAGTAATAAGGTAGTAAGAAACATATTTTATTTCTTAATAACAATATTGTTGCCTCTGTTTCTTATCTAAGTTATTATTCGAAGAATGACGAGCATATCGTTAGACCTCCCAAAAGATCCCGCCAAGTTAAAACTCTTGAGGCTGATATCATTATTCCCCAGCTGACATCTGCGAGAGTTATTCCCACACCTTCGCAATTGAATCCTTTTTCTTCTATCTGCGAGAACCTCGCTGTCAATACCCCCATCTCTACTGAGTTTTTGACAAACCAAACTCCTAAAATTGTTGTGACTGAAACTCCTTCTAGTCCTTTATTTCCTTCAACTGTTACTTTTCCAGAAACTCCTCCTTATGATAATACAACCATCGCAAATAGTCCAGATCTCCATCTCGCCATTATTACTACTTCACCTTCTGAATCTCTTCCTTCATCTAATGAAAAATCAGTAGGAATCGACGCTGCCTTCAAAGTCTTATCTAACATTTTGGATAATGCTAGGAAATCTTCTACTGATCCTTTCAAATATGAGGTTTGTGAGACTTTACTTAAATATTTTGGCTCTGACTGTACTTCTTCGCGAGAGTCTCTAGATAATGAAATTGAGGCTCTAAAGAGAGACCTTCAAGCCAAAATTTCAGAATGCGTTAATCTGAATCACAAGCTTCGCAACTCTTCACTTGATTGCGAGAATCTTCGCAAGAGAAATAGTGAGATGAAAGGTATAATTTTCCTGCCTCTGTCTCTTTGCTTTTCTGTTCTAATAAGTTTTCTTCTTCTCTGTAATTAAGTTTCTTTCTTGAACTCTTAGCTTGTATATTTAGTTTTGAATCAGACCCGATTCATTGATAGACTTAAATTCGAATCGATCGCTGAAGAAGCTTGTGTTGAAAAATAGTCTTGGATGGACCAGTTTAATAGATTAGATAATATCTACACATATTCAATTGATCAAATAGATAATCTTACTAATGAGAATAATAAGTTATTGCAAAGTCAAAATTTATTAAATAGCGAGGTTGCTCCTCTCTAATATTCGTTAATCAAGGATAATTTGGCGATGGAATCTTTATCAGACGAAAATAGAACTTTATCTCAAGAAAAATGTAGTTTTTCAAGATTGATGGCAATTTCCTCGCAACAACTGAGTAATCTTCAAATGATATGCGATAATCAAGAGAAATCTCTCCGTTCTCTTAGGGACGAACTCAAGAGGGTAACTGAATCATCTGCCGCTGAGGTGGATAAACTTATCAAGGGTAGATTAACTCTAAGTTTAAATGCCAGCAAGCTTCAAGACCAATATGCCCAATTAAAAGAATCTTATTCTGTACTCGCAAAGGAAAACTCATATCTCCTTTCCAAAGAGGAAAATATAAAATCTCGTCTGAAGGGTATAGTTGGGGATAAATTTGACGATGCCATGAATCAATGGGAGAATTGTTGCTTGTCATTAATTCAAAATTTAACTTCACAGAAAGAAGGTAGTCATTTTGACTATCTTGACTATTAACTTTTCTATTTAATTTTTTCACTATACTTCTCGTGAAGTCTCCATCTGAATATTTTCTTGTCATTTTTGCTTCTCGCAGAATCTGAAAGAAGCCTTCACTCTACCATTTCTAATTTGATTGATAAATTGGATAAAGCTCGTAATGAAAATAGGGTTCTTACTTGCGATCTTGTAAAATCCCGCAACCAAGCAGAGAGAAGATATGATTATCTTGAATACTTCAAGAATATGGAGATTAGAAATCGTGACAGAGGCTTTCTTCGCAAGGTTCATCTTAATGCTGAAGTTCTTGTGAACGACATTATGATTTCCCACTCTCTCCCTACTGTATCTATTCCTCCTCTAAAAGTTGATAATGATGAAGTTCCTCTTCCCATGGATAAGGATTTAGAGTTTCCGAGTGTTGAAGAAGATATTTATCAGGAAAATGATGAAGAAGAAAGAAGTCCCCCCCAAAGAAGTAACTGCTGGTGGTAAAGCAATCGTTGATGAAGAATTAGAAGAAGGAGAAACTCGCAAGGAGAAGAATATTGGCGAAGATGACAATTCTGGCAATAATGAATCTGGCGAGACCAACGTTGAGGCTTAAGTTTTGATTTTGTTTTCTTTTCTTTCCACTTTCTTGCGAGCAATGTAACTTTTTGCAACTTTAGAATTAAACTTTTACTCTTGCTATTTTGAATATTCTCAAGGAAGATAATGACATTTTATTTATCCACTCCCCTATTTCCCTTCATTATATTTCTTGTAATGATGAATTATTTTCTGAATCTTCCTTGTGTAAGTTATGTGTCTATATTTCCTGCAATATTAGGAATAAATCTGCGATGTGATGAATATTGCTGCGATATTTTCTTCCAATACTCCTGTGATGAACAAATCTTTCCTGCATTCTTAAATGGAATAGTTAATGTTTGAGATTATTCTGTTGGTCTTATTTCGCCTTTCTAGTTAAAGGTCTTATTTTGCCAAACTTTTTGTGTCTGCGACAAAATCGCAGGATGTCTTAACATTTGCATGTAAAACCCTTTGATCTTGTCTTATCCAAAAAATTTCAATTTCTCTGCGACAATATGATAAATTTAAACTCCCTTGCGAGAACTAAATCTTATGACATTGCCATCTTGCGATGAAATCGGAGGACGTCTTTACACTTTCATGTAAAAACCCATTGATCTCATCTTAACTTTTTCTGTTGGCTTGTTGCCTCTGTATGATTTTCTTCACGCGACAATATGACATGCCTAAATGTTCTTGCGATCATAAATCCCCATGACATTGCCGTCTTTAGATACTTATCAGCTCCCTAATGGAGGGTGCCGCCCTTATCTTCCCCCTGGTTGCCCCTTCAAGGAGGGAACATCGGCCATACATTACTAGCTCCTCCCATCCATATTTGCCAACAACCAGTTGTTTTCGCAGCCTCTTGTCCTTTATGCCTATATGGCTTATAGTTACAAGACTTTACCCTAAGTGGGGTTTTCTTTGGGCCGAGTGCATCATAGCCAAGACTTGCCAAGGATGACCAGGGTAGTTTCGTACGCCCCGGGCACCCTTGACTCAACCGTGTACCTCGGCGCCTTGGTCATACTCTGCACTCCTTAGAAGAGGTCCTTAGTCGTCCAACCAGGGTATAACCTTATATAGTTGGAAATCCAAGATCCCTCTCCTGGATAGGTTTTCTTTAATCCCAACATTTTCATGACTCAGATTCCAGCAGAGGTATAACCTTATCCCTGAGTCATGTAAAGAGATACCCCCTCATATGACGCACTATTAGGTCTTACATTTGCCTCTTGCGAAATTTTATTCGCGAACTAGGGTGTAGTTGCAGGAAATCCTACAACACACCCCTTATCATATCTTGATATTAATTTCTAGATCTACATATAAAATTGGTAGTAAAATTACTAAAATTATAAAATGACACCAAGATTTTTTACATGGTTCGATCAATTTGATCTACATCCATGATTCTTCACTATGATTGTTAAAATTTACATTTGATGTTACATTGATAATCTTCATTAATGGAATTCTAAATCTGGTTTTGGGGAAGAAGATAATAAAGAAAAATACATTCTCTCTCTAAAATTGTGTTCTCCCCTTTCTCTCTCCTGCTCTTCTCTTTATATAGGTATCTTCATAGTGGGTGACAGCTCACATTCAACTCATCTTTCCCATTTTTTAGGATTTCTATTATGCTCCTCGCGAAATCTTCTATCATGCCAACGTGACTCTTCTATAACCACAAAATATTCATTTCATGTCTTGTTCTCGAGAGCTCCCGCCTTGTGCTCGCGAGCATTCTTTCTAACTACAAAATCTTCACATCTTTCTCATGTTTTAGGCTGTCATTGTTTATTACGTCATTCTTTAAACTACTTTGTGACGCTCGCGAAATGTTGTTGAAGAGTTTGTGGTGACGCTCACAGAAGTGTCGTTAATCTCTCGTGAATATAATTTTGGCGATATTCTGGTCCTACATCTTGCCTCTTTTTTCTTGAATATTGCTTGAAAAGTAATCTTTAAGAAAAAATATGTTGTTGTAGTAGTCTTTGATTTTTGTTGATGTAGGAACGAGCGAAAGAATACTAGACTTGAAAAGTACGTACTTGCCTTTATTCTTTTGTGAAGTTCCATATCTTTTCTAAGTAAATAAGAAGTATTAACTCTTGAAGTATTCGAAGTATGAAGTATCCTTGAAGAAATATAAGAAGCACTCAATCCTCAAAATATAAGAAGTATCCTTCCTTGAATGAAAATCATAAGTATTGCCTCTGTTCATGCGAAATTATCACTTCATTTCTGGTGAAAATTCTTGTCCATTTTGGAAATGATTCTTGCCGAGAAGATAAAGAACATAAAATGTCTTCTTGGTAATCCATAGTTGCCTCTGTTCTTTATCTATGAAGGAAGAATCCTTGAGAAAATGTTAAATGAACGAATCGCCTCTGCCTCATTCTGCGAAATAATGACTTCTCCTGTGAAATTCTGAAATAGTCTACGAGATGCTGAATGAGTTTGCAAATTTCTGAATGTTTCTGCGAAATTATGAATAGTGCCGCGATGAATAGTGCCACGATGAATAGCACTGAATAGTGCCGCGATAAATAGTACTAAATAGTTCTATGATGAATAGTTCTGAATAGTGTTGCGATGAATATTGCTGCGAGATTGTAGACAATCCTCTTGAGAGACTCTGAATAATACTTCTGAGAAATTGTGAACAATACTTCTGAGAGATTCTGATAGTACTTGCTATCTCTCTTGCGATGAGCAAATCTTTCCTACATTCTTAAAAGAAAATAATTAAGTTTGAAATTATTCTATTGGTCTTATTTTGCCTTCCTAATTAAAGGTCTTATTTTGCCAATTTTTCTTTTTTTGACAAAATCGCAGGACGTCTCTACATTTGCATGTAAAAACCCATTGATCTTGCCTTATCCATTTTTCTTTGAATTTTCTGCGACAATATGACAGATCTAAATCCCCTCGCGAGAATAAAGTCCCATGACATTGTCGTCTTGCGATGAAATCGCAGGACGTCTTTACATTTTCATGTAAAAACCCATTGATCTCATCTAAACATATCTCTTATGGCTTGTTGCCTCTGTATAATTTACGTCACGCGACAATATGACATGCCTAAATGTTCTTTCGATCATAAAGCCCCATGATATTGCCGTCTTAAGACACTTATCAGCTCCCTAATGGAGGGTGCCGCCCTTATCTTCCCCTTGGTTGCCCCTTCAAGGAGGGCACATCGGCCATACAAGACTAGCTCCTCCCATCCAGATTTACCAACAACCAGTTGTTTTCGTAGCCTCTTGTCCTTTATGCCTATATGGATTATAGTTACAAGACTGCACCCTAAGTGGGATTTTCTTCAGGCCGGGTGCATCATAGCCAAGACTTGCCAAGGATGGCCAGGGTAGTTTCATACGCCCCGGGCACCCTTGACTCAACCGTGTACCTCGGCGCCTTGGTCATACTCTGCACTCCTTGGAAGAGATGCTCAGTCGTCCAACCAGGGTATAACCTTATATAGTTGGAAATCCAAGATCTCTCTCCCGGATAGGTTTTCTTTAACCCCAACATCTGCATAACTCAGGTTCCAGCAGCGGTATAACCTTATCCCCGAGTCATGTCAAGAGATACCCCCTTATATGACGCGCTATTAGGTCTTACATTTTCCTCTTGCAAAATTTTATTCGCGAACTAGGGTGCACGCCATAAAGGTTCGTCCCATTCTTATGTCTCTGCGAAATTGTATTCGCGTTTCTCGCGATAGCTTCGCGTTTCTTTATTCTTTCATTCAGTCTTTCATTTCTGTCATTTCTTCTTTCATTCTCATAACATAACATCATATTGGAAGTAAATATTCTTTAAAAAAATTTGAAATCTTGCGATTGTATCGCATTGTTAAATCAAAAATCTTTTTCTATAAAGGAAATATTCTAGAGAAATCTGTGAAATCTTGCGATTGTATCGCTCTTTGTAAATCTTAAAATTTTTGCGATAATTTCGTTTTCTGTAATATTTGAAATTTTTGAAATTTTTTGAAATCTATAAGTAAATTAAATCAAAAATCTTTGAAATGTTTTGAAATCTTATAAATCTTGCGATTATATCGCTTTTGGTAAATTAAAAATTTTGAATTTTTTTTTTGAAATATTAGAAATCCTAGAAATGTTCTTTGAAATCTTGCGATTGTATCGCTTCTAGTAAATTAAATTAAAATTTTCATTTTCTATAAGTAAAATATTCTGGGAAGTGGTACTTAGCTTTTATGTGATTTTATGTGGATGCCGTCTCTCGTGAAGTATTTGATTTTCTTCCGAGATGAGAAACAATGAGAAATTAACTCTTGACCTTCCTCTTGCACCATACCAATTGTTATAACCCTCTCTTGCGAAATTAACTCGCGAAATTCTCGTCAACTTTCTTCATTCTTGGCGAGATAATCATCAACTCTTTTCTTTGCCTCGCAAAAAATTCTTTGCGAGGAGGGAGATTCGAACCCAAGTCTTCTAGTTTGCCTACTCCTTCTCTAACCATTTGGGCTACTTGTTGCTTGCGAAAGAAAGGCCTAGTTCTGATATGTTACTCCATTTCTTCGCTCATTGAAGTTCAAAATTGAGTAAAAAGAAAAAATATTTTTGGCGAGGGACTCGAACCTGCGATACTGAACTTCTTATCTTCACTACTGACCATCTGTACTAGATTTTGCTTGTGATTGAGAAGTATAATTCTAATTACTTAACCCTTTTTAATTGCTCTTTGTATACATTTTGTCTTTATCTTTGCTTCTTCTTTTCCTTTGTTGGAGTTTTTAATTTAACTTTAACTCTGATTTCTCTTCTTCATGTCTGTTTCTTTGGTCCACCATCTAGCGAGTTGAGCTTGAGATGTATGCATCTCATCCTTTATCTTTCCTAGGAATATATAGTTCTTTGTCTTGTTGCGAGCATCTCGCTGTAATCAATGTCTTGAATCATTCCCTGTGAGATTTCAATTAAATATTAGTTTCTTAAAGAAGTTAGAGAGTATATAACAATAATATTAACATTATTATATTAAACACTAAATCCACTATCAATCAATCACCAAAAGAAACTTCAAATCATATATATTCACATCAAAATATATATACTATTATAATATATTATTATTATAATATGAGAGTATAATCTTATTTTGATGTGGTGACGTTTCCTTTTGTTTCCTGCCAATTGGTGCTTCGTCAAATCCACTATGACACTGTTGTTTTGTTGCGATGATTATCCAACAAATTCTTCATTTTTTCGAATTTAATTCATTGTTGGGACATTGCTTCTTCTCTTTGTTCGTTTACATTGAGGCAAAATTAACATTCCTCTAGTTACACATCTTATGTAATTTCTCTTCCAACTCCAACCCCTTTCATTACTTATTTGACCATTTGTTCCAACTTCCGTACTGCTGCAAAGTCTTTGCTAGAAATAAAAATATTAACACTTTATCATTCCTTTGTTTCTGGATTGGCTGGCTTCTTTTATAAGTTGTCCTTCTTCACTCTTTGGCGTTGTTGCTCGCGGCAATCCAAAAGATTTTCCACTCTATCTCTTCGCAACATTGGCGATAATCGCTGGTGCCCCTTTCCTTCATTGATGACGCCGCCTGCTTGGACATTGGTTTCTTCATTCATTGTTTTTCCACGAGCTGGTATCATCTGGGTAATCCATAAACTTCTCTAATCAATGTTGTTGACATTTATGGCTTTTCCAAATGTGTTGATATGACAAATGTGTTGCTGGCAAATGTTAATTAATTAATTATTTGTTGTAAAAATCATTGTTTTTGTTGTTTTACGAGCTGCTGGGAATTCAATTATTATCTACGAAGTGTTCATTTCCCCTTTAACTGGACTATCGCTTGCTTGTGGTGGAGATTCACATTGCTCTTGTCATCTTCTATGTATTAGCGATGACAATCGCTGGGGATATTATTCTCTGCGAATTTCACTTAGTTAGTACTTCCCTTTTGTTTGTCCTGCGGGAATGTCTTTCTCTTTGCAGTAACTCTTATGATATTACTCTTAATTGAACAATGAATTTATTTTCTCCTTTGCGATGATATCGCAAATTCATTGCTAGTGTTGAGAAGCGTTTCAGTGGCTTTGTGATTTCTTTTGGATTTCCTTTGTCAGCAACCAATCACCCACCAACTATTCTCGTTGCTTGCTGTTTATCTTGTAAGTTCATTATTCTCTTCTTGCTTTGTTGATGATGCGGTTGTTGTTATGATCAATGAATTTGTCTCCACTTGCTAAAATATTTTCCCATTTATCATTGGGGAGACTGAAATTTCTTTCTATCTTCGATGTAACATCAAACAATAAGGATATGGTCAATGTTCTCACTGATGGATACGGGAAAATCCAAAATTAATTTTAAGTTAAAAATTTAGAATTTTCGAAATCGATTCAATAAGTTTGTGAAACAAGTTTAATGGATAATAAATATGTACTCAAACCTTGTTTTAAATCGATGTTTTGAAAAGGAAGTTAAATTTTTGTTAAAGATCATAAAGATTTTTCAAAATCCCTTAAAATCAGATCTAAAAAAATTTCAAAAGAAAATAAATGAGTTAGAAAGAAAGATTTTTCTTATTGATCTATTATTGATGACGATCCTTTCAATTTTGAGCGAGTATATTGTATCTTTCTTCTCTTTTCCTTCCTTTATTTCCTTCAACCATTTGCCTCTCTCTTTTTCTCCTAAACATGGAAATCTTTCCATTGATACACTAGTTTTCTTCCACAAATTTCACCACAGTAGCTAATAATTTCTCTTCTTCTTTTTATTTCTTTGAATTGTTGATGATGTTTACTCCCTGAAAGTGTAACTTCTTCCACGAATTTTCCATTTTTGCTCCTGAAACTTTAAGATCTAGAAATATGCATGAACAATAGCTAATCTTCATGGAAAATTCTTGAATCAACAAATTACAGGAAGGATAAATCCTTTACTCGTCCTTGTTTCTAGCGCCAAAATGTAGTTGCAGGAAATCCTACAACACACCCCTGATCATATCTTGATATTAATTTCTAGATCTACATATAAAATTGGTAGTAAAATTGCTAAAATTATAAAAGGACACCAAGATTTTTTACATGGTTCGATCAATTTGATCTACATCCATGATTCTTCACTATGATTGTTAAAATTTACATTTGATTTTATATTGATAATCTTCATTAATGGAATTCTAAATCCGGTTTTGGGGAAGAAGATGATAAAGAAAAATACATTCTCTCTCTAAAATTGTGTCCTCCCCTTTCTCTCTCATGCTATTCTCTTTATATAGGTATATTCATAGTGGGTGACAGCTCACATTCAACTCATCTTTCCCATTTTTTAGGATTTCTGCTATGCTCCTCGCGAAATCTGCTATCGTGCCAACGTGACTCTTCTATAACCACAAAATATTCATTTCCTGTCTTGTTCTCGCCAGCTCCCGCCTTGTGCTCGCGAGCATTCTTTCTAAATACAAAATCTTCACATCTTTCTCATGTTTTAGGTTGTCGTTGTTTATTACGTCATTCTTTAAACTACTTTGTAACTCTCGCGAAATGTTATTGAAGAGTTTGTGGTGATGCTCGCAGAAGTGTCGTTAATCTCTCGTGAATATAATTGTGGCGATATTATGGTCCTACATAGGGTGCACTCCATAAAGGTTCGTCCCATTCTATTAATCTCTGCGAAATTTTTATTCGCCTTTCTTGCGATTATGCTCGCAGCTTCTTGTTTTTCTTTGTTATCAGAAGAACCTCTCAATTATAATAGAGAAAGAAAAATTTATTATCTTTTTCATCATACAACGTACCAGTATCTCTTATCTCGTAGAAGTTGTCATTGATAATACCTTTTCATAAATAGTCTATTCCATGGTCTATCAAGTCTTTGACCAACATCTCTTCCTTCAGGATCCATTAGTTTGTATTCCCCAGTTCCAACTATCTCTTTAATGATGTACGGTCCATCCCATTTTCTCGCCAGCTTTCCACCATTTTCTCGCTGATAACTTGGTGTTTCTCGCAGCACTAAATCGTCAGGTTGGAATTCACGTTTCTTAACACGTTTGTTGTACTCGCGAGCTAATCTTCGCTGGTAATTTTTCATATGTTGTAAATTCTTTTCTTTTTTTCTCTTCTAATTCATCCAATTTATTTAAAATCATTCCAGCACTTAGATTTCTTTCCCAAGCCTCTATTTTTGTTGTAGGAATAGCTACTTTTGTTGGTAACACAGCTTCAACCCCATATGTCAAACAAAAAGGCGACATTCTAGTATCTTCTCGTCTAGTTGTATTGTAAGCCCATATCGCATTATGCACTTGCTCGCACCATGCTACGTGGTATCCTTCTAGCTTCTTTTTTAAGATGTCTGCGATTGTCTTATTAGTTTCTTCATCTTGACCATTTGCTTGTGGGTATAAAGGAGTATATTTTCCACATTTTATCTTAAATGCATTGAGTAACAATTCTATATTCTTCCCTTCAAATTTCTTTCCATTATCAGACACCAACTGTGATGGAATCCCAAATCTGCAAATTATATTCTCAAATATGAATGTAAAAATATCTTTATCGCGGATATGTTGTACTGCCTTTACTTCTCCCCACTTTGTGAAATAATCTGTTGCGACAATTAGATATCTTATTTGTCCAGAGCCAGCCACAAATAGTCCCACAATATCTAATCCCCATTTCCCAAAAGGCCATACACTTGTTGAATATGATAATGGTGCTCCTGGTGCATGTATTTTCTTTCCATATCGCTGGCAATCTTCGCAACGCCTTGAGAGTTGCTTTGCATCTTCATGCATATATGGCCAGTAATAGCCTTGCATTTTTGTTCTATATGCCAAAGATCTACCTCCACTATGATTACCAGAATCACCACTATGCAACATCTTCAATATGTTTTGTCCTTCCTCCCTCGTCAAACATCTTAGAGATGGTCCACTAAAAGATCTGCGATATAATACTCCATCTCTTAACTCATAGTTGGTTGCCCTACTTTTTAATTTATGTGCCTCTAATTGATTTCTTGGGATTTATCACCTTGCCAAGTATGCATGAAGATCTGCTCGCCAATCTGTAATGTTGCTCTTTGATTCTTCCTCGCCAAATTCTAGCATCATCACATCTTCCTCTTCTTCTTCCTTTTTTTATCACTGGTAATAAAAGTGTTTGAATTTTTATGCATCTCGCAGCTAGATTTGTCATCATACTGGATATGAAAGCAAAAGCATCTGCGAGCCTATTATCTTTCCTTGATATGTGTCTCCGTTTTATTTTTGGAATCCTCGCAGACAATTCTTCAACTAGTCTTTTATACTTTCTCAAAGATGGTTAGTTTGTTGTATATTCTCCTTTTATCTTGCGAATGATTTATTGTGAATCGCTGGTGATTCTAACATTTTCCAACTTCATTTCTACCGCAAATTTTAAAGCATGAATCACGGCCTCATATTCTGTCTCATTATTAGTGGATGCAAATTCCAATCTAAATGAAAAAGCTGTTTTTTCTCCTTCTGGCGAAATAAAAACAACTCCAATCCCATTTCCTTCTCCATTTGATAATCCATCCACTAATATCTCCCATCTGTCGGGTTCTGTTAATAGCTCTTTTGGATCTCCATGTTCCTCTTCTATATCCATCATCTCTTCCACGACTTCATCATCTTCTAAAGGAAATTCAGCTAAGAAATTTGCGATAACTTGTGACTTTGGCGAAGATAAAATTTCATATTGGATATCAAAGTGTCCTACTTGTGCATTCCATCTCTCAACTCTGCCTGATCTTTTTGAATTTTTCATTACTGACTCAATTGACACTTTTGTTAACACTTTGATCTTATGTGCTTGAAAGTAGATGTGAAGCTTAAAAGTTGCATGCACCAACGCTAGAATTAGTTTCTCAATCTTTGAATAATTCCTCTCTGCAGAATTGAATGTTTTGATGATGTAATAAATTGGTTTTTCTACCCCTGCATTTACTCGCAGCAATACATCACTTAGCACATATGTGGTTGTTGCGAGATAAGTCAATAGTTCTTCTCCCAGTTCAGCTTTCTGTAAGATAGTTATGTTCATTAAATGTTCTTTTATTCCTTGAAAAGCCTTTTCACATTCATCTATCCACTTGTTCTTTTCTTGAGTATATCGAAAAAATGTTTGCACTTTTCTGAAGATCGCGAGATGAATCTTCCTAGCGAGTCTAAGAGTCCATTCAATTTTTTCACATCTTTTACCGTCGCAGGCTTTGGCATATCGTGAATTGCTTTCACTTTTGTTGGATCAACTTGTATTCCTTCTTTTGAAATAATATACCCAAAAAAAATTCTTGAAGTTACTCCAAAAGTACATTTGTCAGGATTCACTTTGATATTAAATTGTCGCATTTGATCAAAAATCTCTTTCAAATCTTGCACGTGATTCTCAGCTTCTTTGCTTTTAATGAGCATATCATCTACATAAAATTCTAATGTTTTATGGATCCACTTTGAAAATACCTTCTCCACCATTCTCTGATATGTTTCACCAGCATTTCGTAAGCCAAAGGGAATCTTTGTATAACAATATAATCCTCTTGGAGCAAAAAATGCGATATGCTATTGATCTTCTTCAGGGAGAGGGATTTGATTATATCCTTTATATCCATCCAATGAAGATATTCTAGCATTTCCCGCTGCTGATTCGACCATTTGTGGGATATCTGGTAATGGAAAACTATCTTTAGGACAAGCTTTGTTTAAATCAGTAAAGTCTATGCAAATTCTTATCCCCTTGTTCTTCTTTGGGACCACCACCATATTTGCAATCCACTCTGGATATTTTTCTTTCCTTATAATTCCTGCATCAAGCATTTTCTGTAGTTCTTCTTCTATTTGGGAATGGTATGTTGTTGTGATTTTCCTTATTCTTTGGTTGAATGGTCTTACATCTTTGTTGATTTCTAATTTATGACATGCTATTGAGGGATCTATCCCTGGCATTTCATCCATGCTCCACGCGAAGATGTCTTTATATTCTCTCAAAAGATTTAAAGTTTTTTCTTCCTCCTCTTCCTCCATTTTAGTCCCAATTATCAATATTTCAGGCTCTTCTTTACTCCCAATATTTACTTCCTTTGTTGGTTCTGATGCCGTGTAACTGGCTTCAGGTTCTCCCATTAGTGTTGGAGCTTTCATGATTCTCGCAAGTTCATCTCCTTCTCGCGAAATTTCACTGGGTATTCCTTTTCCTTCTTTTGCTCTTATCATGTAAATTTTAAACTCTTCTTCTTTCTTCGTTTCTCTCGCCAATTTTCTGCGAGTTTTTCGCGGCTTTGGACGCTCTTCATAATTTCTTACTTCAATTTGATAACACAGCTTCGCGAAATTTGTATCTCCTTTAATTTCTCCAATTCCACTAGGCATAGGAAATTTGATGCATTGATGCAATGTTGATGCTACAGCCTTGATTGCATGTATCCATAGTCTTCCCAATATCATGTTATACGGTGATTCCACGTCTACCACACATAATGTTACTTATGTTTTAATTTCTCCTAGCGGAATTCGTACCAATATTTCGCCTTTAAGTTTTGTTAAAGATTTTCCAAAGCCATGAATATGATATGTTGAACAAGACATTTCTTCATTCTTATATCCCATTTTCTTAAAAGTATGATAAAATATTATATCCATAGAACTTCCTGCATCCACTAAAGTTCTATTCATAGCCCACTCTTCTACAGATTTTATTTATTCTTATCTTTTCATTGGTATAGTAGATACCGTGATTACCAAAGGAGATGTATGACTCAAATTTTATTCAGGTATTTCTGCTGCTGTGAATGTGATCTCCTTCTTTTCCCAATCTTTCAGTGATGATATTTTCTCCACCGTCATAATTTTCCTTCCTTCAAAATCCCGTTTATGTATCCTCCCCTTAATATTTTCATGAAATCTATCAATCATTGTTCTTGTTACCATACCACACTCCAATTTTCTACAATCCTCTTTGATTTTAATCATTCTTTGTTCAATTATTTTACCGATTTGTTTAATAATTTTCTTAATCTTGAACAATTCTTACCTTTTTCTTCACTTTTTCTATGATTTTCGTTAATTCAATCCCTGTTTCGGGCGCCAAAATGTAGTTGCAGGAAATCCTACACTACACCCTTGTTAAGAATTTGTAATAACCAACTCAAATTTGAAGATTAAAAATGACACTTTATTATTTGATTTCCAGAAATGTTTACATGAAACGTAAGAACTCAAGAATACAACTTTTCTCTTGAAGTTTCTGTCTCCTCAAGACTTTCTCAACTCTAAAAAAAAATACATCATCCTCCTATGAATCTATTGGAACCCTTTATATAGGAAATGACATAATGGATGACATCTAAGTTTTCCTCTTATTTCTGATCTACTCTGCGATCACATCACGAGAGTCTTAATGTTGGTTCTCGCAAGTTTTTTAACCATCGCAGAACAATCATGCTCTTCTCGTGTTTCTTCCATCGTCAACCATTACGTCATTCTTCTGTGTTATTCTCCAAGTGTTGTTGAAGAGATTGCGGTGACGCTCGCTGGGAAGTGTTGTTAATCTCGCAGAGAAGTGTTGTAGCGATATTATGGTCCTACAACATGGAGTTCCATTATCGATCATTTCAGGCCGAGATACTCTTTTTACATCCAAGTTTTGGGGGAGTTTTCAACAATCGATATGAACAAGATTGGATATGAGTACTGCTTACCACCCTCAGATCGATGGTCAGTCCGAGCGAACGATTCAGATTTTGGAGGATATGTTAAGAGTGTGTGCGATTGACTTCAAAGGTAATTGGAGCGATCATTTACCCCTTGTTGAGTTCGCGTATAACAACAGTTATCATTCCAGCATCGGTATGACACCTTATGAGGCGTTGTACGCAAGACCATGACGAACACCATTATGTAGGGATGAGGTTAGTGAAAAAAGTGTAATAGGGCCCCAGATGGCTCAAAAGCCGACAAAGAAGATAAGGATCATCCAAGACCGTCTGATAATGGCACAAAGTCGTCAAAAGAGTTATGCAGATATAAGAAGAAGACCAATGGAATTCTACATTAGGGAGAATGTGTTTCTAAGAGTTAGTCCTAGACCGGGAATTTAGTGGTTCGGGAAGAATACTAAATTTGAACCACGCTATATCGGTCCATTTGAAATTCTTTAACAAATTGGAGAGGTAGCATATCGACTATCTCTACCCACACAATTTGCAGAAATACACAATGTGTTTCATGTATCCATGCTTCGTAAATACAATGTTGATCCGTCCCACGTCATCGAATGGCGAGACTTGCAACTGAACGACAATGTTTCTTATGAAGAAAAACCGTTACTCGTAATTGACTCAAAGGAACAAGTTCTTCGGAGGAAAACCATCAAAACCGTGAAGGTTCTCTGGCAACATCATGATTCTAAAGAGGCAACTTTGGAGCTTGAGTCTGGGATACGAGACAAATATCCGAAATTATTGAGAGGTAATTCTTAAACTTATCTATGCCTCGAATTTTCGGAGAGAATTTCTTTTTTTTTAGAGGTTAATAGTATAATACCTCGCATTTTTGAACCCGGGCTTAAAGCCCGTTTCAACTCATAAGAGTTGACATAGTGATTTGTATATTTATGGGTGTACAAATTCCAGTTCATGTTGTGGAACTTGAAAATGGAGAAGAAAAGACACAAAGTGGAGACAAAGAAGGGAAAAAATATTATTAGATGTATATAATAGACAGGCATTAAAGCTTCTATTTATAGGGCTAGATACAAGGGCATCCCAGTAATAAACGAGATTTACCCTAGATATTCTTAACATAATTACACGTTTATAACGCCCCCCCCTGATGAAATTTTTCTAAGCTAATTTCCTCGTTAAAACCTTGTCAGAAAAATCCAAAAGGGACAAAACCTGATCGAAGGGAAAAAGAGTACAATTGTGAGAAAACTTAGAACAAAGTTGGACATGCATATGTTGCCTCGTTAAAACCTTGACAAGGAAAAACCCATTGGGACAAAACCTTGACGAAGGAAAACGAGTACAATGTGATAGTCCAGTAAAATACCTTTTACTATGATGCTCCCCCTGGTAAATACTTCAGTTAAATCTTGGCTTGAAAATCCTTGAGTCAAGACTTCCAAATTTTGGTGTGATTCCTTGAATGCAGATGATTGTTGTGCTTTCATGAAGATATCGGATAGTTGATGAAGTCTTCTTTTGTTTTACTCTTCTAATAGTAGTGTTCTCGAGTCTTCACGTTTCTTTAAATACATTGAGGACTTGATTCTTGGATTGCTAACTTCTCGAAGATGATTGACAAAAGTAATTGATGTAGTTTCTTTAACAAAGTGCCAATACGCAGTTAAAGTACCAAAGGTGACCAAAGTTTGTAGTCATACCTTGTATGGATCAGAATGATATCCAAATTCATAAGAGATGATTATGTTGATGTGGTTTAACAAAAAGACCTAGTTAATGGTGGGAATCCACCAAATAACAAAAATCCATACAACTCCCCCTTGGATGACCACCATGTTGAATTTATTTTCCTCACTAAAACCTTGCCATTAAAACCCAATGGGAAAAAATTTGGACAAAGGAAAAAAAGCACAATATCAACATTTTGAATTAAACGTCAGGGAGATATTGCCTTGTTAAAAAACTTGCCAGGAAAACCACATATGACAAAACCTGAATGAAGGAAAAAGAGTACAACTTTTGACGTAAATATCGATGCTAAACCAACTATATGAGTTTTACAGAAGACCAGCATCAAAACAATAACTCTAGTTTATATCAAAAATGAGTTTAAGCTAGCATAATTATAACAAAAAACTTAAGAAAGTAAAAAAAAATTAGAAATTATCCTGCTAAAGTGTGGATTTTTGTGTTTTTACGGACTCCTCAAGAGACCTATAAAAGTTGATATCATCAACTAATTAATCCGAATTTTTGGTTCGTACCAAATTTTTAAAAACACATAAAGGATTGATAAACCTGATATAATCGAGTTAGGTGGCTGCCTAAATATATATAATTTGAATCCTACATGGATTACAAATTTGAATATGTTCCCAATCACATTTCTTGTGTGAATGCAAGATCAGTCCTTTAAAGACTACCACGCCAAATGTATTAAATATACGGAACAAAATATTATTGAATCAATCCTAGGGTCTGGAAAAATAAAATGAAATAAATAAGACCCTCAAATCGTTATTAAAACAAATATATTTCCCATACAACACATTATGACCACACCAACCTGTAAGTAATAGGTTTGGCAATTTTAAGGTGTTAAGTCTTGGATCCAAAATTGCGTTACCAGAGAAATTAATCTAACTTAATTTGGATTGTATGCCAACCAATCATGTATGTCGATATTACTTTGCAGAGGGGTTTCACAACCACCATTTTTATTATTTCAGTAGCTACACTAAATGAATATTCGACAACATTTAATTAACTACGATCCCACACAATTCATAGAATTACTGGTACCAGTGCCCGCGTGCATTATAATCTCCGATCTTCCAGTGAGGAGATATGAACTGGATAATGTGGATCTTTTTGATAGACTCCATTGGAGCACTATCTGTAGCCTGTATAAAAATGCCACATGATTACTAGATGCGATTGGATTTTTCTTTTCAAACGACATAATTAAGCTTATGGGAAAGCTATTTGAGATATTCTCACGCCTATTTAATGGCAGCATTTTTCGATTTGATCATGATAGGAGAGAAATGATATAACATTTTAAGTTAATTAATGTCAACTTCTAATAACATAGAGCCCCCCCACCCCCCTGATTCTGGCGGAAATTGTCATCTCATATACGAAAATAAATTTCATAGAATATTATCCAATTAAATCAAGGACATAAACTGATAATATATTCTAGATTTTAAGAATAATACCAGTTGGACTGTAGATAATGACTTCAAAAGCCATTAAAAAATTTGTCCTTAAATTTTTTAGTCTACTTTACATACAAATATAACATCAACCATGGATTTTAATGGTTACAACCAAAAGCATTAAAAAAAATGCTAATAAATCTCCAAAAAATATAAAATAATTGTGACCTTTGCGGACAACAAGATAATGATTCAGAATGAGATTTTCGAGATCAATATAGTCACTACAAGGACTAATAATATAGTCTAACAAGTCGGGTGCACACCCATTGATCTTTATGTCCTACCGTATTCCAACATCAAGTTGAACGGTCTCAATTTTGGAGAATGATAGAAGGAAGAAAACTAAAAATTATTAAACATCCCCGAGGAATACACAAATTCTCCTTTCATTGATGTTTTTAATTGTTGATAACAACATCTCATCCTTCTAGGATTTACAGAGAAGCCAGTTTCAATTGGCTTAAATGATTTTTTTTATAAGAAAATAAAGAAATCATTGTTGTTATCGACTTTGAAAGAAAGAAAAAAAAACCATTATGTGGTTGAAAACTTCGCTTATTTTTTGCAAAATTTTAGAAAATATGCCAATCTTATGGAAACAATGGAGAGAATTAGCACCAATTATTACACGATTTACCAAACTCTCGTATCGACAAAATAAAAAAAAATCATCATTTTAGTCATTGAAAAAAACATTCACTTTTGTGGTCGATGTATGGTTTCTTGCAAATAAATAGAAACCATATGAGTAAATGACATGATCTTTGTCTATATGACAAAGATACCAACTTAGTTGGACGTAGGTTTTTCAACCATGCATGTGATCATTATTTTAAAGGTAACCAAATTGCAATAACACCAATTTTGGTGATTACAATTTTACTAGACGAATAAAAATTGTATACCATCTCCAATGGATTTTTTTTCACTCTCTATAGAAAAAATAAGAATAAAAAAATACCAATTGTTTTAGGTGATTACAGTTTCATTAGAGGATATAGAAACTGTGAACCATCTTTCGATGGATTTTCTTTTATTTCTTTCTCAATGAAAAAGATTAGTGAGGAAAGGACAAAACCAACTCAAAATACCCATTATATGTACATGGACGTATCCATATATATAAGTAAAAATAATAATCAATAAAAAAAGGAGAAAATAAAATAGAATATTTTATGGATACAGATACCAAACAGAGAATACCCTTAAAAGCTTGGTGCCATAAAGTGGAAAAAGCCTTGCATGTGTATTCATGGCAGCTATTGATCTCCATCACGTGTATATGGGACGCTGTCATGCTGGTACATTAACTCCAAGCAGGTCATATTTACTTGGTTATGAATAATGACCTCCTACATGTTGGACTAATACACCGACCAATCGCCTGAGCACACAATCCAAAGAGACAAAATATTTGTTAGTATGTATTACTCATGGCTTTACGTTCGATTGATTAAATCAAAAAAAATAAAGATCAATCCAATACAAGGAAACAATCTAGGATTCCTTTATGTAAGTAATAATAATCAAAAGGAAACTAAAAGGAAATAGGGTGTAGCAAAAAAAATAATCCTTTATCGGTCGGTGACTGGAGCTACGTTGCTGATGACGTGTTGTGGAACTAGAAAATGGAGAAGAAAAGACACAAAGTAGAGACAAAGAAGGGAAAAAATATTATTAGATGTGTACAATAGACATACATTAAAGCCTTTATTTATAGGGCTAGACACAAGGGAATCCCTTACCCTAGATATTCTTAACATAATTACATGTTTATAACAGTTCATTTTTTATTTTATTTTTGTGATTGTTTGTGGGGTTCACATAGCTTAAATTAATGGGTGGCTAAAAGAAATGGTTAATACATTAAATGGTAGAGTCACTATCTAGTAGTGCACATGATTTTCCTGCTGGTGATACGTGTGGGAAAGAGAATAAGTCTTTCTTTTACTTTTTGCATTTACATTAGGGTTGATGATACTATATAAATTGTTTTGTCATTTTCTCAAAACCCTATACGAAATAACCCAGCTGCATTTTATCCCTCCTTATTTCTCTTTTCATCTCTGCTACTTTACAAAAATAAATAAAAAGAATATGTTTTATTACTCTACCTGCCTGGAATACTGCTTGCTTGGATTGCTAGGATATCATAATTATTCGCTTGGATTGTGTAAGAGGTAGGGGTTTCTAGTAATACTATAAAAACTAAACTATATTCATGATTTATTTCTCTGATTTTTATGTCTGTCATTATCCCGGTACACCTATTTCAGATGTTTATTGATTTATCTTCACTTACGATAAAGTTTAAACAAAGCTCACCGTTTCATGAACTCTGTCAGTGCTTGGGTTGTTCAAATCTTTTAAATAATAATTGTTTTGTCCATTGGATTAGGGAAGAAAACATTCTAAAAGAAATGATTCTTTATATGTGTGCCTCTAAATACATATGTTGTCTTCCCATTTGCTACCAAATATGTCAGATTCAAATAACTAAAAGCCTATGACTTTATTTTGTTTACTGCCCATTGCTTTGAACACCTTACCCACAGACTCATTGTGACCCCACTGATTTTACTCCTCTGGTTTCAAACAAAAAGTAAAGATTTAATTTATAAACAATGAATATAAAATAAAATATTTAAATAATAGTTTACCTTACCGCTATGCGTCAAGATGCATTTACCCGGTACTACCTAGACAGACTCCCGTAAATTTGAAAACAACTAGTGACAAAACACCGTATAACAAAACACTGACTCAAATAGGAATTATTTAAAATCATTTAGGATTACTAGCATACCAGAACGGAAGGAAATAAAAAGGAAAAGACGGTTATCTGTTAACAGAGAAAATGAACTTAGCCAAGTTTACATTTGATATAAGAAAACCACACTGATTTAAGGAATATTTATAATCCAAAAAGTATTTGTAGGATCAGAAAGTCACATGGGGGCAACAAATCTCTGCTGCTGCTGAAATGTCAGGCCTTTATGGCATCCCACCACTGGTGGCTACCCTGGGAAGACTGTTCGGGGAACAATATGGTTGTTACCGGAATAACTCTGACACTAGATTATAAACCTACAATTATAGGTTGGCTTATTGAGTAAAATGAGTAAGTAATTTCAGAAGATTTTGACTTGCATGTGTTTTATTATTTTATCCGCTGCATGGTTTAATTTTTGGTGCACTATATTATTTTTTGAAATTCCTACTGAGCTGTGGTTTCTCACCCCAAATTCCTTTTCCTCTTTCCACAGAGTTTGAGGAGTAGTTAGCGCAGTAAGCGTACTTGGAAGTTTACGGCATAATACTCAGATGTTAGTATTCTCGGAAGACACTGCTATATGATATCACAGGGATATTGGGTATTTTTATTGATTATCATTTTTGGATTTTATTTCAATTATTTTATTAAGAGACATTTTTTAGTTTTCAAACAATTATTTTATTCTATTTTTCTTTGGAATATAATATGCTAATTAAAACATAATATTCTTAGATAGCAAGAAAGCGAGCAACAAGCTGCGCCGCAATCCCTTTTAGAATATCTTTAATAATTATTATTTGGAACCATTTTTATTGGACTTTTATTTGGAAGGAAATTAGATTATGCAGTCTTTATTCATTTTGTACTTTTATTATTATTCTTTCAAAAAAAAATTGGCCTTTCCATAGTCATGTCTCAAGAATCCGGTCAAGCTAGTTGGGTTGGACTTGATCCATCGGATAGAATCTGGCTCAATAGAAGTCCGAATTTTTGCATTCGTGACAGTTAGAGGAGAAGAAAGAGGGGTGTGTGCAAACCATAACCCAGTAGGAAGTTTCAAAAATCATAGAGTGCATCGAAAAATAAACAAATGCAGTAAATACAATAATAAAATTCATGCACCAAAAACACGCAATAATACCTACGCCAATTTCAACCACGAATACTTAACATTTCTTACTCAAATCTTCAATCTAAAATTCTAGATTCTAAATCTCATTGTCATAGTTATTCCGGTAAACAAACCAATACTATTCCCCGAACAGTCTTCTTTCTCTTCCCTCAAATGATTCTTAATCTAGTTATCAGAATTATTCCGGTAACAAACCAATATTGTTCCCCGAACAGTCTTTCCAGGGTAGCCACCAGTGGTGGGATGCCATAAAGGCCTGACATTTCAGCAGCAGCAGAATATCCAAAATCTATTTCTCACTTGTATACTCAATTACGTACAAAAACTCAAACACGTCCGACAATGCATTTATATATAATATTTATAATAACAGATACATTTATACTATAAGAAATATCCAAAATCTATTTCTCACTTGTATACCCAATTACGTACAAAAACTCAAACACGTCCGACAATGCATTTATATATAATATTTATAATAACATACACATTTATACTATAAGAAAGAACAAAAATCATTTGTATACGCAAAACAGCTATGCGTCAAAACAGTAACTAAACATACCTCCCATTAATCTACAAACATCTATGTGTCAAAACATTGAGTCAAATAAGAATGATTTTGATTATATTTGTACATAAAACAAGGAGATGTTTTTGAATAATAATAATTTTCTACAGATAAAAAGGTGGCCAAAAAAAATCGGTAAGGACATGGAGGGATTAGACTTTTCATTTTATACACAATAGAACCTTAGGAGATTAATGGAATAGAAATGTAAGAAGTTTACAGTAAAATCCAAATAGGTAATAGTGATTGTCAGTGGGAACATAAGTATCAAGTGGAATAGTAGACAAATCCTTAATAAATTCTTAACTTTGTTTTCAAAATGCAAAGGCTTACTCTTGTTTCACAAAACAAACAGAAAAGTCAAAATAGTTGTGGGTGGATTTGCTAAAAACAAAGGTCAGAGGACAAAATATTTTTTCTCTTTATTTAACCCAAAACACAAAGCATAGGTAAACAGTACATGCAAGAAATTTTTAAATGTTTTCTTTTGAAAGAAGCACACAGACAAAACAAAGGATTTGATTTTTTATTTTATTTTATTTGTATGGTAAGGCACCAGGGGAGTCAAATAGTTGCAGGCATAATGAAGACAAAAATTAGGGAACACCATCATTATCAATCAAAGGATTTTAGCAACAAGACACTAACAGGATTTCACGAACAATAGCCTTTTTGTAAAACGAGATTTATAAGAAAACTGGATCCATATACATGATCTAGAAATATTATACTCAGCAAATCGGAGAGTTAAATCATGGAAATAGTTTAGTTTTTACTTATTACGAGAAACCCCTACCTGTTTTCGCAAATCCAAGAGAAAAACTGCAATGCTAGCAATAGCAATCCAAGCCAGCACGTACTCCAAACAGGTGAAACAGTAAAATAATAATATTATTTTTATTTCTTTTAAGCGGCGGAGATGGAAAGAGGAAGGAAGAGAGACATAATGACGGCAAGATTTTGTTTCTTCTAGAGTTCTAAGAAAATAACAACATAAATATATATAATAACAACATCCCAAAAAGTAGATGCAAAAAGAGAGGAAGACTCATTCTTCTTCTCACACATGACTAAGAAGAAGAAAATTATGCATTGCATCTATTAAAGGGAATCCTATGTATTTATAAGGGATAAATTTCAAAACATATTTTATTCCAACCATCTCGCAGAGATAAGAGCTAACCTTTTTATTTATTACTTTAATTTTAGTTATGGACTCCCAAGTTCAGAAATACACACCCAATACTACATGAGTTGGATTTTACCGGTTTTAGGTTTGAAAAAAAAGCTATCCAAAAACACGGGTCTCACACTATTAACCCGTTAAAAAGGAATTTGTCCCAAATTACAAAAACCAAAAAAAAAAGTAGTTCGAAATGGAAATTTCATTAGCACAGAATTTTATGTTAAATATATTTATTTATATACCCCATTCCCCAAAATAAACAAAACACGAATAAAACAGATGAAAGCACGAAGATTAAAATTTTGAAAATTATTTTGATTGCTTAAAACTTCAAAAATGAAATCATCAAAATAATTTTTTTTCTTTTTGGAAATAAAATTTTCGAAAACTGATAAGTCCACACGCACAATCCAAGTAAATCGGAACCATGCTCTGATACGAACTGTCACGACCGCAAAAATTCGGACTTCTATAAGTCGGATTTGACCTGATGGATCAAGTCCAACCCAACTAGCAAGACCGGATTCTTGAGACATGACTATGGAATATGCCAAATTTTTTTTGAAAGAATTAATAATAAAATAAAATAAAAGTACAAAATGAATAAAGACTGCATAATCTAATTTCCTTCCAAATTAAAGTCCATTAAAAAGGGTTCCAAATAATAATTATTAAAGATGTTCCAAAAGTCATAGAACAAAATAATTGTTTAAAAAGTATGCAATGTCTCTTAATAAAATAATTGAAATAAAATCCAAAAATGATAAAATGATAATCAATAAAAATACCCAATATCCATGTGATATCATATAGTAGGGTCTTGCGAGAATACTAACATCTGAGTACTATGCCGTAAGCTTCCAAGTCCGCTTACTGCCCTAATGGCTCCTCAAACTTTGTGGGAAGAGGAAAAGGAATTTAGGGTGAGCAACCACAGCTCAGTAGGAATTTCAAAAAAAAAATATAGTGCACCGAAAATTAAACCATGCAGCGGTTAAAATAATGAAACCCATGCAAGTGAAAATCTTCTGAAATTACTTACTCATTTTACTCACATAAGTCAACCTATAATTGTAGGTTCCTAATCTAGTGTCAGAGTTATTCCGGTAACAAACCATACTATTTCCTGAACAGTTTTCCCAGGGTTCCCACAAGTGGTGGGATGCCATAAAGGCCTGGCATTTTAGCAGCAACGAAGATATGTGTATCAAAATTTATTTCTCACCATTACACTCAATTTTGTACGAAGCTCAAACACGCCCATATTACGATAAAATCTAATCAATGTATTTATATAATATTTATAATAGCCAACAAAAATGTATTTATACTCCCAAACAGAAATCATCTGCATACACAAAACCGTTATGCGTCAAGATGCATTTACCCGACACTACCTAGACAGACTCCCGTCAATTTGAAAATACCTGGTGACAAAACACTGTATAACAAAACACTGACTCAAATAGGAATTATTTAAAATCATTTAGGATTACTAGTGCACCAGAACGGAAGGAAATAAAAAGGAAAAGACGGTTATCTGTTAACAGAGAAAATGAAGTTAGCCCAGTTTACATTTGATATAAGAAAACCCCACTGATTTAAGGAATATTTATAATCCAAAAAGTATTTGTAGGATCAGAAAGTCACATGGGGGAAAACAAATCTCTAGGTAAACTATTGTTTAAATATTTTATTTTATATTCATTGTTTAGAAATTAAATCTTTACTTTTTGTTTGAAACCAGAGGAGTCAAATCAGTGAGGTCACGATGAGTGTGTGGTTAAGGTGTTCAAAGCAACAGGCAGTAAACAAAACAAAGTCATAGGCTTTTTGTTATCGAAAATTATAAACACACCGTGCGGAAATACTGTAGTTTACACCGTGTGAGGGGATGGTGGGACCCACTTTTTACAATTTTTCCCATTCACCATCCCGATGTTTAGAGCGCTTACATCCCTTCCCTTTATTTCCTCTGGGTACATTCTGTAGTATAAACTTGCGGTCAACCTATCACTGCTCTTTTGTTATTTGAATCTGACATTTTTGGTAGCAAATGGGAAGACAACAGATGTATTTAGAGGCACACATATAAAGAATTATTTGTTTTAGAATGTTTTCTTCCCTATTCCAATGGACAAAACAATTATTATTTAAAAGATTTAAACAACCCAAACACTGACAGAGTTCATGAAATGGTAAGCTTTGTTTAAACTTTATATTAAGTGAAGAGAAATCAATAGACATCTGACATAGGTGTACCGGGATAATGACAAACATAAAAAACAGAGAAATAAATCATGGAAATAGTTTAGTTTTTATAATATTACGAGAAACCCCTACAACCTGGACCAGCGATATGTAATATTACTTTTGAAATTACATATTATTATGGAAATGTAATATTACTTTTGAAATTACAAAATTGTTAAATAATAATTACATAATCAAAAGTATCAAACTAAAACAAATCAACACCTCGATTGAACTTGTGGGTCGGGTCCGATCCAGCTAGCAAGTCCAAATTTCCGGATCACCACTAGTGAAGAACCAGATTTTTCGTTCCAAGAGATTTTAATAAAATACAAAACTCAAATCAAATGAAAAATTATTAAATGAAATATAATACTGCTTTAAGAATTACAAAACAGTAAAAATAATAATTACAAAATCAAAGTATATTAAAACAAACCAACAATATGGT
This sequence comes from Papaver bracteatum, assembly GCA_023529315.1. Taxonomy (NCBI): domain Eukaryota; kingdom Viridiplantae; phylum Streptophyta; class Magnoliopsida; order Ranunculales; family Papaveraceae; genus Papaver; species Papaver bracteatum. The sequence goes on from JAJJWX010002367.1 coordinate 520,514, forward strand.
TTAATTTAAAATGAGCAAAGCCCAAATACCCATGATAAATAATAATATCTTTTACGGCTAGTGTTTCTTTATTCTCCGTGGAAAAGGGAGGAAAAGGGGTGAGCAAACCACAGCCCAGTAGGAAGTTTCCAAAAATAATAAAGTGCATCGATAATCAAACACATGCAGACGATACGATAATTAAAATAATGCATAAAAATTCAAAATAATACGTATGCCATTCTCAATCAAAAATAATTAACTTTTTTCTTATTCACAACCTTCAACTTTTAATTCAATCTTCTTAATCTAAAATTTCCAAAGTTATTCCGGTAAATAAACTATTTTCTTATTCACAATCTTGAAACTTAAATTCTAGATCCTTAATCTAGTTATCATATATAATTATTCTGGTAAACAAACCATTTCTATTTCCCGTATAGTCTTCTTTTCTTTCTTCAAATGATTCTTAATCTAGCTGTCAGAATTATTCCGGTAAACAAGCCACTATTGTTCCTCGAACAGTCTTCCCAGGGTAGCCACCAGTGGTGGGATGCCATAAAGGCCTGACATTTCAGTAGCAGATAAAATAATAAAAACAATGCAAGCCAAATCTTCTAAAATTACTTACACATTTTACTCATATAAACCAACCTATAATTGTAGGTTCCTAATCTAGTGTCGGAGTTATTCCGGTAACAAACCATTATTGTTCCTCGAACAGTCTTCCCAGGGTAGCCACAAGTAGCGGGATGCCATAAATGCCTGACATTTCCGCAGCAGACATATACATATTTTTTTTTAGAACTCATTTCGAATCAGTGCATTTAATCCTACGCGCACCAAACCGAATCCCAAAGAACTAGTCGAAGTAAACCCCATTCACTAATGCATTAAACTCACTTTCGCAAATCTAAATTCCATTTCATTCACTAATGTAATGCATCATAAGATTGGATATTCTCGGGTTTATGTTAGGTTGATTTAAAAGGTAAAAGTATTTTAGACAACTATTTTATTATGATAGATTTTTTGGGGACCATCCATTTTTTTATTTGGAGGACACCTTGATTTTGTTTCTGTAAAAAGACATTTAGAAGTAAACTGAAGCCATCACTTATCAAAATATTTATGTTAATACTAAGATTCCCCATTCTAATTAAGTTGGTGTAATGATTAGTTAAATGATTATGTTAAGCTAATTAATGAAAACCGTAAGATTAAATCAATGTATTTTGTTTTTTAAAATTTGAGTTATTGAGAGTGGAGAAGAAGGAGAATATAGAGTTTTGGAAAAAGGTCATTTTTTTATTTTTTATTTTGAATCTAAACCTTCAAACTACCCATACATACTTCAAATTTAGTTTTTTGTTGTTTGAATTGACCAAAATTTTCTGAAAATGAGAAATTTTATAACTTGATTTACGCTAAGTCAATCACGATCGGCTACAATACCTGAAAAACATGTATCCGAACTTATCTGCAAATGTAGTTCAACTAATGTTTATGAAGGCATAGGCAGTCGAACTTGATTTTAATGGAGTTTTTGCTTTTGGAGAAAAGTTCGTTTAGGAGAAAAAAATTGCGACATAACCGAACTCAATATATAGGTGTTCAAAGAAAATTCGGTTCGGAAAAAAAAAACTAAGACATAAACGAACTCAATATATAGGATTTTGTCTAAAAATTCGGCTAGAAAATCAGAAATTTCGGCTACAAAATAAAAAGTTCATCTAGAAAATAAAAGTTCGATTATGATTATTTTTTTTGCGACACAGCCGAGTTTGTCTTCATGTTCTTCACTTCCAGAAGGTTCGGCTACTTCGACAAACTTTTCTCACAAAATTCCTAGCTGAACTTCTCTCCGCAACTTCAATTTTTATGATTACTACTCACTCAATTCATCAGTCACAAATGTATAATTCAAGAAGACATGGGTCAGTCGGAAAATTCCTCTAATATACTCCCTTCGGCCCAAATTAGATGAGATAGTTGTAGTTTGCACAATTCTTAAGGCAAGGAGGAAAGGGGAGTATGTTTAAGTATTTTTTACAATTATACTCTTATGTATAATAACTAGTAAAACTTAGAAATGATTTATCTCTTAAGCTATACCACGGTTTTTCGTAAACTTTATACTGTTAAAAATCATTTTAAAACACTTACATAACGAATATAAACATGACTAACAAATTATAAATATATTTCTTATAGTAACAATAATCAATTAAAAGAGTAATTTTAGAAATATCCCCTTGATTAAAGATATAGCTCATCTATTTATGGGAGAAAATTTAAAACCAACTAGCTCATTTAACTTGGGACGGAGGGAGTACAAATTTCTAAAATCCGTATTTTAAACGATTATGAAAATGGAAGAGAAAATAAGATGATAAGAGAAGAGTTTAGAGTGAATTTGGCTAGTAGGAAAAATTGTGTTTGTGTTCATGAATTAGAGCTTTAATTGGTTAGGTATATGAGGTAGGTTATTAGGTTGGTTATAATTTAAACAAGAGTAAAGGATAAATTAATCATTTCCTAAATTTAGGACACCCCTTATAAATGTAGAGAAGGTGTTCTTAGTAAAACTGGTCCCCGAAAAATCATGGTCCCCAAAAATCATGATTCCAAATTCGAAGACACTAAGCAATGTACATTAAATTGTTAAACCCCAACATAAAATGTCGTTGTTCCATCATTCATAATCTTCAAATTTTACATTGCTGATGAATTTGGAATATCTCCTAATAGGGAGTTATGACCAAGAGTTATGTTTTGAAGCTCAACTGCTTTTTCAACCGGACTTTTGTTAAAGGGAGAGAAAAACTGATCCGAGGAGAGCGAAAATCATAGTTGACTCGCTAAATAGGCTGATTCATATATTAAAATTTGACTCAGACTAGAATACCCTTACATGATCCCTTATGCTCACCATTTAAACGGCTAACCCTAATACTAAATTTTGAAATTGTACAGATAAATTAAATTTTCTAAACCAGAGACCATGGGATTGGAATGATTGATGTAGATCAAGACTAGGAAATGATTCAGACTAGTTTCAATATGATATCATACAAGAAGATTTTGAATTACAGAAACATTGTTTGATTCGAAATAATATATGTAGTGCAAACTTAAAATAATACCGGTGTGAAAACCCCGAAAAGTTTAATTTGATTTCATTTGCATATGGATCCAAAAACAGTCGATTGGAAATAATATGCACTACATACAGGTAAACCATGGCTATTAATTAAGACACATTTTTGGATCTTCACAGTTCACACTGATATAATTTCCCATGCTTTGATCATCTAACTCATAAATGATATTTATGGATCATGTTGGTTCATTTGCTCCGTCCATCGATTATTCTCAATAAAAAAACTAAAAACAAGGGTTTTTGATTATTTGGGAAAGGAAGAAATGGAACGGCTGATCGAGATAAGGTAGAGAAAGAGTGTGTGGGTATTCTAATCCGAGTCAAATTTTAATATATGAATCAGCCTATTTGGTGAGCCAACTACGAATTTTGCTCTCCTCGGATCGCTTTTTGCTCTCCCTTTAACAAAAATATTTCAACCGCACCAACTCTCACATACTGAGAAAATAGTTGTAAAGGTAATGACTTATTTTAAAAGAATGATCATGCAACTGGATCCGCCATGGTTCCGAGAGAAAACCCACTCATACTTTTATTCTCACCCTATCTCACATTTTTGACATCGTTTTTCTTTTAAACACATAGTATAGCGGATTTGAAATTACTTATATACCTCCAAAAAATAAGTACATTCCAAAATACAATAGGGTACATTATTTATATATTTTTTGTAGGGCTTGTAGCCCATGTATGTGCGGCCCAATATAGTATCTAGGGTTCTCTTATTACTTGTATATAAATATAGTATCTAGGGTTCTCTTATTACTTGTATATAAAGCATACTATGCTATGTAATACCATTGAGAGGAATGGCAACTTCATCCCCCTGGTCATCCAACCCCTTTCAATAGAATCTGTCTAGTCCTTTGGTTTTCTCTCTGTTTTTCCTCAAACAATGTTCTTATTTTTGAAACCCAATAAATATATCAAAAATCGGGAATGTAATTTCCTAAGTAAGGCTATTGTCTTTCCTATGTGGATTTTATGTCTTAGAAGTTGCGAAGAAACTATTCAACTTCAACGGTTATAAACGCCCCTAAAGCAAAGTGATCATTTGTCTTTCCAACGAAGAAACTATTCAACTTCAACGGAGCAAAGTTACCAGTTTTACTTGCATATGTCACGTTGTACTCTTTTCCCTTCGTCAAGGTTTTATCCCACTGGGTTTTCCTTGTCAAGGTTTTAATGAGGCAACATATACGCATCTAACTATGTTCTAAGTTTAGTTAATATTGTACTCTTTTTCTTTAGTTCAGGTTTTGTCCCTTTGGGTTTCCCTGATGAAGTTTTAACGAGGCAATTAACTTAGACTCATCGATCTTTGAAAATCGTATTGCATGTGATGAACTACATGTAAAGTACGTGATAACATGTGAAGTACTACATGCAAAGAGTTTTACCAAGGTTTTATCCACTGGGTTTTTCCTTGTCAAAGTTTTAGTTAGGAAATTGATTTCGGCAGAAGTCATCAAGGAGAGAATGACATTTGAAGAACTACATTCAAAGCACTATATGTGAAGCACTATGTATAAAGTTTTCAAGGGGGAGTGTTGTAGGGCTTGTAGCCCATGTATGTGTGGCCCAATATAGTATCTAGGGTTCTCTTATTACTTGTATATAAAGCATACTATGCTATGTAATACTGTCCCTACTTTTTAATAACTTTCTTTTAAAATTGATTGCCCCCGTCAATAGAATCTCTCTTGTCCTTTGGTTTTCTCTCTGTTTTTCCTCAAACAATGTTCTTATTTTTGAAACCCAATAAATATATCCTTATACAACAATAAATATGTCCCTACTTTTTAATAACCTTATCCATTTAAAATTAGATTACCTTAATGCCCTCACCCATATAATATTTTTCTTTATTTCAAAATGAAACAAATTTCTTCCTCTACCACTTCACCACCACCACTATCACCACCAGCACCAGCACCAACATTCAACTGCCATACCACCACCACCATTCAACAACCACCACCTACCAACCTCCACCACCACTAATATTGCACCACCACCATTACACCACCAACAGTCCTCTACCACCGCTAGTTCGTCGCCGCCACCACTGGTTCAAATATTTTTGTATCAACAACAGTAGTTGATCCATATAAAAATAGAATCAACGGTAGAAGTTGATGCAATTTAGGGGATCAACAACGGTAGTTGATCTAAAAAAAAAGATCAACAGTAGAAGTTGATCCAATTTAGGGGATCAACAGTGGTAGTTGATCCCCTAAATTGGATCAACAATGAAAGTTGATCCATGTAAATGGAGTGAACTTGGCGTGAATCAAACACACATCATCTGACATGGAATCAGTCATGCTACCGTTGCACCACAAGTTCAACATTGGAAAGAATTTATATGATTTAAAGTACAAGCATGATTATACTAATCCAAGAAAATGTTGTCAACAATAGGAGTTGATTGGATCAACAACATCAGTTGATCCCATAAAAAATTGGATCAACAACGAGAGTTTATCCCATAAATGAGATCAACAACCATAGTTGATCCATAAAAAATTGGGTCTACAACAACAATTGATCCCATAAAAACATAAACAATAACAAATGATCACCACCGTTGTATCTCTCTGAAAAGTTCCCAAACCTAGACAAGCACAACCACCGTCCCAAAGGCAACAAAATTAAAACTCACAATTGGATCAACACGATATTGTTTGTTGATTATTCTATCTTAATCAAACCAACAATTCCTTGGCTTTCCTACGGAACCCTACATACAACACACTAATCCATGTTTGGATTCCCACGCACATGGCTACAACCAATATAAAAACCAACAAATTAGCTTCCAGTAGTTATGAAATATAAATTAACCCTAAGTAAACATCTTAGATCGAACCTATTATCTATACAAATAAGATTAATTAACAAAATTAAATAAACAAATCATTTAATACCAAATAAAACATTTCCCTAATCGTGATGATGATGGAAATGGATTTTACAGTATAAATCCTCCTTTACCACCACTGATATCGCCAATAACAACACCTTATCATGATTTCTCTAGAAATCTATTGCAAAGAGTGTAAGTACTTGATCTTTAGGTTGTAAATTGATTTCGAGATGTGATTTCGGAATACAATTTTCATATTTCATCACGATTACGCGAATGGTTTTGATAATCTTCTTTTAATTTTTAGATCTGGTTTAACACGAACATAGTGATAGATCTAGTGTTAATAATGGAAGACATGGTGGTGATGGGGGAGGCGACAGAGGCGGTAGTGGTAGTTGCAGAAGTGTTGGTGGTAAGTTGAAATAATAGAGATAAAAAAAATTGATAAAGTTTTCAGATTTGAAAGGGAAAATGAAATAAAATCTTTGATATAAAAGAGGATTAAAGAAGGAAATGTTAAATATGGAAAGAAAAATAAATATTGATGGACCCAAATGGGCTTATAGATGGAGATAGATATATTTATTATGTGATGAGGATATTCATATAGTCCATCAAAACATGGGATATATATTAAATTACCACAATATAATACTTGATCATAATTTTAGCCGTTGAAAATTCGTTGATTTTCAACGGCTAATTATCAAAATAATTGATCATGATGTTATATTCTCGTAATGTGCTCATGTTTAGCAGTTATACAGAGCTTCGGAAAACAAATGCATTCAAAAGATATTAGCTTTAAACTTTTCGCCGTTTAGAGGTAGCACTATGGAGAGGGATATCCCTTCTCTATCCCTCTCCATCCCTCAAAATCCCAAATACTCAAGTACTATGGTCTCCCATATCCCTACATGAGTAGGGATACTCACCTCTTTCCCTACTTGCCTGATCAGATCTGTTCAGCCTTGTAGGGAAGGAAAATCACATGGGTACTGAGTACCCGTTTACTTTTTCACTTTACGCGTACTGAGTATCAGTATATTTTTCTGGTTTTTAAAGTTTTACCTTAAAATTTTCCTTTTTCACTCCCCTTTTTTACTAAAACTTTTTCTTTTTTTACATATTTGATATATTTTTTTTACTTTAATTTTTTTTTTTACCTAGGCAAATATTTTTCCATTGAAAAAAAACGAAAAAAAAATACGGTTACTCAGTACCTGTTTGCACTATTCATATGTGTACTAAGTATCCGTTTTTTGTAAGGAAAGGATGAGAGAAAGGGCATCATAGCAAGCTTGTCTTTCATATTCCATCCCTTCTCTACATTTGAAGGATAGGGAATGGATAGCTAGCATCATAGTGCAGATAAAGTGGAGCCCGAAATGGGAGATGGTCTAAAATGAATTTACATTATTAGCTGATCCACCCTCACTTTTGAGTCCATCTATATTGATTGACCCCGATGCAAATTGGCTATAACCAAAAGTGAGCTCTCCCCAGTGCCAACTCCAAACCACTAGTAAGGGAGGTGAAAATTTTATAACACCGCAATTGCAGTTAGGGGTTGAAAATAAATCAAAAACCTTCACCAAACCCTAGGCCCCTGTATCAAGATCCCCTTTCTCGTTCTCAAATTGGATTTTTACAAGTTAAAGGGACAATGGCGTTCTTGTCTCCACTTGGGTTAGTAAGTATTCTCAATTTCCTTTTTCATTTAGAAATCGAAATGTCATTTTCTTACTTGGATTGTTTCAGTTTCTCCCTAAAATTTGTTTGAGTTCACAAAAACTTGGAGACCATCAGAAAGGAATTCATCTATTTTTGAAATGAGGTGTTTTTGGTTCTTAATTTTTGTCTTCTTATTGTGAATTTGGTATACAGGGAGCACGACTAATCGGTCGTCGGCGTCATCGCCGTCCACAAAGCAAGGTTTGCTAACACCCGCTGCAAATTTGGTTCTCGTTTCCAATTCAGGCCTTACCGGAAAAGGAAGCAAATGGGGGAAGGGATTTTGGAGAAACAGAAAAGAGGTAATGATTGTTGTGATCACAATGAAGTAAATGTTATTTCAAACACAGGTAGCAGTATATTTAGTCCCAACTATGATATCACTATCGAAATATTGAGTAGACTTCCGGCGAAGTCGCTAATGAGATTCAAGTGTGTTTGCAACAATTGGTTTTTCTTAATTCAAAATGATACGACATTTATCGATCTGCACTTTGAGCGTTCAAAAGCACAACCTCGTCTCCTTGTCAATAATCGGATAGATCGTGAAAAGTGTACTTTAATGACATTTGACATGTTTGGAGGCAGATCAGGTGGATCGGTATCAGCAGCGGCTGTTCACACTGTAAGAGAGATTGATTTTAAGTATGAAAAGATGTTGAAACCTGTAAATGGTCTAACTGGTTTCCTCTGCGAAACAAGAACTGATCCTGGTGTTTGTATATACAACCTCAGTACTCAAGAAATAACACCATGGGTTGAATCAAAATTGTTAAGAGATGTACGTAAGAAAGAACATGAACAGTATAAGGATCTCCCTATGTCTACTTGTGCGTTAGGATATAATCATGCCACTAAAGAGTATAAAGTGGTTGGCATATGGGTGTCTATGCGACCTTATTATAAAATTTGCGAGGTGCTAACCTTAGGAGACAATGAATGGAGACAGATTCAGGTACCACCATATGATTTACAGTTGCATGGATCTCATGTTCATATTAATGGTTTGATATATTATATTACTGAATTGCTTGCAATGAGTATAGTTAATGACATGGATAATGAAAAGTTCATAGTAGTATTTGATGTTGGAAGGGAGGAGTTCAGAACGATTAGGGTCCCTAATTACATCTTTGTTCAACCTGCTGAGTACCATGCTTCTTATATCCTTTATTATGTTAGATTGTTAGAATTGGATGGACGGCTAGGTTTGCTGATTAAAATTCGACCAAGTGGTACCCTTAAGTTATGGTTACTTGATGATGATGGAAACAAGAAGAACTCGACAAGTTCTTGGACTCAAGTAACTATGGAGCTACCTAACACTTTGGATGGAGATATGAATGGTGTTTATTTTAATCCAGTTTCGGGAACAGACCAGATAATCCTAAATTCTTATGCCAAAACATCTGATGGTGAGAAGATATCTGACACCATTTATCATTCTTATAATTGGAGAAACAAAAGCTTCAATGAGATTGAAATCAGCGGGATCCCCTCCTCAGTTCCATTTTTTACCTCGGAATCACAGGCTGAAACTTTCGTCGAGCACATTTTGCCTGTTCAGAAGCATACCTCGACAAGAAATTGATAAGTTTTTATATATTTATGTTGTTTCATTTTTATGAATGAAAAGAACATGCGCCAATCATAGTTATATTTTCACACTGGTATTCCTATTAATTTAAGCTATAAAAATTGTGAAAATTTTGATAATTGAATTGCATGGTACTGTTCATGGCCAATAGAAAGTTCTGCAGTGAAGCTTTAGGGGCTGGAGCCTCAGGTCTATGCTTTTGTCTCCCTGCACATGAATTTTAAGTTTTGACACATTCCAGTTCCATAGTGAAATTCTTTAAAACCGGTTTATTCATAACAGTTTGATTCCCTTTTTAGTAGCAAAATAGCGCTGGACTTGACAATCGCAGTAAACAACTATTTTCTCTGTTTCTGTACTACCAGTTTGAGTTGTTTCTGTAGTTAATTAGGCCAAAATTCAATGTCATATAGTTTTGAAGGCACACAAATTTTCCCTTTAGGATGAAGGACCACATTATGCACATGCACATTTCAGCGTCCATACTCTGGTTTTATATGCTCTTTGCAGTTATAGGGCAGTTCTTTGGCCAAAAGGAACACCATGGCTAAGCCTTTTATTTTCTTTAAATTATGCCATCACGGTGAAGATCATGCAGCAGTTGTTATAATTACAGACTCACGTGGCTTGCTATCCAGGTTTATAGCTAACCTGACATTTTAAAGTGGTATCTAACAGTGTCCATTCCCCTGCAGCTCCTTTTTGGAGTTCCCCCATCGCCCATGAATGTATTGAAACAAGTAGTCTATTGTCTCATCTTTATTATAACATAGATTCATTGTCTTATTCTTCTTTTTCAATTCGTTGTTTTCTGTTGGGTGGATCATCTTTGTTGAACAACTAATTAAGTGATCTGTTGCCTTTTTCGCTTCGTAGTCTGTTGCATTTGGGATCCTTTGGTATGTTTTTCTTTAGAGTTGGAGAGATACACCAAAGTTTTAAATGCATTTAGAGACCTTGTTCATACTAGAGTGGCAAGTGTTGAAGGAAATTGATCAGGTAGTAAATTGGTGGCAGCACCAAGTGTCTATCGAAAATTACCATGACAACTTTTCACCCCAGCAAACATTTAGACGAAAGATACTGGTACACCTTTATGGCAGGTGGTAGTAATAGATGCCTGGCAAAATCCCAATTTTTTCTGGTGATACTGTTACTATCCCAAACTCTATTCACCAGTGATGTAGAGCAATAATCCCATACAGGTAGCCCATCAAAGGGATATTTAGAGTCTTGCCCATTGTTAAAGTAGGTGATAGATCTATTCTTCAAGTCCTGGCTAGTCCCCTTCTCATCTCTGTAGCAGTATTTAATACTGCATCTACTTGCAGTTTCTTGCATTTTCCGTTAACTGACAAGACGACACAGGGAGTGACTCTGCGTGCTGTTTTTATTTGGTACCAACTCCTCAGTGTTTTCTGAAGAAGAAGTTGAATAAAAGAGTTAAGCATTATATTTCTCATCATCACCATCTTATCAAATGCAGCATTATGATTTTTCCTCTCAAAAAAAAAATAAAAACTTCATTTTTTTTCCTTCTCAGCCTGGCATAAGGTTCTCTAGATCTCTGCTCTTTCACCTGATAGTAACTCCGTAACACTTAAAGGGCTGTAGTTGCAGAATATCCTACAACTACACCCTCAGTAGAATTTGTAAAACTTAAGAAGTTCTTGATGATGAATGACAATTTTCTTATTAATGCTCTCAATTGATTACAAAGAAGTATCTAAATGGAACTAGAATAGTCACAACTTTCTCTATTCTCTTTCCTAAGATATTTCCTAACACTCATTAAAAGAACCTCCCAAATTTTACATTTGAACTACTATTTATAGTGAAATTTGTACAGCTGTATATGCCTTGCGAAGTATCGCAACTTATATCCGTAGGTTTGATCTATATTCGTAATCTCTTCACACTTTTTCCGTGTTTCTGCTATTATCGCATTATCTTGCGATTCTTTCCTCTTATGTTTGTAAACTAGTATCTTGCGATATTCGGTACCTACATCTTGCCTCTTCTCATGTCAGTTCTGCGAAGAAGAAATGTCATGAGAATCATTATTCTCGTAAATTTAATACAGTTATCATCATTTGTTAGATTCACAACAAGTATTTTCTCTTTCATTAAATTTTTGACACGTTTCTTCGTAACCGTTCTTTTCAACCGTTTACGTCTAATCGCATTAATGAGTTTCTATCTTCATCAAACTCTCCTTTCTTTATAAATACTACCTTTAAATTTTTTATTTTTTTTTTATTTCTCCACCCTGCCCATCTTCCTCATCACATCTGCTTCTGTGATTTCTTCCCCTTTTCTTCTATTACGACCTCTTATCTCTTTTACATCTTTCCTTTTCTATTTTCTATCCTTCATCTAATGGCTCCAAAGAAGAAATCTGTAGAACAACTTAATGCAGAGTTTTTCGATAGAGACCTCGTTCTTTCTGAAATTGATGGTCACAACAACAAATCCTCTCTCTGTATGGAACTCTTTACTGATCTTCACTGGGATGATCAGAAAATTTTAGTTTCACGAGGTCAAATCCTCGCAGGTCTTCCTCTTCCTCTTTATGATGTCACTCTTCCTCTATTCTACGAAATTATTTCCCACCCAAATTTCTCACGAGCCATTTATCAACTAACTGGTAATTGTATTCATATTCTGGTTGAGTTCGCAAATCGTGCTGCTTTTGGAAAATCTTTGTATCCAATCGAACGTAGGAAGCCTGTATTTAGAGATTATTGTTGAGAATTACACGGTTGAGAATTTCTTTAAGAATTATACACTAATTCCTGCGAAGAGAGAAGATAAACGTTGGGGCGTTCGTCTTCATCGTAGATCTGATGTCGCAGAAGATGATCTCCTTATGCATGATATTGATTACGCTTCTGGAAACAATCATACTCCTCGCCGTTCTCATGATGAAGATTGGTATAACTATCCTCTTGCATTATCGGGTTCTTATATTTCTGGAATAGTAGACCTTCCTGCGAACCTTCGTGATCGTAACTATCAACCTTGGGTCTTTTCTTGGCCTAACAGAGATAAAAATGTACGTATCCTCATCCCTTTATTTTCTTTGTTATTTTCCTTCTTTTGTTGATCCTTTTGCAATATTTCCCAGGTGAATGAACTCAAGGAAAGTTATCTTAAAACTGGGAAACCCAGTACTCGTGAGGCTTTCAACTTGTTTTCAAATGAGGTAAGAAACATTCTTATATATTTTAAATAATATATTGTTGCCTCTGTTTCTTATCCTTATTTGAATTTGTAGGTTCTCCCTAATATCCCTGAGGCTGTTGTGAATGAGAACAAGAATTCAATCTCTTCCGAGGTGCTAACTACAAGACAAAGGACATTTCGTTCTGCGAAGAATACCCAAATTTCTGGTGACAAAGAAAATGTTCTTCGTAAAGGAAAAAGGAAACTTGAGGATATATTTTCTAAGAATAAGAGGAAAAGAGTCCTAGTCAATGCTTACTCCAATGTGAACTCCTCTAGCAAAAATGTTGACGAAGAACAAAGTGATGAAGGTGATAAGCTTCCTGAGAAGGATCTTAGTTTCAATTCTGATACTATTTCTAATAGGGGACACGATGAAGATGATGATGAAGATGATGATGAAGATGATGAAGAAGATGAAGACTTTAGCAATGCGGAAACTTTTGAGTATGCAATGATTCAATTGTCTGAGGCTTTTCTCCACTCTTCTCGTGGATTAGGAAACTCTTCTACTGCGAATGCTCGTAAACTTATTGCGAAGGCTTGTAAAGTTCCGACTGTACTCAACAATAATTCCCTTACTGGAATTTCAAGATTCGTCTCTCCTGCTTCATTATACTCTTTGGGGAGTATGGTAAGTTTCTTTTATATCCCTTGTTTATTTCCCTTGTTTCATTGATTTCTAATCCTTTTTATTTGCTCAGGTTGGGAGAGTCAGCTGCGCAGTTGCTTCAGACTGGGAAAGACGTCATAATATCGCTGAGAAGAAAACTTTAAATCGTTGTAAGAAGTTGGAGGTTGAGAATTTAAAACTTCGTCAGAAAATAGAGGATTTGAGTATTGATAATGCGGAATTGAAATCTCGTTGAGAAGATGATCCCCAATCTGCGAGTATCGCATCTGGAAGTTTTTCTCTTCTTGAGGAGAATAATCAATTGAAGCTTGAAAATACTTCTCTTCGTAATGATAAGAAGCGATTAGAAGGTAAGTTTGCGTATTTTAATTACTTTGACTTCGCAATCTGCTAATCAATTCCTTGATTTCTTCCTTTATTCTTTATTCTCTTATCCTTTTGCTTTGTGGATGCTGCAGAAAATTATACGAAGATGAATAATGATCTGGAAACAATTCTTGCCGCACGTAACCAGAAGATTTCTGACTTAAAGTCTCAGTTTCAGATTTCTCAAAACAATCATAGCTTAAGTATCAAACGTTTCCGAGCTATGATGACTCGCAAGATTTGTGAAGACAACCAAATTCCTCTCAAAAAGTATCAGACGCTCCTTTCTGAAGAAATTCCTGAGGATACCCCGTATTTGGAAATTTCTGATAGTGAAGCTGAAGATGATATCTCCGAAGAAGAAAAAGAAGATCATTTTGATGGGAATAAATCACCCGAAAATAGCTTTATTATATTCTGTATATCTGCACTCCAGTTCTTTTCATATTGTCTGTTTGAGTACAACATTTTCTTCTTTCTTGCACTTTTAATCAATCAACAATTCCTTTTTTTCAAATCAATCAACAATTCCATGAGATTTTATTTTTAATAGGATAGGTTTTGCTATTCAAAAACTTCAGCTTTGTCGCGCTTGCCTTAATTTTTAACTTTGTAAGATTTTAATATTACTAACTAATTTTACTTAAAATAGAAAGATTAAGTGTAATTTCGCTTAATTTTTTTTGAAACTTCATTAGTATTAATGTCTTAATTTTGCGATGATGAATTGATCTTTCTTTAATTGAGTGCTTTCCTTATCTGCATAATTTGATCATATGAAGAGAAATAATATATTTTGAAGACCTAGATTAGTATTCCTTTTCCCCTTATTATTATTCTTCAGATGATCAATCTTTGTTTTAAATATTAGAATATCTGCCTCATTTTAAGCTGCGAATTTACAATTTGTTGCGAGGTAAATAAGAAATCCTCCCCTTAAAATATAAGAAGTATAAAATCTCCGTGAAAAATTACGAAACATCCTTGAAGAAGTATAAGAAGTATGAAATATCCTTGAAGAAGTATAATAAGTATGAAACGTCCTTGAAGAAGTATACGAAGTATGAGACACCCTTGAAGAAGTATAAGAAGTATTCAATTCGTGAAGAAACATTCAATGTTTGAATAAGTATAAGGAGTATTGAATCTCTGAAAAAGTATAAGAAGTATTCAACCTTCGTAAAATTTAATGAATATGAAATATCCGTCTTTGACTGCGAACAAAATTGCCTCTATTACTATGAATTCTTTATATATATTCTCGTAAAAAATTCTCCAATGATACTGATGGAATTGATTTCATTAGTTAATGTGGTCTTATCATGCCTTCCTAAGTAAAGGTCTTATTTTGCCACCTCTTTAGTGATATTTTTGCGACAATATGACGAATTTGAACATTCTTGCGAATATACAACCTCGTGACATTATCGTCTTGCGATGAAATTGCAGGACGTTATCACACTTTCATGTAATAACCCATTGATCTCATCTTAACTTCATTGTATGTAATTCTGCGAATATGTATTTATTTATTTTTTTACTCGCAGAAATATTATTGTTGCACAAATATGACAAGACTTTATGTTCTTGCGAACAAGAAGTCTCATGAAATTTGCGTCTTATAGCACGTATCAGCTCCCTAATGGAGGGTGCTGCCCTTTATCTTCCCCTTGGTTTCCCCTTCAAGGAAGCGTACATCGACCATACAAGGTTAGCTCTTCCCATCCGGTTTTGCAAACAACCAGCTTTTGTTCGCAACCTCTTATCCTTTTTTCCTATAGGGCTTATAGTTACGAGGTTTCACCCTATGGGGTATCTTTGGGCCAAGTGCATCATTTGCCAAGACTTGTCAAAAATGGAAGATGTGATTCAAGCCTATTCGGCACTCTTGACTCAACCGTGTACCTCGGCGCCTTGATCGTTTTCTGCACTTCTTGGGAAAGACAGTATGCCTTAGTCGCCCAACCTAAATCATGTTACATCGCAAGATTAGGTTGAGAATCCAAAGTGTCTAACCCGGATAGGCAACCCGCTTTTGGGTTGTACCCCGTAATGTCCATGTACTCAGGTTCCTTGGTGGTGTTACGGTTTCCCTGAGCCATGCTTATAGGTACCCCCTTAAATGACGTACTTTAGGACTTTGCCTCTTACGAAATGTTGCTTCGCGAACTAGGGTGTACGCCACAAAGGTTTTCCTTTGTAAAATTTATGCGGCTTTCTTTCTTTTTTGAAATCTAATCAAAGTTTGCGGTCTATTGTTCGAAAATATCTTTTGCGTCTTTCTTTAATGAAAGCTAATCGCAATAAATCTTTTGTATTCGTAAAAATACCTCACAAATATTTCATGTTGCGAAATAACTCATTTCATTTTCTTGTTTTTCAAAATACATTTTATTATATGCATGTGAAGAAATATACCGATTACCTTTTTTCTTCATTTTCTTTTCTTCGTAAATCATATCCATTCTCTATCATCGTAAATTTCTTGTATGCTCAATCATTGTAACTTAATTCCTTCATGTCTTAATCCTCAGCCATTAAATTTTCACTTATCTTTGCAGCATTTGCTCTTTTTCTCCAACTTTCCTTTTCAACAGTTTTTCCTTCGCAAACTTCTACTTCAGTATCGTAACATTTCCTCCCTTCTGTCCAATCACCCTTGATAACTACAATACCTTTAGGATGAGGAAATTTTATGCATTGATGAAAAGTTGAAGCTACGCCTAAAATCCCGTGAAGCCAAGGTCTCCCTATCAAAGCGTTGTACGGTGATTCAACATCAACAACGCAAAATAAGATTTCAGTTCGCATTCCACCTAATGGAATTCGCATGCTTATTTCTCCTTTAGGTTTATTGGCAGTTCCATTAAAGCCATAAATCCTGTAAGTAGAAGGTATTAGATCTGCGTCCTTTCCCCCCATGATTTTGTAAGCAGGATAGAAGAGAATATTGACAGAACTTCCTGTATCAATTAAGATTCTATTAAGACCAAATGATTCTTCGTCTGTATCATCCTCACTTTCTTCCATATTCAAACAAATTTCCAATCTTACTACCAATGGATTATCATGTATTTCGCAACCTTCTGGAATTTTTGTGGCTTCAAAAGAGATTTCACGCTTCTGCCAATCTTCAAGTCGTGAAATTTTTGCGATGTTCATTATTTCTCTTCCTTCACCATCTCTTGCATATACCCTACTTAACACATTATCATGAAAATCTTCTATGGTTTTATATGAGTGAACTATAGAATTGCAGAAAACATTTCTTGCTTTTGGTCCCACTTCAATGTGTAAGATTTCCTTTCCCTTTTCTTGTGTTGTATTCACCATTCGAGTTTCCACTGGGGCTTGTGGTAATTGTTGCGGCTGTGCTTGCTTGAGTAAAAAGTGATCCAATTTGCCTTGATCAATCATTCGCAAGATAATACTTTTGATATTATTGCAACTATTTGTAGAGTGTCCATGAAAATGATAATACAAGCAAAATTCATGACTTCTTGGACCCATTGGTGGTTCCTTTCCCATATTCCATGGAGTTGGTATATGCTCCATCAAGATAATTTCCTGCCATATCTTTTCTACACTTGTATTCAAAGGTGGCATCTTTATTTCTTCCCTTATCATTCTTTGACCTCCTTGACCATTGTTATAATTTTTCTATGATTCCCTTGTCCAAAATAATTCTGCCTTTGTCCCCCATAATTTTCCTGCTGCTGATCTAATCTTGGAATCTGATTATTTCCTCCTCGGCTATAGAAATTCCTTTCTCTATCATACTCTTCTTGATCTTTGCTACCCATTGTTACCATTTTTGGCTGGCTATTGTTGTTTTTCTTCTCTTCTGATATCTGCGAAGATGTTTGCGAGGTACCTGCTATGACATTGATTATTTTAGGAAGTAAGTTTGCTCATGTATCTTGTTTGTTGGTGTTTGTCACAGGATATGACTCCATATTGTTTTGCTTTTCCTCTAATGTAATGTATTCCTCTTGTAATTCTCGCAACTCTGTCATCATAATAGAATTCTTTCTTCTGAAGATTTGAACATATAGTTGTTCAGTTGCAAACATCGCATTTACGAAAGATAAAATCAGGTATCTCTCATCCACACGCCCTGCCATATCACTGCACATAGTTTTCCATCTTCTTACCAAATGTTTCAAACTTTCACCAACTCTTTGTTTTAAACCAAACACATCTTCAATACCAAGTCGTGAGGAATGATTTGTGATATATGCTCCTAAGAAAGTTGCTTGTAGATGATTAAATGACGTAATAGTGTTCTTGGGAAGTCCTTCGAACCATTTTAGAGCTTCTCCTGTTAAGCTTGATGCGAAGTACTTGCATAATACATCATCGTGATTCTCCCACTGTAACATGCATCTTATATACGCTTTAATGTGCTGAATATCACATGAAGTCCCGTCAAAGATACTGGTTAGTGTAGGCAGATTGCATTTTGGTGGAATCCCTCCCAATTGTACTTCTCTAGCAAAAGGAGTCCTCGCAGCTTCTTCTATTGCTTCATCTAATTGCCTTCTATCTCCTCCTCTTCTATTGTTTAATATCCCTCTCATTTCCGCTAATTCTCGAAAGATCCGTTCATTTGCCTCAGTATTCTCATCCATTGGCCTCTTTAACGCAGCCTCTATTCTTCTACGTTCTTGCATCTCTTCTCTTGCGATTCTTCGCATTATGTCATACTCTTCATTAATGTTTTCATTTGCATAATTTTGCAAATATCTTCTTTCCAGATTATCACAATTGTTTTGTTGCAAAGCATCTTGAAATTCTTGTTCTTCCATTTCTATTCTCCTCATCCTTCTCATGTGATTATCAGGAATTTCTTCTTCTTCATTTCTCCTTCTTCTATGATTTATTTCTTCCTGATTTTCCTGAACTCTGATTCGAAAATTTGGTTCATTCCTTGCTATTTCTTCTCGTTGATTTCCAATCCTCCTCCGAATTCTACCATACTCAAGATTTTGATTGTTGCGAGCCTGTTCACGTCTTCTTACTCCATCCTCGTAATTGTTTTGATGCATAGTTTGTTGTCTCTCAGCTTCTTCCATGAGTTGCCTCTCTTCCTCTTGATTTTCTTCACCATTCTGATTATTTTCCCTTGGAAATGGCTCTGTTAGTAAATTCTCCATGTTTTGTTCGTGATTTGGTACTAGAATGAAGCGATTCTCTCGATTTCTTTCAACTTGATTATGTGCTTGTTCTTGCATAGCACTTTCACTATTAGCTATTGGCGAATTTTGTTCTTCTCTCTCTGGTCTACCATTTGATCTCACAATACTTTGATATTTCCTCCATTGTAACATCTCATTTTCCCTTCTTAATTCTTGATTCTTTCTTGTTAGATTGGCACGTTCTTCAGCTTCTAACCTTCGTTCTTCTTGAACTTTTTGTCTCAATGTTTCTACTATCTAAATTTCTCTTTCACGAATTGTTCCTCCCATCAATCTCCCACTTTCTCTAATTTGTGGTTCTCTGTATGTTTCTGCTGGTGTATCAGTTCTCCAAGTGTGTATACTCACTCGATCATGATCTTCTGTTTGTTGAGTTTGATTTCTTCGATTGTTCCTTCTCCTACTAGGTTCTCCTGTTACATTTGCTTCTCCACCTGCGAGTCTTGCACTTCTTCTTACTGTAGTCAATGGTTCTGATGTATTTCTTCTTCTAACCATTTCTTTGATGCAAAACTCTTTTCTCCCTCCCTGTTTCTAGCGTCAATTATGTAGTTGCAGAATATCCTACAACTACACCCTCAGTAGAATTTGTAAAACTTAAGAAGTTCTTGATGATGAATGACAATTTTCTTATTAATGCTCTCAATTGATTACAAAGAAGTATCTAAATGGAACTAGAATAGTCACAACTTTCTCTATTCTCTTTCCTAAGATATTTCCTAACACTCATTAAAAGAACCTCCCAAATTTTACATTTGAACTACTATTTATAGTGAAATTTGTACATCTGTATATGCCTTGCGAAGTATCGCAACTTATATCCGTAGGTTTGTTCTATATTCGTAATCTCTTCACACTTTTCCCGTGTTTCTGCTATTATCGCATTATCTTGCGATTCTTTCCTCTTATGTTTGTAAACTAGTATCTTGCGATATTCGGTACCTACAAGGGCGCTGAAGTTGTACATGTTCTGGGTATCAGTCATATTCTGATTGTTACATGCTGTATATACATTTTAAAACATTATCTTTGTAATCCATATTTTAAAACTGAACACTATCAATATCTCAAGGTAAGTGCCTACTCTCAAGAAGAAACGAGAAAAATACAAAGGAAGCCAAAATGGTGTAAATCGATCCTAATGGTGTAAATCAATACTGATAAAGAATCCAAAACTCTGTAAATATATCATGATACACACTATGTGATAGTAAATGATGTTTTGACCTTGGCAACATGTCACACTGACAAAGAGTTACAATATTCTTCCTGGCAGAATCTGGTGACAAAACGTACAATGAGATCCTTCACACCCATCTAGCGCAAGTCTTGGTTCGTGCTTACCTACTCCATCTTGAAGCCCAAAGATTTAGTCACTTGGTAAGTATGGTGGATGATAAGCAAGGCCTGCAAGCTTGCCTTCAGCATCCTCCAGTGGTTCTAACCAAGATCCTTGCCTAGTCTCAACTTTATCCTGAACAACACATTTATAGACTATATGATGTTTGAAATGTACATCTTCGGAAATGACATTTTAAAATATGAAAATGTTTAGGGATATACATAGAGAAAACAACATTTAGTAGAAGACCGGTACCAGATTGAGGTGGAGAATCTGGTACCGGTGTTGATGGTGATGAAGTGGAGGTGATGGTAGTGGACTAAATTTTCTGAGAACTAAAATCGAAAGAAGAAGAAAGAAGCAGAAGGGATAAACAAAAAAAACTGAAATTTGGGAGGTGGGCGGGTTCGATCCCATGAACTCTACTTCAATTTTTACTAAACCATCCTCAACAATTAACATATTTCCAACTTCCTTGTCCTTTATTAGTCCGATAAATTTACGCATTTAACCTTCATTTTTAGGTTAACTACGAAATTATCTAAAAGAAAAGAATTAATTACGCCCGCGCCCCTTTTGAAGGATATTTTGGGATTTTCATTAATAAACAGACACCAAATCCAAATTTTTTGTTTCAATTTGGAAAAAAAAATCACAAACCACAATGATATAAAGTCACAATATTAGAGTACTACCTCACTAATAAAAGGATTCCCTCCCTACGTACCCCTAATTGTTCCGCCCAATAAAAATATTATCACTTTTTCAATTCAAATTAGAAAAATTCAAACAATATTAAGTTGGAGTGCCAATTAATTTTATTATATTTATACAAGAAAACCATAGAAAATGAGGAATCACAACTTTACACCTCTCCCGTATCACTGTCAGAGAAAAGGTGGCACCAAATGATTGAAGTAACAGAATCTGTAAAGAATAATCGTTTTCCCCTGTCCACGCTCGTACTCTCCTCCATGTGTAAACAGTGAATCGACATCATAAGATATTTTATCACTCTAAGCTTTAATTTTGTTGACTGCCTTTCTTTTTTCTGACTTCAGTCGGCTTGAAATATGACAAGTGCAAATGGAATGATGGTGTATTTACTATATTAAGAATAAAAATTGCGCACAAGCTAAGTAAAAAAAAATGAACATACAAAGACTAAACTTAGTATGTTCAAGAGAGAGCTATCAACAAATTATCCCAGGGTTGAATACAGGGCAAAGGATCGATATTGTTGGGAGGGCCCAAGTTAAGTGATCGATAATGAACAATGTAGTAATATTGGATTCAAGCATATGAATTTCTAGATCAACTCTCAAGATGAAAGGTAACATTTCGACAACCTAAATTAAACGTTTCATTCAGTATAGTACCATAGCTGAAGTTTAAAATGATACAGGCTCCAGTCCTGGGAAATTATCAAAAGCAGACAGAAACCAAAGCAAAGATAATACGAAGAAACAAAAACTGGGACAGAATCAAAACATTTTAGTAGTTATACTCGATCCTTAACGATTCAGGAAATTAAACCAATCTGCACATTCCAGAAAAGATACAACTGACAAAACTTGTAAACACTCACAAGGGGGACTTCTAGAATCATCCTGATCATAAAGATTTGAAGATTGTTAAGTGTTGTCAGAGCTCGTCAAGAACTTAACCACACAATTTGCAGGTCTTGGAATCATTAGTAACAGCTTCATTACATTTATTAGTTTCTTGTGATCTTTGGAGAGGTTGTCAGAAGCTACAATGGTTACTGTCTCAAGAAATCCAGCATACTTCAGAATGAGTTTAATAGCATTTAGCTCCACCAGTTCCCCATTAAAGTACTTGAGTTTGATTGATTTTAGGTGTGGTGGAGAACATTTAGGATCGAGTGACCAACAACCATCATCCTCTTCTTCATGGATGCGAATGCCCTACAGTAATTAAAACAAAAGTTCAGCAAAAATAGAATACCATAAAAAAAAAAACTATGATGCGAACACAAAAACAAGCTACTTATTTTTTTTATAAAGATGGCTCAAATAAAGCATGGAAAAGAATAACGATGAAAGCTTAGCGACTTCCAAAGGACAAGACTAGTGATACATACCAGTTTAGGAAACTTACAATCTATAATCCAAATCAACAATTTTCCCAAATATCGAAACAGCGGTTTTCAACAAGAACTGAATGCCAAGGCTAACAAAAGAAAAATTATTTCTATTATATAGGTTGGTAAGAGGTGAGTGACTTACATAAACAAAGACAATAGATTCAAGATTAGGCGAGAGCTGGAGAAACTTGAAAAATCTTCTCACGGTCGAAACATATCCCGAATCAAAATGTTCAATAACTTCCAGATGCATCAAATTGTTAAATGCAGGAAATAAGAGGATATCCGCCTCACTTGGAACCTAATCATTAAGAAGAAAAGAAAAAAAAGTAGACCAGTGCATAAGAGAGTCAGAAATACCATAGGCACAATAACCCGATACTTCTGAGAACCCAAATTAATAAGATTTACAATAACAAAATCATTAAGAACATTTGAAGTATTATCTAGGCGTACCAGAAAACAGGCACCAGACATTTCCAGAATCTTTACATTAGAAAGCTTTCCCAAAAGCTTTACGACAGATGCTCTGGCAGCGGATCTCATCTCAATATTTGCCTCAACTAGTGAGGGAAAGCTGTCGATTGAAAAGTCTCTCGGTTCCGTTAGTCCGTAACTGATGGTCGACAAATTAGGTGCACAAATCTTCAGTGTAGAATTTCCAAAATAATAACAGTCATTAATGTACAAGTTCTTCAGTGCATTATTCGCAATGCATATAACTTTAGACCCCAAACAACGACAGTGCAGGAATTTCAACTTTTCAAGGATGGGGCAGTTAGAAATCAGATTTTTGATCGAGATCCCATTCACAAATTTTATTAAACCAAGCTCGAGTAACTTTAGCCTTGGAAAAGAAACCTTGTTTGGAACATTAAGGCTTACATCCCATAAGTCCAGCACTGTTAATGAATCACAGGTAAAAAATGATAGAGGAAATTTGAAGGATGTTTGTGATCCCAGAGAAAGAAAAAGTTCTTCAACTTTACGCATTATAACAATGCCAATCCATTTATTTACTCGGGCTTCATCAAAAGGGTGACTATTTTCAAAACTGAGACAGAATTTTTGAATTTTAGGCTTCTCATGAAGATATAATACCGTGTCCAAAAAATTCATAAACTGTTGGGTTTTCAGGGGTTTTTCTTCTGCACTAACATTGGTAGCATGCCACTCACCAAAATCAAGAGTTGGGATAGCGTTGGATATGTACTTCCATCTTTTGGATAATATGCAAGTAGACATAACATATTTTGTTGGAAGGAATGAAAGAATATGATGAATAAGTGCATCAGGCAATTTACTTATCTTATCCTCTCCCACACCCACACCCACATTGTCGTTGCACAAAATTTTGTGTTTCTTCTTGTTTTTCAGCACCATGATTCCCAATGATGTTTCCTGGGAAGTTTATGAAATGGGAGTCAGTATAAAAGATGATGACGACTAATCTTCCATTGACAAGAGAAGAAACTACAGTACTCATTTCATCAAACAGATTGCATGCATGAAACTGAAAAACCAAAGACAGTGAAAGGTTCAAGGTACAATCAGTCAAAATGAACAAACTTCAATTTAACTACTTGGATTTGTAGTTGTATGACCCTCTTCGACTGGTACTAGTTCTTGCGAAAAAAAATTGTTATACACAATTAAAAAAGAGTTTAGGGTTCTGGATTTTGACCTCATCAAACATGATGAGAAGTTTTGTTGTTTCTATAATTAATCATTCAATTCAGACTCATCACAAACCCAAAATCTTTCGAATTTACTCAAATTCTTAATGAAATGGCACAATAATGTAATTTATAATGCATAAAGGGGACACTGCTATGGCTTTAGCAAGAACCTTGTATACATGAAGTAGAAATGAAAATGTAAGATTTAACAAGCATAATAACTAACAAATCAAACAGAAATGTGAATGTCATGCTATCCCCATGAAATAGTTAAATCATCCATGAAGTAGATACTCTTGTTCAAAAAAAAAAAAAAAATCCATGAAGTAGATACCCAATCAAAGACCTGATTTTGATAAAGAAATTGAATCAAAGTGAAGAAGAATGTATTATTACCTAAAGAAGGTTCTGTAAATTAATATACATTACAGCTAGTTAAGCAGCACAACTATCACGGTAACTTTCCGCCTCACCGTTTTTCTTTTCACAATAATATGATTGAAGAATGAATTTAGGTTTAGATGAAGAATGAATTTGGTTTAGAAGAAGGAACAGTCAAAAGAGTCATCACGACTCCCAAGACAAAGGAAAGCATGCCATTACGGTTTGGATATACATCCAGAAGTAACTTTTTGACTTCTACAAATCAAAAAGCCAGAAATCAGTTTGGGTGTAGAATTTCAGAATGACTTCCAGAAGTAGAAAAGTCGACTTTTTGTGAAGCAAAAAATCTGGACTTCTGACTTCTATTTCTGACTTCTACTTCTGCATCCGTGTATAGTATAAACTATGCCTGTTGGAAAACTAGGCCCACTTCCCTCGGTCGGCATTGGCGAAACAACTCTTAAAGTCGCTGACCATGGAGCATTACGTTGCCTGGACCCTAGTAATGCTGCCATTTTTCATTTTCAGCAATGGCAGAAACGCATAACTATTATTAAGGTCATGGTCGTTCAAAAGCATGAACTTGTGTCTCTAATTATAAATCACTACGGGAAAATCCCACTTCTTGGCACCGTACAATACGTCAGTAATAATCGTTGACAACCTAGAAGGAGCTAGATCCAAACTCTGATTTCTTACCTCCCCAATTACCGCTGAGCTATTTGGCAAAGGAAGAATCTCTGAGAAGAAATTGGACAAATTGTAGTGGCAGGAAATCCTACAAACTACACCTACGAAATATTATGAGATAAATTTAAAACATCACGAAGAAAACTAAACTTTCCCAAATACAATACGGAGAACAAATAACTTTTCTCTCTCTTAAATTTCTTACATGAACTCTCAAAAATATCTCTCTCTAGTACAATGGCTTCTAGTCCCTTTATATAGGAGGTTACATAGTGGAGGACAACTAATAAAGCCCCTTATTTCGGATCTGGGAGGGAGATATCATCAAATTTATCTTGCAACCATTGCACTTTCGTTCACATGTTTTGTGTGACTCATGTGACATCATCTCGTTCGTCAGTAGTGACGTAATGTAGCTATATTTTTCTCCTTTAGGATTATGTCGCCAAATGAGTTTCTCGCATTCCTATTGGTTGAGCGATATTTTGTATCCACATTTTGCCTCTTCTCGCACTGATCTTTTCGATGAAAGAACGGTGAGGGAATTATACTCCATCGCATCAGCAATGTCCTTTCGTATTCTTCATATCTATCGTCATTATTCTGGATTTTCCGTGTAACAGTAGGGCTACCAACCAGTACCCGATTACCCAGAACCGAACCGGATCCAGGTGTATCGGGTCCGGTTTTGGGTCCTAAGGTTGGACCCATTAGCAAAATCACTACCCGACGGGTAGACCCGTTAGGAACAGATAAGTTTTTGGGTCCTAACGGGTATTACCCGGCGGGTACCAGCCTGGTATCGGGTAACTGAATATTTATCGTTTACTTGTTAATTTTGTTTAAAATGGATCGATTTTGTATGGTTTAGCTTGATTTTTTTTTCTTCATTTTTCCTTAGTTTTCTTACGCTTAATGTTAATTAGAACATTTACATATAGATATAATAATATTTTTATATGAAAATATATAAGATTCAAGCTAACATAACAAAGATAAAAATAGATTATGAAAAAAATATAGTTCATTTTAGAGGACCCAATAAATGTCCGGACCTGACGGATAATTAAGGTGTTAACAGGTCCGGTTCCGGGTTCATCGATTTAGGAACTGGACCCGGAACCGTTAGGATCCAGACCCGACTAAAATTACCGGATTCGGTTCCGGGTAGCATACTACCCGAACCCAATGGGACCCATTGGCACCCCTAACGTAACCATCTACACGTGTTGACTTTGTTCTTCACTGATCGACACGTCTTCAATTTTTTTCCTTTTTTTATCAGCAACCACCTTCTTTTGTTAGTTTTTTAATAAATGCAAATGAAAGATAAAAATATTTGGGAAAAGGGATAAAATCTTTTGACTATTATATCACGCTTCCCAGTTTTCTTTTTACTCTTCCTTCTCTTTCATCCGATGTAATTTTCTCCTTCTGCTAGTGTTACTGCTGCTAACTTTTCTTCTTCAATATTATTGATCTCTTTTCTTCTATGATTTCAATTTTATTTTCTTTCTTCCTGTCGTTCGAGTTTTCTTGCAATTTTGATCAAAATCTTGATCAAAGTTCCTAATATACTTTGCTTTTTCTGATTGGGTTCCTTCATTCCTTATTTCATATTCACATACTTGAAATGACACCAAAAGCAGGTAAAAAACAAGCTGCAGGAATCCAAAGGCTCAAAAATGAATTGAAGCCAAAAGGGATTACGCTGCGGATTGTTTCGCTTGAATAGATTCGCCTTGGTTTTCCCCTTCCTATTTTTGACCGAGAAATTCCTCTCTTCTACGACATTTTATCACACTTGGTAGAACCTCGTGCGATCTATCGGTTATGTGGCGATGCTATCAAGATTTTGGTGAAGTATTCACGTCGCGTTGCTGACTTAGACTATCTTTATCCAAAGAACCCTAAACCTTACAATAACGAGGAATATATTGTAGAAAATTTCTTCAATCATTATTGTGTTAAAATTGTCGCTCATGAAGAGAGGTGCTGGGGAATCCGCTTTAACCGACATGATGAAATAGCTGAAAATGATAGAATCATGAGGGATGTTGATTTTCATAGCAATTCCAACAATTCTACTCGCTTTTCCCGTGATCCTCATTGGATGAAGTTTCCTATTATTGTTCAAGGTCCTTACATCTTGGGTAGGAATGAAAATGAATATGATCGTTCGGGTCCTCCTGAAGGCTTTGAATTTCCTGATTATAGTTTTTGGGTGTTCAACTGGCCTGAAAGGGCTAAAGAGGTATTTATTCTAATTTTTGCCTTTTATTTGTTTGTCTTCGGGATTTTACTTATTAATATTGTCTGATTCCAGATGTAGAAAAAGGAGAAAAATGAATCTTTCAAAGAGAAGTCCTCGCGCTCCAAGAAAGTAAGAAATAATTTTGTTTCTTGCTTTTAAACAATATTGTTGCCACTATTTCTTACCTATTTTGTTGTGCGTAGGGCGAATCTACAGATGATGTTTCTGGTTCTAAGGATGGTTCTCCCAAATCTAAAAAAGCTCGCCTTATTTTAAATGAGAAAGTAAAGGATAAAAGTTTTCCTTCACACCCTGACAAAGTAGGCACTTCCAAAAAAATAAGGATCGAAGGCTCTCCCACTAATCAAACTTTCAATCCAAATACTTCTTCCGCTGACGAAGCGTTGTTATCCCCTGAGGAATCTTCATCGCTTCCTTATCTTGGAGGCAACATGATCGAGTTTTCCAACGGATCCTCTGGTGAATTTCCTCATGCAGGAGTAAGTCCTTCCTTGTCTCATTTCTAAAACTAGTTGCGCAAATATTGAACTTATTTCTAGGATGTTCAGTTTTGCCTTAACGACAATCGATGATCCCGTACTTGCTCATATGTGCAACGCGATGATGAAGTGGTTGAACAACTAGAACCTTTTATAAATCAGTCTTCAAACGGGTCTGTTTTTCAAAATTAAAAAAACTAGCCGATATGATGTGGTACAAAAGGATACTATAAGTGTTTAGGGCTAGGAAATCGATAGGTCGACCCAGTCGTAATTCAGTATAAACCTGCAGGGTTTGTGGTGTGTCAGATTTACGGCTAGTATTTCTGGTCGTAAATAAGAGTTGTTACTTTCTGTTAGAATTACGGCATGGATATGTAGCCGTAACCAGAAGCCATTTTATTTTTGGGTTATCAGAGTAATATACGGCTAGGTGATTTCCAACCGCAAAAGTGTAGCACCCCCTAAGCTAACAGATGAATAATCCAAGAGATTTTTTTTTTTTTTGAAACCAATAATCCAAGAGATTAACTATAAAATGAGGCACTAACGATCTAAATCATCTACTTAAACATTCAGCTAAGAAATCTGCTACAAAACTTAACCCAAAAGCTAGTCCCGCTCTAAAATATATATACAAGAACTTCTCTCAAATGATACATATACAATAGTTATTTGGTTTGCAAATAAATTATAAACACAAATAAATATAGTAGAAGCTATCCAACTAACATACTCAACTCTACGAAGCTTCTGCTGCATAACTCTGATCTGTCTCTGAAACTGAAAGTGGGAATGTGTGAGCACATCATCCCTAAAAGGGGTGCCCCGTAGGAATAACAACTAGCTTTCAAGTAAACATTAATATGATTCGAAGACAATGCAGGTTTAATCGAAAGTCGGTAATACAAGGAAAGACAATAAAACATAACGTAGAAACTTCTTCATAGACATTCATAAATAACAGTAAACATCCATGTATGAGATGTGTGTTGCCGCACATAAGGGAAGAGTAATATTGATGCCAATTCCACATCAATTAGGTAATATTGCGGTGTATCTCCCTAGCCATAGAATAATGGATATAAAGGAAGAATAATATTAATGCCAATTCCACACCTATTAGGTAATATTACGGTGTATCGCCCTAGCCATAGAATACTGATATTGTGTCGGCACACATTTCATACCACACCAAGCACACAAAGATATGCATGAATTTCACCACACAAAGATTGCTTTGTAAAACAATAATGAATACAAGAGAGTTCGTTATCGATTCCCACCTCTTTTGATGACAAGCCTCGCCTACCTCGAGATCCATGATCCACTGGTCCATCCTTGAATCGATCGTTGTTAATAAAGACTAATTGTTAATCACACAAGAAGTCTAAGAAACTATCCAAAATGGCTCACACACGTCTGATTACTGGTTCTAGGTCCATTTATGACTTTACACGTTTTATTATCTATATTTAGTACATCTAAGGTCTACTAATTCAATTAGATTGGTTCTAAAGTCCATTACCTAACTCTTATGAATAACTACAACTTTGTAGAAGAAGTCAAAAGCTAATTCGGACAACAAGAGGTCCAAATTATCAAACTAGTAAAACTAGCCCTAAGCCCAAGTCTATTAAACCATCCCAATAAACTAAGGTCAAGTCCATCTCAGTCAACTAACGATCCCTAACGGTCAACCTCTGGTCAACATAGTTATCTAACGGTCAATGTCAGTCCAATAGGTCAAAGTCCAGGGTCAATGGTCAAAGAATCCAACTCAGTCAAGGTTCACTGAGTCAAGTCTAGTCATTGAGTTAACTCAGTCAGTCCCACTAAGTCGGCTAAAAAATTTGAGTCAGCTAAACTGACTAGGATGACTAACAAGCTTAAACTAAAAACTCTATTACAGTAACTCAAACATCTCAAATAACTTTAAAACACAATTACAATTACA
Organism: Papaver bracteatum; assembly: GCA_023529315.1. Classification (NCBI taxonomy): domain Eukaryota; kingdom Viridiplantae; phylum Streptophyta; class Magnoliopsida; order Ranunculales; family Papaveraceae; genus Papaver; species Papaver bracteatum. The sequence goes on from JAJJWX010002367.1 coordinate 550,195, forward strand.
AAATTTATTTACAAATGTAAGCTAAGCTAACCTTGGTCTGCAATTGCAAGCTTTCACCAGCTACTGCCATTTCAAAAATACATCTACTCATTCCATCATAACATCCAAACCAACTTCAACTCAGATTATCTACTCTCTTTCACAACAATTCAATTCTGCTCAACCCCGACTCTACCCTCGGCAGAACCCATCAACAATTCTTGTATTCCACACACACACCATTCATATCAGCAGGACCACAACCATTGACATGACATTTCCACCTGTAATTCAGTTCCACTGTCATATCAACTCTTAACTGCAACATCAACATCATTTATAGCAAATTCATTTTATGTCTTAGACCCAAGTCATACTCCACTACGGCTGCTCAACCTTCACCTGATTCATATCCATATGCCACTAGGCTTATGTCAACTCAATCACTCTTTCCATCTATAACTCATACACTAACACCAATTCCCTTGTCCAGTTAATTACATTGATTTCATAAACGCTCACATGAACTCAGCAGAACTCATTCTCCCAAGAGTAACATCTTAGATATACATCTAATACTTGAATCCATTTAAACCAAACAATATCAACAGCAACACAATCCGACTCAATTCTATTTTACTTTTTTTCTTCCCTTCTGCTTCAACTGCACAGTTTAACAACACCCACAACTCTATGTTCTTCAAGTTTAATATCATCAAACACACAACAATAACATAAGCATCTTTACTTAACTCAACACAACCACATTCCTCTATCAAACAACCTCATACCATACTTATCTTGCAAACACAATTCCATTAACAATCACATATACATAACCAATGGAAATGAAAGACTTTACTAAATCAAATTAGAGAAAACAATTACCTCAAATTAGGTTTGTTTGTCTATTCAAACTTCAATTATCCCTTACTTTGTCTCAATTCAGAAACATCAACCCCTCAAACTATTGTTCTCTCTGTACTCAAACCCTACTTGATTTCTATGTAATAATCTCTCATCAATACGTACAACAATTCCATCACCTTCGTACCAACACAACTAAATCCCAGTTTCATTAACAGTTGTAGATCATCGATCCCAACTTCATCAACAACTTCAAAAATAACTTCAATCTATCAATTCCCAAACCTTAAACCTAATTCATGACAAACCCATCTCTAATCTGCCACTTAAATCTTCAATTTCATCTTCTAGTTCTGTATCTGAATTTCAAACCCAAAACCAGAAACCCTAATTCTGCTTTCCAACCTTTGAATCTCATATTCGCACTAATAACATCACTTTACATTTTCAAATCTATAAACCCGTCCTTAATTATTCAGAATCACCTTCAATCAATATCAAGAACCCTAACTTTTCATGTTTCTTTTCTTCATTTACAAATCACAACAAAACCATCTTCTTCTTCATAATTAGTAGAATAATCACATCTTCCTTCCTTTATACATCCTCACGATTTGATTCACTCACTCATGCCTTAATTCCGTCTCTCGATCATTAACAGAAGAAGAAAATAGAAAGAGCAGAAGAAGAAAGAAAAACGTAGAAAGAAGAACGAAGAAATAAAAGATGAATGAAGAATGGGAGTTATCCTCTCGGTTTGGCTAGGGATAAGGCCGACCAAAAATGCTAACGGTACCTAACCAAAAGATAAGGGCATCTAGGTCGGTTTGAGTGTAAAAGGCTAATCTTCCCTCCTTACTAATCTGATGATACCTTCTTCGTCCGATGTCCGAATGACACACTCGAGTAGTCCATTTCGTATAACTTTTCGAGATATATCCAATGATACTAATTTCGTATCTAAATCGTTGTTATATTAATTCCTATTAATTACCCTTCGTGTTAAACTAATCGGAGTTATTATCGGCAAATTTGTTTCTTGACTGGTCTAATATCGTTGACGAGCTTGAGGGTCCTTACAAAAAGAATTACGGATGGAGTTCCTAACCGTTCTGACATTACGGTCAGGATTAGAAAGGTCGACCAAGACGCAAACTAGAGTTGCAAATTTATGTCAAAATTACGGTTTGGAGTCCTAACCGTAAAAATGATACATGGCCTGGATATGTAGCCCTAACCAGGAGTCATTTTATTTTGTGTGACCAGAGTAATATACGTCAAGGTATTTCCTAACTGTAAACATTTTACGGATGCTTTTCCTAATCGTTTTATGGTTAACGGACGTGAATTTCTAACCGAAAAAACTGTGCATGTTTATTTGACAACAATTATATGCATTTACGGCTAGGTTTTGTGAAGCATCGACCTAGCCGAAAGTGCACAAAAATTCAATAATGTTGATTTTTTCCTCATTTTTCTTAGATGGAAAGATTAACATACATTTATACATGCAAAGTTATAAAAATTCATCCATCCAAATCCATAATCAAATAACGAAAATAGTAAAAAGACAAAGTCTTAGGTAATAAAAAATCCATGAAGTAAAATAATAAAAAGTGAGTAAATATTCATTCACTTGATTCCTCCTCCGAAGACGAGCGCATAAACGAATCCAAATCTTCCTCTTACTCCTGTTCCACAACTTGTTCTACAACTCTAACTTTTTTACCTCTTCCGCTGCCACCTTGAATTGGAGTCTTTTTACCTCCACCATGTCCACCTCGAGCACTTATTCCATCACGGCCACCTTTTTCACCTCGACCATAGACACCTTTTTTACATTTTTTACCTCCACCTCGACCGCCTCAACCACCTTTTCCTTGCTTTGATTGAACTTGCTCACCGGAAGGAGTATCCGAGTCGTCGCTAGAATAAGGAGACCTATCCCTCTTACCTCTCCTTGATCGGTCCTCTTCATAAGCATATAGATCTCATTTCTCAGGGATTATTATGTCTTTAACTCGATTTTGGAGTAATCTTTGTTCAGGGACCGTTAACTTCTCACCCGAATTAATCATACGAGTCATGTCCTTAACCACCAAATTAACTCGTTCAACCTATTTTTTCATATCAAAGACACATACTGTAATTATTCATAGAAAATTAAGAAAAACAACATATACAAACATAATTAATAGTATACGTACCACCATCTTCTCCCAGTCATCTTCTTCATTCATTGATGTCCTTGATTTTGAACTCTTTGCCTTCTTGAAATGTCTCTGCGCCTCCGGATCCAAATTTTCCACATAAGGATGAGACTACTCTTGATAACATTCTATGTAATTCACACCCACTTCGGAAGTCTCATGAAAAGCTTCAAGCGCTCTTCTAATCATTTGGTTTACTTCTTCGGAACGACCATTCCATTTTCGATCAACGGTGCTGGTTCATAGGTCAATCTGACATCTTTATCCTTAAATTGGGAGTTGGCTACACTCAGTTTAAAACGAGAGTCTTCAGGTACAATTTATATTGCGGGTCTTTATATGACTGGTTATGCAAGGTGGATGTTGTGTTAGTTCCAAAAGTCTATACGTTGCCCCTTTTTTTTATATATATAATGTTTCATATTGACTATCATCCTTTTTTTATATATATAATGTTTCATATAATGTTTGAAATCATTTTTTGTATTTGTCCAGTAACGTAAACAGCTTACTCAAGTGTAATTAAGGAAGTGCAATATTTTATAAGCTTAAACAACTTTTTGGCCTACAAAGTTAAGCATAGTCACATTCAACCAAGTTAAGTTGAAAGACACCGATCCAGTCACACAAACAGTGTTGTAATTATATTTGTTCACTTCAGCACCAAGATATTCTTTGCTTCTAACCGTCTTGCAGAATGAGAAGATTCATTAGCCTTATCTAGTGAATACAACAAGGATTGATACTATCTAACTCCTTTAAAAGCCTAAGGTCCTTAGGCTCCACGTTGAACGGTGACCCTCACCCTCACACAGAATTGTTCCGTTTCACTTTTCCTCAAAGGAGAGAAAAACAAGGCTTTTTTTTTGCTAAAATAAGTAATTTTTATATTTAGACAAAAACGACACAAAAAAGAAAAAAACAGTCTTTCCGGAACCAAAAAAAAAAAAAAAATCATTATGAAACCGAGAAGAAAAAACTGAAGAAAACTAAAACCCTAAAACCACAGCATAATGTTTGATCAAACAAAATTCAAACTTGCAAGGACTATTAGACTTTCTCTTTTACTGAACAAGAGATTCTAATGAGATGTTACAGGCTTCACACAAGCGATGATAATTTTTTCACTCTCCGATCTCTAAGAACTCTAACCCTAGGATGTGATGATTTGCTATTGATTTGTTTTTGTTCGATATCTCCCTCACCCTCTTATCTTATTCATCGCAGGAACTGACAAGACGTTCTCTCTTTATCACCAACCTTCTTTTTCTTCTTTCGTTTACTGGTGATGTTTATTTATTCTTTATTTGCTGATTTCAGTTTATCTTATTCATTTCATAGCCCTAATCTTCAAACGGCGCTAACAAATCAGGTTTTGATTTGAACTTTTGTAGGTTTTCATTTTTAGTTAATCTTGTTTTTTGCATTTTGATTGCAGCTTGCAGGGTGATATTTTTGAATCTTCTTTCAACTATTGCCAGAATTAAGAAACTTTTATTCTTTCAACAAAACCCTAATCCTTTTTTTTCTTTATTTTCTCAGCCAGATTAAGCAGACAACTCTGATACATGGAAAGTTTAGAAAGGCTGTTAAACAATCGCAGGACCAAGGAGTACCATCCTTTGGGTTCTCTCAATTAACAATAAGAAGCAACGTCATTATTTTGTACTTAAATTGTATGATATGAATTCTTTTGTTTTCAAACAATTACAAATGGGTAGACCTCATTTCATACATGAGATTTTTTATAGTTAGTTAGGTTCATGAATCTCCAAAAAGGTTTTGGAGTGAATTAAGAGGGTATTTCTTCATTTTTTGCAGAGATTTTTGGTGTGGGATAGATTAATTTGAGGCTTTTGTTGAATATTGAATTGGTCTTGATTCCTCCGCTCTCAAGCATTCTTAGTTTGGGATTATTCAAATTCATCAGTTTTAGGTTGGTGAATACCAAGATGCGTACAAAGTTAAGACATTCTTAGATAAATTTAAAAGCATTCATGGTGCCTTTCAGAGAAAGCCGCCAAGACTATGTATTATTTATATTCATGATATTCTTGATTTTGTTAACAAATTTATAGGTTGGTAGCTGAGAATGTACCCATTTTCTGTGCCCTCAAGTCCCAACCAACATCCCAGACTCGATTTCCCCGAAATTTCCATCGATTTTCAACGAAATTTCAATGCGTTGGGCACATTAAAGATATGGGGGGAGAATTTAAAACATCCCCCAATTCTTTGTGAAATATTCTTCTATTACGCCTTCAATGATATTTACGAATGATACTAAATAGCTAGTAATGTATTGAAAAGATATATATTATCAGGCTACTGTTCAGGTTGGGTAAATTCATGAATCTATATTATCTATTATCATCTTTTGTGTTTTGTTTTAGATGGAAAGTTGATTTCTTATGTTTTTCTTATTTCTCATCATCGAATATCGGTATTTAAACTCATCTATGTGTTTCAAAGGGACAAGTTTATACGGTAAATCTATGGAGCAACTTCAACTGATAATACGAGTCTTCAGAAAGCATGTACTGGAAGCCTCTTATATTTTATTAGTTGGAAATTGATGTTGTTCATATAAACATTATACAGTTTCATCTTCAGGCTATGATATAGCTCACTAATGTTTTCCTTCACCATTGATTTAAGAGGTTAGTTTCTTTCTCTCTGTCACATTCATTATTTTTTTTGGTTGATTTTCATCATCTATGGTTGTTGATTTTTTTTTAAGGGATTTTTCAAAAGAATTTGGCATTAGAGTTAATATAATAAGTATATAGGGAATGGATTTAAGGATGGGTGTGGTCTGAGACAACTTTTTATTAGTCTGACCTTGCATAGTTGTTCTTAATTTTTTTAATTAATGGTAAAGAGTGAGGATAGGGCTGGAATGCAAAAAACAAAACTCATGAAATAGAATTTGGAATAGGATATTGAAATTTTCGGAGTTTTATTGTTTTTCCTTTGTGTAACGGAGGGTGCACCTAAAAGTTACATATTTCTCATAAATAACATTTCCATCATGAAATTTCTTATCTATCACTGCGTTGTCATGTACGAAATAGTTTCTTATCAATCACTTCCCTCGCGGTTTATTTATTTTTTTCTTCATATTTAATTCATGTTCTGATCCGATGATCTGCAATTGTAAACTTTCAAATTGTTTATTTTTTTTTGCATTTTTCTCGCAGCTTGCACAGTTGTCCCATTATTTGAGCAGAAGTGCAAAAATCTGATCTTCTTTTTGTATGTTCAATCTATCTTAGCTTGCTTAAGCTATAATTCATGTGTCTGCTTTATGGTTTTGATTTAGGATTTTTCGTATTGCAATTGTAGATGTATAATTTTCATTTTAGTGTTTTACTTGCAACTTGCAGGGTAGTGCTTACATTCACGGGAGCAGATTCCTAATCTTCTTTTGCGAGTTAAATAATTGAAGTCTTCGATTGATTGTTTGATTTCAGCGGAGTTTCTTGCTTCCGTTTTTGGTTTTCTTAATTTGCACTGCATTTTTTTTCTTTTTCTTTTATTCATATTCTATTTAGTGGTTGAGTTTTCTTAATTTACACTGTCATGTGTTGTTTTTTCTTTGATTCGTGTTCAATTGGTTTTGTCTTGAGTGTAACTCCCACGATACAGGTTTGTATAACAAGCTATATCAGAAAACCAACTATTTTTCACTGGTGTGCAAGAGTATTTCAGGTACGTATTTGGGCTTTTCTCATCTTTTTTATTGATTGGTTGGAAAAGTACTTAAACTATTTCACCATATGTTTTGATAATTTTGGTTGTACATAAATCCAGGGATTTATTTTTCTCATTGTTTTAAGTTTGTGTATAGAATGTGTGCATTTGTAGGTTGATGATCAATAAAATTGACTGATTTTTCTCCCTATCACATGCAGGTCTATTATCCTATTTCATTATATTATTATGCATTATCATTTTTTTTTCCTACAAAGGTATTAACATAAGTGAGTTCAGATGCAGTACTAATATATTGGTGCTGTTAGGAAGAATAGTCTCTCTGATTTATAGGTAAGCTCTTACTGTATACAACCACCATTCTATATTAAGCAATGGGAGGAGAGTTAATGAAGATTCTATACTAATCCTACGACACATGATCAAATTGTGTGCTGCAAGGACTTAATTTGGTACCAACATTCATCCATTACAAATTCTCAGGGAGGAGAGTTAATGAAGATCATACACTACTAAGATATATTTCTATTAGTTTCGTGAGACAAGATACTAACATTTGAAACTCTATAACAACATTTTGTTTAAGTACCTCATCGTGTTCACTATTACAAGTACCGTAGTACCTCATCGATGATGAACAAAAATCACGGGACCTTAAACATGCTGCATAAAATCTTGGGGAGACACATGTAAAAAATAAATAAATATGCATGTATATGCTGCACACATCTTTTCTATATTCTGAATTGCAACAGTTTAAGGCCTTTACTGATCTTCGTCATTGGGAAGAAATTATACTTATATAGAATGTCGTATCAATGTTATACATGCAGTTATAGAATTATAACCAAGACCAATATGTTGCAATACATTATACATGTGTACACTTTAGGGAAATATAACAATGAATACTTTTTGTTAATATTGCTTATAGGTGTGTGAGGAGGTATGGCCAGTTCCTTGGTGCACGAGATTTTCTCTGACGAAGATCAAATATATCATTATAGTCATTCTATTATATAGATGCCATTTTTCTTTTTCTTCTTTCGTAACTATAACACAATGGGACCTTACCCCTTCACGTAAACAAAAGTTCTTTGAGTTCGAAGTATTTGATTATCATTGACGCCATCTTTATGTTCGGAGCCACATATAGCGTGGATGTAATATTTGTAATTTTTATGTGATACTTTGTTTATACATAAATGTGAGCCACACCAAATCAAAAATTCATGACATGCCAATTTTGTTAAAAGAAAAAAAATGGTTTAATGCATCGGGATCAAATCAGAATGGGGCGAGGCGAAGCCGAGCTTTACCAAATCAAATCGGGACTTGGGCGAGGTGAAGCCAAGCTTTACCAAATCAAATCGGGACTGGACAAGGCGAAGCAGAGCTTTACCAATCGGGACGGGGTGAGGCAAAGCCGAAGAAAAGCTTTACCAAATCATATCGGGGCGGGGCATGGCAAGGAGAAGCCGAGCTTTACCAAATAAAAAATATGGTCCAAAGAAAGAGGCAGTGACTCAATGTATTTGTAGTTTGTAGTTGTAGATTGAATTGGTGAACCAAGTTGGTGAAGCTGCCCGGGCGTAGCACGGGCACAAAATCTAGTAGAAATATAATTACAAGAAGCAGGTAATTAACATGGTTCTTGATAGGTCCAAGCCTTACAACGATGGTAATAATTAATGAGAAATCTAGCTAAAATCCTAAAACTGTAAATTTTTGCCCCACCAAAAAATTCCACAAAGTGCCAAACTTGCTCGACTAATGCGTTTTGGCATTAACCATAGGATATTGAGTCAGTGAGGTGCTACGCAGTGGCTCGCGCTCTTTTGACAACATAGGAATTCAAGAGAGCTAGGTACAGAGTTAAAGTCTTAGGCCTATTCCTATTCCTATGAGTATTCCAAACTCATGTATTTGGCATATATGCACCCACTACGGCTATGCCAAAGTGCCAAACTCATATGCCAATATGTTATTTATGGCATATATGCATACACAACAGAGTTTCCAGCGAGCGATAGAGTCTTGGTCGCTCGATGGTCATGTAATCGCTCGATGGTCTTCAAATCTCCATCGACAGTCAAGCTATCGCTCGCTAATATGATAATCGCTCATCATATCTTCATCTAACGGCTGCAATTTCCCCCTCTATAAATACCTGATTTTAATCTCATTTCAACTCACACCATAATTTCTTAATCTCTCAAGAATTTCTCAATCTCTCTAGAATTTCTTAATTTCCAATCCTTAGAGAGCATGGTTGATAATATGAATCTGACTGAGTACATGTAAAACCATCGTATTATCCAAAATAGAAGAGCCGCTTGTCGTGCAATTGTAGACAGTGAAACTAGGAGAAGTCAAATTAGGAGACCTCAAGTGAGGCAAAACCTAAAATTCAAAATTGCGGAATATGAATGTATTTGCAGGAATTATATTGATATTACAATGGAGCCAGTATTTTATCCCGAACTATCGTGGGAAAGGATTTTTGTTAAATTTCAAGAACAAACAATGAACCTACGCGGTCGTAGTGTTTCAGATTTGGTTCGGCGCTTCAATATAATTAGGCATGAAGTTACTAGGTATGTTGCTTGACTTCAGCGAGAAAGTCCAACCTTGAGAAGTGGTGAAACCACGATGGAATTTCAGGAAAGGTGTCGTGTGGAATATCGTCGCATCTACGGGAAAAAATTTCATTTTGAAAGTTGTTTCGAGATTTTAAGATATTGTCCAAGATTTATGTTGTAATTTCTCAATTGTCCACTTTTAAAGTTTTAATATTTTTAAGTTTTTTTATACTTTTAATGAAATGTAAATCTAAATATTAATTTAAAAGATAGTTTCCATGAATCTAAAAAAACAAAATTACATTTCACATATCAACTAAAAGAAAACATTTAAACTACTCATTTCCTTGTCCGTTTATAAGAAAAAATCTAAACTACTCATTTCCTTGTCTGTTTCCCTTTCCATTTCCTCCCGGACCAAAGATCCAATTGCCTGCATTTTTTGGATCCATAGAGTTGTTCAACAAATTATTTATGGTGCCGGTATGAGACTCACTTGGTGGTTGAGTCTCATCAGAGTCACCGTAACCTTGAAAAGCAATGGGAGTACGGGGTATGGGAACATTATACAAATATTGAAATACGTGTGATTGATATTGTTGCTGAAATGGTTAAAATGCTGATGAGATTGAGGAAATTGGGGTATACAGATTTGTTTGCCTAACTACTTCCATGTTCACACCACCACCTGGAGTCAGTATGTCAGGCTGCAAATGACTAAACATACGTGTAGGAGTTGAACTTTCTTCAAAACCATGTACTGCTTGACTTTCTAACACCATGTTTGGGGTTGAACTTTCTGGTACCTCCTCCATATGACGACGTCTCAATATTCTTTCACCACTTTGCTGACTTCCACGACTTTTCTGACTGCGACGACTATGCTGACTGCGACCACTTTGCTGACTTCGACCACTTTGCTGACTTCCACTTGGACTCACTCCTCTACCAGTTCCAACACTGGGACTCAATCCTCTACCAACTCCAACAGTTGGTATCATCTCAAACATCATGTTTTCCCTCAAACTTTGCATCTGTTCCAAGTGCATATTCTGAATTCCCTGAACAAGAGCCTCATAATCGTTACACCGGTTCTGATACTCCAACTCTGTAGCATTGACCCCGAGGTATGGATAAGTCCGAGTAGGTGCACTTTAAACAATTAGATAAGTAACAACCTCTCCAGATGTGCTGGATATAGTATTTACTTCCCAAGAAAATGGTGACATGTATGACGATACACTTTGAGAAGGATATGAAAATACGTCACCCGTCTCTGGTGGAGGTTGGGAAGGAAGAAATTCATTGTCAAATGGCAACCTACCTAAAGCTGGGAAACCCAACCGACCCAAACTTTGCGGTTGCATGGAAATATTTGGCTTGAAAATAGTATTAAACCAACATAGGTACTCATTTCTGTCCATCAGCTCATGGATCAATTCATTAGCTTCTTGCCAACGATGACATTCCCTTATCAATTTGAAGTAATCGTCTGCTGAAACATTTGTACTAGGATAAAGGTTGGCAGCTATCACTGATCTCCCTTGCAACAGAAGAAGTTGTCTTTCACCATAATACCAAACACCCTTCTCAGAAAATAGGGTTGTATAACACCATCCTTCTAAGGCTTAACTCTACCATTGTCTTACTTAGTTCAACTTGGAACTCAGGTACTGCTTCAGATGGCTGTGAGATAAGGTTATGGCTTGTTCTACTCAACTGTTGAATCTTATGAACAATAGCAGCATGTTAACCATCTTCAATCTGTGCAGCTTCCCAATTCTCAGAATCATACTTCTGTATGATCGGAAATACATTAGTATAATTCTTAAGACAAGGTTCCGAAACACGGAAATATGTATACCACCAATACTGAAAATAATAATATTCTGCAGGTTAATAACTTTTCCATATGAAAATGACAAATAAATACATAATGTGAAAAATATTGGTTCTTACCTCTAGAACTCCCCAAAAAGCATTAAAACTATCTTTATCACACGTCGAGTTATCACTTAGGGCAATGTAAATCTTTGATAAAATCGCAGTCCCTCAATCATATGTTGGTGCTTGCTCTAAATCTTCTAATGCTTCGAGAAACCCAATTAACACTAATTAGCTAGCATTTGGAAACAGACATTGGCCCAGTGTCCACAATACAAACAGACGTTCTAGCTCCTCAAAATGTCGGGGATCTAATATTGATTACCAGTTGCCCTGTTTTGATTCATTCTTGCAGCATAACACTGGAAAAAACTTTTCAACCCAGACACCTTCAACCCATACGCTTTTATTTGTGTATGTGTAGGATTTCCTTCTAATTCATTTGAGTATAAAGGAAGTATTTCTTTCCATCTATCTTCTGATAACCACTTTAGTCTATTAAATGGAAGTAAATTCCCTTGGCATGGAATTCCGATTAACATGTATAAATCTATCGGTGTAACTCCTATTAACAATAATTATTCATAATTAGAGTTTGTTGATTTTTATGAAACAAAACACATAATCTAAAAATTAAATTACTAGAGGAGAACTTGATATGTCAGTCGAAGAAATATATCACGCAAACCTTCCTTGAGCTCTGGCAGAAAAAGGCGTCGTGATAAGGTTTAGTTCTGTGTGTAATTATTCAAAAACTGAGGAGCAATTGGCTGAAATGCATGCAAAGATGGATGCCGCTAACTCTGAAAGAGCAAGACAAGCAAGGGAGATTGAACTATTGAAGAAACATTCCAAAATCAAAGGTACTAAAGTGATGTTGTTCTTAAACAAGGTTTATGTTAGTTTGGGTCGTGAGCCCTTATCAGAAGATGCACTAGATGAGGAAAAGGAAGGCATTTATCCAAATAATCAGAAGCAAATGTCGCGTTGGATGCAACCTCATATTAAGGTGTGTTCACAGGATTTGTTTTAAACAATTTGGTTCACAAATCCTTATCTCTAAACTTAGCTATTGTTTTGACAGTGCTATTCTAAATTTGGGGAAGCAGTATTCACATTGACTCGTTTTTTCCGAGATATGAAGATATCTAATCCTATGAAGCCAAAGTCAACACATGACATACGAAAGCGTAACTCTAACGTATCCAAGGCCCCTTTTTTATGTTCTATTTGTAATTATATATTCTGTTTTGCATGTTCTTTTACTCTAGTCGCTTAAAAAGGATACTAGTTTGTCACAAAGACATCATTCTGGATTGAGTTTCTAGTATGGTATTCTAGAATCTAGAGCAACCCCAAAAAACTGATGCATGCATCTGTAGTATAATATAATAGTAAATAGGTATATAATTGCACAAAAAATAAGTTTTACTTTTGTCAAATCACTTTATTTTACCAAATAGAAACATCATTTGATAATTTATAAAATAAATGGCATGTCGGCAATCCTTAGTCCCCTGTGAATCAATCTTGTGTAACTACCAAATTTATTTTCGACAACTCTGTTCAGGAACTATTTTTTTGTATGAGTATGATATTCTTCTTATGGATGACATGCGTGGTTCAAATTTCTTATCTTTCCCAATGTCTTCTTTTAGTTAACTACTCATCAGAATTATATTGCCTTGGTTAACTTAAGAACACGGTGCACTTCATGGGGGTGTATGTGCATTATTTAAACCAATGCCTGAGTGAGTGACCCATCATATTGCTGTTGCAGATGATATTGGAGCTGATGATCCCCACTCCATGGGAAGGTGTTCCTTCAGGTACCCTAGATCCAATCATTTCCGTAGTGAGAGCATAGCCAAGTAAAGATCCAAACTTCAGCTGTTGCTCAATCACCGCTTAGGTCCATTTGTCATCTGTATATATTATAGTTTGATGTTTTGTTTGGGATGTTTGAATGTTAAAGAGTTGAATTTTATTAAAGTTTACATTTAGTTTTTAATGATAGTCTCGAGAAACCACTCTCTAGTAACTCAAATCTGTAGAGGGACAATCCTTTAACCAACAATAATAACATCTTGACCGACTGATTTGTAATGGCTCAAACCATAAGTAGCTAAAATAACCATGTGTGTATAACTTTTCACCAACTCAGAGCTAGCACTTGGTCCAACCAGAAAACTGGTGTCTAGAAACCTTGACCAACAAAAAGTTGGTGGCATAACCCTTGAGCCAACTGCAAAAAAGAGCGGATGAGATTCTCATCCAACAAACATTACAGAAGTTTAAATTCTTGAGCAACTAAAATTCAATGGAAGGAAACTCTCTTCCATCGAGAAATATAGCGGCTTCAACCCTTCACCAGCACCCTCAACGTCGCTCCTTAGCCAGCCGACTATTCTGCTGCTAGAATCCTTCTGCCAACAAAGATCTAGTTGATAAAACTCTTGACCGTCAATACATTCAGTGATAAAATTACTTGACCAACGACATCAAACACCTCCACCAGCCATCCAACTATTATGCTGCTAGAACCCCTTTACTAACAAAGATCTAGTTGATAAAACTCTTGACCGTTAAAACATTCGGTGATAAAATTGCATGACCAACGACATCAAACACCTCCACCAACTGAAAAATCAGTAAGTTATGATCTTTAGCAGCTTACAACGTTTTATAACATCCTACCTCTGCCAACGATGTATTAGTCTTCATCAGCAACATATTTTGCGGGTGAAATATTTCAGCAACAAATGTTTATGCTTCTAACAACGATAGTTAATGGTTATTGGAAACTTGTGTCGACTAAAACTTTCGTCGTTTCATTTAGTTGACAGATGTCTCTTCCAGCAGCATGGTTGGTCCAAGTCTTTAGCAAAGAAGCCTGTAGTCACCGAGCATATCTGTTTTTTAGGTTGGTTGCTGCAAACTCCATCCGCCGAAAACGACCCTGTACCAACTGAATCAAGGTAGTCGCTAAATCCTAATTTTCTTGTAGTGCGTAGTCTTCCACCATCGTTCTAATATAACTTGAACACCTTGTGTCCTGTGGTTTCTAGGTTGTATTTGATATAGATGTCGCCAAGGATATCTTCTCACTCTCTCTTGAACAGCAGGAGGAAGTAATTGAAAAATTGTACGTAACTCAGTCCATCCACCTCTTAGATGTATAGCGTTACATCGCCCCTCATTATCAGAAAGGTGATTAGAGAATACACCTTCACCGGCTACTAGTCTAACATTATTAAACTCATAATTTGTATCCACAACAAAACTTACTCCACTGCATGAGGTACTAGTAGATACTTTCCCTTTTTTGTTTTTTTTTATTCTCTCCATATCTGTTTAAGAACAAAACTTTAAAGAAAATCAGTGGTTTTCAGAAGGTTTTCAGAAGAAGAATTGATAAGAATTTAGAAGAGGTGGGACTATAGTTGCGGTATTTATAGGCGCCAGAAACTCAAACGGTGGCGATATTGATTATATCGACATCGATATAGTGAATATCGCTCGCTAGGGATTCGATCGCTCAGCGATTTCCCCATAGTGGCGCAAATGGTTTGGCATGGCACCTGGCATGCCAAACACCATTTTTTTGGCATGTGCATAGGAATAGGCCTTATAAGGGCACCCTAGATGTATGCCTTTAAAAAAAAAAAAAAAAAAAAAAAACTTTGAAGAACCAAAAAGATGATAAAGTATTTTACAAGGCCAAAACGGTATTTTACCTTTTAAAAGGAGTTGATAAACCGGATTGGTAGTCGGTGGGTATCACATTTGAATCCCCTCCCCCGTTTCTATTTCTTCTCGCTCGCTGTATCTTCTACACCATCTCTACCTCTACAATTTGCATTTACGATAAATGTTGTTTTCTATATGTATATCCCTAAACATTTTCATATTTTAAAATGTCATTTCCGAAGATGTACATTTCAAACATCATACAGTCTGTAAATGTGTTGTTCAGGATAAAGTTGAGACTAGGCAAGGATCTTGGTTAGAACCACTGGAGGATGCTGAAGGCAAGCTTGCAGGCCTTGCTTATTATCCGCCATACTTACGTCTAGAGTTTTAAACTTCACGTAAATAGACCTGTGAAATGATTATGCTTAATAAAGCACACATACAATGCAACAGAAATCTACGCAACTTTTGCTCACCTCTAGCAAGTAAGGGTGGCTGCACTCATCTCACTTGTGAAACGAAATTAAAAACTCCAATCAAACGAAACTCTCTCTTAAATTATGGGCAGCTAAAACACTTATTTAACTTCTTACTCATAATAATTTATAAATATAGATACACTATATATATATATATATATGACTCGTCTCTCCCATCACGTCTTTGCTTTGGTTGGCAAAATTCATACCAACATCAAGATTCCCACCAGCACCAAGTCCCCTCGTTAGCTCCTCACCAATCTCCAACCGAGGTGACTTCCTCGTGGACTAAACATTCATATTTACATTCAAGAACTCCACACCTTCTATCGAACTTTCAATCGTTCCATAGAAGGCATTTGAAAAGTCACCTCCAGAAGGACCAAAACCGATAATTTTGAGCTTAACTTCACCATGATTCTTTTAATCAAACGAACACATTAGCTATCCTAAGAAAGCTGACTATGGTTTCATATTGAAATAGAGTAAATATTGATAGAGACCTTTTCGAGATAATGATAGAGAGTAAATATTGTACTCCATCTGTACTCTAAGCGGATGAATATCCTTTCAAGGCTCCTCCAGATATTTAGTAATTCAATACTTAATCAAAGGCATGGGTGTAATATATAATACTGTAATATGATTGTCAAAGAACCTAGATGTATATTCGAGTTTGATCAGTCATGGGACAACTGAGCAGCATTAATACCGTGAAAGTATTTCTTCTCCACGGTATCCTGAAACTTATTCAGTATTAGAAGTTTAGAACTCTTGAGGTAATTTTCCCACGTGCAGACCGGGATTCTAGATTTAGTTTCGTGTAGTAACCAAACCTCGAGTAGCTGGTAACCTTAATGGTTAAGCCTAGACATAGGAATCTGTTATTATTCGGGCTACATGGTTGGTTAGTTGTTAAGGATTAACACTATTTTTTTGTTGCTCTCTACGATCTTTTTTTTTTAATCAACATACATGACCCTCTGATCAATTATCAATTGTACCTGTCAATATCCTCTTCCTTCTCTCTTCTCTCTCTTCTTTTTCTTCATTTTCCCTTTCGCAAAAAAAAAAAAAAACACAATAGCCGTCTTGCTCAGATTTGGTCCTTTTGGATCAGATCTGAGCAAGGATTATTTTCTTTTTAAAGCTTTTTGATAATAGGTAATAGAATAAGATGTTTTTATATCATTTTTGGTGTCT
Source organism: Papaver bracteatum (assembly GCA_023529315.1). Taxonomy (NCBI): domain Eukaryota; kingdom Viridiplantae; phylum Streptophyta; class Magnoliopsida; order Ranunculales; family Papaveraceae; genus Papaver; species Papaver bracteatum. The sequence goes on from JAJJWX010002367.1 coordinate 566,806, forward strand.
TTTGACATATTTCTTCGTTGTTTTGGGGCGATGTTTCTTCGTCGTTGTGGGGCGAGTTCTTAAAATTTTAATGGCTGGTTCATGGCTTGATATTCTTGTTTCAAAAACATCAACGATTTATCACGACATCGCGCATCTGTGTTCGTGTGGATCGACAATTTTATGGGCAAAGTACTCCTTTGTTTTAGGAGCATCTCTTATGGAAGAAGAATACAATCAGATTAAATGGTCGGAATATATTTCCGGATTTACCATCATCTTTCCCTTATACATAAAGTTGTTTTGGATATCTTTGCGGTTTATCGCTCTTTCTCTTCGCTATCTACATGTAATTGATGTCCTTTTTTGTATTAGGGTTTCGATTATTTTGATGTTTTTGTCATTCTTGTAAGCAAACATGTAATCACTGTTTTGATTTGAATGAATTGAAATATGTTGATTGTCCAAAAAAAAAATTTGTACCTGTCAATATGGTAAGCTAAGGCCGAATCGTACGTGGGCCGAGGCATAATCTCCGCTGTCCATAATTTTGGACAATTTCAACCGCTCTTTGACCTATACACATCACTTTTTTTTTAGAACATTGATGACTAGAATCAGAATGGTCTTCTTATCATTGAATCTAGATTTTTTTTTATATGTGGTTTGTGTCAATTCAATCATTTGCGCTTCTTCTTTTGCCCCGAATCAAAAATAAGAAAAGCCTTTCTTTTTTTCTTTCGAAAGAAGTGTTAGCCCAACAGAAACGTATAGCTTTGCGCGAGGTCCTACTTCCGGTGGACACTTGATAATTAAGGGATGTCATAGTCTTGACTCTTGACCGTATAGAAAGCACTAAAACTCAAAGTCTCTTTACTCATGACGTGTCAATCCGCTAATGAAAAGTCGGTTTGAAAGAAACAACTAAGTTATGGAAAATTGAACCGTACTTGACCTGTCTGCCCACTCCTCGTAATCAATAATGTCTCGGATAATAGCCATTTGCTATCTTGACTCGGCAATGCTTTATATCCCGGGAGAAAATCCTGGGACTTTCACCGTGTCTCACAAGTGGTGGAACCCATTTAAGCCCATTAATGATCTCGATGTCGAGAGACTTTACTTTCATGCATCTGATCCCCTCATGGGATATTTCACGATTTTTTTCGCTATCAACGTATCATCACTCATCTTGACTTGGCTCCAAGTCTTTCTTCCACTAAGATTAAACAATACCCACTCATATTCTTTATTGCTATCCGCAGTGTTTTTATTTTTTCAAAAAGATGCAAGCCTCATAAATATTTATCATAAAACTCTGATTTGAAATTAAGAGTAATTATAGGATTGACTCGGTCTCCAACTATTACAATAGATTTAAAGATTGTTAACAGACAACAAAAACATTCATACCATTTTACATCAGTGACCTAGGTTTTATTCTGACAAATGATTTATACCCTTACTAACTAAATTCTAAGGTATCGTGACAAGTTTAAACGGTCTTGGTTGAATGAAATATAACACATCCAAACCATATAACAAATCCACAAACAATAGAGGTGTTAGGATCCAAAAATCCAACCATTTCTCAAGATTTTTTTTTTCTTCAAAACACAATAAAGTTCACAAAGATATAGTAGAATCCATAGATTCATCCTTTTGTCAGTGTTTTTTTTCATAGTAACAATAACATAAGTAACAAGTATAATTTGTTATCCTTTGGCTAGGAGCCTGACTCTCAAACAAGAGGTCAGCGGTTCGAGTCTCCACTCAAACACTAACAAACTAACATTAACATAACATTCTTTACCAATCAAAAAAATAAATAATTTGTTATCCTTTGGCTAACTCGGTCTTGATTGGTACGGGTCTTCTTCGAAATAGAACCTGATGTCTTTGAAACTGCTTGAGTCTTTGTAAATGTTGCTGCTACTAGAGTGAGAAATATTACCGGAGTCAGGATTACAATGATGCTGCTGCACGGATACTTTGTTGATGTTTCCTGGAAATTTGTTAAAGAGGATGCAGCTTCTTTTAGGAGGGCATGTTGTGCTTCTAGATCGAAAAATTAAAATTAGCAAGAACTTGATGAAAGTCCAACCCCTTTACTAGTAATCACGTTAATGAACAAACAAAATCTATATCTAAAATTTTAGCAAATGTAAAAAGATTCTAATTAGCAACAAATAACTGAAAATAGAACTTGAAATAAAAAAACTAATAAGAAAAAGGCTTAAGCTAAAGCAACTGTAAGAAATCAAGTTAGAGAGGAAGACGACTAGTTGTTGTTCAAGAACAGAAACCAAATCGAAATACTATGAATAAAAAATAAAAAATAAACAAAATCAAAGAAAGGAATCAGTAGATTCAGAAGAGGGGGTAAATGGGTAGATGTTCTCCTACTCAGATCTACTATGGAGGACAACATCTAAGAAAGAAAAAACTCTCGGCGGCTAGGGTTTCAGTGAGTTTGGGGGAGAGAGTATTGTTCGGGATAGAGTAAAGAGGAAAAGTAGTGTCGCTCCTTTATAACACTATTATTTTGATTAAATTTGGTCGTATAAGGCCTACTCCCATGCACAAGGTTAAAAAACAATGTTTGACATACGAGGTGGCATGGAAAATCAGTTGCGCCACTATGAGAAAACCACTGAGCGATAGAATCCCTAGCGAGCGATATTAATAATAATGCCAGCGATAGAGACTATATCGTTGGATATATGCATTATATCGCTAGATATTAATTATATCGCCAACAATCGACTTTGAAGTGCCTAAAAATACCGTACCACCTCTCTCATTCCCTTTCATACCTTCCATGCCCTGCTTTTCTCTTCTTTGTCTTAAAAAAATTCTCTTTAGTTTCTTCGGAACCAAATATGAGTGAGAAAAGAAAAAGAAACGGATTTAAATGATGAAAGAAAACAAATAAGAAAGCTAAAAATATGATTACTAGAGAAACATAATCACACAAACGATGAAAATATGGAGCAATGCTCAAGTCTATAGTCTTATATCCTTTATATATAGAACTCTAAGATTTAATTATTAAAAAACTCCTAAAAATATATATTGTTCAAGATACCATATTAATATCGCCTAAATTTGACATAAGGTCTTAAAATGGAAGTCATGGCCATCAATAATTAAAATAGGATTTCATATTTAATTTAATAAAAAAGGAAATATCTACATTTGTTTCTCTAAGTAGATTTAATAGGAATTGTAAGTATGCACGATAATTTAAGAACCTTAGATTTGTTTCTCAAAACTATAAAATATATGCATATGTTTACATTAAAAAATTCCTTCAAACTATAATTGAAGAAAAATAATTCACATAAGATAAACATGAAAAAAATGTTCACGTAAAGAAAAAAAAAAAGATTCTTTAAGAAAAAATTTCCTTTGGCTAATTAAAAAAAGAACATGTAATTGGGGGATATGAAATAGTAAATTTACTGTTCATACCGGCATAGTGTTTCAACAAAATAAAATAAAATTAGTATGCCGGTATGAACAGTAACCACACTATTCATATCCCCCAATTAGTTTTCATATCCTCCAATTAATTATTCTAAAAAAACTCGGGATTCTTTCCGTATAAAATAATATGGGAAAAAAATCGCATATTTTTTTATTATTTTTTTAAAATTCAGGTATGAATCAAAAGAATATTTTCATATAAAATTCTTTATTTTTTGTTATTGTTTCCGATTTTAAAAATCAAAAAAGTATTTTCGTATAAATTTTTTATTTCTTTTAACAAAACTCGATTTTTAACTATTATCTTTAGTTTCTAAATTATCGATATCGTGATAGCACAACCATTGATAAAAATTGTATATAAAACAAATAAAATGGAAACCAATAGGATATCAATTTCGGAATAACCGATACTAATATCCAAACATGTCTATAGAAGTTGTTAATCAAATTTAAAATATCCAATCTTACGAATACAAACAAATACAAAAAATACAATTACAAAATACAAATGCCACAAAAGAAAATAATAATAGACAATCAAAAAAAATAAAATTAAATGTGCTCACCTTATAAAGAACGCGTAATTGGGGGATATGAAAACTAATTGGGGGATATAGCTACAAGACAAAATAGGAGTCCCAATAGCAATTCTGGGTCACCCCTTATGTAATTATTTTTTTAATTCCTAATCTACCCCTCACTAATTAGGTTTAGTGGTTAATAATAATTAATAAAAATCTTAAGTATTTGGGGGATAGATTAGTGTGTATTTTTATTTGTGTTTGGGTGAGAGTAGGAGGGTAAAAAAATATTTGAGAGGAAATTTTTTTTTTTGAAAATGGAAGATGATTGTGATGAGAGAATTACTGCTAATAAGAGGTTGAAAAATTGAATTTTTTTCTTTGAATCCACAATTGTTGCAGCTGAAAAAGCTTGGTGCCGGCATGGTATTCAACCAAAAAACCATGCCGGCAATTGTTGGAAATGTTCATAAATTGTTTGCCACTATCCGGGCGGGTTCGGGGGGCGTAGCCCTCTCGTTTCTGGTTTTGATCTTCAGAATGTTGACTTTTTTTTTTCTGGTTTTGAACAGGTACCGTCATGGTAATCTAGTTTTCGAGCATGCCGGTACCTGTTCTGGCATAGTATTTTGCTTAAATTTCTATGCCGGAACAGGATGAAAAGTATCCAGAATGTTGATATTTTTTTTCACTTGACTACCGGCATTGATAGGAAATTCTCGAGCATGCCGGTATCATTTTCCGGCATATGGTCTTCATCAGTCCACTGCCGTCATGGTCAGTTGATATGAAGACCATGCCGGTATTGTTTTCTGGCATAGAAAATAAAGCAACATTCTATCCGGAAAACAATCGGCATGGTCTTCATATCAACTGACCATGCCGGCAGTGGACTGATTAATACCAGAAAAAATTCAAAACGAAAGTGATGAAGACCATGCCGGAATTGATGAAGACCATATGCCGGAACATGGTACCGGCATGGTATTCATCAATTCCGGCATGGTCATCATCACTTTCAGCATGATCTTCATCACTTAGAATAAAAAAAAATTCGTTTCCAAAGTGAGGAGAAGAGAATTTGATATAGAGTGGGGAGAGTTTAGAATTTGAAAGGAATGGGGAATATTTGGGTTTCAAAGCTCTACCCCTAAATAATATTAATAAGAAGTGGAATGGAAATGGGGAATATGATTTTGTTTCTTGATTTTTATTTTGTGGGAAGGGTATTTTAGTATTTTCATAACCAAAAATAACCCCTTAACACATACCATGGGTTGGGGGAAGTAATTCATATCCCCCAATTAATTCCCATATCCCTCAATTACGCATTCCTTATCAATACATGCCATTATCTCATGTGTTCATCTACATCAATGTAGCAAGAAGAGGTACAACAACATTTGCGGATCAAAAAGCACCGTTAACTGATATAATGCTAAAAAAACAAAGAGATAGAAAAGCAAAGTCCTAGCAACAACAAAAAAAACATCACAAAAACGATGAGACCTTATCTCGAGTAATTTATATAGAGAGCATCCACAAAATTTTCAGAAGAAATAAAATCTCAGTTTAGGGGGGAAAAATCCCTAGTTTAGTAAACAACATCCCAAAAAATAAGAAATTTTTGTAATTTTGGATAGCTACATTATTCTCATATACCACTATAATTAGTGGTTCCAAATCTTTACTTATGAAAGATATATTTCTTATTTTTGATTATTTTAACACACTATTTAGAAACTTAATTATGTTTAAGAACTTAATTAATTTAGGTTTTTTGTTCTTTCAAATGGAATGTAATGAAGATATCTATAATATTTTATTTTCGGATTTTTAAGATATCTAAATTATTCTCATATCATCTTAATTAGTGGTTTCAAATATTTTTATATAAAAAATATAATACATATCAAAACATAACAAAATAAAAAAATTGGTTTTATTTAGTTTATTTTAAATTTGTTGTATTTTTAATTATGGTATGAACAAAATTAAGAAAAATAATATGAAAATGAGGTTTATTATTTTTGTCATTACTTGAAGTTTTGTATGATCGTTTTTGTATTGGCTCGCTTTAGATTCTAATCTTGCTTCAATCTTTTGTTTCATATTTTAATAATTCCGTAATTTTTTTACTTTTGCACAACAACACCAAAAAATAAATTCGCAAGAAAGACACAACGTCGATTTAAAAGGAACGCGTAATTGGGGGATATGAAATCTAATTGGGGGATATAGCTAAATGACAAAATAGGGATCCAAATATCCTAGTTGGGTTACCCCTTATATAATTAAATTATTAATTCCTAATCTAACCCTCACTAATCAGGATTAGTTACTAATTATAATTAGTGAAATGTTAATGATTTGGGGGATATAATAAGTGTGTATTTATGTTTATTTGAATTTGTGTGGGTTAGTTGAAAGTAGAAGGAGGGAAAAAAAATTTGAGTAGAATTTTTTTTTTGAAAATGGAAGATGATTGTGATGAGAGACTTGCAGCTGCTGAATCTTTAGCTCAATTACAACAATAATCATATCTTCAATCTTCGGTTAATGATAACATCTCACAATTGTTGTATGATGAACCAACACCTTTGAATCATGATTTTCGTGACCATGAAGTGTTTTGTGAAGAACCAACTGAAGAAAGTAAACATGTTCAGCATACAAGCAACCCCAACACACAGGTAATGCTTCAAAGAGGTCGAAAATTTGACTTTTTTTTGAAACCGCCATTTCTGTCTGAAAAAGCTTAGTACCGGCATGCTCGTTGTATGAATACTACGCCAAAACCTCTATAACCGGCATTGTATTCATACAAATTTGTATGCCGGGACAAAATATTCCCAACTGTTCAAGAACATACCGGCGTGGTATTCAAACCAAGATTGCATGCCGGTACACATTTATACTTTTTACCTACCACCGAATATTCTATGGAATATTCAAACCGGCAGTGTGAGTACATGACAGACAAAGCCGGTATATGATACCGGCATGGAAACTTAAATGTCGAGAATGCCGGTTGTACATGAAAAACATACATAAGTTAATGAGATTTTGAACTTAAATACCGGCATTCCTTTATTTTAACTTATTATGCCGGAACCTTATCCCGGAATGGAAACTGAAATTCTCTGAATGCCGGTTTTAATACTGGCATGGAGAGTCAATTACCGTTTATGCCGGTGCTTAATCCCGGCAATTTACTTTACTTATCGACAATGCCGGTTTTGAACTAATCCAATTTTGTTTTCATTCATTCCTTAGATTTTGACATACAACGATCAACCAAACTCCAAACCGCTCCATCGGGATACGTCGGAATACTATAAAATGCCTCAGGTATGTTACCAAACAATACTTTCACCTAGTTTTTACAATTTTATGTTGGGATTTTCTTGTAATATCCTATTGTTGTCCATATGTAGGGAATAAAATATGAAAAGGAAGCAATTGCTTGGGAAAAAGCGATGACTCTTAAGAACATGTGTGTCTTAGTAAGGAATAGCCAACGTTCAAATGTTCGTTTTGAGATGGTTTGCGAGAGAAGTGAATAATACAAGGAGAAAAATAGCCATAAGAGAAAGAGTTATGTATATGAAAATAAGACTAAGAGGGTATACAATACAGTTACGAGGAAGGATGACTTCCCCTTTAGGCTTGTATTCTATCTAAGAGGAGAAAAATAAGAAGAAAAAGAATGGGAATGTACGGTGTGGTTTGGACGTCACAACTACCCCGATCTGAAAGATTTTGAAGGTCACTCCCTAGTTACGAAGCTAAAACCGGATCAATTCGAGGATGTAAAGAGAATGACCAAAGAATGTATCAAACCAAGAGTGATTCTCCGAACCTTCAAGGAAAAGGATAAGACGAACGTTTCTTCACTCAGTACAATTTATAGCGCACAAGCAACCATTAAAAGGTTGGAATGGGAAGGGAGAAGTGTTATGCAAGAATTTGAGAAGATAGTTTGGGATGACAACTACATGCGTATCATTAAAAGAGGACCGGGAAACAAACCCCTTCAAATATTCATTTAAAAAATTTCAATCCAAAGGTAGTCGTATATCGCCTATTGTTTTATCTTTTTCTGATTTTAAAAATGAGAAAATAAGACTTGTTGAAGAAGAAGAAGCATCGCCATAATTAGCAACAAGCTGAAGTAATTGATGTTGATGGTGCATCTTCGCAAATTGATCCCATCGACGACTGAGGATATTTAGCAACGTTTTGGAAACTAATTTGCAATCTAAAACAGACTCAATTGGTAGTGGAGAAAGTATGTCTAATACGATATCTGATGGAAGGAACTCCATGGTTAATATTCCTTGTGACACCATAAAATATAATCCAATAAAAAGAATATTGTAACAAGGGTTGAAATTTGAGGGGTATTTATATTCATATAAAATATTTTTAAATTTTTAAATGAATATTTGAATAGTTTGGGATCACAACTACACGCGTATCATTATGAAAATGCTTACATAGGTTTGAAAGATAGTATGAGCCCAAGAGTGCCTGTATCCAAATAGTACTTTCGGGTCCGGAGCTTGACCCCAAATTTTACCATCATCACGGTCGGGTATCATGTCATCAATGTGAGGAATGTGACAACCTTTAACTTTAACTTTGGGTTGCGCCTTGCCCTTGACTTGTGTTGGTTGTTACCTCATCCTACCAACTTCGATTTGGCTTGCTAATTGACTTGGATGAACTTCATCACCTTCCTCCTCACTTTCCCCTTCATCATGCTCATCGTCCTCAACTGTTCCAGTACCTTCACGGATTGCAAGTACACTACGTTCACCACCACTCTCCCAAATTGACCCTCTTGTTTGAAACCACATACGCTTCTTGCGACCTTCGTCTTTACCTCGTGGAGGCAGAGACTGAGGAGTATCAAGATTGTCCTTCCTCCTTCTCTTAGTGAGAATAGGACCTTTATTTTTCTTCGCTTCTTTGGATTTTGACCTATAATATAAGCAAACAAAACAAACATAAGAAAAGTCATGGCAGTTTAGGAACCATCATGGAAAATCTTAAACAAACCAATGCCGGTAACATGTTCCGGCATAAAATCTTTAATATCGAGCATGTCGGTATCGTTGTACCGGCATCCTATGGAACCTAAATTGTGTGCCAGTATTGAGCACAATTTCAGTAATGTTCATGTATGTTTTAAGTGTACTATCAGCATTTTCGAATTGAACTAACTCATGCCGGTTTTTAAGTACCGGCATTCACGAAACCTAGATACAATTCCGGTACAAAACATTGTTCCTATCTGTTTTTAGTTGACTACCGGAAAAGTTGTCAACCCAATTCGTATGCCGGTACAAAAAAATTAAGTTTCAGGAATTCAAACAGGTATGGTATTCAACCCTAATTGTATGCCTGTATAAAAATTCAGTTTCAGGAATTCAAACCGGTATGGTATTCAACCCAAATGCTATGCCGATACCTAAACCGGCTTGGTATTCAAACCCATATCTTATGCCGGTACTCTCTATAACTCGATAGTTTCAGCTACTGTTGGCGATTCTAACCTAAACCCATGGCTACAAATCGATTAAAACAATCATAAATGAGTTCAAAAATCACTTACCTTCTCAGAGAAGCCATGAGTGGTTAATCATCCGAGTTCGCTGCTTCATCCTCTTCTAGTTGTTGAGCAATGTTCTCGATTCTTTGTTCATGTGTTTGTTAAGCAATCAATTTGGTTTTCCGTTTTGCTTTTGATTTCTTTCGTGGCGGTATGGTTATGGTAGGTTAATCGACGAAGAAATTTTTGATTCAACGATTAATCGTCGATGAAGAATGAACGATGAGGAAGAAGATGAAGAATTTTTTTTTTCAAAACCTAACCCTAACTATGCCGGTACCTAAAATGGGAGTCGGGGGATATATGAATTTGGTTATTTGATTTTAATGTTTTAGGGGAAAGGGCATTACAGCCTTTTCATAATGATTTTTAATTAATGAAAGGGTGTTTTAGTATGTTCGCACTCAAAAAACACCCCTTAATAGCCACCTTTGGTTGGGGGAAGTAATTCATATCCCCCAATTAGTTTTCGTATCCCCCAATTACGCGTTCTTTAAAAGGTTAGTACCCACGATCAATTTTATTTTTTAATAATTCTCATCGGAAGTGTAATCGTATTCTTTAATCTTAATTAATAGAATATAGAGTTGTAATTAGGAAAAGAATGATTCTAAAAGCTGAAACTAGACATTAGACATTGAATATTATTTTTTTGGCATTTTTTTAATTAATTGATATGTAATTGATTCTCATGCATGATTGATTTAATTTTTTGATTTTGTATGATGAAATCGTGAACGCGTGATTGATTATTGATTTAATGTATTTTTGGCAACATTATACTCTTCGAAATAATTGCTTCAAAATTAGATATATTGTAGACGTTTATTTTTGTATTTTTGGAAAATTTATAAAATTTTATTAGATTTAGTTATTTTGGTAAATATTTTTGTTGGATTAATTGGAAAAAAAATATTATCCAAAAATATTAGCAACGTTACAAAAATAATAATAAAAGTGGGGCCACAATCAACCATAAGCGAGAATCAACCAGGAGCTCCGGTGAATGAGATCGCTTTAAAAAACTCTGTTACTATTATATAGAGAACAAGCTTGAAACCCATGCTACGCACCGGGAATGCTAGAATTTCTTACATCGTCAGTTCATGTTCACTGAGGCTCGCCCCGCACCTGTCCTAATAAGAGTTCTAATAAGCTTATAAAATTACTATCCAATAGATTGACAATTAACGGTTAAAACTTTATAATAATCAAATATACTATATTATTATGATTTGAAGATCTAACATGGTTTTGAAAACTAATATCATGCAATATAATAAAATAATAATCAATTTTACAAATAAACTAAATCATTCTAAGCTATAAATACATAATTAATTATTATTTTTACTATTTAACCCATGCTTCGAACCGAGTACGACGGAATCGATCCTCAGTTGAGCGAAGCCCCGCACCTGTCCAATAAGGGATCTCAATTAACAACTTCATTGTACCATGAAAATGACATATTTTTTTTGAAGAAATCATTTAGTAGATTAACAATCATAACCAAATTATTCACCTATTACATATTGTTTAAAGGGTTGGAGATTAAGAAATCCTCTTAAATAAAATAATTTTGAAAAATTATACCTACCTTTGAAATCAATCAGTAGTTCATTACATTACATGTATCAGTACTATTGGTAGTCAACTGAAACATCATACTTTCTGTACAGTTATATCAATATCTGATATTGGAGACGCTAAAAAAAACACGACATTAATATAAAATAGATTGAAAACTCTAAATGGTGCATAATATATGAATTTATTCCCGTCAAAGAAAATGTTATCAAGGAGATGCATTGATATATGTTTCTTCAAAAATCATATATTTGTGTTACGAATTAAGGGACCAACTTAACTGCTCTTCCAGGATCAAACTTCTTATAGTTAAACGAAAAATCACACTCATTAGCCATTATATAGGCATCGATATCTGAAGTTAGAGGCACTAAAAAATAGATTGTCAACTCTAAATAGGGAAAAGCATATGAAGTGCTTCTTGTCAAAGAAAATGTAATTAAGGAAACGTACATATATATTTTTCCTCAGAAATCATATACTTGCGTTAAAACTAAAGCGGCTAACTCAACTATTTTTCTAGGCTCCAACTTCTTGTAGTTCTTGTAGTTGAATGAAAAATCACACATATTATGTAGTTGTGTTGATATGTTACATTAAAGACACTAAAAATAACACGATATTAATATAAAACAGATTGCCAACCCTAAATAGTCCAAAGCATACAAACTGCTTCCCGTCAAAGAAGCAATCAAGGAAATGTCATTAGTCATTATATAGGCATCGATATGTGATATCGGAGACATTAAAAAAAATCAGGATATTTATATAAATTAGATTGCCATCTCTAAATAACGCAAAGAATATGAAGTGCTTCCCGTCAAAGAAGTGATCAAGGAAATGTCATTAGTCATTATATATGCATCGATATGTGATATTAGTGACATTAAAAAAATCATGATATTAATATAAAATATATTTCCATCTCTAAATAACACAAAGCATATGAAGTGCTTCCCATCAAAGAAAATGTAATTAAGGAAACACACATATATATTTTTCTTCAAAAATTGTATGCTTGCCTAAAGAATCAAGAGGGTAACTCAATTGTAATTAAGGAAACGCAAAGCTTATGCATAGACTTATATGCACCTTTTCACATTGATCTTCGTATTCAACGTGTTATTCGGTAGTGTACTTCAGCATTTGTTTTCAGCGTTATGTCCTATAACAGTAAACGTTACAGTCTCTGACCCATCGGTCACTTTCAGCTGAAGTATGTACCTACACATAATTTTCCAATAAAAATTATCACCTTAATATCATTTTCTCCACAACCTTAATCTTATTTTCTGCACAGAGTTATATATTATACTGTGCGTACCATGGTATAGTTTCCCGGAAATCAGGACCACACTTGCTGCAAGAATCCGGATCATCGATTCGCTTGTAGCATTTACTGCAAGCGACATAGTACCAATCTTTACCATCTGCCATTCCAATAACAGTTGCCTCACAGTAGCATGTATTATCCTAGAGACACGAAAATACATTGCATTTTAGATTCTTAAACAATAAGAAATTATAAACTATCTTAACTAAATAAAATAGAATTGTTCGTTGAATACCAAAACACAACCACATCCAAAAGGATACACAACGTTTCGAGGTGGGTGCACATTACCTTATTACACTCATATTGCATCATTTCAATAGATCGATCAGTGTCACCATGTTTTCGTTTGGATTGTCTTCCTTCAATTCGACCTTACCGACCTCCACAGGATCTGAAGTAAGCCTGAACAAGGGATGATATGCGTATAAGATTCACATAATATTTACTGGATTAGATGTGACGTTTCATGTATTAATTTTCCCAACAATGTTTGGCTTACTTTGTCTTGAAATCACGCACTTGTTGAACATAAAGATTCACGAATACTCTAGATGCAGAAGTAGTACATAGGCTATTTTCACATGTAATGTTACAATACATCACTATTAACAACTGCATTCCATAAATAAATTAAAAGTATTAGTCTACAAATGGTTTCTTCAAAACTTCTTGCCCAAATGATCCTTCACATATGTAACAGTGACAATCATCACCACAGGTACATTCAGACGACCCTCCAACATCCCATCCTTGATAACATGAACCAAATCACCCCATAAGGTTACTTTAACTATAGTTCCCCTAAACACAAACAAAAATCCATCAGGATAATCCACTCAACAAAAATTATTGAATCAAAAACCCATAAGATACTGTGTAGTTTACCTCTCATTCTCAATCATAATCTCCCTCATAAGCACATCACTCACTTTCTCAAATTTTTGAACTGGTTTCGTCACAACATTCGACACAAAATTTAGCCTTCCAATCATAGCTGCAGGAATTATATAAGAAGAGGTTAATGTTAGCTGTTTTTTTCCAAACAAAAAAAGAAGAAGCTTTTTTCTCATTTCCGACTGTTTACCTATATAATACGTAGTATCATTTTTTCTAGTCCCAATATTCTACAGAGTAAGGAAATTAAATATTTCTTGGGGAAAAGTCGAGAGGTCAACTTTCAGATGTTCCACCTTGGTAAACCTATTCAGTCACATTACATTTTCGAAGGACACAATTCTATAACCGGCTGATGGCTTGGAAATGTTAAACCTCTGAATGGAATACACATATCCCTCCTCGAATTTCTCTTCAAACAAATGTATATAATCTTTTCCTACCCTAGCATGCATTTGAGTACCCTGCATTATACCCAATCAACAATTAATTTTTACCAATAATATGCGACAGAGTTCGACTAACTCACCTATTGGTCAATGAGATGCAGGTCAAAACTCCATAATTGACCTGTTTTTCTATTTTCAAACCTCAATTTTTTCAGAACTAAAGCCCGCACGACTTTCTGTTGTGTCTGATTCCTTACCAGGCGCTTGAAGGGGGTATAAATTGATCCCGAAGTCATAGTCGATATCTTCTATCTGCTACCTCTTTTTTCACAGAAACTGAAAGTACGTGGTTTATGTAGGAAAGAAGAGTGATTTGCATCCTTTATATAGATGTTGGAAACTTGGTTCCAAAAAAATCTTTAAAACTGTTATGGAATTAATTCCAGTTATATGGCTTGTTATTAAGAAAATAGTATGGCTTGTTATTAAGAAAATAGGGATGAAGAATGATTTGCATCCTTTATTAACCATTGACTTTGTTTTTATTAGTACATTAACCGTATTAATGGAAGTTGTTAGATTGTGTTCAGGTAAATACTTAGATTTTTTATATATATTAATGGATTGATGGATATTGTTAACATAAATATAAATATTAATTTCAATATCAATTAATATAATAATTTTTATATATTGTTAGTTTTTCCTGTTTTAGATATTTATCATCAATACTAAAAATTAATATAGTTATTTCTATATTTCTTTTCCTTTTAAAAGATTCAAAAAACAATAAATCTTATATTGTTAACATAAATATAAATATTAATTTAAATATCAATATAGTAATTTTTATATATTGTTAAAAAAGATATTTATCATCAATACTAAAAATTAATATAGTTATTGATTTCTATATTTTTTTCCTTTTAAAAGATTCAAAAAATTTAAATCTTTTTCTATTCCGTAAATACGTTTATTTTTTCATTTTTAAAATTGATTTTTTTTTAGTTCAGTCATAAATGTCTGAATTTAATATAGTAGTTTTCTCTAAATTTTAGATATTTTGTAATAAATACATTTTTTTATTTTAGTCATAAATGTATGGAATTAATATAAATTTTTTTCTATTTTCTGGATCTTATACAATAATTACATGAAATTATATAAAAAAAAAAATTATTCCGTAAATACGTTGATTTTTTATTTTTTACAATTGATTTTTTTTATTTCAGTCATAAATGTCCTAATTTAATATAGTAGTTTTCTCTAAATTTTAGATATTTTGTAATAAATACACGTTTTTTTTTAGTCATAAATGTATGGAATTTTTATAGTATTTTTTCGATTTTCTGGATCTTTTACAATAATTACATGAAATTATAAAAGATTATTTTATTCCATTAATATGTTGAATTGATTTTTTTTTTTTTTAATCATAAATGTCCAAAATTAATATAGTAGTTTTTTTTTTTTTTTTTGGATTTTCACAATAAATACACGAAATTAATATAGCAATTTTTCTAAATAATGGGGGGCCTTCCGTCGCGTGTGTCCCACCAATGCACCTAATCTACACCGCACATTATCAGATCAACGCAACATATCTAATGAAATTTCATCCGACGAATACCAATGGTTTCTCAATTAACCAATGAGAGCGCGAGGTTACGGTCACCAGCCAATAGGAGAGAGGGTAAGCAGCACAAGTGCTACTTTTATTTTAGAGTGAGGGATGGTATTGGGTTTTTAGGTTGTTGATGATTAATAAAAATTTGGTAAACTAATAGAAAATCAGCGCATTAGTAAAAGAACAAAAAAAATATTATGGTGGGCTTACAGTGGAACATCTTCAAAACCTATGTGTTTTGAAACTCAGATTCTACGTACATTGTGTGTACATAAATCCCATATATACATAGTCTATTCAAGCCCGTGAATTCCCATGATTTATAATATCGACCATGTGTATTGTCAAGCTGTTAATTATAATTTTTGTACTGCGGGCCATATGAATTATTTATAAAATCAGTGCATGTCGTATGAATTATTTAAAGAATGTCAGCCCCCCATCCGCTTCGGCTCCCTTGGATAGGTTACCCATGAGGATCGCTGGTAGGTTAGCACAACAACATGTTCAATTAATATAATAGTATGTTGCTGGAGCTTAGCTTGTTAGGCTTCCAACTAGTTAATGTAATACTCTTTATCGAATGAATTATTTAAAGAATTAATATATGCATAGTTGAGAATTCAAAAATATTGTGTATTTCATTACGGTGGAAAAACAAAATTCAACTTCAATGGTTATATGTAGAATGAACAAGTTAATATATTTACGTGTACTTAGGAATTGTAGAATGGCCTGTTATTTATATATTAGTATTTATTTTTGAAGGAACACAATTTCTTATTGATTTTATTAAAATAATAAGAATTCCAAATATCACAATCCACGTGAAAAAGATGTAAAGATTATAAAGTATCAAATACATGAATTTCAAAGATAAATCTGATGATTTGATGGTGTGTTATTTCAAAGATAAATCTGATGATCTGATTGCTTGTTATAGATTAACCCATGTTTTGTACATGCACATATCACAGCTAAAGGGTGAATTCAATTTTAGACGACAACTTAGATATACTAAATTGAAGCCCAGTCGTAGTCCATCGGGTAAGATGTATAATCCTTTCAGAGAGATACCAACCTAAATATTAGTATGCAAGATAAGTTGGCAACGTTAATAAATTATCAAGAATTCAGACCCAAGACTTCAAATGATAAATAATGAAGCCCTTAACACTCATTGTTCTCATGCGGATCTTCGGTGCTGCTTCTGCAAGGAAGAAGAAAAATTAGTAAAATTATAATCAGGAATCGACAACATTGATAGAAAAAAATAATACAACTCGAACTTGGATTATGCCAAATTGCCAAGCTCATCAGGTTAGAATTTCTAATATAATTGCCACGTCTGCAATTATCCGATATATTTCAATGCAATAACCATTTAATTTTGTCAAGTCATTCTGAAAATCACATTCTACTATGAGTCAGACTCAATAGAATTTGATCACTCATTTTTTTTTGTTCATTTTTCATAACAAGTATTCTTTTATGATCAAACCAGGAGTATTAAAATCAAACTTATGATAATATATATATATATATATATATAATAGGATTAAGAAGGGATATTGGCTTGCTTGATTTTGTTTCTTTCGGAAGCCCTTGGATTATATTTCTTCGTTAATAATAATAATCTCAGATTCCTAGATTGTTTGTCTACCTTATCGATGAATACAAACATTTTCCAACCATTTTCCTTCGTAGATTTCCATTGGTTTCTCTTAAATATACCCCACATATTTATTAACCATAACACATTTAAAATAAGTGCTTAAGATAACCAAACAGACCTTTATAATCATTCGACATAGCCCATGAAATTATGTATAATTATTATATATAGCCCATAATAATAAGATAGTTATTAAATCCCTAAATCAACATCAACCAAAAAAAAAAACAAAAAAATAATTAAAAAATAATAATAAATTATTTATTTATCTAATAGATTTATGTAAGATATTTGACATAATTGATTTTTTTTTAAGAATAATCAACACCCTCAATTAATTTTAGTATAATCATGATTGCGAAGAAAAAAAACACCATCTTATAGATTTTTTTCTTTTCATAAATTATGTTTATGGAGTTCTAGGAGAATGGTCATAGGAAAATAATAGAAAACCTTAGTTAATTACATTTTGATTGACGTTGTTGTGGAATTTTTTCAAGGGAACAATTAGAATATACACCTCGATCAATTTTGATGTAATCATGATTAAGAAAAAATTATTTTTGAGGAAATAAGAATTAGAGTTTATTTTGTTTTGTGGAAAAAGTAAGAATTAGGGTTTATATATAATTGTTCAATTTTTGAGAATACTAAAAGACTTGTTTTTTCATTTTAACTTAAACTTTTTGGGCTATGGTTAATAAAAATGTGGGCTACATTTAAGAGAAGTCTTTCCATTAGTCTTTTGCGTTCCTCTTTATTGATGCGTTTTTGTTTTTTGACCAAAAATGTACATACAATAGCCGATGAAAAAAAAAAACTTACATATACAATTCCATCAAAAGTACCTTTCTTATGTACACTAACACATATGTACCTAGAAATTTGCTAAACCTTAATCAAGATTAAGGAATTTTAGGATTATTAATAGAGTTGTTTCATGCAGATTCTCTTTCTTGCAATGGAAAAACACATAACCCAAACCGCTCTTTGATGTTACCACATCTCAATTTCTTCCTGGGATAGGATAAGATAGGAAAACATAATTCATAGCACCAAAAAGAAGAAGAAAAAAAAAATAAACAACATAATTGTAATCAATATTAAAATGATGTTGATTATGCTGTTAATCTTATCTACTTGTTGTTGTTTTTTTTTTTTTTTTTGTCATACATCCCAAAAACTGATGTGTGGTCATTTTTTGTTAAGAAAGAATTTGAAAAAAAAAAAAAAGAAGATTACCTTGAAACAGCATCCAAGAGATATTGTTGCTTCCGTTACTATTTTTCATGAATAAAGAACTTGACGATTACCGATTACCCGACATTGTTGTTTTTACTGGTATTATATGAAAAAAGAACTTCATGATTACCTGTTATCGGAGGGTACCAAAAACTCCCATATCCACTCTTATCGCCACCACCAGCAACACGTCCGTCACAAAAGATTTTAGTAATCTTTTTCTGGTTATTCGTAGATAATTTCTGCATAACCAAACATGACAGCTTTCGATATATAAATAATGAAAAAAAAGAGAGAAAAAGAACAAAAATTACGGTTTTGTGACAGAAGATTACCAGTGAACTGTTTTTGAGAAAGATTTTGGCTTAGGGTTGAACTTTTTATACAGAGAGGTGTCGCGCGAGTAAAGTGAGGGAAATATTAAAAGAATGAAATTTAAACACCTATATGGAATTAATTTTATTTCATAGAATTTTCTTTTACTAAAAAAATACTGTCACGGGATAAACTCTCCATATTTATTTAGAGTTTTCAAAAATAAAAAGCCTCCAGATGTTAAGAAAAAAATCAAATCTTTTGGATATTTTCTTCATTTTTCTAAAAACTCTCAATGTTTATTGTTTTCAAAAATGGAAAATCACCCTTTGTTATCTATCAAAAAATCGTATTTTTATTTGGAAATATTTTAGAATTAATCTTCAATAACCTAATATTAAGTAGGATTTTCATTTAGAAAATATCTAATGTTTTCTATTTTTGGTTACTTAATTCATTTTCTTTTTTTACAAAATATTAAAATTCATTCATGATTTTTTGCATTGCACTTTTCTACTTTTATTATTTTGTTTCATATCATGTTCAAACACTCCACGATTTCTATTAAAGATTTCGTATTTATATTCTTGAACAGATTGACATCGTTATTTATTTTGCTGAAGAAAAAGCACGCTTCAATTTACATGTAAGTATCTACATCTGTATGTTTTTATTTTAAATTTTCATCACTGATTTATATTTGATCAAAGTTATTTTATTTTATTTCATTAGAATGATAATTAATTGTATTTCTTAATTAGGGTTAGTTCAATTATCAATAGCTCGGAATTGTAATTAGGATTTTTTCTTATTATAAATATTGTAATTGGACACTGGACATTGGACATTTTTAATTTATGATTTATTTACTTTCGTGATGAGATCGTGATGATTGATTTGATTTTAGCTTATTTATGAATTTTAATGCTTGGATTAAATATATTTTAGGCAATTTTATAATATTTATTTGGTTTAGTAATTTTTGAAAAATTATCTATGTGATTGGTGGTAAAATATTTTGTGGGGCAGAAAATATTCTTATCAAATTCTATTGGGCGAAATTTAATATAATTACCAAAAATAAAATTATGGTGGGCCAGAATCAACTAGAAGCGATAATTAACGTGGAGATCGAGTGAACATGGAGCTCCGGTGAATGAGAACGCGTTAAAAAACTCTGTTATTATATAGAGAATATGCAAGAATTTATTGGATTGCTTATTCTCACATCTTCTATTCTTGCTTATTAACGAAATAGTCCTTAATTCTATGCCTAAAATCCATTGGATTTATTAGGACTATACATGGTTGCCTAATAATTAAGTCTACCAGGAATTAAACTTGGGGTAATGTAGGTCTTGAAAAAGTTTCATGTGTCTTATTGATTAGAGATGACGCTTTAGTTTTTGGCATGAGGGAAGTTTATGATTCGGCAGAGACGAGATTTCAGTTTTAGGAATTGATGAGAACTCAATCGGTAAAACAGGATTCTCGAGTAGTTATTGATGTAACTAAGATTGTTATTTCATTATTTAAACTAAAAAAAGACGCAAATCTATTGGAGCAAACAACTGCATTTTCCTAAATTGAAATTACTGCATTTAACTTTTGTAATATGACTCATGGAGAACGTCCGAAAAGTCTATCTAAATTGGTGGTATCTTTTGTAAAAATTACAAAAGGAAAAGAAACATCCATACCAGAAATTGATTGGGAAATGTACAGATTGAAAGTAAAGATGAAATTGTTGAATTCTCCAATCCTCAAATGCTTAATAGGCACCAAAAGAAATTTAAACAACTTAAAGTGAAATATAAGGTTGAGACCGGACGTAGGCCGGGTGATACCTATTTTGATCTAAATGAATGTGACGAATGAATCATTCAGGAAGAAAAATAATAATGATTCCAAGATCACATCTAGAATAATGTAAGAATAAGATTTTTGCTTGATTTTTTATTTTGTTTCAGAATGATTCATCATGGATCGAATGAGAAAAACACAAGCATGTTCAATATGCAATGGTCCATTTTTTCTCTCAAAAATAATTGTCTTAGTTTGGCATTGTTGTCACATCAACATGATTAATCCTATTGTCTTATTTTTTAAAGCAATTGATCCTATCGATACAAAGACCTATTAGTATTAATCAGGAAAAATAGTAAGAATCCAAATGATAAAGTGTCTTAAATCACCCAACTTATCATGTTTATGGAGAAAAGTTTAAATTGGCTTCTTCAGTTGAAATCACTGAATATTCACCAAGAAAAACTACTTTTAAATTTAAATCGACCCTGAACTTTTCCTTCTAGTAAAAGTGGATTTTCCCCTAACAATTATAATTTGTATTTCTATTAAACTTTGATTTTTATGAACAAAAGGCGCCCCCATTAGCTTTTTATCCTGGATTCACCGTTGACGTCGTTTATAAAACATACACAAAAAAGTTTTTTCTTTTTAAAAACGGATGATGTGTTATTACATTGACAAGATTCACACCTTAAGTATGGAAATGTATTTCATATTAAATAAATTTGTCGAAATTTGTGTTGGTTTATTTTTTAATTTAATCTACTTCTTAATTTAAAATTTCCTTTCTTTGTTCTGGTTTACTCTTAGTTTTGTTGATTTCCTTTCTCTGGTCTATTGAAACATTTATAAGGCGTAGTATTATATAAAAATTTCATATCAACAACTTAAGCTAGTGAATGAGAATTCATTTTTCAGTAAAATTTTGTTGTGTTCCTTCTTCCTTGATTCTTGTCTTTGTGTAATATGAGTTGACTAACAGGTCATAGCCTTATTTGTGTTATGGTATGAGAGCAAATTAAGTAAACTTGTTTGATTAAAGTTCTGAAAGAGAAGTTTATTTTTATTTTTTTGTTGTTTATGAAAATGAATGGTGATAATTTTGTTTAACCATGTGTAAAGAAGCTTGTAGGTAATAAACACATGTATTGGAGTTTGTATATGAAAGCGTATCTGCAAGGTCAATATTTGTGGGATCTTGATAGTGGTGATGATTACTAGAGAATCGCTTGGTCGAACTTGCAAGTTTTGCTATCTCAAGCTTGTTGTCAATGTTAAATGTATAAAACGATATCTTGATTTCCAGGTTACTAAAGTCAAATTTCGGACTAGGATTATAGAATGATAGTTGAGTATGAACTATCATCGAATATCCTCGAAGATTAAAGACTGGAAAATAAAAGAAGACATTTGCGAGAACTTCATCAACAAAGAGGTATGTGAAGACTGGCTTATTCTATTTACTAATTGCATCTACAATTATATCTTATGATACTATGTCGTATCATTTTTGTAGATTTAATACTGCAAAGAAGATTATTCGAGTACAAGCTTGTCTTGTTTAAACTCTCGAAATATGATACGAGCAATGTAAGTTCATGGATCTTTTAGCGATTTTAGTATAAAAGAATTTATTGTTCCCAAACTGCTTTTGTTAAATTGATCTTTGGTAAATTTCCCAAGCAAACAGTACACAAATTTTTCAGGGTATGCATACCTAGTAAGTATGCTATGGATATTAGGAATGCTCCTGAATTTGAATATGAGAACAAAGTAGATAAACTTCTCGGGGATACATATACTAATTTGATTTGATTTCGCGAACTACCAAGGGTACGCATATCAGGTATGCACACCTTGCTAGTCTAAGTTTGTGAATTACGAAGGGTACGCATACTCGGTGATATTAAAAAGATACCGAGTGCACCTCAATATTTTCGATATCAAATTACTACAGACACAACTTGTGTAATCTAATACAAACACGAATTTTCAAGGAGATTACTTAAATAATCCGTACACTTGGTATATGGCGTATGTTTGAAACCGAACCAATCTATGGGATCAAACCAAGTGTTGATTAACACACAAGTGTATTTTACTTTAATTATAAAAATAAAGAAATGTATTGCGAAAGTGAAATAAATCACACCACACGTAAGATTTTGTTAACGAGTAAAAATGCACGGCGGGAAAACCGCCGGACCTAGTCCAGTTTTGAATACTCCCAAAATCAAGATGATATACAAATTGACTACCATAACAAAAAAAATTGAGACCAAATAAACTACGCCTAGTTACTCAGTTCCTTCAACATCCCTACGCCTATAACCAATCTGGTCTATGCACGAGAATCCCAAGATAAACCTCCTATTTTAAGTTGTTTCACATGCTGCAAAGACTTCAACAACTCAACACCTTTGGATCATAATCCTAAAAAGTAAAGGACTAACCCATTTCATTATAACCTCTCTATAAATCTAAAGAATTAAATTTGAGTATAAGGGACCTTCCGTTTAATAAATATAAACTCATTTGTAGGTCATAGATCAAATAAGACAAAGACTATTGAAATTATCAATCTTAGTTTACAAACTATCAACGTAGATCTTAAAGAGAAACAACTACATAAATTGTTGATCTATACAACAAGCTTTGAAGTTTATTCAAGATAAATAACTTGTCGGATCCTAGTCAATTGAACGATCAAGAAGTATCACAAAAATCAGAATACCAAAAAGAAAATCTTCTAGTCTTCAATCTTCAAAGTACCTATATAAACAACTTGATTCATACTAGTGATCGATCACACACAGAACGAGGTATGTTAACAATGAATGATCACTAGTATTATCTTCAAATCTTTAATCAATAAAGAAGGTATGAAATCATCGATCCTGGAACTAGTTCGAGTAATCAATAAAGAAGATATCACTCACATATAAGTTAAATCACCATTATATTCTTATGATTCTTTGATAATGCAACCCAACATGTTAAATATGAAATCCGCTAAATCAAAAAGATATAAAATCATAATAATACAAGCCAATATGAAATCAATACTCAGTTAATCAAAACTCAAATTTATCTCATAAACCGAAAGCAGAGCAAAGAGATATTAAATTGGAAAAAACAATGCAACCGTAGATATCAAACAAATGACACAAGGTTCATAATAAAATACACACTTATCATTCATAGTTTATTGATAGTCTTAAATTTACCTTACATACAGATTGAAATCAATCAATAATTAGTCTATTATTATCGAACTAGATTTTTATGAGTCCTTAAGGAAGTGTTAATTACCTTATTATTTAGATTTAACATAAGATTCAAATTTCTCTAAATAAATTTATTTTCCCTCGGAAAAATTTCTAATTCAACAAGTTAAATTTGAATATCATAATGAATATCCTTTGCATCCTTAAAGCATAAGTTCATGGCATGTGATACTTTCTTCGACTGTCAAAATTTGTTTTCTCGAAGAGTTTCGTTGAAAAACAAGTTTTTGAACATCCTTTGTCTTATTCGTGACTGATTCATAATCTATGCATAAGAATATTTCTGATTCATCAAAAGATGACAAAACGTCTATTACGGGTTTCATCATTTGATATCAAGTATTACTTATTGAGACCAGATGTGAATACAAATATCCAAAATGAAGAAAAATAATTAACAATATATCATATTTATGGAAACAAAAAAAATATTTCAATTTCTTAAAATAATGTGAAAGATATTATACTAAAATAACATGGATGAACCATATTGGAGTAGATCATGAATATATCAACTTCGTAATCAACAGATTTCGATTGTGCCCATTTTTATGCATCCCCACTATGATAAACTGTGAAACCATCCAGGATGCATGCATTTTCCCAACATAATCAAGTTTTGTTGGGTTGAGATATTTACTCACCTCACGTGACAGAAATATTCTTAGGATGATCAATGAACACATAAGCTTATGTTCTCAACTTGTTTATTATTTCCTCTGAGCTAATGGGATTTAACCATCTCCTTTCCTGATCAGTTAAACTCATCAAGATTTGGCTTTATTCTCTTCATGTTTTATGGAGTTATTTATGAATTTTTTATTATATTTGGAATCCCAGTAGGAATTGATAGTTAATTTAGTCATTTCTTGCACAAAAGGAACACAACTTGGAATCTAGATCTTTTCAAGTTTTCGCAATATCCCTTGTTTTGTCTTTGTTTTTAATGATTTCAGTCAGAACAAATTTTGCAAGGATAAACATATTTTTTTGGACAAAAGTTTCCATTATACCTAATGCCAAACACGTTCCGAAAAGACTTTTTTCCGAACATCATAGCCGAAACTTTACTGGAAATCCCAGAGAGACTTTGCGAGTCGAAACTTTAAGATATCAATCTCTTTATATTTTGGAACAACAATGTTGGAGAGTTTATCCCATATATTCTCTAACTTTTGAGACTTGTCAGATAATGAACTTCTTAAATTTTAAATTTCAGATTTTGTTATAATGATTTCTTCAAGTTTAGCTAGACAGTTTGTGAGTAATTTTCTGGAATCCTCCATATGACCACATTTATCTTAGGTAAAGATCGCATCAAAAATATGATGTTCCTTCATAGGTTTTATCCTCCGATATATCATTAAGAATAATGTGATATGCCCTGTTTCCTTTGTAGGCTCTGTTGTCGGGATAATTTCTATCCATATTTAGAAAACCCTGACATATGAATCATTGGATTTCATTGTCATCTTCAGAGACAATTTATTTCTAGGTTGGAGAAAAAGGTTGTCTAGATGTAATTTGTTGAAAGCCTATTTTTCTCACTTATTGCTTAGAAAGTGTTTAACATGTTACGCGAGAACTGTCATTGTTGAATTAATCTCATCTTCAACAATTAACTCATCTTCATCACAATATTTCTTTTCCCATTTTTTTTATCAAAAATTGATTAATATTGTTTGATGCTTCAAATATGAAGTTTTTGTTTTTCGAATGAACTTCATGATTAAAGATCTAACTTTCCAATAAAGGAGCTTCGAAAAAATGTTGAAAGAACATTTTATTCCATGATGATATATTTCTTAGACTCGTATCTAGATGGTAACGATCTGAGAATCTTGCATATTCACTACACGAAATCAGGGAATTTGTAACGTTGAAAAAACTTTAGTATCTATATATTGTAACGTCAAAAAAACATTGGAAATGTGTCGTTATTATTAGTGTTACAATATGTTATCAACGGTTCATTTCGTTACAATTAATTTTTATTAAATAATGGTTTCATTCGTTGGAATAAATACACCAACGGTTATCTATTCAGCACAAGATTTATCTGATGTCATTTTGTTGTAAGGGAGACCCGTTATTGTGTAGATTGTAACGGTTGGTCTGTAACAGTTCGGTGTAACAGATACTGTAACAGAGACTTTGTGTGTAACGGTTGACTTATTTCCACCTGTCCTTCCTTGTAACAGATACAACAACTATTTTAATCGTTTTTTGGTTAATTGTAATAAATTGGGTTTAACAGTTGTTGTAAAGATTCACAACCGTGATACTCAGTCTAACGGATGTCATTCAACACGTGTCAATCTATTCTAACGTCGTCAAATGTTGATGATTGATTGTAACATTTTGGATATAACATCTTGCTGTAACGATTTGATTCGTAACAGATGACTGTAACGTTTGCCGTCTGCCACATGTCTATCGCTTGTAACATATAGACTAACGGATTTAGACGTTGATAATTCATTGTAATAGTAATGAATTTTCCAGGTTTGTTAATTACTAACAGATTTTATAACGTTGATTCGACGTTGTAAAAAAAAATCAAAAAAAAAAAAAGTTTTTTGGTGTTATAAATAAGATCCCATAATTGGACCCTGCAATGCAATGGAATCCATTTCTGAAGCTGAAATACAATTAGTTTTCTGAAGCTGAAATAAAATTAGTTTCTGAAGCTGCATTGTAATTTATTTCTGAACCTGCAATACTGAATCTGAAACCCATAATTCATTTCTCATTCCACAATACATACATTATCATTCTAGTAGCACAAGGAATTCATTCATTCACAAAGCCATACAACAACCAATTGAACCAAGGTTAATTTGTATCCTAATCAAATGACCAGGGTTGTGTTTTTCAGCAGTTTCTAAATATAAAAGTATTGTTCTGCATTATACCTTGGCTGAAAAAAAAGTTGTTCATGATCAACCAAAAGAAGTCTTCCTTTGACATCAGAGTAGCCTTAACCAGATCATGGCATCAACTATTTCCATCGACTCCAGTATCCTGAGAAAACAACAAAAATGAAATAAAAACTCAAATTAGAATCAACTCTCGTAGGAGAGAAAGATTCATTCAGTAATTTCGGAAATTCACTTACATGTTCATTGTCATTTTGTAATACATACATTGTCATTATAGACCAACCAATTGAACCAAGATTTTTCTCATCGTTCATTCAGATACCTAAGTATATGTGAGTGAAACAACTTCTTGAGGAAAAAAAACATATATGGTTCCCTATGTTTTAAGAAAATGACAAGGTTGTATGTTTCAGCAGTTTCTAATATAAGCAAGTTTCTAATGCATACATTCTCACTGTTTTTATATGAACATGGCAACCTAAGAAACAAAAGTTTATATTTGATAGACTTGTCACTGGAAATTTATATACATGGTTTCATATGTTAAATTAAGATGACAACAAACAATGCACTGATATAACAAGACTTTACTCACCAATTAATAAAAGTAGAGAAAAGAATGTCTCGCTTGGCAAAAGTTCTTTCCCTCGCCTGGTACAGCTTTGCAAGGCAACACTATCTCGCTTGTTTAACCAACTTCATGATTGACCCCCACACAGTGGGACTGATCCGCTTCAAGTGTTCGCATTAATGAGTTCTAAAAAAAAAAAAGATAATGGTACCATCAGTCAACCAAATTTTTAGTAAGTAATGCAAGAAACTCTAATGTGCCAAGATTTTACCCACCAACTGTAATTACGGTGGTAAGTTGTACCTTTTAGCACGAATCATGTGAAACACATACTCAAAGGGATCATAATAGGTAAAGCAAACAAACCTGAGATTACAATGACTTGTCAACTCTCTGCAATAGGTATTCTCCAGCATCAGGTGCTAGCATCAGTGAAACCTCACAAAAAAAAAAGAGAATTGTAGAATGTAAGTGTATCAGCCGGAGATAGCGAATGATAAAAAGGAAACTAATAATTATAATAGTTCAGTCACCAGTAAAATTAGAGAGGAGAATATTTTGCTCGTCATGTTAGCTACATTAATCTCCTTCAATTATAGCAAACCTGACGAACATAACATCTCCACTTTGAAAAATCGATGGTAGTAAGTTGTACCTTTTGGAAAAAATCATGTAACACACATACTGAAAAGAATGAATATACATAGCTTGAATAGATCATAATAGGTAATGAAACAAACCTGATATTAAAATAACTTTCCAACTTTCTCCATAGTTGGTAATCTGCAGTTTCGGGTGTTAGAATCAATGAAACCTTGCAAAAATAATAATTATGGGTCAGATGCATGGCAGCTGAATAAGCAAATGACATATTTGAAGAGATCATAAAAGGTATGGGTAACAAACCTAAGATTAAAAAGGCGACCTGCGGTATCCCATGCTCATGAGATTTGCATGTATGAAAGAAACATAACTGATAAACTTTTGCAGCAACATTCTTGTCCACACCAAAGTTCCTGAAAACAGACAAAAAAACGATATGAAATATCATAAGAGGATACAAGGTTGCCCCTCTTCCCTCCTCCTTTACCCGGGCTAGGGACCGACATTTAAAATGGCGGGTTAAAAGGGGGAGGGGGGGGGGATAAAATCAAGTAAATAAAAGACATCCATATATAGATATACACAAAGGAGTACAACCCGATACACTCGGAGAAGTGTGTTTTTAAGAAATGTTTAAAGTGACAGAAAACTGAAAGGAACTTTTCTGGGGTATACTCTAGCTAAAGAGTGAAAAAAGACTCCACAAAATATAAGCAGCAGTTTGTATAAATTAGTGTAAGGAAAGCTGCACAAAAAATTATGTTTCAAACTTCTTAGTCTAGATCTTGCAGGACCAACCAGTTTGTAGGCAAGACTAAGAAGCTTTCAGAGTTACACTCTAACTAAAGAGTGACTAAATCAAAAGAACACAACAAAATATAAGCAACAACATATGTATAAAAACTAAGGAAAGATGCACCAAAAGATAAGTTCCAAACTGCATAATCTACCGGTTGCAAGACCAACCGGTTTGCATGCCAGATTAAAAATCCACCCATAACATAATCGGCCAATGTGAAGCATTTTTCATGGCCTTGAGGAGCATCGGGTACATATCATAGTGCGCATTAAGAACACCCTCAATGCATACCTTCCTCTCGTCATGATTAACACTCACCCCATGACAGATTTCTCCACGTGAGCCGGTAACCACATAACCTGTTGCGACTGTCTCCCTTTTTCTATTAACAAGACGAACTTGAGGCTCTCTTTCAGCAGGTATAGTATTAGCAGCAACGCCAGGATGAATGACGGGATAATGGATATCAGGGAATTGTGCTCTGCTTTGACAATTGGTATTATTCTATTGGCTTGCCATGAAACTGAAAACAGGCTATAACCAAAACCAACCCATTCAATTCAATAGTTGATTAAAAAAATTATAATCTCTAACTATAAAAATTAAGGACGTAAATGAATTACAAATTGAAGCTCACCTTTGAGAGAACTTAACTCCTCTTGGATCATGTACATCCTGCCTTCATTACCAGCTAGAGTAAATAAATTGGCTTTTGCACGTGCGGCTATTGAAGAACCAAATTTCCTTGTATTGCTTGCTTCTTGGTAACAGTCGATGAAAAGCCTCGGAAATAACTTCTGAAAATGCGAGGGTCTATCAACACTACCCAATATTTCTTTTGGAAATATGAATAGACAAACTCCAATACACTTTCTATAGAATCAACTAGACAGTCAGACTCAATCTAGAGTAAAGTATATCAAAGAGTTTAATATCTCTATTTCAACACAATCAAAGTTAAACAGAAGCAAGTCCGTAAACCTGATTTTAGTGTGAATCTCTTGAAACAAAGTCTTTTGTTTTATCACAACCTATTCAATATATACTGTGTATAAACCTCTTTAAGCAACAATCACTAAAGTAATATTTCAACACAATATCCACTTGAAATAGGGTTAGTCCAGACTGGTCTAACAATGTGAAGATAAAAAAATCAATTGTTCAAGTAAAAATCAATTCACTCATCAACCCTAACATCGGATACAAGAACTGATTGATCTTAACGTATAACCTGTGATATTTCTATTATATAAATAAAATATATTGCGGAAAAGAAATAACACAGACACCAGATTTTGTTAACGAGGAAACCGCAAATGCATAAAAACCCCGGGACCTAGTCCAGAATAAACACACACTGATTATAAGATGTTACACCAATTTCCTACTACCGTTACAGACTACATGTAATACCTTCTTCAGCTGTATTCTTATAGAACTTATAGCAGAACACCGATTCTCTTTAAGAACTCTTCACAAAAATCTTCTAGCAGAACCCAAGGCTCTTTTTAGAAGATACAACAACACGATTGATATGATTCAATATTTTGTTTGCACAAAACATAAGTTTGATTTCCCTTTAGATGTAAATCAAGGTTTTGGAAATCTTGTAGATTAGGGTTTTAACTTACAATCAGTATGCGTACTCACAAGAAGTCCGTAAACCTGATTTTCGTAAGTGAACTTGGGTGATTCCAAAGATCAATTTCCAAGTTAAGAAAACCATAATAATTCTACAACAAGAACAACTAGATAAATCTAGAGATATCTTGTTTAAAACTTCTCAAGGATTTTTACGAGATGCCTCAAAATAAGTTTTTCTTTCTAGTCTCCGATTTCGACTAACAAGTGTTGGTATACGATCGGAAACTAAAATCTATCAAAACCTAGGGTTTATGATCAACAACTCTTGAATGGTTTTATATCAGAAGAGAAAATCTTATAATAGACAAGAGGTGAAAAACCTAGATTACAAGTAGTATAATCAATCACGAAGACTAGATTCAACTTGGCTTTGTGATCCCCAATACAAAGACTTTTATCTCACTCTTGTTCACGAAGAACAAAAGACATGGAAAACAACCTTATGAAACTAACACCAATTTTCCAAAGGGGATGAAAACCGTGTAGACTCATGAACCCTTTATTTATACTGAACAATAGCTTGGAAGCTAAGCAAATAACTTATTTAGCTATTTTCCTTTTACAAAACTCTGCTAAAAATAGGAGTCTTTCCCAAGTTAAAACTCTTGCCAAAATAATTAAATAAATAACTTATTTAGCAAAAAATATATTTATGTGAATAAATCACATTTTAACTTAGGCAGGAATCATAAACACTTTAATATGGTAATCAAAGGTGTTTGGACCAATAGCTAACTTGCCTAGATAAAGAAACATCACCAACATGACCAAAAATCCCTTTTAGTCACGTATTGGGCCCAAGTTCGCGGACTCAAAGGCCCATGGAATGTTTCCTACTAATGAACTTAAATCACTCATAACTTCATCGTTATAACTCGGAATTGAGTGATTATTGGCTCGTTGAATTCACAAGCTCATTCACTATAACATGAGATCCTTTATAGGAATAAAGGTTATTTTCACCAAGGTCATGAATCAGATAACCTCAAGTATATATACATAAATGTACATTTACCATCATTGAAAATGTTCCATAGAGTGAGCATTTATCTCGATAGATTAGAAAGGTAGAATTGAACAAGAATCCAAATGAAATTAATCATATACCTTTGTTGATGAAGTACTTGTTGATGTCTTCTTGTAGTCTTCAATCTTCAATCTTCATCCTTTAAGGATAGCTTCGATTCAACTTCTTAGACCTAATCTAGTCCGAAACTATCTTTAGTATGCTAAATCAAGAATGCATTTTGATAACTAACTTGACATACCAACACTAGTGGGTTCAACCGAGCTATGCTCTAACAATCTCCCCCTTTGTCAATTTTAGTGACAAAACCATTTTACATATGGTTTGAACTTGTTAAAAGCAAAATCGACAATCTTGATTTCCTTGGTTTTTTTACGTTAAGTGATGGATCCAACTATTTTTATGTTATATGACGGAATTTGTTTGTAAAATTTTATTCACATAACTAATTCGTCATTTAAAAATGTTACTTATAACCCCTTCTGGACTAGTGTTCAACTCTACGTGTGTTCATCCTGTACTTGTTGAAGATCCATCATAGTATTATTACACAGCATCAAAGTTTCATTGTATCAACAATTTGACAATAATACTACGGTGATATGTATCACTCCCCCTTAGTCAATATTCCATCTCAACATGAAAACCACTCCCCCTTACATAATGATCCGTAAACCATATGTATTTGTAGTATGAACTACACATTAATTCTCCCCCTTTTTGTCAATATAAATTGGCAAAGGTACGAAAACTAGTGGGATCCTCATGAAATTTTTACGGAGACATTTCATGACCGAAAGAAAGAAACATATCAACTTAGTTTAGACGATATCACATAGTCGAAACTTAGTGACTTCATCAAGGAGTTTATTAAGATACAAGTTAACTCCTACATGTTCCACAACTGCTTCTCTCCTCAAAGATATAACAATTAAGCACAAGTTCATTGAGGGACTCTCCCATATAAAATATCATTCCCTAAAGAACAACAAGAGTGACCTTTCTCTAGGGAAAAGGATTTATATATTGGATTTTAAAAATCCTACAAGGAGATAC
Organism: Papaver bracteatum; assembly: GCA_023529315.1. NCBI lineage: Eukaryota > Viridiplantae > Streptophyta > Magnoliopsida > Ranunculales > Papaveraceae > Papaver > Papaver bracteatum. The sequence continues at coordinate 599,161 of JAJJWX010002367.1, forward strand.
GATTTAAGAACCAATCATTGAAAGTCTCTCATGAGATTGTGTTACTAAAAAATTAGAACTGTCTTATGGTAATAAAACCAACATCCATGCCTTTGATTATTGCTTCTAACCTTAAGAATTTCAATCACAAATCAAGTTAGGGAATTACGAATTATACGCGTGGTATGAGCACTTTCATATCATCCTTATTCTTCTTCACCATAACTAGTTCAAATGACTCAAATGAACTAGTTAGAGAGTTGTTCAATTGCTATGAGATCTCATGTACTACATAAGACACAATTGAATCAAAAACCATGTGATTCACTCAAATCATTTCATGAATAAAGCCACAGTTTGCAATAGCATTCCTTAGTAATTTAAGATAAGTTCACGAACAACGTTTTCAGACATAACCTCTTTAGTTCGCGGACTCAAGCTAACCGATTGAAGTTAATAAACTCCAGCAGAATTTATCGGGTCGAGAACTTCCGTCAGTTCGCCGACTGGGTTCGCGGACTTCACCTGAGCTTCAACTTCAGCAGATATTCTCGGGTTCGAGAACTTATGCCAGTTTGCGGACTGAGTTGACTACTCACGTTCCGGTTCCACTTGATCAACAAAGTTCACAAACTTCGTTTAAAGTTCTAAGGACTTATACATATATGTGTTGCCACAACAATTTTTATACCCCCCAATGGTTATATAGTCTAAACTCTCATTTTAATCATTGAAACATTCTCAGAGGGCGTTATATAGTTGTTATTCACAAGCTACTTTTCGTTAGAGCGATTTCCAAGATGATTGAAACATATCATGACTTTCGTCACTAGGTAAAGATGAAATCGGATAAAGCAAAAGTTTACCAATATAATTTGTGCGCCCCAATTCTTTTGCAATCCTCACCGTATTTATAAGGGCTTATTAGTGAGGATGCACTTTCAACACAATTAGGTTGTGTTGAGGTGAACAAAATCTTGCTCACCACAGGTATTTGAAACAAAATCATGCACGTACTCTAGGAATTTAAGAACTCCCTTGAAACTTTCAATAACTGTTTCATAACTTTTTAAGATGTTATCCCTTGTCGAACTCTTGTCTTGGAGATCCTTCTTACTTGTTGCTTTATTTATCTTCTTTGGTACCCATTTCTGAGTAACTTTTGGAGCAACGTATTTCTTTTTCTCCCCAATGTAGTTATCAAACTTCTTCGGGGGAATACTAGAAGAATTGATTTTATGAGGCTCAGTTTTTCTCCAGTTTGGGACATCAAATCTTGTTTTCTTAACAGAATAAGATCTGGATTTATCTCATTTAAGAAATCTGCAATTCCTTTGCAAGTGACCTGGTTTTCCACAATAAAAGAAATGTTTAGTGTAATGGAAAAAGTTATGATTAGTGTTACCTTAATGTGTATGTGCTTACTTTGGAACTTGATAGGATTTTCTCTTTTCGTTATCAGCAGTTGTTCGAGATACTTTATTTTTGTCAACTGTGGAAGGTTTTGAAGAATCTTTATATTTGACAAATTTTACCTCTTTGCAAATACTAGGAGCGTCTATTCCTTCATATCCCCATCCTCCTGTATCACGATGAATTATACATGATCCAAATATCGAGGTTAATTTACCTGAGCTGCTATATCTAGACAAACTCTCTTTTAATCTCTAGTTTTCTTCTTGCAAACTTTTGACCTTCTCAAGCGCAATAACTAGATCATTCTTGGATGATTCACATTGAACTTTGAGATCTTCTCGTTCCATATCAAATAATAAGTTCATCTCGATATTCTCCAAGTTATCTAGCTTTGCTTGAAGAATGATTTCCCGATCTCGACCTTCGGAAATTTCTTCTTTAAGATTTCGTATTTCGTTGAGATAATCTCTTGAAACACTAGAATCAAGTTAGTCTTGCAAGTCTTTATTCCGACTACGAAGTCTTTCATATTTAACTTTCTCACTAAAAATGGTGCTTTCATCTTCCGAGAGTTTCTTATGACATTCCTTAAGAAGATTATTAGCAACTTGATCATCATGGATCACTTCTTCGTCAGAATCAGAATCAGTATCCGAAAGATTTTTTCCAGAAGCTAATGCAACCTCGCCTGCCAACTCTTGAGGATTATAAAATTTAGGTACATCATCAAGAGTGGATGCTGCTGCATATGCCGATTGTCTACGGCTCCATCTAGGACATACTAAAGACAAGTGCCAGAAACCACGACAGTTATAACATTGTACATCATCATTAGGAGATGTTGCACCTTTAGAAAAACTCTTTTTCCTGTCTGTTAAGAGTTTTCTGAATTGTCGTGGAGTATCATACTTAGTATCCGGTGAACCAGATTTATCCTTAGAGGATTTAGAATTGTTTGCATCTTTAAGAGAAATCACCTCCTTTTTAGATGCGTGTTCATTATCAAAGATATTTAACTTTCCAACAAGAGTATTCTGGAGAGTGTAAAAAGATCGTTTGCTTCTTCAATGGCATGTTTCTTAGACTCGTATCTTAACGGTAGAGACCTGAGAATTTTGCACACAATAACTTTCTCTGGAATAGTTCTTCCCAATGAAAATGAGGCGTTAACTATTTGAGAAAGTCTTTGGTTAAACTCATCAAAGGTTTCATCATCAGACGTGCGAAGGTTTTCCAGTTAGAAGCTATATTTTGAAGCCTTGCTTCTTTTTCAGCGGAATTCCCTTCGAATACGGTTTCTAAGATATCCCAAGCATCTTTAGACTTATTACACGTAGTAACGTGGTGCTGAAGATCTGGGGTAATGGCATGGATGATAACATTTAATCCGTCAGAATTTTGTTTTGCAGCAAGAATCTCAAGATCACTATATTCACCAATATCCTTTGCAATAGTTACACCGTCTACTGTGACTGATGGAGGATCATATCCATTAAAAATACGAACCCATGATTTAAAATCTCGCGCTTGTATAAACGAACGCATAGAAATTTTCCACCATAAATAGTTCGTTCCATTGAATACTGGTGGTACGTTTATAGAGATAGCACCTCTGTCCATAACGATCAGATTGCTTCAAACACAGACTTATGAGGTCTTAGCGTGTTTTACAGCTCTGATACCAATTGAAAATGCCGGAGTCTAACAACACCACCCAATATTTTGTTTAGCAATCTGAATAGACAAACTCCAATATACTTTCTAGAGAATCAACTAGACAGTCAGACTCAATCTAGAGTAAAGTATATCAAAGAGTTTAATATCTCTATTTCAACACAATCAAAGTTAAACAGAAGCAAGTCCGTAAACCTGATTTTAGTGTGATCTCTTGAAACAAAGTCTTTTGTTTTAACCACAACCTATTCAATATCCACTGTGTATAAACCTCTTTAAACAACAATCACTAAAGGAATATTTCAACATAGTATCCACTTGAAATAGGGTTAGTCCAAACTGGTGTAACAATATGAAGATAACAAAATCAATTGTTCAAGTATCAATCAATTCACTCAACAACCCTAAGGTCGGATACAAGAACTGATTGATCTTAACGTACAACCTGTGATATTTCTATTATATAAATAAAATATAATGCGGAAAAGAAATAACCCAGACACCAGATTTTGTTAACGAGGAAACCACAAATGCAGAAAAACCCCGGGACCTAGTCCAGAATAACACACACTAATTATAAGCTGTTACACCAATTTCCTACTACCTATACTGACTAGATGTAATACCTTCTTCGGCTGTATTCTTATAGAACTCCTAGCAGAACATCGATTCTCTTTAGTAACTCTTCACACAAATCTTCTAGCAGAACCCAAGGCTCTCTTTAGAAGATCCAACAACACGATTGATATGATTCAATATTTTGTTTGCACAAAACATAAGTTTGATTTACCTTTAGATGTAAATCAAGGTTTTGGAAATCTTGTAGATTAGGGTTTTAACTTACAATCAGTATGCGTACTCATAAGAAGTCCGTGAACCTGATTTTCGTAAGTGAACTTGGGTGATTCCAAAGATCAATTTCCAAGTTAAGAAAACCCTAATAATTCTACAACAAGAACAACTAGATAAATCTAGAGATATCTTGTTTAAAACTTCTCAAGGATTTTTACGAGATGCCTCAAAAGAAGTTTTTCATTCTAGTCTCCGATTTCGACTAACAAGTGTTGGTATACGATCGGAAACTAAAATCTATCAAAACCTAGGGTTTATGATCAATAACTCTTGAATGGTTTTATATCAGAAGAGAAGACCTTAGAATAGACAAGAGGTGAAAAACCTAGATTACAAGTTGTATAATCAATCACGAATACTAGATTCAACTTGGCTTTGTGATCCCCAATACAAATACTTTTATCTCACTCTTGTTCACGAAGAACAAAAGACATGGAAAACAACCTTATGAAACTAACACCAATTTTCCAAAGGGGATGAAAATCGCGTAGACTCAAGAACCATTTATTTATAGTGAACAATAGCTTGGAAGCTAAGAAAATAACTTATTTAGATATTTTCCTTTTACAAGACTCTACTAAAACTATGAGTCTATCCCAAGTTAAAACTCTTCCCAAAATAATTAAATAAATAACTTATTTAGCAAAAATTATATTTATGTGAATAAATTACATTTTAACTTAGGCAGGAATCATAAACACTTTAATGTGGTAAAGAAAAGTGTTTGGACCAATAGCTAACTTGCCTAGATAAAGAACCATCACCAACATAACCAAAAATCTCTTTTAGTCAAGTACTGGGCCCAAGTCCCCAGACCAAGTTGGCGGACTCAAAGGCCCATGGAATGTTTCCTACTAATGAACTTAAATCACTCATAACTTCGTCGTTATAACTAGGAATTGAGTGATTCTTGGCTCGTTGAATTCACAAGCTCATTCACTATAACATGAGATTCTTTATAGGGATAAAGGTTATTGTCATCAAGGTCATGAATCAAATAACCTCAAGTATATATACATAAATGTACATTTACCGTCATTGGAAATGTTCCATAGAGTGAGCACTTATCTCAATAGATTAGAAAGATTGTAGTACCAGAATATCGCTACAACACTACTCCTGCGATATTAACAACATTTATACGAGCGTCACTGAAAATTCTTCAACGACATTTCACGAGCGTTACATAACGACTAAAAGAAACTGACGATGGAAGAAGTAAAAGAATAATAAGACTGATCCTGCGATGGTCATCATGCTTGTGATGGGGAATACTGTAACGATCGCGAGGAGATCGCAGAATAGATCCGAAATAGGAGGAAAACTTAGCTGTCATCCATTATGTAAATCTCTATATATAAAGGGGACGATAGATCCAGAGAAGGATGATGTATTTTTGAGAGCTGAGAGAATTTTGAGGAGAGAGAAACTCCAGAAAGAAAGTTGTAATTCTGAGTTTTGATCTTTCTTGTAAATCTTCCTGAAAGTGAATTAATAAAAGTGTTGTTGTTCATCCACAATTATGACTTAGTTTTCATAGATTCTTGACAAGGGTGTAGTGTAGAAATCGCAACTACATTTTGGCGCTTAAAAAGGGAGAATCAGTCTAAGAAATCTCAAATTACAACTTGAAAGTTTGAAAAAGTTATTAGAATTGGAGAAATGGCTAGAAGGAGAAGAAATACATCAGAACCACCAACGACAGTGAAAAGAAGTAAAAGACTTGCAGGTGAAGGAACAGGTGAATTAGAAGAATCTTTAAGAATAAGATCAGGAAGAAATTGAACAAGAAATGAAATAGAAAATTCAAATCAACAGCCGAATCAACAAGCACAATCACAAAATAGGGATGTGGATTATGATAGAGTGAGTGTACACACTTGGAGGTCGGATTCAATGGAAGAAGCATAAAATCGACAATTAAGAAATGGAGAAGAAGGAGAAAGAAATAAAAGAATGGATGGAGAATTAGTTCATGTGGGATGTGAAAACGGGACAGTAGATGATCTGAGGTAAAGAACACAGGAAGAAAGGAGATTAGAGGCGGAGGAACGTGCGAATCTAACAAGACAAAATCATGAGCTAAGAATGGAGAATTTAAGGTTACAAAGAAGGAGGTCAAGAAGTACTGTAAGATCAAATTCAAGATCATTCAGGGAAGAGCCAAGGCGAAATTCCCCAATGAGAAATGTTAGAGAAGAAGTACAAAATTCAAATGGAGAACAACGTTATAGAAAAGGAGAGATAATTGGCGATCGTTATAATCTGCGAAATCAAGAGGGAAGAAACAACCAAATTGAAGAAGAGAATCCATAGGAAGGTAGGAGGATATTGCATGGGTGAGAGAATCAAAGGAATCATAGAATAATTGAAGAAGAAATTGAAAGATACTATACTGAACAAGCACGCCTGGCTTGCGAGAGAGAAATATTAAGAGCAGAAGTAGAAGAACAAGAATTTCAAGAGGCAGTACGACAAAATAACCATGAAAATCGAGAAATAAGACGTACACAAAATCGCTATAATGATAATATTAAAGAGGAGTATGATAGGATACAAAGGAGAATAGAGAGACAGCGAAGGGAAATAAGGAGAAATGAAGAAATTCGCAGAGAATAAGATAGGCAACTGCGATTTCAAGAGGATGGTGAAAGATAAAATCACAGAGAAAGACAGGATGATGATGAAGAAGGAGATATGCAAAGTCTCGCAATACAAGAAAGACAAGAACCCAGAAGAAGGGAAGCTGCATTAAAAAGGCCAATAGAACAAAATTCAGCTGAGAATGAGCAAATTTTGAGAGAATTAGCAGAAATGCGAGGAATGATAAGCAATAGAAGAGAAGGAGGTAGAAGGCAACTTGATGAAGCCATTGAAGAAGCTGCGAGGACTCCATTTACTCAAGAATTACAGTTAAGAGGAAAACCTCCAAAATGCAATTTACCAGCATTAACCAGCATTTTTGATGGGACTACTTGTGCCGTTCAACACATCAAAGCTTATGTTAGATGTATGCTACAGTGGGAGAATCATGATGCTGTGTTATGCAAGTATTTTGTATCTAGTTTAATTAGAGAGGCGTTGAAATGGTTTGAGGGATTACCAAAAAATACAATAACTTCTTTTGATCATTTACAAGCTACATTATTAGGAGCGTACATAAGCAACAATTCATCGCGTCCAGGTATTGAAGATGTGTTTGGGCTAAAACAAAGAGTTGGCGAGAGTCTGAAGCACTTAACTATAAGATGGAAATCAATGTGCAGCGAAATGGCTGGAATAGTGGATGAAATATATCTGATCTTATCCTTCATTAATGCAATGTTCGCGACAAATTTACTGTACATTCAGATTTTCAGAATCAAAAATACAATCACCATGATTAATCAGAAACCTGCAGAAGAATACATTGCTTTGGAGGAAAAACAAAATGAGATGGAATCATACCCAATCGTGAACACCAGCTCGCTGGCGGCAAGTGGAAGTTTGCTCCATAAAATGATAAATAATGTAGCGAGCACCTCGCAATCACAACAAGAGAAAATGGTCATTGATAACAAACAAAAATTAGTACCGATGGGCAGTCGATATCAGGAAGAATATGAAAGGGAGAAGAATTATTATAATCGCGGTGGTAATAATAAAATTCAAAGACTCGATCAACCTCAAGAAACTTATGGTGGACAAAGGCAGAATAATTTTGAAATACAAGGTAATCAGAGGATAATCTGGGAAGAAATTAAGATGCCCGCTCTCAATACTAGCATAGAAAAGATTTGGGAAGCTATCATTTTAATGGAAAATATACCCTCTCCGTGGAACATGGGAAAACAACCCCATCCAAACAATCGAAGTCAAGAATTCTGTCCTTACCATCATTTTCATGGTCACATAGTAAACGATTGTAGGAATGTGAAGAGAATAATCTTGAGGATGATTGATCAGGGAAAGTTAAATAATTTTCTAGTAGGACATCCACAATCTCAACAATTATCGCCAGCACCAGAAACTTGAAGAGTGAATGCTGTAAAAGGAGCAGAAACATTCGTAATAGAAGTTGGAGCCAAAGCAAAGAAAATTTTTTGTAATTCTATTGTACATTCACGCAGAACTATAGAGGATTTCCATGACAATATTTTAAGCATGGTCTTCGCGAGAGACACAGATGGAAGAGAGATATTGAATATCACGAGATCCTCGCCATTAGAGGAGTGGCAGAAACAAACTCTATCTTTCACTGCACAAGATGTACCTGAGGTTGGCGAGCAGCACGATAATCCACTGGTCGTACTATTAGAGATTAATCCAAAGAAAATGCAAGAAGAAGAAGAAGATGAAGAGAATGATAGTAAAGTTGAAGATTCTTGGGCCATCAACAGAGTCTTAATAGATACAGGGAGTTCTGTTGATATCTTATTTTATCATACCTTTAAAACCATGGGAGGAAAAGACGAAGATCTAATTCCATCAACATATAAAATCTATGGTTTTAATGGCACAACTAACAAACCAAAGGGGGAAATTGAAATGAAGATACCGTTAAAAGGAATATCTTCAAAAATCTTATTCTGTGTTGTGGATATAGAATCACCTTACAATGCCTTGATAGGAAGACCCTGGTTACATAGGATATTGGGTGTAGCATCTACTTATCACCAGTGTATCAAATTTCCTCATCCAAAAGGTGTCGGAGTTATTAAAGGAGATTGGGGAGAAAGCAAGAAATGTTATGAAATCGATATGAAGTCTTGCGAAGAAAGAGCTGAAAAGAATATCAATTGGAAGAGCAAAATCAAGCAACGACAGAAATGTGAAAGGTTAATGATTGACGCGATAGAACGAAAAGAGGATGTGAAAGCTGATGACGAGCGTCTCGCAGAAAAATAGACAACAGCAAAACGTAGTAAACGCAGAATCGAGAAAATAGTAAGTAAAGAGGTAAAATGATGAACTGAAGAGAACTCTGCGAATAATTTGTTTGAAAAATATGTAATTGAACAAAATATTATGCTTGAAAGAATCGCAAAACTTTACCAAAATGATCAAAGTTATGAAATTCTATCAGAGTTACAATACTCGTGAGAAACGCGAATAAAATTTCGCAGAGATATAAGAATGGGACGAACCTTTATGGCGTGTACCTTAGTTCGCGAATAAAATTTCGTAAGAGGCAAATGTAAGACCTAATAGCGCGTCATATGAGGGGGTATCTCTTGACATGACTCAGCGATAAGGTTATACCGCTGCTTTGGAACTCGAGTCATGCAGACGATGGGGTTAAAGAAAACCTATCCGTGAGAGAGATATTGGATTTCCAACTATATATGGTTATACCCTGGTTGGACGACTGAGAATCTCTTCCAAGAAGTGCAGAGTATGACCAAGGCGCCGAGGTACACGGTTGAGCCAAGGGTGCCTGGAGTGTACGAAACTCTCTTGCCATCCTTGGTAAGTCTTGGCTATGATGCACTTGGCCTGAAGAAAACCCCACCTAGGGTGCAGTCTTGTAACTAAAAGCCATATAAGCATAAAGGACAAGAGGCTGCGAACATAACTGGTTGTTGACAGATCCGGATGGGAGGAGCTAGTCTTGTATGGCCGATGTTCCCTCCTTGAAGGGGCAACCAGGGGGAAGATAAGGGCGGCACCCTCCGTTAGGGAGATGATAAGTGTCATAAGATGGCAATGTCATGGGGCTTTATGATCGCAAGAACATTTAGTCCTGTCATATTGTCGCGTAACGTAAATGATGCAGAGGCAATAAGCCACAAGAGCAATGATAAGATGAAATCAATGGGTTTTTACATGAAAATGTAAAGACGTCCTGCGATTTCATCGCAAGACGGCAATGTCACGATGCTTTGATCTCGCGAGAGAACTTAGACTTGTCATATTGTCGCATTACAATCAAGATATAAAGATAAAACAAAATCAATGGATCAATACATGCAAATGTAAAGACATCCTGCGATTTTGTCGCATAAAGAAAGAACGTGGCAAAGTAAGACCTTTAATTAGGAAGGCACAATAAGACCACAAGATTACAGCGATAGTACTCGCAGATGTTATAAGAATTGCAATTTCATGCAACTATTATTTGACGGTAAGATCGTCAATATTGAGGTAAAATTTGATTTTTATTTAATCTTTAATCAATTTTTATATTGCAGATGAATAATAGAGGCAAGTATGGGAATGCATGAGAACGATGAAATTATTATTCATCTATCATATAAAAATCGCATAGATACAAGCACGCAGATAATTAAAAGAATAATAATTATATTGATTGATTAACTTGCAGAAAAAAGAACTGTTTTCTGATTCTTACAGGTAGAGGCAAAAGAAATTTGCAAATTAACGACAATATTACAGAAAAAGGAGAAAGAAAAAGAAGGACTAGTTAGATCCATCGCGATCCTCCTTATCAGACTTTTATTCATCGCCAGATTCTTACCCTTTATCATTATCATCATTATTTTCTTCTCCACCAGACTTTTCACCTTCGTCATCGCCATCATTTTCATCCTCATCAGAATTTTCAGCCTCACTATTAGAGATGTCAAGACTTGAAATTCTGCGGGTACTTCTTTCGCAAGATCAGAGTATACAGAAGGATAAATTCCATGGTCATCACAGACCAATTTAATGAATCATTGCGAACGACAATGAGAGATCTATTGAAGTTCGTGTGGTGATGACAAACTTCTTCTTGATTATGAATATTTGTAATTGCGAGCAAGCAAAGATTATTCATGAGCTGATCCTTCTCTTGTTCAAGCTCCCCGATTCTTTCAAGATAACCTTTTCAGCTTCTGCAAGAATATACCAACAAGTTAGAAATTTTATAAAAGAGAATAATGAAAACAAGAAATTAGCGAGAAGAAGATTAGTTAATAACCTTCTCTGTTAGAAATCATATCTCTAATTAGAGCCGCCTGTTCAACTTGAAGGCTAACATTTACACCTAAATCATTTCTGGCATTGTCAAGAACCTTCGCAGCGCAAGAAAACTCATCATCGCTATTAATAAGGAGACGAGATCGAATTTGAGTCTCCCTCGCAAGAAGATCTTCATTCTCGCGGATAAGTTTATCTCTAACCTTTTGAACTTCAAGGAGAGTTTTATGAAAATATGCTAAGGTTTTAGCTCCCTTTTTTATGGAGAGATCCTTCTCTTCAATAAGATCGCTTTTCTTCTGCCTTAATTTATCTATTTATTTCTTTGAATCAAAATAAAGGCGTCTATATTTATCAGTCAAGCCTAAATTGAATATGTGTTCAAGTTTTAAGAGATTAAACTTGGATCTAAGTTCATCTATGGAGAGGGAGTTAATATTATCATCTGAGAAGTTACTCAAGGAATTATTAAGACTAGTGAGAAGAGTATGATCATCTACAGGTTCATGGAAAGTTTGAAATATTATAGACTCATCAGTAAGACCATAAACATCTGCAAGTTAAAAGTGATTGCTTGAATAAGATGCGATAAAATAAAAGGAATTAAGAGAGAAGGGAAATCAGTCATACCATAAAGTTGTTGGTTAGCCTTATCAAGATTAACGATCTTTTGCTTACTAACAGAAGCTTCTGCCTCCAATTGTTTATTTTTCTTGCGAAGCTCTATATTTTCAGACTCTATTTTTTCCTTATCTTGGCGAACTTTAGCAGCTTTCTCTTCAGCATAGAAGCATCTTTTGTCTAAATCAGAAGCAACATCAAAAGAAGCTCTTCCGACCTGCGAAGAAGAAAAACAAATTAAAATATAGCGATGAAGAAAAATAAACAAACTAAGGAAGTGAAAACATACCAGAGCACCAAGAGAATTCAAGAGACTGGGAGTTAGTGATCTTGAGATTCCTTGGAGAGAATCATTATCTACTAAAATAGGAGCATCGAAAACTTTAGCGATAGCTTGAGATGTCTTTTCAATAACTTCATCCTCGCCATTAGAGGTCATGCTATGGGAAATATCTTTGAAAATTCTGGACAGATGAGTCATTGAGGAATCAAAAGAAGAAGAATTTCTTATTGAAGGTAACCACCAGCATTAAAATCCTCGTCAATATCTTTATCAAGATCAACACTTGGATTTTATGGAACTATTTGAGGAGTTGAAGAAGAAGAAGGTTGAGTTTTTAATTTCTTTAGCGGAGGATCGCTAGATTCATCATTGCGAGGGGCAGAAGATCTTCCCCTAGAAGAAGTAGTAGGTTTCTCCTTTATAGGTTTCCCAGATGGTTCCTTTGGAGATTTCTCCTTGATTGGTGGAGGAGGCAATGGTTCTAATTATTCGATTTCCTGCGAGCACAGATGAAGATAAGAAATAGAGGCAACAATATATTATTAAAATTTATGAAGAAATATTTCTTACTTCATCTGTGAAAGACATCAAAGGCAGGCGAATGCTGGATTTCCTAAGAGCTTTATAATTGAGTTTCATCCTATCAATCTGAGAAAAACCAAAATAGTTAGCGAGAAAATAAAAAAGATGATAAACGTTAATAATATGAAAAATTGAGAGAATATACTTCTTTAGTTCTCTCAGGCCAGTTGAAGACCCAGGGGTGATATTCAGCGAGATTCTCGGGAAGTTCGCGAGAACCAGATATATAAGGACCTTCAAGACTTAATGGGAAGATGAACCACTTATCGTCGCTAGAATGACGAGGACCTTGGTTAGTAGGTGTATGAAAGTCAATATCCAGCATAAGAGCATTGTCACCAGTGACCTTCTCTTTCTTCAGACGAACACCCCAACATGTACTATCCCTTTTCATAGGGATAATTCTATAGTTTACAAAAAAGTTGTCCACAGTATAATCGCAAGAAACAATGGGGACATCTTCGAACAAAGGATTCTTTGGAGCATTGGGGTAGCGAGTTCCTTTACCAGTGCCACGAGAAGCATATTCAAGTAGTAATCTGATGCAATCCCCACCTAATTGGTATATTTCTCGCGAGAATCTCTCGTCAGAAATTATTTGATAAAACAGCGGAAGCTCAGGATCATAAAGAGGTATGGGAAGACCATCTTCAAGTTGTCCTAGCGATACTATGATTTTCTCGCGTGAACATTGGTCATCAGTAAATAATTTGAGGGAAATTTATGATTTGGAATCTTGATCTGGAATCAAAGATAAGTTAAAACCTTTAAGTCTGAGTTTCTCGTGCATTTTATTGAAGGCCTTTAAATTTTTAGCACCAGCAACAACCATTTTGAGTATGGGAATGAAGTAAAAAGTTGAAAAGAAGAAGTAAATTATAGAAGCGCAATTTAGGGAAGAATAGTAAATGTTGCAGAGAGAATACGTAGATAAGGAAGAAGAAAGTAAAAGAGAAAAAAATAGAGGAATGAGAAGAGTATTTATAGAAGAAGAAATTTCTCAAAGAAGATGAAGGCAATTAATGCAAAGGAAAGACGTGGCGGTCAAATCGCAGCGGTTACAGGAGACGTGTCAAAAATTTATTGGAAGAAAGAAACTCGTGAAAATAGATGGCGAAGTACATAGAAGCGTGTTAGAATGGGAAAGCAAAAAAGATAAGCGATTATGGCATTCTTAATTCTCATGATCTTCTATTCTTCGCAGAAAAGACATGAGAAGAGGAAAGATGTAGTACCAGAATATCGCTACAACATACTCCTGTGATATTAACAACATTTATACGAGCGTCACTAACAATTCTTCAACGACATTTCACGAGCGTTACAGAACGACTAAAAGAAACTGACGATGGAAGAAGTAAAATAATAATAAGACTGATTCTGCGATGGTCGTCATGCCTACGATGGGGAATACTGTAACGACCGCGATGAGATCGCAGAATAGATCCGAAATAGGAGGAAAACTTAGCTGTCATCCATTATGTAAATCCCTATATAAAGGGGACGATAGATCCAGAGAAGGATGATGTATTTTTGAGAGCTGAGAGAATTTTGAGGAGAGAGAAACTCCAGAAAGAAAGTTGTAATTCTGAGTTTTGATCATTCTTGTAAATCTTCCTGAAAGTGAATTAATAAAAGTGTTGTTGTTCATCCACAATTATGACTTAGTTTTCATAGATTCTTGACAAGGGTGTAGTGTAGGAAATCCTGCAACTACAAAGGTGGAATTGAACAAGAATCCAAATGAAATCAATTACATACCTTTGTTGATGAAGTACTTGCTGATGTCTTCTTGTAGTCTTCAATCTTCAATCTTCATCCTCTAAGGATAGCTTCGATTCAACTTCTTGAACCTAATCTAGTCCGAAACTATCTTTAGTATGCTAAATCAAGAATGCATTTTGGCAACTAAAATTGACAACTAACTTGATATACCAACGCTAATGGGTTCAACCGAGCTATGGTATAACAACTTCGATTAGATTCATCACCAAAAACTTCAGTAACTGGATCATTGGTGATATCTACAACAGCCTCAAAACCAGCTTCAGATTCATCCTTTCTCTTTTCTACGTCAACCTTCACTTTTTCCTGAAATCCAAAAGAACTAAACTGTAAACAATTAAATTTATTTGAACTCTGAATAACATATGATGGTTCAATGCTCACATATGCTTCAACTGCACTTGGATGTACAACTCCATTTTTCCCTACATGAGGCAGCATTCGGCTCTCACCACGGCACTCGATAACCCTACCTTCTTTTTTGGCATGTACAATTAATATGGTCAGTAAGGGTTGTCCAAATAAAATAGTTTGAGAATTTAATGTTAAGACCACTAGGTTAAAAAGTACTTACAACTCTGAAGGATTTGTTGGCATGGGAGAGTCTACCTAAACAATGTCGAAGATTTGTAGACAAACTTCCTGGGACCTTCTCAAAGATGTTCATTAGAGAAGGGGTGGTACATGCCGTGGAGACTCTTATAGTGTATGATTCATCAAGCTTTGCTCTCCAGGCATCTCCTGCTAGCTGGATCGGCAACGCGTTCTCGGCGTTGTAGACGACGCGCTGCTGGCTCGAATGCAGGAAGAAATTCCTTTGAGGTATCAAAATATTCTTCTCCTATGAATATTGGCTCTCCCCCCAGCTACTGTAGAAATTCCATTGGTTAATTCTAGTCTTCGTGTGACAGTCAGTGCAAAAACGAAAGACTTCAAGGTTAAATATTTTTCTGCCGACAGAGCCACTGAAGTTGGTGTAACTGATGACCTTTTACGCTTAAAGAATCTTTGAAAGCAATTGAATGTCCGTGTAGATGATCAAAAGTCTAAAGAAAAGTGTAAATTAAAAGCTTATGCTCTTAGCTTATTAGATCGTGGATCATTTGGTTGGTGTTATGTCTGAGATGCTAGCAGAGCTTAATAAAGGAGTGGTGTCTCCACATTTGAGTTCATCGGTAGTGAAGTAGTGGAAGCTCTCCTCAACTATTTTTCTTGTGGGACCTTTTCTAAGGACAGCTTATGAATAAAATTTGCTGAAGCTGTGCCAACAAGCTCTTAAAAGGTTCAAGTCATTTGTAGCAGTTGGTCTTCCTACAAGTTTTCATGATGGCATATATTTATTTTGTAATTATTCTCTTTGAAATGATGACATGATGTATGCTAGTCGGCAATGGAATTTGGTGATGAATTTGTCATGTAAAAAAATAATAGTTGGGGATAAATAATTTTGCCAGGAAATAGTTGTGGTGAGGGCAGTGTTGTGCCGATAATGATTTTCTGAGACAAATGAAAATTATTTTAGAGACAACTATATTCGCCGGTAAAATCATTTTTGGGACGACAATACCTGTTATTGAAATGACCATACAAAGATAATTTTAATTGGTCGTTATATGTACTTTTAGAAACAACTTAATTTTAATCTTTTATTTTGAGACGAAAGTTAGTTAGCTGCTAAACTATTTTCTAAAATTGATAAATTTTGCCGCTAAAATTATTTATGTGACGAAATTGTTTCTTCACTATAAATATATTTTGAGATGAACAAATTTCGAGGCTCAAATTAGGCGAAAAATATTTCGCGGCTAAAACTATTTTATGTGACGAACTTGTTTCCTTACTATAGATGTATTCCGAGACAAACAAGTTTTGTTGTTAAAACTATTTTAAGTTATAAAATAATTTCCTCACCAAAAATACCTAGAGTGACAAAAAAATTCATCACAAAATCATTGAACCGTGTCAATATTATTTGCTCACGAAAAGATAGTTTTGGTGGCAAAAAAGACTTATGTCGCTAATTAAAAAATCCGGTGACGATTTCTTAAGGACATCACTGAACACTTTCAATGACTCGCTATTGGTGACGAATTCTTTTTGTGCCGTTGAATTCTTTTTGCAACGAAGAAATTAGTTTTCGTGACACAATATTATGCCACCAAAAGAGACTTTTCTTGTAGTGAAAGTAAAAGCTTCATAGATTACCTCTGGAGAATGAACGAGGTACAGAGATGTATGCGAGGTAATACGTACGGAAGAAGAAATGGGTATAAGTGAGAATCGCGAAGGAGGATGGTGAGAATGAAGGGAAAGAAATTAATATCTTCATCTCCTGCTGTTAATAGAGAAGGATTAGATTTGAAATCATTTTGAAAATTTGAGAAGGGGGAAATGAAATTTGAGAGGCAATAAGAAAGGGTTTCTCAAATTTGAGAGGGAAATAGAAAAGGTTTTTCAAATTTGAGAGGAAATTGAAATCTAAAAGATGTATCAGAGCGAGGATTTGAGAGGGAACGGAATTTGAGACCCAAAATTAAAACCTTACTTTTTCGGACAAGAGAGAAGAGTATAATAATAGAGGAGAGATTTGATTTTATCTTAAAATATCTAGGTCAAAGGCATCCAGATGAAGGTCAAGTTGGTCAAATTTGTGGTCAAGTTGGTCAAAATTGTGGTCAAGTTGATCAAATTTGTGGTCAAGTTGGTCAAATTGTGGTCAAACACATAATCAGAAACAAAACAAGGCATACTAAGTTTGCAAGATTACCATATAAAGATTAAAGACCCGATGTTCTCGTCCATGTGAGGTTTGAGGTGTCAAATATATCAGATTGGATGAAACTACAACCTATTATTGAACTCAGATTGCAAGATTACCATATACAAACCCGATGTTCTCATCCAAGTGGGATTTGGGGTGTCAAATATATCATATTGGATGAAACTGCAACCTATTACTGAACTCAGGTTGCAAGATTACCATATACAGACCCGATGTTCTCGTCCACGTGAGGTTTGAGGTGTGAAATATATCAGATTGGATGAAACTGAAACCTATTACTGAACTCAGGTTGCAAGATTACCATATACAGACCCGATGTTCTCGTCCAGGTGAGGTTCGAGGTGTGAAATATATCAGATTGGATGAAACTGCAACCTATTATTGAACTCAGATTGCAAGATTACCATATATGGACCCGATGTTCTTGTCGAGGTGAGGTTTGAGGTGTAAAATATATCAGATTGGATGAAACACCAACCTATTAATGAACTCAGGTTGCAAGATTACCATATGAAGACCCGATGTTCTTGTCCAGGTGAGGTTTGAGGCGTCAAATATATCAGATTGGATGAAACTGCAACCTATTACTGAACCCAGGTTGCAAGATTACCATATACAGACCCGATGTTCTCGTCCAAGTGAGGTTTGAGGTGTCAAATATATCAGATTAGATAAACTGCAACCTATTACTAAACCCAAGTTGCAAGATTACCATAAACAGACCCGATGTTCTCGTCCAGGTGAGGTTTAAGGTATCAAATATATCAAATTGGATGAAGCTGCAACCTATTACTAAACTCAGGTTGCAAGATTACCATATACGGACCCGATGTTCTCTTCCAAGTGAGGTTTGAGGTGTCAAATATATCAGATTGGATGAGACTTCAACCTATTACTGAACCCAGGTTGCAAGATTACCATATACAGACCCGATGTTCTCGTCCAGGTGAGGTTTGAGGTATCAAATATATCAAATTGTATGAAACTGCAACCTATTACTGAACTCAGGTTGCAAGATTACCATATACAGATCCGATGTTCTTGTCCAGGTGAGGTTTGAGGTGTCAAATATATCATATTGGATGAAACTGCAACCTATTACTGAACTCAGGTTGCAAGATTACCATATACAGATCCGATGTTCTCGTCCGAGCGAGGTTTGAGGTGTCAAATAATTCAGATTGGATGAAACTGCAACCTATCACTTAACTCAGGTTGCAAGATTACCATATACAGACCCGATGTTCTCGTCCGAGCGAGGTTTAAGGTGTCAAATATATGAAATTAGATGAAACTGCAACCTATTACTGAACTCAGGTTGCAAGATTACCATATACTGACCCGATGTTCTCGTCCAGGTGAGGTTTGAGGCGTCAAATATATCAGATTGGATGAGACTGCAACCTATTACTGAACCCGGGTTGCAAGATTACCATATACAGACCCGATGTTCTCGTCTAGGTGAGGTTTGAGGTATCAAATATATATCAGATTGGATGAAGCTGCAACCTATTACTGAACTCAGGTTACAAGATTGCCATATACAGACCTGATGTTATCGTCTAGGTGAGGTTTGAGGTGTCAAATATATCAGATTGGAACAGGAGCATAAAATTTTCCTTGATTTCAAATTTACGAACATACCCCTGAAGGAATAGGTGCATCACATTTTTTGGTGATTTATAAATTACGAAAATAACCCTGGCGGTACAGGAGCATAAAATTATTCTTGATTTCAAATTTATGAAAATACCCCTAATGGAACAGGTGCATCAATTTTTTCGGCGATTTCAGAAATTACGAAAATACCCCTGGCCGAACATGAACATAAAATTTTCCTTGATTTCAAATTTGCGAAAATATCCTAGACGGAATAGGTGCATTTTTTTTTTGGAGATTTCAAAAATTACGAAAATTCCCTGGCAGAAGAGGAGCATAAAATTTTCCTTAATTTTAAATTTACGAAAATACCCCTGATGGCACAGTGTATCAAATTTTTTGGTGATTTCAAAGTTACGAAAATACCCCTGCCGGAACAGGAGCATAAATTTTTTATTGATTTCAAATTTTCGAAAATAGTCCTGGCGAACATGCGCAAAATTTTTCATAGATTTCAAAAAATCATAAAATACCCCTGTCGGAACAGATCCATTCCATTTTTAACAATCACAATCACATATACACACACATGTATATAATAATAAATAAATATCCCTTCGACCTAGTTTACTTGCCAAAATTGGTTTTTGCACACATATTAAGAAATGTAGAGAGGGTGGATTTTTTTTCCAAAATTACCCCAAGCTAGTATTTAAGATACATAGTTTTTACATATCTAGTTTTATAGTCTTTACTTGAAGAACTCAAAATAAAAAAAAGATAAAGGATATATTGAGAGGGGAGAATTTAAAATAGTGTATAGGAAATAGAATTACACAATTCTCAATAGTATGACCTGATTCCAACTGGGGTAAATTAGGATAAAAAGTGGAAAAATATGAAACTTGGCAAGTAATGTAGGACAAAAAAAATCCCCAATTTTGGCAAGTAAACTAGGACGGAGGGAGTATATATAATACTCCATCTGTCCATTTTTATCTGTCCTAATTTCTACTTTGGTCTGTCCATTTTTATTTGTCCGCTCTGTTTATAGACATATTTTTCCCTTAAACTATCAAACATGCCCTTTCTTTTTTATAATTATAAAATCATTTTTAATATAAACTTAATTCAAAATCATAAATATTATCACCATATATAAGGAAAAAATTCATTCAATATTTTTTTATATTAATTGCCATTCCTTTTTTATATAAAAACATTTATGGGTAGTTGCAAAATTCCTAATACTTCTATTTAACATGGATATATACATGGCAAAGAACCAAAAACATTTATGACAAAAATCTCAAATTCATGGTAGAGTATATCTAAAGAGGAAATAATCTACAATTTCAAAAAAAATTCCCTCTCATATAAAAATTCCAAAGGCTCCAAAATTTTAGTGTAGGAAACCAAAATCAAATGAAGGAAATAAATTCTTAAATTTTGGAGTATAAGTTTGCTTTTATTTCTTTATAATATTTCCTATAATAATAATACTATCCAAATTAGAGTTTTTAACACTAATAATTTTAATTTTGGTAATAATGTAATATTAAATAGGCTAGTCAAAGGATAGTCATGACATTTTATAGGATTTCCTTAATATATTGACAAAGTCAAAGTGGACACTTAAAAATGGACGGAGGGAGTAATAAATAAATAAATAAATAAATATATATATATATCTGTTTTACACAGCACACACAAAATGTCTTCAAAGGGTGTGCTACAGGAAAACAGTAAAAATGAGATCACATCCACATATCGATCTTTGAACAAAAAATATACCGTCGTAGTATCATCCACATATAAATTGTTCTGTTTTGTTAACCATGTACCAAAACGTAAACCGAAAAATATACCAATAGGTATCACCACTAAGTATATATATACCAAAACATACCCGCAAAAAGTTAGTTCATCCATCAACAGTTAGAACAATCTCATCATTCATCATCATCTGTAGAATCTTCCTCATACAAGTCATATCCATTATGTTCCTCAAATTCATCTTCTTCATATTCATCTTCCTCTTCTTACACATCTTCATCCTATTTTTCCTCATCTTCATCTTCGTCGATGACTTCACTTGTCTCATCTTCCTCGTAATCTTCATCACCATCGTCGTTATCTTCAACATCCACTAGTGCTTGAGCATACTCCTCCTCTTCTGGATCAACATTCCCCATGAGAAAGTCATTCCAATTCTCTGCTTCTATTTATTCTTCCAAATCATCCTATGCGAGCTGCTCTACCTCCTCATCTGGTGAGTATGGCTCAAGAATATGCTGAAAAGGTTCTTAATCTGGTTCAGTCTCTGATTTAGCATCAAAGGCCAGCAAATCCACTTGTGGAGGATATCACTTCATACTTACTGCAAGTAATCTCTATGCACGACGAAATTGTTCGTCTCTGAACTTCTCATACTCCTCTTGCAAAGAAGCTTCTTCAGCATCCTTCCTTCCGCGTGCCGCGTCATCCTCTTTAACTTTAAGACTTATTTCATGACATGCGACGAAGTTGTTCACACGCTTCTGGAGCTGTTTCAACTGTTCATGGGTCATGAGATCAATCCGTTTATAAGACTCAGCAAGAGGATCCTTGGAGCTTCCTGCCTCTGGTTCATCATCCGAACAACAAACCTTAGGCTTCTTTTCTTTCATGTCTCTCTCCCTCTCATGTGACGAATCAGGAATGCGGCTCCTCTTTGACGCCATACAACAGTGTATAAAAGGTATTGCTGCAAAACAATTACTTTGGTGTAACCAAATACATTGCAAGAGAGACAACAATTTGCATTTTCATTCAAAAACAAATCAAACCCTAGAAAAAAATTAATTATCACCACAAAACTTAAATCAAACACATCTGCATAGTAAAATAATGTAATTCAAACAAAACCCATATCATGATTACAGTTAATTCTTAAATCAATCACACACCACCAACGCAAACAAATTGTTCCCACTACATTAAGTGCTATTACACTTCTCTGCATTCTCTTTGCAACAAAGAAAAAAGGATCATTAAAAAGAGAATCCATTTTTATGCAATTATGCAGAGGAAGATGAAGAAAAACAACACTTAAAAGAATACAAAACCATACCTGTGTAGATGAAGATTGAAGAGTATGGTTTATTCAAATATTCAGAAGCAACTAAAATTGAAGATGATTTTGTAGTTGTTTTCCCTTACTTTAGCTTCTGAACTATTGAAGAGCAACTAATAACTGCTGGATTTTTGTCTCTGAGTATAAAACATAAACTACTTTCCCAAAGAAGATGATTTTGTTGGGAAAGGGAGTGTTTTTTTTTTGGTAGTGATAAAAGGAGATATTGGGTGGAAACAACATCTTCTAACTTAAGGGCGGCTAAAAAGTGGGGCGGAAACGATAAAGTAACTTACACATGGATCTGTAAGCAACAAATTGTCATTATAAACCATCATTAATCTGATTAAATGCAAAGTATATTACAATTGGAATCTGCATACATTCAAGACCAACATTATAAAGGAAACTTACTGATCGCACATATATTGGAGATATTTCATTTCTTTGATCTAGGTAGACGCTTTTGCTCTAGCAATTTATGTAGATGTGGTTCCTCTTCTAAATATCTTGAATACTGTCGTGACCTGGTATCTCTGCTTTGTCCACATCTGCAGTCATTCCTCTCGGTGTATGAATAACAACCTACCAATCTGGATGTTTCAAGTCTCTGGAGTAGAAAACTTGGGCAGCCTCTTCAGCGAGAATCAAGGGCTCGTCCGAAATATTGGTATGGCTTTTCAATCTTTAAAGATTTACTAAAGGAAAATATAAATCCTGACAGATCTTTGTTTCATTCTCTACCTTCACTAAATCACAGTAGAAGAAAATTTCTTTAAATGTACCATAGTTCAACTCTAGGATTTGTCTGATCACCCCATACCACCGGGTTGGGTTAGTAACATGTATTTTGTCCCTTTTCGAGCTCCTAAAAGTGGTCGATGCAACCATGGTGACACCACTGTCCTGGGTCTTAGCCTTTTCCTGGTTTTCTTGGCAACAAAAACTAAATACATTCACATGGTATATTTTGTACTCTTTCTGAGACACTGGACCTCTAATGTAACTCTACAAATATGTGTCCATTTTGTCTTCTGATCTAAGCTACGAAAGCGAAAAAAAAATCAACACATCAACATACGACATGATTACGCTAACAAACAGGAGCGCCAGTACAAACCTTTTCATACAGCCAACTAAGAAACTTGGTTTGCATCTCGACTTCCTCCATTGCAACCCCACCAGCTTCACAATTCTTGTAATAATCCTTACATTTAGTATACATAGTATTAAAATATAAATAGAATAACCCATTTTCCACATACAAACAAAACACGGCCAACCAATATCTGTAATAAACATCGGTACCTTCTGGATTATTCCAAAAAATTACCCACCGACGTTTTTGCATCCACTGAATACGGCTCATCTGAACTGGCTTTTCATCAAGCACAGAACCCACATCGCTGAATTCATGTTCATCCTTTAAGAATGGCACCAAATTTTCTTTGTGACCTTCTTGATCGGAATTTTTCATGTGCTCCATGGAAAATCTAACACAATCATCCATTTCAGTCGACTTCGTAATTGACACTTCAATGTATCTGCTATTATTTGGTATGTTTTTACACTCCTTTATTGGCCTGATTCAGTATGTACGTGTAAATTTCAGTACAAAAACAACAAAAATAAATAAAAATAAGGGATAAATGGTAAAATAACAATTCACCTTTCAAATGGGTACATCCATCGATACCTAACAAGTCCACAAACTAAGGCCTCATCAGCCAAATGAACCATGTTGTGCACGCTTATATAAAAAAATCCAGCCGGGAAATACTTTTCGAGCACACACATGGCATCTGCAATCATCCACTTAGATAGGTTCAGATACTCTCTGCTAACCACCTTTGAGCACAAATTTCTAAAATACAAACGGACTTGTTGAAGCACAGTACGCAAGTCTTTCCCTCCTGGAAAGGCATGTTGAAGAAGAACAAGTAATAAGTACCCCATAATCACATGGTAGTCATGTGACTTCAAGCAGCTCAAGTTCAATTTCTCCATATTTACATTGTTACTTATATTCGGCGAAAAGCCTATGGGAACTTTCAGATCTTTAAGAATCTAACAAAAAATTGGTTTTCTCTTTTTTTGCTCAAAACAAATAGCGGAACCATCTCTACTCCTTTCTTTGTTTTCTTCTCTTTCCACTCTCCATAGTCTAGTTTATTCTCCTTAAATTTATCACGATTATTCCATGCAACAATAGCTTTATTATACTTATCAAATATAGTACAGATAATGTGTTCCATGACGTTCTTTTTCGTGTGCATCATGTCGACACAATGTCGTATAGTCAAGGCACAATACGACTCAAGTTCCCAAAGAATACACTTCTTGAAGAAAGCACTTGTCACAATCTCAGAATCACCTTACTATTCATCAGACTGATATCTCTTTCGGTTACCTGTCTTGCAGACCACTAACTTACCAGGTTCGTATTGAAAATTGACCAATTTCTCAAGCGACTGCGCCCCTGTTAGTCTCAGAGGTGCACTTTTATGCTCATGTATCTCTAATCCCAAAAGAGTCCCATCCCTAAATGGGTGCCTTGACTTAAGGAATATACGATAATTAGTGTACACAATATTGCTGCTGTAACCTAGATGAGTACTTCAAGTTTTGTCTGCACAGAAAACACATGCACATTATCCATGAGTGGTACATCCACTTAAAACACCTTGAGTAGGAAAGTCATGAATACCAAACATCAGAGTTTCTTTCAGAGTAAAATACTTCCTTTTCAAAGAATCAAAATCTTGTACACCTTGATGCCAAAGTTTTTTTTAGCGTGTTGACCAACGACCGCAAAAAAACATCAATGTCTTGACCCGATGACTTACGCCTAGGTATCAACAGAATCATCATTTGGAATTCAAACTTCATACACATAGAAGGCGGAATATTATAAACCACAAGGATCACATGCTAATAACTCTAACTCAAAGTCTAGACACTATGAGGATTAAACCCATCTGTTGATATTCCAAGCCAAACATTTCTTCCTTCCGCGACAAACAATAGAAACTTCATTTTAATTTGTTCCCACTGAGATGAATCGATTAGATGATGTATATATTCAGATGAAACTTTCGCTCGATTGTGCCATAGCATCGCGTCTGATATCCAAGGTAGAGACAATATTTTCTTTAGTTTTTCATCTATAGGAAAGTATCTCAGCACTTTGCAAGATTCATTTGTAACCACATGACCATCTTTCGTAGCTTTCAACTTAAATATCAGAGTTTTGCATACCGGACACTCTATTAAATCCTCATTCTCCTCGTAATACAGAATATAATAATTCTTACAAGCATGAATAGCCTTCGCTTTCATCCCCAGATCCTTAAGCATTAAACTCATATCATCATAGTTTTTGGGAAACTTGTTAGGTTTCAGAAGCCACTCTCTTAACAAATCCAACAAACTGTTGACACAGTTACTCAAAATTTTATAAATTTTCTTCACATTATGCAGATCTACCATAGCAGAGAAGATTGTGAGCTTGTCTTCATATGAAGGGTATATATTCTCTACCGCTAACGAGTTGTACCTATTATAACGCTTCTCGACATCTGGATCTTCTAAGAGTGATTTTCCAATTTGTGTTCCATCATGGTCATGATGAATACCAAAGGAAGAGTCAATAAAATTATTCAAATTCAAATAATATGATTGCTTATCAGGCATTTGTTCGACCGGACTTCCCCTTAGAACGACTTGTTGAAGCACCATGCTTTCTCTCACCATGTAATCTCCGAGTGGTATATGCATTGTTGACACCATGATCATACAAATGGGTCCTAACAATCGATAATCCACGTCGATGTCTATTTTCACACTTCCTACAAGGGCAAGCACACGTTTTTGCACATGTACCATTTTCCATTGCAAAATCAATGAATTTTCTAACCCCTTCACTATATTATGGGCTATAATTGTCTGTTTTACGCATCCAATATTTATATACAAAATTTGACATCCTACAAACAAGTAAAGTACCATGTCTTAGTAACCTAAGTTTAACAACTAAACCTAAAAATGTCACAGATTTATCAATACACTACAGTAGAATACAATTCACAACAACATCTATAATCCTCAAATTTTAAAACTAATAAACCTCAGATGTTGAAAAACTGTCGATTAAGAAAACAATAAAAGAAATACCTTAATAATTAGCTAAAGATAACCAAGGAGAATCGATAGATTCAGAAATCTAAATCAAACTCAATGCTTCTGTGACAACTCGAGTAATCTTAAATCTTTAATGAAATCAACGAGTCAAAGAAGAATCGGTTGAATCAATTTTGTTGATGAAGTTTCCTGCAACTGAATCTCAAATTGAATCTGATGAATTTTCTGGTGAAATCGATGGCGGCTGCAGGGCTATACCAAGAAGTCAGTGAGATGTGAAATAAATGGAGGTGAAAGATAAGATGTAGTAATGTCTCAACCGTTTTTCTATCAACACATTAAGTTTTTTATCTACCAATTTTCAAACATATTAAATGAAAAACTAATTTCAGATAATTTTAATTTTGTTTTCGAATTTTCGGTAATTAAAATGAAGAGTTATAATGGGGAAAAATATTGGAGAAAAAATCCAGAATCGTTGGGAGGCTGGGTAGCCATTGTGTGTGAGATGAAATTGGGAGATGATAGTAGTAATAAAGGCGCTAATAGTAGTAACGGAGGGTAATAATGTAACTTGGCAATTTAAGTTGAGGATAGGAAGGTAAATACCCACAACCCTCCCGAAACTCTGTAACAGATACTAATTATTGCAACGATTATCCAATGTTACAAAGTTACCAATGTCGATACGACGTTACTTAAAAAAATCCGTTACAAAATCGTGTGTTACAAATTCCCTGATTTCGTGTAGTGATTATATCCTTTTCAGAAATAGTTTTTCCTAAAGGGAAAGATGCATTCACAATATCAAAGAGTTTGAAGTGAAAATCCTCAAACGTATCATTGTCATCCTTGAGAATGTTTTTCCAATTATAAATGAGAGTTTTAAGTATAGCATACTTTTATGATGTGTTACCCTCGAATACGGTCTCAAGATTATTCAAGAATCCTTGGATGTTTGATACGTGGATACATGATGCTGAAGGTCTTGGCTTACTGCATGTATTATGGAACTCAAAATATTTGATTTTTGTTTGGAAAGAACCTTTTCTTCATTATTGTACAAAACTAATCTCTTAAACTCAGTTTCCGAATGTTCTACTTTCGGTCATACGTATCCGTCGACAACTAATACTCAAGTATTAAAGTCACGATACCGAAGAAAATATTTCATAGTAGCTAGGCTTCCACCATATATATTTGGTACCATCAAATATTTGCGGTACGTTAACTGATTTCGACTCGTTTGAACCCGAATCCATTATCTTAGTAGGTTGATAGGATCACACCAAAACAAAAATTATTAGAATTTCGTGTTTGTTTTCTATGATACCTATTAAAATACCGAGGTTATCGAGTATACTGCAACATTTTCGATATCAACCTACTACAAACACCTTCTGTAATCTAACATAGATACGAACTTCCAAGTAGATTATTTAAACAATATGTATACTTGGTGTATAACGTAAGTTCGAAGCCGATCCAATAAGTGAGATCCAACCAAGTGTTGATTAAAGTAAAAGTGTATAAATACTAATTAATTACTATCTTGAAAAACCCATTTAAAACATTTAAAGAATTAAAAGAGAGTTTTTTAGCTCATATAAGAGTATCTTAATACGTAGAAGGTGGAAGTTTTATTTTTTCATGACAGATAGGATTTTGTATCCCTGTTTGAAATAAATCTATCTCCAATATAAGGTCTTATAAAAGGGATGGAAAAATAATTACATGGGTCTTCAAAAAGGTCATATCTAGACCTTCTAAATGAACTTCATGTCATCAATTTAACTAATTTTTTAATTTTAATTATCATTTAATATTAAAATTTAGCCAATTAAAAATAAAGAAAATTAGTTTCTTTTTAAATTAGTTATAACAACATATAAGTATTTAAAAATAAATCATAAAAGATGCAAGCCTCAAACATAGATTGATAGATCCGATCTGAGATCGGATTCGATATAGGGGTTTGCAATCAACGATACCTCTCCGCCAGTTCTTGACTATTCCTACAACTCCAACTATTAAAACCATACAAGAATTCCAATCATATGGTAACATGACTAATAGAACAAATTTGTTCATTTTGGAAAACAAATTTGCACCAATACAAATTTTTAGTAGAGGGATCTTTAAGATATCCAGTCAGTTTTTTTTTTCTTCGAAAAACCAAGGATTTTTAATCATTTGGAGATAAAATTAACAAGAGTATCAATAACAAAAGTAATCTAAGTTTTCTGGTTCAGTCGGAGTCTTCCTGAATCGGTGTCAGAGTCATTGTAAACGATATCAGAGTCTTTATAATCATTGCCGTTGTTTTATTAATCTCTGCTTCTTCCGATGTTCTTAATGATGGTGATGTTCTAGTGATTGTTGCTGATGGTGTTGATTGATTTGACGTTGTTAAAAATGATGTTAAAGTTTTTCTTGAAAGAATCATGTTCTCCCTGGATAGTATCATATGTCTTCTGCAATCCATGTTCTCCCACTTGAGCTTCCTCTCCATTAGCTGAACACAACCATAACTAAAACCAAAAACAAAAGAAAGAACCCAAGTAGAAAACAGAAAAACAAAATCAGTAGAATTAAAACTTATAACCACTAAAAATTGAAACTAATAAAGGAAAACAAGTTGATGGAAGATCAAGAGCAAGGTTGATATGTTCAGATCTACTCTAAAATCTAAGCAGATCGAGTTTTATGCGGATAGGGTTTCTATCGGAATATAGAGGATGAGAGTAAGAAAGAGAAAAGAAAAAAAGGATAACTTTTAAAGTTACAACCTTACATTATATTTCTGCAAAATGTATAAATTTTCACAAATATAGCTTCTAAATAACACCTTCACATAGGAATTTTAACACACATTATTGGAGATGCTTTAATTAGGGATGTCGATAGTCTGGGTCCTCCCGGTTACCAATATTGGACCCAGATCCGAACCCTACTTATGAAATTCGGGTCCGGTTCCGGGTTTAGTTCTTAAAATTTTGGACCTAGTTAAGGACCTGTTAAAAATCTTGAGTACCCATCGGTTCCGGGCACTCGTTAGGTATTAAGAAAACTATAATAAAATATCAAAAATTTAATATCTTTCTCTTTTTGTTCTTGAATCTATATTACTTTTATAAAAATTTATTATTATTTCTTTATTAATGAATTTATATTTTATTATTATATCCGAAACAATTTATAAAAAGTTGGTGGGTAGCCTAGCAACAAGTTGGGCACCAACACCTTTTTGAATAACAATGCCGATTCTATGAAAAAGTGAACCACCAATTTTAGAATTAACATTATAGCTAGCAAGGGAATTCTTCACTCTTTTCAAAAAGACAATGGTTTCATCTCCGAGTTCGCCTAGGGTCGTGAATGCCAAAACACTAAACCCATAACCATGTGTGGCGCATTTGTTAAGGTACTTGTTATGCTTATGGGTAATGGTGGCCAAGATAACATTTTTTGGAGTGAAACTACGAGAGGCAACACTGTTTAAAGGAGACACATCTGTAACATCGAAGCAAACATCTTGTACGATTTCCCAATTGTACACAAGAATGTCATCCAATTTCGAAGTGCAAATGTCTGAAAAAAGCCCTTTGCAACCTCTTTACGAGCAGCGATGCCAGACTTATATCAAATGTTTGCGAAGACATCCCTTACAAGGTCGTGCGGAAATTTCATGCCGTCTTCATTAGCACAATATAGTGCATGGTCTCTAAATACATCCATAGACATATCACTGTAGGAAAAAAAAAATGACCACTTTCAAAAAGGGGATACCCAACCTGTATTTGAATAAGGAACACAAGTGCCGAGGACCGACAGTATGATTAAATCCATGGCGTGTTCCATCTTAGTGCATTACCATATGTTAGCTCCACGTTCTGTCAATGAAAATTTGTGGGTAACTCTTTCTCAATAACTTCAAAGTACTTAACTGCTAGTGAGTGTATAGGACTGGGGGCAATATCTTTATAGTTGCAATTGGTAGAAATTAGTCCACAAACTTGCATATAAATTTATGAAGCATGCTGAAAACTGGTGTTCGTAACTGCATCATATGGGATGCTTAGGATAACCTGCTGTCGTATTTAACCGAGAGTGTAGCCAAATACAATTGAGCTGGACCAAAACCTGCACCATCACATATGATTCAATGACGTAAATACTTAGATAATTTTTAATCAAACCGTTATGTAGATGTTTGTAGTGCCATGGGCAGGGCCGTAGCAAAGTTTTTAGAGGCCCTAGGCGAACTTACTTAAATGGAGGCCTATATAAGCAAAATCTTTGTTGTCATTTCTTGTCCCGACTTTCCCATTCTCCATCTTATGTGTATAGTGATCACGGTTGGAGCATCTATCGTATTTATAAAAAAGGAAACCGATAATTCTTATCTGTTTTTCTTATTGGACCTTTCTTTATCCAAATATCTCTTAAATTTTGGTTAATATTGTTACCCAAAATTCTCATATCATAAATATTCACTGGTCAATATTCTCCATGTTCAACTTCATCTTGCCCAATCTCATTTGTATTAGATGGTGATAATTATTGCCTCATTTGCTCTTCATCTTGCCCAACCACATTTGTATTTGGTGGTGACAATTCTGGCCATCTTGGTTCTTCATTTTGCTTAAAAGCATTCTCATCATTGTCTAAATTAAAAATCACCATCTCTCTCCATCTCATTAACCAAATTTACCCGCTGTTCGCCATTGTCATTCATTGTTTCTCATGGTTTTCATCATTTGAAACTAAATATTTATTCAATTCTCCCCATGAAGAACTCTTAAGTTTTTCGACTCTTATTTTAGTCTTTCTTTTAGAACCATCACTTTTGCATTTTGTCTTTTTAGGACCCATGATTGGAATTGATATTTGATCACTTCAAGAATGAGAATATACAAAACCTGCACACAAATATCCCAAATATGTATGTCCATATCAGCTAACTATAACAATTAAAATTTAATAATCGCCATTTGGAAACAGTAACAACACAACCTAAACCAAGTCTAAAGAGTAAAGATAAGTAAATAAGAATTGGAAATGCAAAAATAAAATAAAAAACAGCTTAAACTGAATGGGTATTTGGCAATACATAAAATCAGTCGTCCCCAAATTGCAATATGCCCAAAATTCAGTTTCTTCTGATATATAGTTATCAAAATAAAAAATTTATTTAATTTTGGTTGACTTCGTGGTCACTACTGACTCACACACATTACGAAACCAATATTTTCTCAAAAATTTCAAACGTACCCCAACAACATTTACAATTTGGGGCCCCAAAATTTTGGGGGCCCTAGGCCGTTGCCTAGCTGGCCTATAGCCAGCGACGGCCCTGGCCATGGGGCAGGTAGTTCTCATTGTAAAATATAGTTTGGAAACCCCTGTGCATTTAAAAAGGAGTAGAAGTTCACTTTGAGGGTCTTATAGCTTTTTGATAGCGTTTATGAGCTAGATAGTCTTGCCAACACATCCCAAAATGATGTCACAACAAAGGAGTAGAATACAGTTTGGAAACCCTTGTGTAGTTACGAAGGAGTATAAGTTCACTTTGAGGGTCTTATAGCTTTTTGACAGCGTTCATGAGCTAGATAGTCTTGTAAACACGTCCCAAAATGATGTCACAACAATACTGTTTATCAAGACTCACATACCCTCCTAGTAACTTAACTCCACCATATGGTCTGCCTATATATGTTGCAAGGGAAAACACCAACCTGGATGCTTCTAGGGTCCATTGAATGCCAAAAAACTTTTATTTTCTGAATATTAAAATGGAGACCACGGGAAACACCCTCCTCTTTTATAATGCTCAGGGCCTTAGTAACCTCCAAAGTATAGCCTATAATGGTCCCGTCATTTAGAAACCAGGCATGAAGCTTCAATTTGCATTGAGTTGTAACCTTACAGACTAGAGGGTGCATAACTAGATCAAAGAGTAAGGGGTGCAAAGGATCCCCTTGTTGCACGTGTTGAGCATAAGTGAGGATGGCTTCACTATAATACATTTTACGCATGTTTCTTTTCTTGCGCATCTCCAACAATTGTTGACCCATGGTGAAACAACCAAATTCTCTCCATTATACCACTGACTTATTGATTACATCAAATTGTAACCTTTTCATGTTACCAGATCGTTCTTGTATTGAATTGGGTTAATTAGTATTTGGGTCGTAAGTTTTGGTATGTCTTTGAGTTTGGGTCGTAAGTTTGTCCGTTTTTGAGTTTGGGTCGTTGACCCCGTTAGTCAACGACGTCACTAGTCAAACTGTTAGTGATTTAGGGGCCAACAAGGGGCAGAAAACTGTGGCAGAAAATCCAGATTCCGAGAGTTTTCTGCCACAGTTTTCTGCCCCTTGTTGTCTGCGAAACTGGCACCAACAGGTAGGGATTTAGGCGACACTTTCTTAATGAAAAACGTTCCTCTATGTCTTGTATTTAATGAGTTAAAAGGTCTTAGCAATCGGATTTATCGTTTAGGAGATCTGTTCCACGGAAACTAGCTGGCCTGAGCTGAAATCTGTAGCTACGCAGTTTTGTGACCTAGTTTGCGCATACTTTTGATTGACCATTTGAACTCTGAATCTAGATTTTTAAAGTGCGTTTGGAAGGTGGTTATTTCGTCTTTCTAAGATGGGGTCAAACTCTTAATTCCGACTTCTAAAGAGGTCTGGAGAGCCTCGACAAACTGGGTAAATACATTGGCTAACTGAAGTTAACTTTGACTAACAGTTTGACTAGTGACGTCGTTGACTAACGGGGTCAACGACCCAAACTCAAAAACGGACAAACTTACGACCCAAACTCAAAGACATACCAAAACTTACGACCCAAATACTAATTAACCCTATTGAATTTTTAGGTATATACATCTTATGGGTAGCAAAAGTATATGCATCCAAGCAGAAAGATCCATGAAATTGTCTAAAACCCTATCTAATGTGGATTTTAGGGTTCTATCAAAATGAAGCCTACATAGTGGGGGAATATTTATTGTAATAGTTATCTTCTTATTTAACAAGATGATAAGAAGGAGTGGATATTGTTGGTGTGTCTAAACCATGTATTAAAAAATCTGCATTTACCATTGAAAAGGCATGGCGTGATATCTCTATCATGGTTACGACATCGTCGTTTCCAGGAATTTAAACGCATACAATGACATATCTAACTCTGTATTTGATTAAGAACCTTCTCCCAAGCAATATAAACATGTAACTGTGTACTAAATAAAGATTAAATGCAAGAAAAAAATGAAAAACAAAAGAAGAAAAAAATCAAAGCCAAAACTAACAAAATACTTATAATTTTATTAAAAAGATGAATAAAAGAATGAATAACCGGGTACCCGACGGGTATTACCCGTTTGGACCCGTTAAGATTCTAGAATGGACCCATTTTGACTTTCCTTCTTCACACAGCTTTCATCAAATTCACTCCCTACGAACCCAACTTCTCTATGCCAAAGGTTTGTCTTGATTGGTAACAAACTCGAATGCGCCATAGAGTAACGATTGTTGTATCTAAAACAAACCAAATCAAATAGGAACACATCAACAAATCATTGTTTGATGTAACAATAGTTCTATTCTTGTACAACTAAAAGTATATGTACCTGGAAGAATTAATGAACTTATGAGGAACCAATGCATGATGTTGAAGTCAAAAACAATCCAGGAAAATGATAATTTACTATTCAATTATTTTTTTGGATAATCACGATCGGGTAATGTTGGTTCAGTGATTTTTGGGCTGAAATGATTGAGGTATTGGGTTGTTGTTTTAGTCGGCATTTTCGTACACATAAGGGGATACTCAAGGATAATTTGGCCATTACAAATATTACTCGGATAAGGGGTTCTTCAAATTACCTTATAATATCTCTCTCTTTTTCTTCCGAGTATCCCCCAATTTGTAAGAGTACCCCCAATTGTGCCTTCTTTAAAAAATCATATGGATAATAGCTTGACACTATAAAATATGAAGAAAATTATAAAAATCATTAGAGAATAAAAGATTAAAAAAAAACGAAAATTTAATATTGGTATTTGAGCTAGTTGTGTAGGTCTTTCAAAAAGCTTTTTAGATATATAAAACTTGTTAAATTTCTACATATGATTTGTAAGATACGTTGTATTTAAGTTGGTTTGACAATTGTATCCCTGAAAAATATAGTTTATATCTTTTTTTATCATATGTTTACACTAGGAATACTTGTATCATTAAAATCTTTAATGTGATGACATTTTCAAATATCTCTACCTTTATGATTGTTCTTATTTTTTTTAATAGAGTGGGTAAAATGGTTTTTAATAATTGTCTATCCCAAAGCCATTAGAGCAAGATAAAGTGAGGAGAGTTCCACTCACATGATTCCCACTTTATTGATTTATTGATATTTTAATAATTCGTTAGATTTAGCTATTAGTTAAACGATGCTAAGGCTACTAATTCAATTTTTTTTACCGTAGTTTGATAATAATTAGCGCTTCACAAATTCACCGGCAAGAATTAGGTTATTTTGTTTGTATCGTAATAATTATATTGGAATTAAAGTAGATAACAATGTAACATTGTGGATGTTTTTTGATAGTGTCATGATTAAGTTGTTGAGTGTTGGTACTTAAGTGGTAAATTAGAAATTATGAATTTATATCAGAAATGTTATTGGACTCCCCCATTTTCGCACATATAGATTTAGATTCATATTCAGGTACAGATGGGGTTCATCATTCCTCAAATGTGGGGTTTAGATTGTAGAAAGATAAATGGGTATAGTAATTAAATACCCTTAGATTTGGAACCCTTCAAAAATACCCCTATCACATTATAAATATACCCCTCCTTTTATATATAAATTTTATCCATTTAAAAATAAATTATTTTAGTACTATTTCACATGATATTTTTCTTTATTTCGAAAAACAATAATTTTCTATCTCGATCACTTCATCAACGCCTCAAACTCCACCAACGGCAATTTACCACCACCACCACTCCACAACCATCACCACTGCCACCACCACTTCACAACCATCACCAACATTCCACCATCACAACTCCACTACTCATCGTCACCGCTGCCACTACCTCCACCGCCATCGTGACCACCATCGCCTCCAAATCCACCACCGTTGCCGCCAAGTTGATAACAAAATTGAAAATTTAGAAATAAGTTAGATCCAGATTTTTGTATCAACAACCAAAGTTGATCCATATTTTTGTATCAACAAACCGAAGTTGACACCAAATTTTGATGTTAATAAACGAAGTAGATATCATATTTGGTGTCAACAACCCAAGTTATTACCAAAATTGAAAACTCGGAAATTAGTTAGGTCAAGATTACGTGTCAACAACCCAAGTTGACACCAAAATTTGGTGTCAACAACAAAAGTAGATCCCAAAATCTGGTGGCACCACCACCTCCACCGCCGGCATCACCACCACCACCACCAACATGTGAGATAATAACTAAAATGATTTTCATCTAAATTTTTATTAATATTGAAAAAGTATTTATATGATTCAAAATTAAATAAATTACATTTTAGAAGACGAGGAGTATAATTATTGATGGATAAAGATATTTGTGAAATCCATGAAAAAGAGGGGTATTAATATAATTTCCACAAAATAAATAGGAAGGTGGAAAAGACGGAGTTGAATAGCACGGATGAATCTATACATGGACAAAACAAAAAATAAAAAACTAATGTTGATTCAATCTTCTAAGATTACTGTTAATGCAGTCTCATCCTTATGATTAACTCTTGAAGCACTAGAAACCGAAGCTTCTGGGGCAAAAGGATTGTATGCCATTAGCAAATTTCCTGTATTCCCTTCTAGCATATGAAGGACACCATTCATGGAAGGGCGATTAACAGGGTTCCATTGAATGCACCAGAGTGCCACCATCGTTAATTTCTTTATTATCTCTAAACCTTCTACTTCAGCTTGAATTCCTAAATCTTCCCCACGACTCAAACGATTGTATACCCACTCTGGGAAGTATTCTTCGTCACTGCGTATTTCCATGTTAATTTTGGAGTTCTTCTTTCCTCCAACCATTTCAAACAACAACATTCCAAAACTATATACGTCTGATTTGTACGACACCGCACCGAAGTTTCTAGAAAAAACTTCCGGAGCAATGTAACCCATTGTACCTCTAGCAGCAGCCATAGATATGGTGACAAATGTATCCTTGGTACAAAGCTTTGCTAGACCAAAATCGGAGATTTTTGGAGTGAAGTTACGATCTAATAAAATATTCTGAGGTTTGATATCAAAGTGTAGAATACGTTGATCACAACCTTGGTGAAGATAATCCATCCCACGAGCTATACCGATAGCAATTTCTTGAAGCTTTGGCCAACCAAGGTCTATCGATATCTTACCATCCCCAGCTGGGAATATAAACTTATCTAGTGAACCGTTAAGCATAAATTCGTAAATGAGAGCTCTCGTGGATCCTTCAACGCAGAATCCCAAGAGGCGCACGACATTTAGATGGTGTATCCTACCTATAGTGCCAACTTCATTGACGAATTCTTCTCCATTATTGCTTCCATCTGAGTTGTCGAGAACTTTAACCGCTACTTGGATTCCATTTGTAAGCTTCCCCTTGAAAACGCTCCCATATCCTCCTTGACCCAACTTGGTCTCAAATTTGTTCGTGATCTTCTTTATTTCAGCATGAGAGTACCGTGTGGGCTTGAGAGCATTGTTTTCCAAGAAATGTTCAATCCTTCGTTGATTTTCTTTTTCTTTCGTATCCGCTTTCTTGCGTATTTTCATGAGTATGATCAGCACGGATAACACGAAAACAAATATTGCCACGCTCAGACTTATTGCTATCTTCTTTCCTGCAAATTAATGATATACATACGAAATTTATTTGTTAATCCATGTAATATTGAAACTAAATTTCTCTGAGATTATATAACTCAATTGGAGCCTAGAAAATCCAATACCTTTGGCTTTGTCAATTCCGAAACATCCAATGGAAAGGCTGGAGTTATATCCGCATCTCCCCCCATGAATTTCACAATGACCGCATTCCGGTTCATCCCAGTTCATGAAAAGACGGTGGTCTCCATAAACATCAAAATCGCCATTTTTCCACGGACATTTAATCGAATCTGCTAATGTCTTACACTTGTATGCAGGTGAAAAACCTACAAGAAAGCCGTCTAAATTGAAAGAAACAACTTTATATGTAGGACTACTTAGACAGTTGATGATTCTGGAGTCATAAGTTGCGACGTCCCTCGAACAGTTTAAGAAGGTATAATTTCCATATTCATCATGTACTTTGAAAGGAGTACCAGTGAGATTGAAACCAATAAGTCTTCTTGGGATGCAACCCTTTTGATCGTAAATTTCCATACTCTGGGTTGCGTAGTCGATGTTTCTTACAAGGAATTTCCCTGATAATGGTAGGTCTATTACCGTCTTGTTTTCTGTGCAGGATAATTCGAACCTAGGATATCCACAGTGATCTGGTTGTGAATCCTTTAACCAAAATGGAAATCTGATATTTAAGTTTCCACATTTGGAGGAGTGTTGACAGGCATCTTTGAATGTTGTTGGAGTAGTAGTACTACTACTAGTTACCATGAGTTGAAGGATGATGATAAAATGGAAAACTGAGAATGAAGATGCCTTCTTCTCTATTGAAATCCTCATCTCAAAATCCACGTGAGAAACAACAAGAATTGCTTTACGACAACTAATAACCCGAGCAATTCATATTCCTCCAGCCTTTTTGAGCTAGCGTAGATATCTTGACTAGTATTTGAAGATGACCACTGCCGACACATTATCATTTTTGTTTCTACTCTATACCAATCCACACCCACAAACTTGTCAGACTACGTGTACCAATTTACTGGGAAAATACCAAATATCATATTAGATCTGGTACCAGTTTACCGAAGACCAAATAATAAAACGGAATCCATAAATACAAGAAAGAAATGGATGATGGTCATAATATACCTTCATCCAATAATAATTTCTCTCCACAAAATGAATAATTGCTTTACCACTCATTTTCTTTTATATTTTCTGATGTTCTTTCTTATTCCTTGCAGTAGCATTAGTTCCTCTTCAAGTAATAATACTAAAATTGGTGATGGAAGAACTTCAAATTCATCTTCAGGTTCTAATTCTTGTGGAGACTTGCACAACATCCGGTGCCCGTTAACCTTGGAGGATCATTTTCCAAACTGTCCGAATTATACGAACGAGAGACAACTCTCTTGCGTAAACAATAGAACTATATGGAATGTTTCTTCAAAATCTTTTTATGTCATCGATATAGATTATGATTATGATTATTATTATTATTATTATTATTATTATTATTACGTAAAGATTCGTCTAATTGATCCAGGTCTTGAGAAAGATAACTGTTCTTCGATGCCTCAACACTCAGTAGATCAACATTCAGTAGGTACAAGAGAGACCATCAATTCTTATTCTGATTATGATACACCAGGACGATTCAGCGGTGAATATCCCAAGACCAAGGCGGTAGTATACATGAATTGTCTAACGAATATGAGCGACTTACCACACTACTTAAACGCTTCACCTTGTGTTAAGGCTTCTTCCTTTAACACGTCAACATATGTCGTCGTGGATCCACGGTTCTCCGATTTCAACGAATCATGTAAGCCGTTTCTCACGTCTTGGATGTCTACTGATAAAGATGCCTTCGATTCTTATTCAGATGTTCATAGAGAAATGACAAAAGGCTTCGTGCTCCATTGGAACACCAGACAGATACGATCAGGCAAGTTAACCAAATTTAACTCCAACAAAAATGTTATTTTCTTAGTTTTCTTCTTTGCGAGGACTATTTAGGGAAGGCACTGACTAAATGCAACCCAGAGTTCAGTTAAATACAATCCACACATAAAACCCTAATTATTTGTAAACCCATCTCATGTGGGTAAGCAAAACCAGCTTTGTCATCATCTTCTTCCTTGTATTACGGAACAAAACTTTTACAGAATAAAAGCCGAAAACTGTAATTCTAACTCTTGATTTTTGGGGGAGATTCTCACAACATTGAATTGATTGGTGGTAATCTAGAAAGAAATAAACCCCAAATTATGTGTTTACAATATGATGGAACCAATCATTCATAGTTTATCATATTGGTTAACATCCATCAATGGGTTTAATGGATCATACTCAATCATGGGGTTCAACTCACATCTGGTTATATAGCTTATCAGTTTTTGATGATACGGTAAACTTATTCCATTCTTGTTATACATTCCTTGAGCATGACTTTAATCTTAATTATATATGTTAATCAAGGTCTCATCATCTTCTCAGTATTTTTGTGATTTAAAGGAATGACAAAATTCATCATTGATTGAGATTAAAAAAAGGGGATACATATGGGTTGCATTTAGTCACTGCCTTACGGAATGAGTAGAACGGCTATTTCCCCTAGGAAAGAAAGAGGTTATTGATCCTCTAGCTATAATCAAAGGCATGTTAAGAACAGAACATTTAGCACTCATCATACCTTCCCCATTTGGTTCATCTATTTAATTACTATGCTTGCACTAATTTGTTTTTGTTTTTGGCTAAAATACAGGTTGGCTGGATTTTGTTTATGAATTGTTGGTTTATATACGTAAGTTCAAATTCTTCTGTCCTTTCCATCGAAACAGAAGTTTATGATTCATATAAAGAGTGACCAGATTTGAATTTTTGTTTCCTTAATGAAAGGTTGAAAGAAAAATGTATATCTAAGCAGGTCTGGACTCCTGTACAGGAGGAGTTGGTACCCAGAGTCATAATAATTATCCTGAACCTGAAGCTTAAACAGAAAATAAAATAAAAATGAAAAATAATTTTCGGATTATGTCCAAAATGTTGATTGTCTGTTTTGTTAAGTTTAAATTCTTCTGTCCTTTCCATCGAAACAGAAGTTTATGATTCATATAAAGAGTGACCAGATTTGAATTTTTGTTTCCTTAACGAAAGGTTGAAAGGAAAATGTGTGTCAAAGCTGGTCTGGATTCCTTTTCAGGAGTTGGTGCCCGGAATCATAATTAGGCCGAAGTGGGACTGAAAAGAGAGTCCTTTTTGTGCGCATTTTTTGTAAGAGAGTGCGCTTGAAATTGGTTACTATTAAAAAATCGAAAATATCACTCCTCAATTCTTTTTTTCTTTAAATATTTTCATAAGCAAACCGAAGAGGATGAACAACTAGGTATTAGATATTTTCGTTAAAAATCAAAAATGCCCTTCCTTTATAATCCAATTACTATAGCTACTTCCTCTGTTCTGTTTTACTTGACGTTATAGAGTTTTTCACGTAGATTAAGAAACAACAGAGAGATTAATTTTTTTTTCCAAATCTACTCATATTAATAGTTTCCTAAAAATTTAAAACTCCTAATTTTTAGTTCCCATATTTAATATAAATTATCAATCCCAATGTAATTTACTTGGGATAAACCAAATATTTCATCTAAGAGTGTATATCCTCCCTAGAATATATTTAAATATTAGATTAATTATCTATCTGCTGATTACGATGAGAATTAATAGTATGGTGTGATTCCAAAGCAATGGCAAATCAGTGAGAATTAGGGGAAAATACTTAAACTCTCATCTAATTTGGAACACAAAAAAAACCCTAAAACATTAAGTAAAACAGAACGGAGGGAGTATATATCATACTTTTTCAGGGTATAATGGGCAAGCAAACTAGAATATAACATACCTAAGAATCCTTGGATTTTACAACTTTTATCTCGTTGGTTAGATTTTAAAGAGATTTACAAAATGAGTCCAAAAAACAATATCAAATTTAGAGGTTTTATGAAAAATTATGAGGTATTTATCTTTTTAAAATTGAATGCATGCCATTATACAAATCACCACAAAAAATGCATAGCACATGGAGGAAATTGATGCAAATCTCCATAAATCGGATGCATGTTAATTTTAGCCTAATAATAACGGTGTTTCATTTTTCTTCAGACGACCCTTCTCACCACTAGTAATTATCCTCAACTTGAAACCTTAAACAAAAAAATAAAATAAAGTGAAAGATAGCATTAATTTTGAGAATATGTACAAAATGTTGATTGTCTGTTTTGTTTTCTCCAGCTTGGTTTCTGGCAATACTCGTTATGGCAGGTAACTGAAGATTTCAACTTATACACTAGTTTGGTACATAACTTCGAGTTCACTAGCTAAATATTTTTCAACTGATTAACTGATTATTAGGAATGTTCTGGATTGGAAGATCTATAGTGATGGTACCATTCGTAATTCCAATTTTGATTTATACGCTTAGAAGAAGAAACCAAGCCATGAATGCAAGTATTGAAGACTTCTTAGACGTCTTTGGACACCAGATGCCTATAAGATATTCCTATAACGATGTCAAGAAAATGACTAACAATTTCAAGGAAAAATTAGGCCAAGGAGGTTTTGGATCTGTATACAAAGGATCTCTTCGTAGTAACCGTGTTGTTGCAATCAAAGTTCTTAACTCGACAAAAGGAGACGGGCAAGATTTCATTAATGAAGTAGCTACCATGGGAAAGATACATCATGTAAATGTGGTGCAACTTATTGGATTTGTAGCGGAACGTTCGAAACAAGCACTTGTGTATGAATTCATGCCGAATGGTTCTCTTGAGAAATTTTTATTTCCCTACGAAGAAGGAAAACTTGTTAAGCTTCTAAGTTGGGAAAATACTTATGGAATTGCATTAGGTATAGCTCGTGGGATTGAATATTTACACCAAGGCTGTGGTATGCGAATACTGCATTTCGACATTAAACCTCATAATATTTTACTTGATGAGAATTATAACCCCAAAGTTTCAGACTTCGGGTTAGCAAGGTCGTACTCGATGAATGCTAGTATCATTTCAGTAACACATGGGGCTAGGGGGACTATAGGATATATGGCTCCAGAATTATTTTATAGAAACATCGGAGGCATCTCTTACAAGTCGGATGTGTACAGTTTCGGGATGTTATTAATGGAAATGGCAGGAAGAAGGAGAAATTTGAACGCGTTAGCTGAGAATGCAAGCCAAATATATTTTCCATCATGGATTTACAAACAGTTGAACCAGGGAGAAGACATCGAAATGGAAGATGCTAGTCAAGAAGAAAATGAAATAGCAAAGAAAATACTCATAGTCGCTTTATGGTGCATCCAGCTAAAACCTATCGATCGTCCGTCCATGACTAAAGTTGTAGAAATGCTAGAAGGTGAGTTGGGACTATTGCAAATTCCAGACAAACCGTTTTCAATTGCTGATTGTGACGAAGATGAGCATGTCATGTTAAATTCACTTGTATAAAGTAGAAAGAATTAAAAGTTCTATTAACACTGAAATCCCTGTATTAAATAATACTACTTTGTAAAATATTAAACTCACATAAATAACGAACTATTAATTGGGGATATGGATTTTAATTGGGGGATATGAATTACTTCTCCCAACCATTTGTGGCTGATAATGGGTGTCTTTTGGGTGCGAAAATACCAGAATATCCCTTCATTAATTAAAAAACATTATGAAATTACTGTAATGCCCTTTCCCTAAAACAATAAAATCTAAATACCAAATTCATATATCCCCCAATTCATTTTGTACCGGCATAGGGTTAGGTTTAGAAAAAAAAAAAAATTCTTCATCGTCTTCCTCATCGTTCATTCTTCATCGACGATTAATCGTTGAATCAAAAATTTCTTCGTTGACTAACCTACCATAACAATGCCTCCACGAAAGAAATCAAAAGCAAAACGGAACACTAAATCGATTGCTCAACAAACACATGAGCAACGAATCGAGAACATTGCTCAAGAACTAGAAGAGGAAGAAGCATCCAACTCGGATGATCAACCAATCATGGCTTCTCTGAGAAGGTAAGTGTTTTTTTAGCTCATTTATGATTGTTTTAATCGATTTTTAGCCATGGGTTTAGGTTAGAATCGCCAAAATTGGTGAAACGTGGAGTTGCGAGAGAAAACCGGCATTCAATCTTAGTTTGAACACCATGCCGGTTTAACTTCCGAA
This sequence comes from Papaver bracteatum, assembly GCA_023529315.1. Classification (NCBI taxonomy): domain Eukaryota; kingdom Viridiplantae; phylum Streptophyta; class Magnoliopsida; order Ranunculales; family Papaveraceae; genus Papaver; species Papaver bracteatum. Next base: position 641,991 of record JAJJWX010002367.1, read on the forward strand.
CTTGAAATATCAATACCGGCATACGATAGTAGTTGAACACCAAACCGGCTTGAGTTCCTGAAAATTAGATTTTAGGACCGGCATTCGAATTGGGTTGAAAGCTTTTCCGGTAGTCAACTAAAAACACACAGGAATATTATTTTTTTACCTGGCATTATATCTAGGTTTCGTCATTCACGGTTTTGAAATACCAAAGCATCGTGTAGTTCAATTCGTGTATGCCGGTTTGACACTTGAAACATTCAAAGAAAAAACTCAAAAACTAAGCATGCTCGATATTTGAACATATATATACGTACATGTTAAAGCATTAGTTGTTTTAAGAATTTTAATGCCGGTTTACAAACTGTGATGACTTTTCTTATGTTTGTTTCGTTTGTTTATGTTATAGGTCAAAAGCCAAAGTATCGAGGAAAAATAAAGGTCCTATTCTCACTAAAAAAAGGAGAAAGGACGGTCTTGATACTCCCCAGTCCCTCGCCTCCGGGGGGGATAGATGCGGGTCGCAAGAAGCGTTTGGGGTTTCAAACAAGAGGGTTAGATTGGGAGAGTGGTGGTGAACGTAATGCACTTAGAATCCGTGAAGGTACATTTGTGAACGATGAGAATGATGAAGGGGACAGTGAGGATAAAGATGATGAGGTTCCCCCAAGTCAATTAGCAATCCAAACCGAAGTTGGTGAGACTAGTCAACAACCAACACAAGGCAAGGGCAAGGGCAAACACAAAGTTAAAGGTTGTCACCTTCCTCACATTGATGACATGATACCCGACCGCGATGATGGTAAAATTTGGGGTCAAGCTCCGGAACCGAAAGTACTCTTTGGATACAAGAACTCTTGGGCTCGTACAATCTTTCAAACTTATGTAAGTATTTTTTATTTTGTGCATGTGCATTGTTTTATTTTTTACATTATCTCTTAATTGTATTATGTCTTATTTGTAGGATCATACTAAGGCTGTGCGTGTTTGCCGAAACCAAGCCGCGGCTGAGTGGAAATTGTCGTTGGAACATGAAGATGTCCAAAAATTAGTAAGGAACTCGGGTTTGTATTCTTTGGTTGAAAATTACTTGAATCCAGATATTGTCACCGTCAATTGCTTTGTCGAAAGGTATCATGGTGAAACCGATACAATGCACTTCCCGTTCGGGGAGATGACCTTGATTCCTGAAGATGCTTATGCCATTCTAGGCTTGAATGTTATCGGAAAATCAATTTCAGAAGGAGTTGAGTCTCGGGACCTAGATTGGCTGAAGTTGCACGATTTGACTGAAAAGTTGTTTGGTTGGGACTTCAAAACTTCTTCGGATAGCTTTTATGTAGCATCGAACGGAAGTAAGACGAAGACATTCAAGCTGACGATGCTTAAGAAGATGTTTGAAAATACAAAGGCTAGAAGCTTGAAGGCTAGATGGGACCCTGCACAGATTCGCTATACCGCCGCCGCGTACTTGTTATACCTCTTGGGCACTAGGGCATTCCCTGACAGTAATGGTAACCGGGTAAGTGCAAACTTTCTCCAGTACCTTGACCCGTTGGAAGGTGTGTGTGGCTATTCTTGGGGCACCGCGGTCATGGCACATTTGATGGCGGAGATGAGAAGGGCTTCATTACTAACAGCCGTCTCGAATATTCCTAATTGTTCGGTCACGGCATGATATCCACAATTTCCATCTCCATCGACATCATCCGTGTACGCAATAAACTCGCGAATAACCTCAGGAAGTTGGCCTATGTAAGATTCTATCTTCGTATGATAACTTCTAATGGTCCTACCTGTTATGGGATCCTTATACATCTTCATATTACCATCTTTTAGCTTAATTATATCCAAACCATCATCTGCAATCCCTACACTCCAAATGTATATGGTATTAGATGGGAGAATATTCTTCCTTGGCCTTCCTCTACCCCTTTTCCTTTGAACCTCGGCTACATCGACTATTGGTGTAGGTTCAGATTGCTCAAATACATGCCCTTGGTTGCTTAATGTTGGTACCTTCGGCGGCCTTCCCCTCTTCCTTTGAACCTCGGACACATCGACTATTAGTGTAGGTTCGGAATGTTGACCTTGTTGTCCTTCGTAGCTTAATGTTGGTACCTTCGGCGTCCTTCCCCGTTTCCTTTGAACCTCGGATACATCGACTATTGGTGTAGGTTCGGAATGTTGACCTTGTTGTCCTTCGTAGCTTAATGTTGGTACCTTCGGCGGCCTTCACCTCTTCCTTTGAACCTCGGATACATCGACTATTGGTGTAGGTTCGGAATGTTGACCTTGTTGTCCTTCGTAGCTTAATGTTGGTACCTTCGGCGGCCTTCCCCTCTTCCTTTGAACCTCGGATACATCGACTATTGGTGTAGGTTCGGAATGTTGACCTTGTTGTCCTTCGTAGCTTAATGTTGGTACCTTCGGCGGCCTTCCCCGTTTCCTTTGAACCTCGGATACATCGACTATTGGTGTAGGTTCGGAATGTTGACCTTGTTGTCCTTCGTAGCTTAATGTGGTAACCTTCGGCGGCCTTCCCCTCTTCCTTTGAACCTCGGATACATCGACTATTGGTGTAGCCTCAGAACTCGTCGATTGTTGTTGACTTGATATCGGTTCCTTCCTCGGCCTATCCCTTTTATTTGGACCGGGAGTTTCCGCGAATCTTGCTTCTGAAATCTCACTTGCACATAGATCTCGTTTTTTTGTTGCCGCGAGTTCCTCTTCACGGCGAGTCATTTCTTTGAATTCTTTTCTTTGTTTTTTCCTTGGAATTTTAGTTTGTGGTCTACCCGGCGGATCTCCCTTTGTTGGCTCTTCACTCTGTGCTATCCATGGCCGTGTAATTAGTATTAGTTGACTCAACAATACTTGTCGGCTATCCGAGTTGCCACGTGAGTAAGCTTCAAAAAATTCTTGGGCCTCCTTTGTATCCCATGGTGATTTTCCGGGAACTTCGGTAGGGGGAAGGTCGAAAGATAATTGCTTCCAAAAAGGATCAATAACACCAATAGGTATCACTTCTTCATACTTCACAAGCATATGTCGACACGGAAGCCCCAAAGAAGACATGTCGGGACAAATACACACATCACCCGGTTTTCCATAATTTTTTTCATATTGCATTTGTCTCATCATATGTTTTATTGCCCACCGAGAGACGTTAAACTTTATTCCTTGGAGAAACTTAGTATGTTTAAGAAATGGAGTCATCCTATCCATGGAGCTTTTCTCAAAACCCTTCTTGATCCTATCAATATCGGCCTTAAAGTTTTGTTCCATTGCCTCGGCGACCGTAACCACGTTTCCCAGGCCGGACTGGATGAGATCTTTAAATCTCCCATGTGAGGACTCCGCTATACTAGTTGCTTCATTCCCGTAATGTCTATAACGATTTGTCCATGCACGCATAAATTTTTCCTTGAATTTATCCAACAATTTATCCCGACAATATGAAACGGCACTTGGATACACTTCGTTATAGATAGCAATAAACATTTTCAATCTCTTTTCATACATGTCCTCGGTAAGAGACCAATAAACTTTCTCCCAATCCTTTAGAAATTCCAACCACCTTTTATGGTTTTCATCGTGTTCTTTGTCGACTCTCTCTTTAATCTTTCCTCTTTCATTTTCTTATTCTTCGGGTGATAGTTTCTCATTACGAACATCTTCATCAAGTTGACCAACCATTCTTTTTTTAATATCATCCTTAGAGGGTTCAAACAAAGCATGACAATGTTTTTTCACATTTTCACCTATATGAAATGTACATAGGAAATTTTGTGCATCCGGAAATACGTCGGATATGGCATTCATTAGTGCGTCAAATTGATTGGTTATGATGACCTTCGGACCACGATTTTCCGGGAACAATAATTTCAATTGTCGCAATGCCCAATGATAATTGTAATCCCTCTCGTTTTCAATTAAACACCAAGCCAATGTGAATGTTACCTTGTCCGATGTGTGCCCCACGATGTTGAACAACGGCATGTTGTATTTGTTTGTCTTGTACGTGCAGTCCATCATAAGAACATCACAACACGTATGAGCCAATTGTGAAAGCAAAGGATGCGAAATGAATATTTGAAGCGGCTTCTCGTCCGTACCTCTTTTAATGATACGCGTGTAATTGTGATCCCAAACTATCTTCTCAAATTCTTGCATAACATTCCTCCCTTCCCATTCCAACCTTTTAATAGTTGCTTGTGCGCTATAAATTGTACTTAGTGAAGAAACGTTCATCTTATCCTTTGCCTTGAAGGTTCGGAGAATCACTCTTGGTTTGATACATGCTTTTGTCATCATCTTGACATCCTCGAATTGATCAGGTTTTAGCTTCGCAACTAGGGAGTGACCTTCAAAATCTTTCGGATCGGGGTGGTTGTGACGGCCAAACCACACCTTACATTCCCATTCTTTTTCTTCTTTACTTTCTCCTCTTAGATAGAATACAAGCTTAAAGGGGCACTCATCCTTTCTCGTAACTGTTTTGTATACCCTCTTAGTCTTCTTTTCATATACATAACCCTTTCTCTTATGGCTATTCTCCTTGTATTTTCCGCTTCTCTCACAAACCATCTCAAAACGAACATCTGAATGTTGACTATTCCTCACTAAGACACACATGTTCTTAAGAGCCGTCTCTTTTTCCCAAGCAATTACTTCCTTTTCATCTTTTATTCCCTACATAATAATGAGAGATTACAAGCAAATCCCAACATTAAATTGTAAAAACTAGGTAGAAGACTTGTTTGGTAACATACCCGAGGTATTTTATAGTGTTCCGACGTATCCCGATGGAGCGGTTTGGAGTTTGGTTGATCGTTGTACAGAATTATCTAAATGAAAATAAAATTGGATTAGTTAAAACCGACAGTGTCGATAAGTAAATTAAAGTGCCGGTTTTCAAAAACTAAGCATACAAGGTAATTGTCATTCTATGCCAGTATTAAAACCGGCATTTTTACAAATTAAGTTACTATGCCGGGATATAGTACCGCATACATAGATCAAAAAAGGAATGTCGGTTTTTAAGTTCAAAATATAATTTGTTTCTGTATGTTTTTCCTATTAAACCGGCACCATCGACATGCAAGGATCTATGCCGGTATCACAAACCGGCATGGTGTGTCATGTACGGTTAGTGCCGGTTTGAGTATTCCATACAATATTCGGTGGTTGGTAAAAAGTAAAAATTCAAACCGCATACAATCTTGGTTTGAATGGTACGGGTATGTTCTTGAGCTTGGGGATATTTTAAACCGGCATTCAAATTTGTATGAATACAATGCCGGTTATAGAGGTTCGGCATGGTATTCATATAACGCGCATGCCGGTTTTCGCTTTTTTCGGACGTAAATGGCGGTTCGGAAAAAAAAACAAATTTTCGACCTCTTTGAAGCATTACCTGTGTGTTGGGGATGCTTGTATGTTGAACATGTTTACTTTCTTGAGTTAGTTCTTCACATAACTCCTCATGGTCACGAAAATCGTGATCCAAGGGTGTTGGTTCATCATATAACTCCAATTGGGAGGTGTTATCATTAACTGAAGATTGAAGATATGATTGTTGTTGTAGTTGAGCCAAGGATTCAGCAGCTGCAAGTCTCTCTTCAAATTCATCTTCCATTTTCAAAAAAAAAAAAATTCTACTCTAAATTTTTTCCACTCCTTCTACCCACAAAATTTCAAATAAACTCAAAAACACTAAATATATCCCCCAAATCATTAAGATTTTACTAATCTTAATTAGTAACTAATCCTAATTAGGGAGGGTTAGATTAGGAAATAATAAATTAATTACATAAGGGGTAACCCAGCTAGGATATTCGGATCCCTATTTTGTCCTCTAGTGATATCCCCCGATTAAAATCCATATCCCCCAATTAATTGTTCATTAATTTGGGGATGCATGTGAAAAGTAATCGGAGATATTTTATTGTTCATACCGGCATGAAAAAATCATGCCGGTTTTGGTTTTCGGCATTGAAAAACCATGCTGACATGATCAGTAAAATATCCCCTAATTATTCGTTCCTAGTTTGCCTGGCTAGTTTGGGCTAGGTAAATATTTGGGGGCCTATCAATTTCCACGTCCAACATGGAGAAGGGGGTAAATGTTTTTTAACTACTAAAATTTGACCCTAAACCTTATCCTTTTAAATTTTTAAATTTTTTTTCAAAACTAAAACGCATTCAGATCATTTACATCACAAATTAAAATCAAAACCTTACTACATCATATTCATGATTTATATGGGCTGATACCAGCTCTACTAGGGGCTGATACCAGTCTATCTGTAATACCCTGTATTTTTAGTTGCGGTTTCTGGTCGGGTTGTGCCCAAATTAGCTAACCATGTGGTTTAGATTGTTGTTTCTTTTCCTTAACCTAGATGGGTTACTTGAATTAGGAAAGCCACAAATTTTGGTGAGAATATAGTTACCTTATTAGTTTTAATAATTAAATAAAAAATGAGAGAAAAATGAAAAGACAAATATATAAAAAGAAAAAATATCATAAAGGTTTGATATACCTAAAAGTTTAGAGAAAGAATTTTACAAGTTAGAAATGAAAAGGCTAGGAGAAAGAAAAAGAGATGGGGATATAGGTTTTTGTTTAGAGAAGAAAGCTATGGAGAGGAAAAAGATGAAATGGAGCTAGGGTTCTTGAGGAGAAATTCTAATTAGGAAAATCAGTGGAGAATCAATGGAATTGAGGTATCTTTAGGGGTTTTTCTTTGGTGTTTACTTTATATGATTTTGTATTGTAATGATTCAGTAATTTATTCGAATAAATATGTACCTCTTGTTGATGATCAGGCTTTTAAAATTCTTAGATAACATGATTAGGTACCTATGGTTAAATTTTGAGAACAATACATCACAAATTCACCGTTGAATGTTTGTTTAGATTTAGGTGATAGTTTCTGAAATTCTGGACAGTTTAGTTTTGCTGTGATTTTGATGTTCTTAGGCAGTCTTGTTGACGCTAAAACGATTTGAGTCCTTAACAAAAGTTGTATATGTGTCATTTATTTATCAGTGTACTTTGGATTGGGTTAATTTCAGATTATTATGAATTTACCATGAATTATTTTCTAATAATATGTAATCTGACCATATTTTAAATAAATAATATAAAATTATTATCTTTTGATTGAGCCATTAGTTTACCGTGCAATTTGGATACGTTGTTTCGTATGGAGCTATGTATGTTCTGTAAAAGTTTCAGGAAGATCAGATGAATAAATCACCCAAATATGTATGATGCAAAATGGATGCAGTTATCTTGTTTGTAGAAATGCTTGAAAGAAAATTATGTTCTTATGCCATGGTTGCTTGTGTTGTGTGAAAAAACGATTTATAAAAGGAAATGAGTTCATGTTTTTTCCGTTAGATGGAATATCGTTTCATGTTAACGGCGGGTAATGATCTCCGAGAGTTAAATGGGTAATGATCCCCATGGGAACTTGTGTTTCCCGACCATCGATGGCGGCTTTCCGTGCCGGTAAACGATAGGTGGTGTACGAACCAATGTTTTCGTACTGTGAATGGAACGGATAATGATTCCCGGGAGCAAATGGGTATGATCCCCATAGGAACTTTTGTTCCTGACCATCGATGGAGGCTGTCTGTGCCGATAAACGATAGGTGGGTGTACGAACCAAGATTTTCGTACCGTGAACTCATTGTTTGAGGTGACAATATAAATATGTGAATATGTTGGAATCTAGATTGAATGATTAGTGGAAACCTTATTGGTTTTATGAACTCAAGCATTGAAATACGAATTGAAGTATTTGTAGGAAACATTAATAGTGTTGTGAACTCACGTGCGAAATATATTTCAATGAATTGTTGAACTCAGGTGTGAGCTTAAATGGATGATTTGTTGATAATAATATTAATGTTATGAACTCGTAGACTGAAGTCTAGATTGGATAATTTATCGAAAATATTGTTGGTATTGTGATTCTTGAATATATCATGGATTCGTTGAAGTTGCACTGTATTTCTTATTGTATGTTATTCCTTGATAAAATGATTTTGTTTCCGCATCTTTAGAGAATGGGGGTGCATTCTATTGAGCTGTCATCTCACCCCAATTGACATCCTTGCATATTTATCAGAGTGGAGCAGCGAAAGCTAGGAATGAGTATCCTAGTGATTTAATTGTTTTATTGTATTGCTTGAAATGTAAATCTTAACTGAAATGTTGTTAAAGATGTTTAGTAATTCATATGAATCAACTCATGTATATAAAGATTTAATTATGTTTAGTATAAAAATAAGTTTTTAAGTCTCTTTTCGACCCGTAACGCTTCGAGTTCGGATCTCCATATGGGTTTGACCCTGGTCCGGAACTTGGGGTGTTACACCATCGATCCAATGGTCAGGGTCTCCAGGATTTGTTTGTCCTATATAGACTGGTATCAGCCCTTATAAATCTTGATCATATTGGGTGCAATAATCAAAAATAATGAAAAATCAAATAAGAAAAAGTTATTGATACTTAGCTCATTTATAATGGAAGTGATCGATTTGACAAAACGTACGAGTGTTGATACATGAAAATAACCAATCCTAAAATAGGTAGCCCCTTAACCTACCAAGGGTCCTTTTAAGATATAAATACTAGGGGACTAGGCCTAACCCATGAGGATGGATAGTTTTAGTCCATCCAAGAGTATATTAGATTAGTTGGCTTTGGTACAAGAAGAAAGCCTCTTAGGGTTTGATAATAACTTAAGGAAAAGTAAATAGTAGTTTAGTAATATATTAATCTTATGGGTGTTTATCCATAACGAGGTCATTATAAAAGGGGAAATAAGGCATATTTAGGAGACATCATTAATTCACCATTACTTCTCATAAACCCCTCTATACCTTGGGAGTACTTTCTGTGATTAGAGCTAGTTCCTCCTTCCCACGTTTTACCCTATCAACATTGCGACCACGGTGGGAGGTTCTTAGCCTCTTTTCCAGCATGATACTCCCAAGTGCGAGACAGGAAGTACCAGCGGGCAGAGTACCCCCAAAATTGGATAATATTTCCGTTGAAGATATACATGGAGAGAGTGGTGAAGAGATACGCTTCCAAGCAGTAGTTACTACACCCATTGTGCAAAAGGAAGGAGCATCCCAAGGCATCGGAACGTCTCAAATGGAAGGGGAGGCTCTCAAAGAGAAGGCTGTAATAGGAGCAAGTGAGCAAGAAGTGTCCGAGATGCAAGAAGAGTTAGACGCCTCTATCAATAGGAAACAGGAATTGCGCGGACTCCTGAAGCATGCAAGGGAACAGAACACGACAACTCCCATAACAGTAAGCTCAAAAAATACTATTCAGGGTATGACATAGGAAGCGATAGCAAAATACCTAGAAACTAATTACCGAGTTAAAAAACATGATGCCTATGACTCGCTAGAACCACCATACTCCATAGAGGTTGATGATTACTTATATTCGGAGGATTATACTTTTCCAAAATTCAAAACATATGGAGGAAAGGGGAATGCACGAGAGCACATAAGCCGCTTTATATCAGCAATGAATGTCTATGCTCAGGACGAAATCCTCTGCATGTGATAATTCCCGAAGTCGCTGACAGGCAATACCTTTACCTGGTACGATAACTTGAAACCTGGAAGTATCAGTTCATGGTCCGCCATGGTGCAACTTTTCTTGAAGAAGTTTTACTCCGCTCAGAGAAAGGTCACAATAATATATTTGGGAAGATGTACCCAGCGGGTAGGAGAAGAGATCGGAAAGTACATCACCCGTTTCCGAGACTTTGTGCTAGAATGTCATGAGGATATCCCGGAGGAGCATTTGGTAGAGATCAACATTAGAGGAACGGATGCCGTCTTCCGGCTAAATTTGACAAACTTCAAATTCAAAACCTTCGTGGAAGTCGAAGAAGCTGCATCCCGGATATCATATTATGTGGACGCCATGCATCCAGGAGCGGGCGGACATATGTGGAAACAACACTCTGTCAACGCTGCCTTAGCGCATGCTTTTACCGATCAAGTGAGTGAAATAGGAAAGGGTGGAGCTACGTTCGGTTTATACCGAGGGCAATCTATAAGAAGAGGAGGAAGATCTGATGGAGGAAGGTTGAATCCGCCACCACATTTACTGTACAGCAAAGAGCAGATAGTGGTGCTTCTGGAGAAATGGGTATCAAACAAAGAAGAGACTTTACCTCCAGTATCAGCAGAACCCTCCGCAGCGGACAAAGTACACGAGCGAAGTGCATCACCCAACTGTGGAGTGTTATTCCCTTCGGTATATTGGGCAAAGGAAGTGAGCCAGAGATGAGTTGGAGATAGCGGAGCAAAGCATTGAGAACGACCCGCTTCCTCAATATCAAGTTATGATGATTTCACATGACCCGACTAATGAAGAAGCTTGGAGACCTTGGGAAGACACAAGGGAAGAGGAAGTGTGTGAATCTTCTAAGGAAACATTCTTTCCGGACACAAATGGAGTTGCTAGTAAGTTTTCTCAAACTATTTTGATTTAACAGTTCTTCGATTCCCTGAGTTCTAGTGAAAATAAAGTATGCAAAGCTTCCAAAGCTATAATTGTGATTGCATTTGGAAAAGCGTAAAATACGGTACCTAAAGCTATTACTTTTACGGATGAAGATATATGTGTTAGATCACTGCTCGGTCGAACTCGCATGCATTGTTATCTCAAGCATGTTTGTCAATATTAGTGATCAAAACTATAAGTCTTGATTTCTAGCCTATTTATAGATGTCTCGGACTAGGACATAGATAGGGTAGTTGAGCTTAGATTTCTCGGCGTTCATCATTTGAATACAAAGAACTACTAAGGGGATCTTGTGGAAATTCATCGACAAAAGGTATGTGGAGACTTAAACTCATCTATCACTTGGAAAGTCTATTTCTTCTCTATCTCCTAAATTGAGACATAATCGTATTTACGATATAGTTTTCTACTATACAAATTTGAGATTTCAAGCTAAGTATATCTCGCTTACATATTTCTCGAAATATGTATTGGTAAGCTTTCGCGTCGACCAAGTTCATCTTATATCATGAGAAAATTACCGAGTAACATCTTACATGGTTTGTGTGATATAATCATTTGGTGTAAGACTTGGAATGTTTCGATAATGATTATTTCAATGTCTTGGAAATTTCTTTGATGCTAATAGTCTGTGAAAACGTCTATTGTCATTATAGAAGAATGTTTCAATGATTGAAATAAAGAGTTTAGAATCTTGTAACCTTCTTTGGATATAAGCATATTGTGTGTTCGCACATTTGTGTATGAGTCCAAAACCGGGAACCTAAAGTATGCATACTTGTGTATATACAAAATGGATGGAGGAGACTGGATAAGTATTGTACCCGTACGCATACTAGCGGAAGTTCACGTTCGTGAATTTCTGTTGATGTTGGATTTTTAAACCAACTCATTCAATTACCTAAGTATGCGTACCCGTACGCATACTGGCGGAAAGTTCACGTCCGTGAATTTCTACTGAGTTTGAAAAAACCAAACTCACAAAACTGGTTACTTAAGTACATTACTTAAGTGGTTATTTTCTAAAATCAGTAGTGTACATGAACTTAAACATTTATCAATAAGGAATGCAATCTTTACAAACCGTAGCTATAATGTTCATGTATTGATTCAAGTGAATCAAACAGATGTTTCTTCAATTGTGTTCTTGTATAAATCTATGAGAATATAGCATTTGAACAACTCTTTAACTAGTTTCATTTGAGTCATTTGAACTAGTTATGGTTAAGATGAATAAGGTTGATATGAGAGTAGTCATACTATTTGTGAACCAACATGGTGTACACGTTTGGGTACAGTTACATAAACCTAAATGAGGGTACATTCCATTTGTGTGCAACAATCTAAGTTCGATCTAACGTTTGAAATATATTAGCTTGGTGGAATCAGGTTTTTCATCTAACGGTGATTATTGAATGCTTTGTTACCAAGGTAACTTAGATTACAAACCCTGATTTGAAAAACTATATAAGGGGGAACTCTAGCAACTAGGAAACCTAGTCCCCACACCTCATGTGTGTTATTAGTTGCATAACTAGAGTCGATTCTCCTTTAAACTGAGGTTTCTTCTCGAGACCCTGTAGGTTAACGACTTGAAGACTTCATTGGGATTGTAAATCCAGACCCAACTATTCTCTTTGTAGTTGCGTGATCTGATCTTGTCGTTTCTATCGTGATTGAGTGCAATCATAAGATTGGATTGCGATTTATATCTCTGATAGGCAAGATAGAAAAGTAGTCACAAACACCTTCGTCTCATCATTTGTAATTCCACAATAACTTGTTTCGCTAGTCGATTAAGTTTATTTTGAGGTGATTTGTAAGGACCCTCAAGCTCGTCAACGATATTTGACTGGTTTAGCGATAGTCAAGTGACGAATTAGCCGATAATAACTCGATTAGTATAACACGAATTTTAATTAATAGAAAATTAATATAACAACGATCTAGATACGAAACTAGTATCACTAGATAGAGTACCAGACGAAGAATTTTTCGAGTGTCCCAGTAAAATTCTCTTTGGTCTGATCAGAAACCATCGAGCAGATAAGCTCGTTCTCTTTTATTTTTATTTTTCTTCTTCATTCTTCTTTCTTCCTACTTCTTCTTCTTCTTCTTCTTCATCTTCTGTTTCTTTCCATCACCTCTGGAGGTTCCATGTAATGATTCTGAGGTCGAAATCGAAAAGAAACCTAGGGGAAAACTGTAAGAATAGATGGTTTGTAATGGTGTTGAAGATAGTTTGATCACGGGATGAAGAAGAGTGAGTTGTTACTGTGAATCAGAAATTAGGGTTCTAGGTTTGATTGAGATGTTTACTGATGTTTATTCTGAGTAATGATAGATAAAAAGTCATGGGTGGTTGTTTAATTGAAGTCTTGAAGTTGATTCAGTGATGAATCGTTGAAGATACTAGAATTAGGGTTCATGAGAAGAATTCTGAGATGATTTAGAAAGTGAATTTTTTGTTATAGAAGGATGATTAAGGATGGGTTTAACTTGAATTAGAGTTTGAAGTGAAAGAATAACTTGAAATTGAGAGTAAGGGTTTGATTCTGTTTTAAGGAATATTTGAGAATCTAGCTAGGGTTTAGTTGAGAACTGTTGGTGATGAAGTTTGAAGATTGCTGCTGGGTTTAGAGATGGATTATTGAATCAAATAAAGTGAAGAGGAAATTGATTCCAATTGCTTGAACATAACTTAATTGAGGTAAATAATGTTCTTATCAGTAAAATTAGTTCATGTTCATTATTGAGATTATGTGAATGCTTATGAAGTTAAGAATTGAGTTAATATAAAGTGAAATTGTATTGGTTGGGTCTATTGTACATAGTTGTGGTGGTAGCAGGTTACTGTAGTACTGTTGGATTTATGTCGAAGATGTTGCAGTCACAGTTGATTTTTTCCTATGGTGGTAGTGCTGTGATGAATTGATCTCAGTGAATGAGATGTTGCAGGAATTATGTGAGTTATATGTGTTGAGAACTAGTTTAAGATGCAGATGTTGGGTTAGTCTGCAAGAGGATGAAGTTATAAATGAAATTTGGTTATATCTACTTAGAACAGATACTGGTATGAAGTTTGTTGAGATGAGTTAGTTGTACTGGTGATGATGTTGATGTTGCAAAGAAGATGATTTTGGTAAAGGATAGTGACAATTGTTATGTAAAATGAGATGTAAAAGTATCAGTTGCAGATTTTGGTGGTGTTGAATGTATCCAGGGTAATTTCAGTCATTTGAACTCAGTTGAGGATGGGAAGTACAGTTAAGAGCTAAGTTGAACTTGGTAATGAGATTGTAAGGATTACTATACAATTGGTGGTGCATGTAATGTATACAGGACATAGAAGAGACTGTGGTGGTGTGGTAGTGGTATGAGATAAATAAAAATGCAAGTTTTATTTGAATGTGGAATGAGATGGAGTTTAACATCTTTGAGATGACTGTAGAAAGAATGGAGCAGCTACTACTTTTGCAGATAGGCTAAGCTTGTATTTGAAGTTCAATTATGAAGTTCAGTTAAATTTAATATGTTCTATTATATTTAGAGTTATCTATGTAGGTGGCGTTGTTAACAAGAGAATGATGTTGTTGTGGTGATGTTCTGTGGTTGTTGTGATGTTATTAAACACGTTTTGAGATTCAGTTTGATGATATATGGTCATTGGTGTTGAGGTGGAGATGCAGGCGATAGTTTTGTGCAATGAATGAAATTGCGGGTTATGAGAATTGAATTCTGTGTATGCTAATTGAGTATAGTTAGAATGGAAGGGTGTTTGTAGATATTGCGGATAAAGAGTATGAATGAACTATTGGCGTTCATTGTGAAAGAGTTGGTGATTTATGTTGAGTGTTGAAGCATTGAAATGAGATACAAGTGTAATTAAGGTATCTAATGGTTGTGTTAAACTGAACTTGAGTGTGCTTGTGATGTGTAGAGCATAAGTTGATTGTAATGTTGTTAGCAGTGACATCAGTAAAAGTCTGCAATGCAGATCAAGGTAAACTTAGTTTACTTTTGTAATTGAGTTGTGAAGTTTATTTAAGAATGAATGAATTGATATTGTAATGTTAAAATGGAAGTTTAGAATGTAAGATTTCCAACTAAAGTGAAGATAAAATATAATTATACCTATTAGTCATCCTAGTCAGTTGTCTGACTGACTTTGTTCTTACCCGATTCAGATTATCTGACTGAGTTGAATCAGTTTAACTCAGTGACCAGGCCTGACTCATTGTACCTTGACTGATTTGACTCAGTAGACCGTTGATTTTGACTTTGACCTTCTGTCTGACGTTGACTGTTACTTGACCTTTGACCGTTAGAGACTGTTAGTGACTCAGATGGACTGGACTAGTTAACGGGATGGTTTAGTGGACTTGGGCTTAGAGAAATTAGATAAACTTAAATGATTCTTGTGTAAGCCATTTTGTCTAGATTTTTAGAGTGCTTGTATGATTAACAGTTAGTCTTTTAACAACGATCGATTCAAAGGATGAACCAGTGGATCATGGATATCGAGGTAGGCGTGGCTTGTCAGCAAAAGAGGTGGGAATACATTTTACTCTTTTGTAACCATTGATGTTTTCTTTCATAAAGATTTATGTTTATCAAACTCATGCATTGTCTAGTTGTGCATTCCATGTTTTGTTTAAATTGCATTATGATAATTCTATTGATTCTGTTAATCTTTCCATGATTTGGAAAGGACTTGTAATGTTTGTTTGTCATATGAATTGTTATGGGAAATGAGAATTTCCACTTATGGTATATAGGATACGCTCCTTCACATTTATACCTACATGAATTCAGCTTTTATTTGCTTAGAGTGGGTCATCATGGTCTTGGTGATATCAATAGCTAAATAGGTGTGTAACCGGTTGACACCATATTATACATTGTTTGAAAAAGGAGTTTGTCCATATACATGTTTGTTTATTTCAGTGACTTGGTCACTCTTAAATGTTTCGGGAAAACATTATTGTTTTCCAACTCTTGCTTATGATTACTTGAAAGTTAAATGTTATTCCTGTTGTGCACTCCTTTTAGGGATGATGTGCTCGCCCATTCCTACTTTCAGTTTCAGAGATAGATCAGAATTGTGCAGTGAAAGCTTAAAGCGTTGACTCCATTAATTAGTTATCTTCTGCTATGTTATTATGTTGTTTATATTTGCAAAAAAAATGATTATTGTATATGTATCATCTGAGAGGAGTTCTTGTATTTACATATTTCAGAGCAGGGCTAGTTTTTGGGTTAAGTTTTGTAGCAGATTTCTTAATTGAATGCTTAAATTTATAATTTGTTTAGTTAGTCTCTTGGATTAGTCATCTGCTAGCTTAGGGGGCGCTATATGATTGATAATACTAGGCTCTTCTTCGGGAATATAAGTCCAGTTTATCAATTGGTTCCTGTTCACCTTGATTTTATCAAAAGATGAAACAAAACTTGCAGGCTTATCCGTGGGAGACAGATTTATCTATTCCTATATATAAACTTTTCTTTGTGAGACAGATTTGTTTATCAAGTCTTCGACTTTGGGTCATAGCAACTCTTAGTTGTTAGCTAAGGGAATGAAATGCGTAGTATACTGCTAGGATCAGAGACGTAAGGAGCGCAACTGTACCTTGAATCAGTGTGAGATTGATTAGGTTTCAACTACAGTCCAGTTAGAAGTTAATTTGTAGTTGGCTAGTGTCTGTAGCGGCTTAATACAGTGTGGTGTTAAAACTAGACTAGATCCCAGAGTTTTTCTGCATTTGCAGTTTCCTCGTTAACAAAATTCTGGTGTCTGTGTTATTTCTTTTCCGTATTATATTTTGTTTTATAATTGAAATATCACAGGTTGTGCATTAAGATCAATCAATTAGAATATCCAACCTTTGGATGTTAATTTACATTGATTGACTTGAACATTGGTATTTGGCACCGTTCAAGTAATTCCTCTTATATTCAATCGGGCTCACAGATTTCTATTTGTTTATTGCAGATTGAGTTAAGAGTTAGAGATATTAAAACTCTTTGATATACTTTGTTCTAGATTAAGTCTGATTGTCTAGTTGATTCTCTAGAAAGTGCATTGGAGTAAGTCCTCTCAGATTGCCAAACGAATTGTTGGGTGTGGTTGTTAGACCCCCGCATTTTCAATTGGTATCAAAGCAGGCAAACACGTTAAAGACCTTACAAGTCTATGTTTGTAGAGATCAAATATTGATAGAGGTGCTATCTTTATAAATGTACCACCAGTCTTTGTTCAAATTACATGTGGTTGAAAATTTCTATGTGTGCCTTTCTTCAAGCGCGTGATTTTCAGTCATGGGTATTAACATCTTTTCCATCAGAAGTTATGATGCTTGCATTCTCCATAACAATATGGGTTTGTGAGAGAAATTTCTCAAAACAAGCTCTACAAGAAAACTTGTGATAAAAGAGTTTCTCATAGAAGGGAAAAAGGAAAGTAGGGTTACAAAACCTTTATACTCGAAGGATTCACGTACGCACAACTCTTACCCTAAAAGAAGACATAATTATCTATTTTAACCTTCTTTTATTGATTAAACAGGGAAGTACTTTCCAATATCAATTAGATATGAAAAGCGGCATGAATTCCAGACTTGCAATGCTCACAGAGCAAAAACAAGAAGGAAAAAAAAATCTAAAAATCTGAAAGAATTTTCTTTTCCTAAAGCCTGAGGTGTGCAAAATCTTGTCTCTTTTTTTGATCAGACACATGAGACAAGATGCACCAACCAACACAATTTAAGTTGTGCTGGGGTGAAAAATAATTTGTCCACCATATCCTTTTCGAAAGGAATTCATAGATCCATGTTTCTTATAGTGTTTAGACCATAAATTTCTTTCTAATGATCTAGTCCTTTCTTTGGAAACTAACTTCTTTGAAGAAGAGATCCGTTTACATACCTCTGATGATTTTTGAACAAGTTTTAGCTTGTTTTCTAATCGATTCGCTCTTCGTTGAAGTTTGTTGACATATCTCAATTTGTGTTTGTACTTGAAACACTTTGAAAGTTCATAACCTTTGAGAGAACAATAAGAGCATGTCAACCAGGAAAATGATTCAGACGCCCGAGATGTGTACGCGGCTAGACACAAAGTGGAACCTGAAAAATCAGAAAAGGAGTTTCAAGCAGAAACATGTAGATCAACGTTTTCTTCCAGAACGGTTGAGGTTTCTTCTGAAAGAATATCAAGATTGATGTATGTATTGCTACAATTATCAAATTCAATATTTTCACGAAGAAGTGCAACACTTGATTTTTCGTCCTCATTAGAATCATAGTAGTCAGACATTTCATCAAGAGTTGCAGCTAGACCTTTGTTCCCAGTATATTTTTTACGATTTGGAAAATTGACAAAACCTTTACACTTAAAGCAATGAGGCATATCCTCGTCACCAGTTTCATGATTATCCGTATTTTTAGGAGGAACATGATTATGAGGTTTAACCGATGACCTGGGTTAATCTCTGGAGAACCATTTACTTATCTTCAAAAGAAGATACCTAAACTGTATTGTGATCAAGGAGACTGACTTGTGAAGATATTCATCTGATGAATCAGCCTCAGAAAGATCATCTTCAGAGATGCAAACACTTTCACTTTTGTCAAGTAAATTAGAGTTCTTTTGTGCTTTGGAATAAACATCCTTTCCGTCTTTGGATGTATGCTCATGATCAAAGATCTTTAACTTCCTAACCAGAGTATTCATGGAAAGAGTTACGATATTATTTCCTTCAACGATGTCATGCTTCTTAGAATCGTATCTAGATGGCAGTGATCTGAGAATTTTCATCAGAATGTCCTTTTCAGGAATAGTCTTACCCAATGCAAAGGATGAATTAACAATTTCAGACACTTTGTGATTAAACTCATCAAATGATTCTTCATCTTCCATACCAAGGTTTTCCTGATCCGAACATAGGTTTTGAAGCCTAGCTTCCTTTTCAGAGGTATTCCCTTCAAATATAGTTTTTAAGATACCCCATACTTCTTTAGACTTTGTTCAAGTAGTCACATGATGCTAAAAATCTGGGGTAATGGCATTATGATATCATTTAAACAGTCAGAATTTTGCTTTGCATGAAGGATTTCTTCTGGACTATATCTACCAATGTCCTTAGGTATATCCGTATAGATACATCGCCTTCTATATTAACCGGAGGATCATAGCCGTTAACAACACGTACCCATGTTTGAAAATCACGAGATTGAAGAAAGTCACACATAAGGATCTTCCACCAAGAGTTGTTTGAGCCATCGAAGACTGGTGGTACGTTTATGGAGATAGAATTTCTTCCATATAGTCATATCGCTACAAACACAGACTTATGAGGTCTTAAACGTGTTTGCCTTCTCTAATACCAATTGAAAAAGCGGGGGTCTAACAACCTCACCCAATATTTCTCTTAACAATCTGTATGGACTAACTCCAATATACTTACAAGAGAATAAACTAGACAGTTTGACTCAATCTTAAGAAAAGTATATCGAGGAGTTATATCTCAATCTCTCAATTCAATCCTCAATCAAACAAATAATAATTTGCGAGCCTAATTGAATATAAGAGAGATAACTTGAATGGTACTAAAGACCAATATTCAAGGATCAATAAATTTCAATCAACAACCAAAGGTTGGATTTACCAATTGATCGATTCAACGCACAACCTGTGATATTTCAATTATATAACAAAATATAATGCGGAAAATAAATAACACAAACACCAGAAGTTTTGTTAACGAGGAAACCGCAAATGCAGAAAAATCTTGGGACCTAGTCCAGATTTGAACACCACAATGTATTAAGACGCTACAAACACTAGCCTATTACAAAGATAACTTCGGTCTGGATTGTAGTTGAACCCTAATCAATCTCACACTGATTCAAGGTACAGTCATGATCCTTACGTCTTTGATCCCAGGAGGATACTACACACTTGATTCCCTTAGTTGATTTTACCCACAACTAAGAGTTGCTATGACCCAAAGTCGAAGACTTGATAAACAAATCTGTATCACACAGAAAAGTATATTGAATAGATAAATCTATCTCCCATAGATATACCTACGAGTATTTATTCCATCTTTGGATAAATCAAGGTGAACATGAAATAATTAATAACCCGGACTTATATTCCCGAAGAACATCCTAGAATTATCAATCACCTCACAATACTATTAATCGATTAACGAAACAAGATATTGTGGAATCACAAACGATGAGATGAATATGTTTGTAACTACTTTTCTATCTTTCCCATCGAAGATATAAATCTTAAGCCAATCTTACGATTGCACTCAATCACGATAGAAACAACAAGATCGGATCACGCAACTACAAAGAAAATAATTGGGTCTGGCTTCACAATCCCAATGAAGTCTTTAAGTCGTTAACCTACAGGGTTAACGACTTAAACGTAAGGTTAAATAAGAATCGACTCTAGGTTATACAACTAGTATCATACAGTAGGTGTGAGGATTAGGTTTCCCAATTGCTAGAGTTCTCCCTTATATAGATATCAAATCAGGGTTTGCAATCTAAGTTACCTTGTTAACAAAGTATTCAATATTCACCGTTAGATGAAAACCTGATTAGATTCAAGCTAATATCTTTCAACCATTTGATCGAACTTAGCTTTTTATACACAAATGAAATTTAACTTCATTTAGGTTTGAGTAACCGTACCTAAACGTGTAAACTTAGTCAGTTCAACAATAGTTAACCAATGGTTAGCCATATGAGCACTTTCATGTCAACCTTATTCATCTTTACCATAATTAGTTCAAATGACTCAAATGAACTAGTAAGAGAGTTTTTCAATTGCTTAGATCTCATAGAAGTATACAAGACACAATAGAAGCAAAATCGATTTTGATTTACTCGAATCAATTCATGAACATTATAGCCATGGTTTGCAAAGATTGCTTTCCTTATTATATAAATGTTTTAGTTCATGAACAAACCGATTTTAGAAAGTAATTTACTTAAGTATGCAAATGGGTACGCATACATAAGTAACCGGATTGAGTTTGTTTTTCACTTCAAACTCTAGCAGAAATTCACGGACGTGAAACTTCCGCCAGTATGCATACGGGTATGCATACTTGCCTAGACTTCCAACAACCGCCAGTACGCGTACGGGTACGCATACTTTGGGTTCCCGGTTTTGGACTTTTACACAAATGTGAGAACACACTATGTTTATATCCAAACATGCTTACATGTTCTAAATTCTTATTTCAATAATTGAAACTTTCTTAGAGGATGTTAAAATAGTCGTTATTCACAAACTATTTTCATCAAAGCGATTTTCAAGTTATTGAAATAATCAACATGACTTTCGTCACGAGTAAAGATGAACTTGGCTAAAGCGAAAGCTTACCAACACATATTTCAAGAAATAGATAAGTGAGATAAACTCGGCTAGAAATATCAAATGTGTATAATTGAAGTCTATATAGCAATACGACTTTTGTCTCAAAATAAGAGATAGAATAGATAGACTTTTGAGTGATAGATAAGTTCAAGTCTCCACATACCTTTTGTTGATGAAGTTCCACAAGTTCCCTTGAGTAGCTCTTCGTCTTTATTTTATGAACATCGTGGAGTCTTAGGCTCAACTACACTTACTATGCCAATCCGAGATGTAGTACCAAAATATCGCTACAACGCTATTCCGCGATATTAACAACATTTCTGCGAGTGTCACTGACAACTTTTCAATGACATTTCACGAGCGTTACGGAACAACTGAAGGAAATTGACGATGGAACAAGTAAAAGAAGAATAAGACTGAACCTGCGATGATCATCATGCTTGCGATAGAGAAATAATGTAACGATCGCGATAAGATCGCAGAATAGATCCGAAATAGGAGGAAAACTTAGTTGTCATCCATTATGTAAATCCCTATATAAAGGGCGCGATAGATCCAGAAAATGATGATGCATTTTTGAGAGTTGAGAGAATTTTGAGGAGAAATAAACTCCAGAAAGAAAGTTGTACTTCTGAGTTTTAGTATTTCTTGTAAATATTCTTGAAAGTGAATTAATAAAAGTGTTGTTGTTCATTCACAATTATAACTTAGTTTTCATAGATTCTTGACAAGGTTGTAGTGTAGGAAATCCTGCAACTACATTTTGGCGCCCGAAACAGGGACTGAATTAACGAAAATAGAAGAAAAAACGAAGAAGAAGATAAAAAATGTTCAAGATTAGGGAAATTATAAAGTAAATCGGTGAGAAAATTGAAGGGAGAATGATCATAATCAAAAAGTATTGTAGAAAATTTAAAGGTGATGTAATAACAAAAGAAATGATTGATAAATTTCATGAAAATATCAAAGGAAGGATACATAAACGGGATTTTGAAGGAAGGAAGATTATGACAGTGGAGAAGATATCATCATTGAAAGATTGGGAAAAACAAGAAATCACGTTTACAGCAGTAGAAATACCAGAAGAAGATTCAAGTCATACATCTCCATTGATGGTCACAGTGACCACTATACCAATGAGAAAGGAGAAATCGATAAAATCTGATGAAGAATGGGATATGAATAGAACTTTAGTAGACACAGGAAGTTCTGTAGACATGATATTTTATCATACCTTCAATAAGATGGGATATAAGGATGAAAAAATGTCTCATTCAACATATTATGTTCATGGCTTTGGAAATTCTATAACAAAACCTAAAGGCGAGATAATGGTACGAATTCCACTAGGAGAAATTGAAACACAAATATCATTATGTGTGGCAGATGTGGAATCTCCATGCAATATGATACTGGGAAGACCGTGGATACATGCAATCAAGGCTGTGGCGTCAACATTACATCAATATATTAAATTTCCTATGCCTAGTGGAATTGGAGAAATTAGAGGAGATGTGAATTTCGCGAGATTGTGCTACCAAATTGAAGTAAGAAATTATAAAGAACGTCCAAAGATGCGAAAGGCTCACAGAAAACTGGCAATAGAATTGAAGAAGGAAAAAGAATTTAAAATTTACATGATAAGAGCAAAAGAAGGAAAAGGAGTGCCCAGTGAAATTTCGCGAGAATGAGATGAATTCACGAGAGTTATGAAAACACAAACACCAATGGGAGAACCTGAAGCCAGCTACACTGCTGCTGAACCAACAAAAGAAATAAATATTGGAAGTAAAGAAGAACCTAAAATGCTGAAAATTGGGACTAGAATGGAGGTAGATGAGGAAGAAAGAACTATAAATCTTTTGCGAGAATATGCAGATATCTTCGCGTGGAACATGGATGAGATGCCAGGGATAGACCCGTCAATAGCATGTCATAGATTAGAAATCAACAAAAACATAAGACCATTTAAGCAAAGAATAAGGAAGATCGCAACAACATATCATTCTCAAATAGAAGAAGAATTACAGAAGATGCTCGACGCAGGAATTATAAGACAAGCAAAATATCCAGAATGGATTGCAAACATGGTGGTGGTCCCAAAGAAGAACAAAGGGATAAGAATTTGCATAGATTTTACGGATCTAAACAAGCCATGTCCAAAAGATAGTTTTCCGTTGCCAGATATTCCACAAATGGTTGAATCAGTAGTAGGAAACGCAATAATATCATCATTGGATGGGTATAAAGGATATAATCAAATCCCTCTCGCTGAAGAAGATCAAGAACATACTGCATTTTTTTTCTCCAAGAGGATTATATTGTTATACAAAGATGCCATTTGTCTTACGAAATGCTGGAGCAACGTATCAAAGAATGGTGGAAAAGGTGTTTGCAAAGTGGATCCACAAAACATTAGAAGTGTATGTAGATGATATGCTGATCAAAAGCAAAGAATCTGAGAATTATGTGCAAGATTTGAGAGAGATTTTCGATCAAATGCGGCAATTCAATATCAAAGTGAATCCTGATAAGTGTACCTTTGGAGTAACTTCAGGGAAGTTTTTTGGGTATATTGTGTCAAAAGAGGGAATACAAGTTGATCCAGAAAAGGTACAAGCAATTCGTGATATGCCAACTCCTGCGACGGTAAAAGATGTGCAAAAACTAAATGGACTCTTAGCCTCGCTAGGAAGGTTCATTTCGCGATCTTCAGACAAGTGTAAACATTTTTTCGATATACTCAAGAAGGGAACAAAATTCAAGTGGACAGATGAATGCGAAAAAGCTTTTCAAGGAATAAAAGAACATTTGGCGAGTATATCTATATTACAGAAAGCTGAACCGGGAGAAGAATTATTGATTTATCTCGCAATAACTCCATATGCGCTAAGTGATGTATTATTGCGAGTAGATGCAGGGGTAGAAAAACCAATTTATTATATCAGCAAAACATTTAATTCAGCATAGAGAAATTATTCAAATATTGAGAAACTAATTCTATCTTTGGTACACACAACTTTTAAGCTTCGAATTTACTTCCAAGCGCATAAGGTCAAAGTGTTAACGAGAGTGCCAATCGAATCGGTGATGAAGAATTCAAAAATATCAGGAAGAGTTGAGAGATGGAATGCGCAAGTAGGGCACTTTAATATTCAATATGAAATTCTATCCTCGCCAAAATCACAAGTTATCGCAGATTTCTTAGCTGAATTTCCTTTAGAAGATGACGAGGATGTAGAAGAGATGATGGATATAGAAGAAGAACATGGAGACCCAAAAGAGCTATTAACAGAACCTGACAGATGGGAAATATTAGTGGATGGATCGTCAAATGGAGAAGGAAATGGGATTGGAGTTGTTTTCATTTCACCAGAAGGAGAAAAAACAGCTTTTTCATTTAGATTGGAATTTGCATCCACTAATAATGAGACAAAATATGAAGTTGTAATCCATGCATTGAAGTTTGCGATAGAAATGAAGTTGGAAAATGCAAGAATCACCAGCGATTCACAATTGGTTATTCGCCAGATAAAGGGATAGTATACCACAAATGAACCATCTTTGAAGAAGTACAAAAAACTTGTTGAAGAATTATCTGCGAAAGTTCCAAAAATAAAATGGAGACACATATCAAGGAAAGATAATAGGCTCACAGATTCTTTTGCTTTCATATCTAGCATGATGAAAAACCCATTGGCGAGATGCATAAAAATTCAAACACTCTCAAATCCATCGATAAACAAAGAAGAAGAAGAGATAGACGTAATGATGGTAGAAGTTGGCGAGGAAGAGCCCACGAGCAATATCGCAGATTGGCGAGAAGAACTTCATACATACCTGGGGAGATGAGAAATTCCAAGAAATAGATTAGAAGCACACAAATTAAAAAGTAAGGAAACCAATTATGAGTGAAGAGATGGAGTATTATATCGCAGATCTTTTAATGGACCATCGCTAAGATGTTTGACGAGAGAAGAAGGACAAAAAATATTGAAGATGGTACATAGTGGTGACGCTGGTAATCACAGTGGAGGAAGATCTTTAGCATATAAAACAAAAATGCAGGGTTATTATTGGCCGTATATGCATGAGGATGCAAAGCATCTCTCAAGACGTTGTGAGGATTGCCAGCGATACGGAAAAAGGATACATGCGCCAGGAGCGCCATTATCATCTTCAACAAGTGTATGGCCTTTTTGGGAAATGGGGGTTAGACATTGTAGGACCGTTTGTACCTGTTTCTGTACAAAGAAGGTATCTGATCGTCGCAACGGATTATTTCACAAAATGGGGAGAAGTAAAGGCAGTACAACATATTCGCGATAAGGATATTTTTACATTCATCTTTGAAAATATAATCTGCAGATTTGGGATTCCAGCACAATTAGTATCTGATAATGGAAAGCAGTTTGAGGGACAAAATATAGAGTTCCTGCTCAATGCATTTAAGATAAAATACGGGAAATCTACTCCTTTATACCCACAAGCAAATGGTCAGGCTGAGGCAACTAATAAAACAATCGCAGATATCTTGAAAAAGAAATTAGAAGGGTATCACAGAGCATGGTGTGAACAAGTGCATAATGCGATATGGGCCTACAATACCACCAGACGAGAAGCTACTGGGATGTCACCTTTTTGTTTGACTTATGGAGTTGAAGCTATGTTACCAACAGAAGTTGTTATTCCTACAACAAAAAGAGAGGCTTTGGAAAGAAATCTAAGTGCTGGAATGATTTTAAATAAATTGGATGAATTGGAAGAAAAAAGAGAAAAAACTTTTCAACATATGGAAAATTACCATCGAAGATTAGCTCGTGAGTACAACAAGCGTGTTAAGAAGCGTGAATTCCAACCTGGCGATTTAGTGCTGCGAGAAACACCAAGTTATCAGCGAGAAAGTGGTGGAAAATTGGCGAGAACATGGGATGGACCATATATCATCAAAGAGATAATTGGAAATGGGGCATACAAACTAATGGATCCTGAAGGAAGAGATGTTGGACAAAGACTTGATAGACCACGGAATAGATTATTTCTAAAAAGATATTATCAATGACATCTTCTACAAGATAACATATCTTGGTATGTTATATAATGAAGCAGGTAATAAAATTCTTCTATCTCTATTTACAACAAAGCACAATAAAAACGGCGAGCAATATCGCAAGAATAGCGAATGCAAATTTCGCAGAGACATAAGAATGGGACGAACCTTTATGGCGTGCACTCTAGTTCGCGAATAAAATTTCGTAAAAGGAAAATGTAAGACCTAATAGTGCATCATAAAGGGGGTATCTCTTGACATGACTCAGCGATAAGGTTATACCGCTGCTGGAACCCGAGTCATGCAGATGTTGGGGTTAAAGAAAACCTATCCGGGAGAGAGATCTTGGATTTCCAACTATATATGGTTATACCCTGGTTGGACGATTGAGAGTCTCTTTCAAGAAGTGCAAAGTATGACCAAGGCGCCGAGGTACACGGTTGAGCCAAGGGTGCCCGGAGCGTACGAAACTCTCTTGCCATCCTTGGTAAGTCTTGGCTACAATGCACTTGGCCTGAAGAAAACCCCACTTAGGGTGCAGTCTTGTAACTATAAGCCATATAGGCATAAAGGACAAGAGGCTGCGAAAACAGCTGGTTGTTGGTAAATCTGGATGGGAGGAGCTAGTCTTGTATGGCCGATGTGCCCTCCTTGAAGGGGCAACTAGGGGGAAGATAAGGGTGGCACCCTCCATTAGGGAGCTGATAAGTGTCTTAAGACGGCAATTTCATGGGGCTTTATGATCACAAGAACATTTAGGCCTGTCATATTGTCGTGTGACGTAAATAATGAAAAGGCAACAAGCCACAAGAGAAATGTTAAGATGAGATCAATGGGTTTTTACATGAAAGTATAAAAACGTCCTGCGATTTCATCGCAAGACGGAAATTTTATAAGGGTAAATTCTTGCGGGAGAATGTATGCTTATCATATTGTCACAAAGATTTTGAAAGAAACATGGATAAGACAAGATCAAAGGGTCTTTACATGAAAATGTTAAGAAATCATGCGATTTTGTCGCAGATAGAAAAAGTTTGGCAAAATAAGACCTTTAACTAGGAAGGCAAAATAAGACCAAAAGAATAATCTTACAAATTAACTATTCTACTTTAAGATTGCAGGAAACATTCAGCCATCACAGAATTATATACAAGAAGCCAAAATTCTTAATATCTCAGATTCCTTCATAATCTTTCAGAATATCGCAGCTACATTTATTATATCATGGATATTTATATAAAGACAGAAGATACGGAAGATAATTCACCATTTCAAGAAAGATAATAAAGGGGCAGATAAGGGAATGGAGAAGTGACATTTCATAATCTTCCTTGAAAACTTCCAAGAGGACTAAGTTAAAAGTTAATATTCTAAAAAGGTTTCAAAAATTACATCACTTGAGGAAGAAGGAAAAGAAAACAAAATAAAAATTCAAGCCTCGCTAGATTTATTGTTCTTGTCAGATTCATCAACATCATCAGCATCCTTTTCACCGCGAGCTTCTTCTTCTCTGGATTCTTCATCATAGATTACTTCTTTTGGAGGACTTTTTTCTTCTTCTTCAACATCTTCTTGATCTTCTTGAGTGGTATTTTCTTCATCGTTAGTAAACTCTAACTCTTCATCCATGGGAAGAGGAATTTCATCATCGTCAACCTCGAGAGGAGGGACAAAAATAGGAGAAAGAGAACGGGAAAGCAGAATATTGTTCACGAGAACTTCAGCCCTAAGATGGACTTGGCGAAGAAGATCTCTTTCACGATTTCTGATTTCTATATTCTTAAAGTATTCAAGATAATCAATTCTTCTTTCTGCTTTGTCGTGAGCACTAAGGCAATTAGAAGCAAGAGATTTATTTTCTTTGCGAACTTTATCCAATGTAGCGGTCAGATCAGTGATGGTAGAATGTAGATTTCTTTCGGATTCTGCGAGCAACAAAATAAAAAATCAGTTAGAAAAGAATCTCACAAGGAACATAATATAAGATTTTATGAGAAGATCAACAAGAGAGGCAGTCAACTGACTACCTTCTTTTTGCGAGGTTAAGTTTTGGATTAAAGCAAATAAACAGTTTTCCCACTGATTCATGGCATCATCGAATTTATCGCTAACCATACCCTTCAGACGAGATTTCATGTTTTCTTCTTTGTTGTGAAGATATGATTTTTCCTTTTCTAATGAAGAATGAGATTCCTTTAACTGAGAGTATTGGTCTTGAAGTTCGCTGGCTCTTAAACTAAGAGTTAATCTACCCTTGATAAGCTTATCCTTTTCGGCGGCAGATGATTCAGTTAACTCCTTGAGCTCCTTCTTAAGAGAATGAAGAGATTGCTCTTGACTATTACATGTACTTTGAAGATTACTTATTTTCTGCGAGGAAATCGTCATCAAGCTTGAAAATCTATGTTTTTCTTGGGATAGGGTTTTATTCTCATCTGATGAAGATTCCATCGCCAAATTAGCCTTAAAAAACAAATATGAGAGGCGATCAAGCTCGCAACTCAAAAAATTCTGCCTTTGCAATAATTGATTGTTCTCATTAGTAAGATTATTTATGTGATCAATTGAATAAGTGTACATATTGTCTAGTCTAGTATGTTGATCTATCCAAGAATCTATTTCAACGCGAACTTCTTCAGCAATAGATTCAGATTTGAGTCTTTCTATGAAACGAGCCCGATTTAAAACTAATATATGAATCAAGAATTTAAGAAGGAAGTCTAAGTACAGAAAGTATGTATATGAAACAGAAAAGCAAAAAGAGAATAGGCAAGAAAAATATAACTTTCAGCTCGTCATTTTTTTCAGCGAAGATTTTCGCAATCTAGAGAAGAATTACGGAGCATGTGATTCAAGGTATCACACTCAGCAGTTTTAACTTGAAGAGTTTTCCTCAGAACTTCAATCTCATTCTCTAAATCCACTCGTAAATCATTACAATTAGAGCCAAAATACTTAAACAGAGTCTCGCAAGCTTCCTGTTGGAGATGGTCAGTGTAAGACTTTCTAGCATTATCTAAAATATTAGACAAGACTTTAAAAGCAACATCAGAACCTGCGAAAGTTTCGCTTGATGAAGGAAAGGATTTAGAAGGTGAAATAGTAGTGAGAGTAAGTTGGCGGTCATTTGTGATGGTTGAGTTATCAGGAGGAGTATGTGGAAAAACAACAGTTGAAGGCCGTAAAGGACTATAAGGAATCTCAGTTGCAGCAGCTTTAGAAGCTTGGTTTGTCAAAATGTCAGAAGGGGTAGAGGTATGAACAACGATATTCTCGCGGATAGGAGAACAAAGATTTGGTTGCGATGGTGTGGGAGTAATCTTCACAGATGTTAACGAGGGCATAATGAGATTTTCCCCGAGTGTCTTAAAATGGCGAGACCTTTTGGGAGGTTTATCAGGATTCACGTCATTCTGCGAATAATAACCCATATAAGAAATAGAGGCAACAATATTGTTATTAAAAAATAAAGGGTGTTTCTTACTAACTTATCATTCGCATAATTTCTCTTCTTATTTTATACTGGTTTCTTGCGAGGATTAGGGTTGTGGTAGTAGATTGTGTGTTAAAAATATTTCCGCTAAAAAGAAGACATAACAAGGAAATAAGAAAGATTGGAGAATGAAAATAAAAACTGGCTTAAAAATCAAGAAACAAACCTTGAGGACTCCATTAGAACAGTAGCAGAAGAATATGAAGAAGATGTTAAGTTGCAGACGGAAGATGGAGAAGATGAAGAAACAGAAAAGTAAAATTAATTTTGAGATTAGTTCAACCTTTTATAGGCAAAGGGGAGTGGACCTATGGAGTAGGAACGTGTCAGTAAATGAAGGGATTCACAACACATGTAAGAAAGGCTGGATTAACGGTATCTTGTCGAGGAGAAAGTATAAAAGGGGAAGAAGTTGCGAAGAATAATAAAGAATATTAGTTTTCATGATCTCCTCTTATTCGCAGAAAAGACATGAGAAGAGGAAATATTTAGTACCAGAATATCGCTACAACGTTATTCCCGCGATATTAACAACATTTATACGAGTGTCACTGACAACTCTTCAACGACATTTCACGAGCGTTACGGAACAACTGAAGGAAATTGACGATGGAAGAAGTAAAAGAAGAATAAGACTGATCCTGCGATGATCATCATGCTTGCGATAGAGAAATAATGTAACGATCGCGATAAGATCGCAGAATAGATTCGAAATAGGAGGAAAACTTAGCTGTCATCCATTATGTAAATCCCTATATAAAGGGAGCAATAGATCCATAAAATGATGATGCATTTTTGAGAGTTGAGAGAATTTTGAGGAGAGAGAAACTCCAGAAAGAAAGTTGTACTTCTGAGTTTTAGTATTTCTTATAAATCTTCCTGAAAGTGAATTAATAAAAGTGTTGTTGTTCATTCACAATTATAACTTAGTTTTCATAGATTCTTGACAAGGGTGTAGTGTAGGAAATCCTGCAACTACACGAGACTTAGCTATAAGTAGACTAGAAATAAAGACTTATAATTTTGGCAACTAAACTTGATAAATAAACTTGAGATAGCAACGCTTGCGAGTTCGACCAAGCAGTGCTTTAACACAGTTGACTGTTTATGTAGATTAGATTTTCTTAATTTTCTCTTGTGTTGTCTTAGCTTGTCTTTGCTCCTCTTTTTTTATGTTGTAGGTTGTGTTGTCAGGGTCTTAGTTGTTGTAGTTGCTGGTTTGTAAACCTTGTACTTTGATTTTCAATAAAATTTATGTTTCTTCAAAAATATATATATATACATATACAAAAGTACAGGACTACAAAACTGAACGGGTATATTAATTAAATACCCTTAGTTTTTGAACGCTTCAAAAATACCCATATCACATTATAAATATACCCCTCCTCTTATATATAATAAAGTTTATCCTCTTAAAAATAAACTATTTTAGTAATCTATTACACATAACTTTTTTTTTCTTTCAAAAAGCAATAATTTTCTTTCCCAATCAATCCACCACCGCCTCTAACTCCACCGACAACAATTCACCATCACCACCACTCCACAACCATCACCGCCACCACCACCACCTCACAACCATCACCAACATTCCACCATCACAACTCCACCTCAACTCATCGTCACCACCGCCATCGCAATTGCGACCGCAGTCTCCTCCAAATCCACCACCGTTGCCGCCAAGTTGATAACAAAATTGAAAATTTGGAAATAAGTTAGGTCCGTATTTTTGTATTAACAACCAAAGTTGATCCGGATTTTCGTATCAACAACCGAAGTTGACACTATATTTTGGTGTCAACAACCGAAGTTAATATCATATCTGGTGTCAACAACCCAAGTTTTACAAAAATTGAAAACTCGGAAATTAGTTAGGTCAATATTACGTGTCAACAACAAAATTTGATCCAAATCTGGTATCAACAACAAAAGTTGATCCCAAATCTGGTGGCACCACCACCACCACCACTTCCAGCGTGTGAGATAATAAATGAAATGATTTTTATCTAAATTTTTATTAATATTGAAAGGGTATTTATATGATTCAAAATTAAATGGATTACATTTTAGAAAATGAGGGGTATAATTACTAATGGATAAGGGTATTTGTGAAATCCATGAAAAGGAGGGGTATTTATACAATTTCCATAAACTGAAAACTGAAGCAACATTCAAGCCAGAATGACTAACCTGCAAATCATACCTCTTGACATTGAATCAGCTACATAAGCATCACTCGGACTCAAATCCGTGGAAATGACCTTCCCTTGAGTACCCAAAACCTTCCCAATCGCAATAACAAGTGCACCACAATCAGTACCTAAATCAACCCATACTCTCTCTCTTAAACCCTTATCTTTTATAATCACTTCCCGTACTAACTCCGCATTTTTTTCAGTCTCGGGTCTTGGAATCAAAACCCCTTGTTGAACATACAAAATCAAATTCCTCCAATTCTCACACTCCACTAGGTACTGAAAAGTTTTTTTGTTTTTTTTCAATTGTCTGTTGCTAAATAAAGTAAATCTGATCTATTTCTGTTCTTAACAATTTTCCTAGTCTTTTAATCCGAGAGTCTTCAACTACTACATCTACATCCTCTAATTTTATGAACTTTTATGTCTGGGAAAAATTGTGAAGCATAAACTGAAATAAGTTGTAATGACAGAATTTGGTACATCCAGATTATGAAAAAAAAAAGGAAAAAAAAAAGTGCAAACACAAAATTTCTCCACCTGATAATTTATTTATTGATTGGTAATCGGTTCAGCATCAAGTATCAGTAGATAAATCTAATATCAGAAAATACGCATGTGGATTGATATTAGATAGCTCTAGTTCTTTTGTACCTTCCCAGTCTTTTAATCCGAGAGTCTTCAATTACTACATCTACATCCTCTAACTTTTATGAACTTTTATGTCCGGGAAAAATTGTGATGCATAAACTGAAATATATATGTAATGACAAAATTTGGTACATCCAGATTATGAAAAAGAAAGAAAAGACAAAAAGTGCAAACACAAAATTTCTCCACATGTGTAGATGAGGAAAAACGATTTGCTGGTTTTTGCGGAATTGAGGAGACGACCGTGCGGAGGAGACTCCTTCAACCGAGCGAAATTTTCAACCTCACAGAGATGCACCGCTGCAAAGGGGATGCTTTGAATTCGAGAGATCAATCTGTAGTACTCCGGCCTAAACCAAGACAATGGTCGTTCCAGAGTAAATTCGGTCACAAGAGAGGATGGGCTGATCTGTAGGAGGGAAGCTGAGAAATGTGTGGAATCAATGGTAATCAAAGATTGTAGGTGTATTGTGAATTCTGAATATGATAAGTTCTGAATGATTGAAATTTCTCAGTTGAGAGTAATTGCTCAATTTATGAGTTGTTGATCTCATGTTGTCTGTGAGACGTGAGATCGTTGTTCTTGTTGTTGTTGTTATTTTTGTTCTCCTTTCAATCATGATTCAGAGACTAATTTATATTTTTGAAATTATAGACACCATTATCCCATGAAGTGTGACAGTTTATGGAATCAAAGAGTGGGGAAGTGGAAATCGTGTTTGAAACCAGTTTCTCATCGTGCGGAGACTTGGTTGATTTCCCATCCACTACATTATTAACTCCTTCAACTGATTACATGACTTTCTCACATTCCATCGTGTGTTTGAACACACGTGCCGCAGACCTCCACACCAAAACCCTAGTTGATATCCCCCAAAGTGACACGATTGACGTCTCGTGGTTAGTTTAGTCAGTTGTTGACTTCATAATTTAATGGGACAATGAGTCCATGTATTTACTGATTTGAACATGATTTTGTAAAATATTCTGAAACTCATGAATTGAACGTGGGCATGATTCTCACGTTGATAGTTGAGGTGAGCAAGTATTACTCTGATTTGTTGAATATTGATAGTTGAACCAATATTCCTTGATTTGAGCAAGTATTGCTCATCTAAGCAAGTGTGGCTCATCTAATGAATCATTGGTGCCGTGACCAAAATAAAGTATTAATTAAAATACTGGTAGTTGAACCGAGCATAATTAATAAGAATTCTGATCAAGAGATCATCGTAAAATTATTAGTGTTCGAATATGGAATTATGATCCTTGGACTCAGAAACCCTAATTTGATCAATTGATGACCAATTCATGGTTAATTGAAAATTAACTATGAAATGAAGGAGAACCGGCTTCACGGGACCGTGGGTCGACCATTTAGTTTTGGACCTAATACATGAAATTGCGCAAATTAGGTCAAACCGTGAAAATACACGGGACCGGATCATTGCGAGCCAAGGATCCAACCTTGGTCGGTCAAGGTAACATGCACACATCGTTAAAGTGGTCGTATCTCAGTTCTGAGAATTTTGAAATTTTCTGGCGTGCAGTTGAGCATCCATTTGAGAAAATATGAAGAAATCAGGGGGTTTTGATGAAACCGTCAAAACCTTCATGAGATGAAGGAAAATAATAAAAAATGAAGGAATCATGAAGTGTGGGACCGGTCGTGGCCAAGGCATGGCCGGCCGGCCAAGGAGCCCGTCCCATAATGTTTTCCTATTTTTTATAATATTTTTTCATGATTTTAAGGAAATATGATAAAACCAAAGAGTTTGTTGAAACCAATGAGTTTTTGTTGAAATCAAAGAGTTTCCATGAGATGAAGGAAACAAAAATACTAATAATAATAAAATAAGGGGTTTGTGGGACCGGATAGGGCATGACCGGCTTGGGCCCGATCCCACAAGTTTCCTTAATTTTAAGTATGTTTTGCGTATTTTCCATAATTTGAAGGAATTTCATAATTTGAAGGAAATATCATGAAATCAAGGAATTTCATGGGATTAAGGAAACATGAAAAATATAGTAATGATAAGATAAAACATGTGGGGCCGGCTAGGGCATGACTGGACGGCTATGGCCCAGTCCCATGGGTTTTCTTAATTTTATATTATTTTTCATGGGATCAAAGAAATATCATGAGATTAAGGAGTTTTCATGAAATTATGGAAATAATAATAAGATAATAAGGAACCATGAGGTGTGGGGCCGGTTGGGATCAAGACATGGACGGTTGGCCAATGATCACGGTTCTACCATATTTTTCCCAATTTTATATTATTTCCTTGGTGCGAAGGAAACACCATGAAACTGAGGAGTTTCCTCAAAACGAAGGATATTTGTTCAAATGAAAGGATTTTCATGAACTCAATGAAAATTACAAAAATATGATAAAAATATGAAACTGGCATAGGATTGACCACGACACATCCGACCAGTCAATGGGCCATGCTCTCAGTGCCTTGGTCAATTGTTAATTATTTATTAATAATTTTCCTTTCTATTTTGCATAGGTTCATCATCTCGTCGTATTTTGAAATACTTGTTCGTACGGTGATTGTTAGTGCATCGTCGTTGAATACACTTGCACCATTTAAATCGGGGCTTATTCGGAGGTAGCTCAGACGCTCGTGTGTTGAATATTTATTACTAACCCATGGAATTCTGCTGGGAAGACCGTGGTTTGCAGTAATGAAATACTGCGAAAATATTTGAATATTTTCGAAAATTCAGTGAAAGGATCCAATAATTTAGGAATAATTAACTAATGGATCTATACTAGTAGAGCAAGCTGACTAGGAGCATTAATTATCCTGACATGAGCTTGCTGGAGCTTCATATCCTTTATATAGACAGGGTAAACTCGTTGTTTGTATCCTGAAGACGTTACGCTCTATACTAGCAGAGCAAGCGGTCTAGGAGCCGTCCATCTTGTGATACTATATATAAATAATTAATGAAGTGTTCAGTATTCATGAGATATGTTGTTTCCTAGTCGTGGGACTACATATCTACTTGTACTCTGAGAGAATATATCCTCAGTCAGAGGATTCGATGAGAGATCCTTGTCTCAATACTCACGTCTGAGTGATGGATCAGAGGTTCGTATAATCATGGGTTTATGATTTTAGACTTTGTCGAAAATCCACCATCTACATTAAGTCCCCTGCTTAGTGAGGAAATCCGTGTTCCTTAGTCAGCATTGAATGGTGATTTTCTGGTCATAAACAATATCCGTAATTGATCTTAGTCGTAAGTTAATACATTACCGTATTTTGATAGTACGAGCAAACCATGACTTGAATGAAGATCCCAGTGGCATGATGGAGCATCGTTTAATGAGCATAGATTGGTGTTGAACTGCTGATCTTGATGACGGGACATTGGTCGTTTAGCATTCGCGGGTCGGGTCCAAAAAAGAAATCCTTATTTTAGGAATAGACGCTCGTTTGTTCGTTAGTTTAAAGAACAAACAAAATACACCTGAGTCTAATGATATAAAATTTTGTCTATAAGCTTTCACGAAAACCAAAATTTTATCTTTGTGAGATTTCACAAAATGGAATAAACTCTCGTTCCAAAGGTGAATGCTCGTACGAGAGAAAAGTTTTTTTTTTTTTGAAAAGACGTGCGTCTGTTAATAAAAAATTTGTCTATGAGCTTTCACGAATTTTTTTATTTTCGATGTGAGCGTTCACAAAATTTTGAAAATATACACTCGCTTCAAAGACAGATGCTCGTGCGAGGGAGCAAAATATATAGATATATTTTTAAATTTACACGAGTTTCACGTTAAATATATGTATTTTGTAAAATCAATGTTTTTATTTTGAACAATTGTTGAAAGTAGACAATTATACATAGTGAAATAATGTCTATATGTGAGTTTTAACAATTGTAGAATGGACGTCTGTCCAAATTTTGAAAAACCGTTCATACAGTAAAGAGTTACATGGGTTGTTCACGATTTTATGAAAGATTTTGCAAAATCAAGTTTTGATTTTAAACAATTGTTAAAAGCAAACAATGATATTTTCATGAATTTCGTGATTTCATAGTGTATGCACACACGGTAGAAAATCAGTGAATGTTCACATGAAGGGTTATGTGAATTATTCATAATTTCGTGAAAAGTCGGGTGTCAGACTTTTAAGTAATGGGTGTTGCTCATCATTTTTGTAGATTTGAAGGAGCGAACAAGATTTTCGAATTTTTACGTTATTATCACTAAGTTCGGGAAACCGTAAATTGGTAAGAGTTGAGAGTTACCATTTTTGTAGACGCTGATGTGAGCATCCTAATTGCATGATTCATTGTTTTTTCGAATCCTGCGCTTTGTATGAATGATGTGCTGAAATAGCCACTTTGCAAGAATGACTGACTCCAAGGATGATACTTCCAAAGATGGCGTTTTCAGAGAATGACTTTAGCCTTTAATAGAAACGCTGTAGAATCTTGGTCTAAAGTCGGATTTTTGCGGTCTGCCCATGTATACTTATGCCCAGGAAATTTCCAAGCTTTGAGAAAGAAAACTTTTAAGTTTTGAGAACGATTAGGGGTCGAAATCGATGAAACAGTAAACTTCCAGGAGACCTTCAAAAAAATTTCAGATGGCATGTGGTCCAATGTTTTGGCCACAACTCTTTGCTCGTTTCTCCAATTGCTGTGAATTTTTGATATGTTGGAGAAGACATCCATACGAAGAGAATGGTATATGACCATCCCTAGATTCTTCACCAATTTCTCCCAGATCACCTCTTTGTGAATGACAGTGAAAAATCATCTCAGACGAGCTTGTTGTAAAACGCCCCCGTTGCGTCTCCAGAACATTTTCTCATGTCTCGAATGGTTAGTGAAGGATTTTGATGTCATTGATTTATTTGAGATCAGCAACCCTTGATTGATACATGAGCACGGTGGTGCTTGCAGTGCCATCTTCTGTCAGTAGTAGAAACATTACTTCTGAAACCCTAGTCACGGGACCATAGCAAATGTTGCTCTCGAGAGGGGGTGATGTAATGACCATGGTTTTATGCCCTGGTGGTGGAATCCCTTGTATGATGAATGATTATCACATGAGATTCTGGTACCCCGGGTCTTGGACTGTAAAACAGATCGTCATGATCAGTGGACCGTCAGTCCCCAGTATTTTGTTAAATCTCTCCTTTTCGTTTTCTCTTCCTCTGGCAAGACTTAAATAGAGGACCCGGGTGAAAAATTTATGTAAAGACCCAGGTGGTAGAAGTTGGAGATACCTTGATGAAAGACTTAGCGAAAAGACCTGGTGGACATCGATCGACTGTAGAGGTTATGAATCCCGTCCATGAATTTCTGCTGGCATGTAGTATGCTCTGGAAGTTGTAGGAACCTCACACGATGTCGGAATTCGATGCTTGACCCAAAATTTTGAATCTAAGAGACTGAGTTATTACATGATAGAAGAATCACTCAATTTTTAGTTGTAGAAGTCCGCCAACGAAGCGTGCACATTTGCAATTTGTAATCCCGTACAAATTTTTCAGGTTTCGTAGACCTGACGGTAAAGGCCATATCTTTCAGCTCGTATGTCCGATTGATGTGCCCTTTTGATATGTTGTAGAAGAGACATTAAAGAACATCTTTAGTTGAGGAAGCATTGTCCCATTCCTCACCTATTGGTACGTTTTTGAAAACCCATGACCTGAAGTGTGTTGTATCTCATTTGTAGAGGTGATGAGAACATCTTGTAGAAGACTTTGGATTATGTCCCCAAGTCATGACAACTTTGGGAAGACTATCATGTTATCATGTTATCAGCTCTACACATCTTGATATGAATCATTGGTTCTTAGATAAATCCGCTTCATGTGTAACACTTCAGAGAATGATTAGTTGATGAAGCCCTGAGGATGTTGCTCCTGAGACCGTTGTTGGTGCTGAGACTATGAATGATCACGCTCCAGAGATCCTTGTCGATGCTGAGATCATGGATGGTGTTCCCCTAGATATTATTGTTGATGCTGATACCATGGTTAAAGTTGCTCCAAAGACCGAAAAGGATAGAACCATGATTATAGATATAATCTTTGCTTCTTCTTCCAGTGAGCCTTTTACATTCACAGCTTTGTCAGTGAATTGATGTTGTTGCAGTAGATAGCATCAGAAATTTTCGTACTGGATGTGATTGGTGAAGAGAGAAAGTTCCTCAATCATGCAGGGGCTTGTGATGTAAAGAAATCCCGTTGATGAAGTTTCACGGAATCGCTTTAGGTTGCCCAGTGTACATTGAAGGAGTTAGTGTCATCCATGTATGAATGATGTTGCATCTGCTTCAAAGTCTTATCATGGGATAATGAAGACTTATCGATTGTAGTTTAGTAACACTTTGATCGTGCCGGTGTTGAATCAATGTGTCATCGTCTAGATATTTGTGCTGAAGTTGTACTCTTTGATTGGGAGTACAATTTGATGGTTTCTCAGATGCTTGAGCATTGAATCGTATACTCCTTAAGCATAAAATGCCTTAGGGGTTTGATTATCTTGGCCCTGGAGTTTCTTCTGTTGATTCAGCATCTCTTTCGTTGTGGTAGTTGTATTCGACACTTGTGCAGACATCAGAGCCTTCTGATTTTGTGGAACACATAGACTTGCAGTAGAAACTCCCAAAGTATTTTTCGCCATGTTTGGACATCATCTCAGTAATAAATGTTTCAGTGCTTGATTCGGAGAAACGTCAGATTCAACCACTTGGTAAAATACTAATGCGGTGAAGCTACCATTCATAACATGTTGTAGAGTTGCTAGCATAATTAAGTCCCCATGCTAGGATAGCATGTCAGGAAATAAATGACATAGACATGGAATGAGACTTTCCTGAATGCGGAACCTCTTGATGAATTTCTATGCATCTTTTTGCAGGTTCTTGCTTCAACCTTGTCAAAGTTTGAAATTCCTCAAAGTACTCCGATGATGGAATGTCCGTCAAACCTTCTGGATCAGAACTTTATTCGTTGGAGAGATGTGTAACCAAACGCGCTTTGTAAGTATCCATCTTTTCAGCGTGGATCCATGCTCGTCTGAAAGACATGTCATATCCTGGATCTTCCTGATTATGCGAAACTTGGTTTCTGTCCAGGTTGAACTTATGTTCACTTTGAACGTGATGTAGCCATGAGTATTTCCCAGCGCTCCTTCAAGGTCTCTGATTGAGATGGGAGCATGAGTAGATTTTTTTCAAGTGATGCCTATGGCTCTGAGGTTTTTCAGTGGAATGATGTTGATGGTGGTGCCAGCATCGATCAACGTTCTTCCAAATTCGTTTCTTCTGAGATTGACTGTGGTAGGCAGTCCCCAGTTATACATATCTTGGTATGTGGATGGAGTCTCAAGAATTATTCCCGAAATGGATTTCTTGACACGATGCGGTTCAGTGATGTGAACATGTCTCTCCCTTGTGCCTTCGGCATATAGAGCAATTCTACTGATTTGCTCGAGCAACGATTGAACTGCTTCTTTGAATTCAGAGAGTGCAAGGTTCTGACTGGAGAGGATTCTTGTGTACTCCTAGGATTCTCCATTTCTTCTTCTGTTGGATCTTTCCTGATGAACGACAATTTGATCTCACCATCTTGAACCCAAACTTTAAGTAATTCGATCACTCCTTCATGAGACGAGAGAAGTTTAAGTCTGTCCGATCATTTCCCGTTTGATGCCAGGTCGAGGTTTGTGCAAGATTAGTTATCCTTCCGTGATGCCTTTGTAGGATGAAATGTTGGATGTCACATGTTTAAGCAGAAGCTTTCCTTTTGCCTCCTTGAGAAAGAACGTTTATGGAAAGTTGGACATTGTACTGTTTGTTGATCAGGCGTCGGCTTATCCGAGGTTCCTCGACCTTATATACTTTGCTCAGTAAAGTAGGTATAATAGTTGCTGATCGTTTGGCTACTTCATGAAGTTATGAGAAAGTGTGGAACCGGAGGTTTTCCAGCGAGGCTCTGTAGACCTGGATCATTCTGTTGATGCACAAGTCTATAAGTTGCTGCTATGTGACGTTTGGGTCGTGGAAGTCCAAGGCTTGAACTGTGAACCATTTCACATAATCATCATGATGTTCCCTGCTCCTTTGAAACATCCTTCCTAGATCAGAGAGTGATTTTCTCTTATACGAAGAAGTATTTTCTATAGAAATCATAAATCATCTCTCTCTAATTGGTGATACTTCCCGGTGATGTTGTTGTACCAGGTGTATGTTCTGCCTGTCAGAGACTTTGAAAATTCCTTCAGATGGACGACATATTGTGCTCGTGTTCACCCAATAATTCCAGAAACTGAGAAATATGTTTTTGAGTATTGCATGTTCCATCATAAAGAATGAATGTTGGAGATGTATAACCTTTGGAAGAGGAATCCTATTTATGGAAGCATGATATGAAGGTTGATGAAGATGGACAGATGATGCCTTGTCTTTTCCTTGATCGTCAAAAAGTGCTCTAGGTCTTCACGAGTGATAAAACTTGCGGGTTCCATTGCTGGAGAGTCATCTGCAGCTTTGCGGAATTCTTCATCATGAACAACATGGATTGGAGAGATTTCAGGATCAGCAGTTGAAGATGTTTCTTTAGATTTTCGTTTCTCACATTGAGGCTGAGTCCCGTCAGACGCAAGCTTGTCTGTGAGAGTTTAGAGATAAACACACAACTATTTCTGTTTTGCAGCTACGTCAGTCTGAACCTTCATGAGATCAACTATGGTAGGTTGATTTCCTCTGGTTTCTTTAGAAGATCAACCAAAGAGTGGATTGTTGATGGCGCCAGTGCCGTCACTTGCAAGGGTGATCACTAGAGAATCAGTGCTTGGAGGAGTGGTGTTAGCAGTACCACTAGATCTTGCGATATTAGGATAGGGTTTTGAACCCGGATTGGAAGACCTAAGACCGACCATCTTTGTAAGAATTGAGATTGTAACCGAGATAATGATCTCCCACTGTGGTCGCCGATCTGTAGATGGAGAAAAACGATTTGCTGGTTTTTAAGAAGTTAAGGAGACGACCGTACGGAGGGGACTCCTTGAACCGAGAAAAATGTTCAACCTCACACTGATGCACCGCTGCAAAGGGGGTGCTTTGAATTCGAGGGATCTATCTGTAGTACTCCGGCCTAAACCAAGACAATGGTCGTTCTAGAGTAAATTCGGTCACAAGAGAGGATGTGATGATCTGTAGGATGGAAGCTGAGAAACATGTGGAATTAATGGTAATCAAAGATTGTAGGTGTGTTGTGAATTCTGAATATGATAAGTTCTGAATGATTGAAATTTCTCAGTTGTGAATAATTGCTCAATTGATGAGTTGTTAATCTCGTGTTGTCTGTGAGAAGTGAGATCGTTATTCTTGTTGTCGTTGTTGTTCTTGTTCTCCTTTCAATCATGATTCAGAGACTTATTTATATTGCTGGAATTGCAGACACCATGATCCCATGAAGTGTGACAGTTTATGGAATCAAAGAGTGGGGAAGTGGAAATCGTGTTTGAAACCAGTTGCTCATCGTGTGGAGACTTGGTTGATTTTCCATCCACTACATTGTTAACTCCTTCAACTGATTGCACGACTTTATCACATTCCATCGTGTGTTTGAAAACACGTGCCGTAGACCGCCAGACCAAAAACCTAGTTGATATCCCCCCAAGTGACGCAATTGACGTCTCGTGGTTAGTTTAGTCAGTTGTTGACTTCATGATTCAATGGGACAATGAGTCCATGTATTTACTGAGTTAAATATGATTTTGTAAAATATTCTGAAACTCATAAATTGAACGTGGGCATGATTCTCACGTTGATAGTTGAGGCGAGCAAGTATTAATCTGATTTGTTAAATATTGATAGTTGAACCAATATTCCTTGATTTGAGCAAGTATTGCTCATCTAAGCAAGTGTGGCTCATCTAATGAATCATTGGTGCCGTGACCAAAATAAAGTATTAATTAAAATACTGGTAGTTGAACCGAGCATAATTAATAAGAATTTTGATCATGAGATTGTCGTAAAATTATTAGTGTTCGAATATGGAATTATGATCCTTGGACTCAGAAACCCTAATTTGATCAATTGATGACCAATTCATGGTTAATTGAAAATTAACTATGAAATGAAGGAGAACCGGCTTCACGAGACTGTGGGTGGCCATTTAGCTCCCACATGCTCGTGCGAGCAAATTCCAAGGCCTCTTGAAGAGTTGGTGATTTTTTGATGAAAGAATGATTAAATGCTGGTTTAATCATTTATTCGAAAAATGCTCATCTGAGCCTTAGGTAATAAAACCTAATTAATTATGAAGAAATGAGGGTACGACCAAGGGGTCATGAAACCAGCCCTAGGTGGTCACGGGATCAAATGATGATCGTTTCATGAAACCAGCCCTAATACATGCAATTGCGCAAATTAGGTCAAACCGTGAAAATACACTGGACCGGATCATTGCGAGCCAAGGATCCAACCATGGTCGGTCAAGGTAACATGCTCACATCGTCAAAGTGGTCGTATCTCAGTTCTGGGAATTTTGATATTTTCTGGCGTGCAGTTGAGCATCCATTTGAGAAAATATGAAGAAATCAGGGGTTTTTGATGAAACCGTCAAAACCTTCATGAGATGAAGGAAAATAATAAAAAATAAAGGAATCATGAAGTGTGGGACCGGTCGTGGCCAAGGCATGGCCGGCCGGCCAAGGATCCAATCCCCATAATGTTTTCCTATTTTTTATAATATTTTTTCATGATTTTAAGGAAATATGATAAAACCAAAGAGTTTGTTGAAACCAAGGAGTTTTTGTGGAAATCAAAGAGTTTCCATGAGATGAAGGAAACAAAAATATTAATAATAATAAAATAAGGGGTTTGTGGGACCGTCTAGGGCATGACCGACCAGCTTGGGCCCGATCCCACAAGTTTCCTTAATTTTATGTATATTTTGTGTATTTTCCATAATTTGAAGGAAATATCATGAAATCACGGAATTTCATGGGATTAAGGAAACATGAAAAATATAGTAATGATAAAATAAAACATGTGGGGCCAGCTAGGGCATGACCGGCCGGCTATGACCTGGTCCCACAGGTTTTCTTAATTTTATATTATTTTTCATGGGATCAAAGAAATATCATGAAATTATGTAGTTTTCATTAAATTAGGGAAATAATAATAAGATAATGAGGAACCATGAGGTGTGGGGCCGGTTGGGATCAAGACATGGCCGGTTGGTCAACGATCACGGCTCTACCATATTTTTCCCAATTTTATATTATTTCCTTGGTGCAAGGAAACACCATGAAACTGGGGAGTTTCCTCAAAATGAAGGATATTTGTTCAAGTGAAAGGATTTTCATGAACTCAAGGAAAATAACAAAAATATGATAAAAATATGAAACTGGCGTGGGATTGACCACGACATGTACGTCCAGTCAGTGGGCCCATGCTCCCAGCACCATGGTCAATTTTTAATTATTTATTATTTTCCTTTCTATTTTGCATAGGTTCATCATCTCTGTAGGACCAGAATATCGCCATGATATTACTCTTGCGAGATTAACAACACTTCTGCGAACGCCACCACGAGTTCTTAAACAACAATTTGCGAGTATCACAAGATAATTTAAAGAGTGATGTAATAACTGACGAATGAAGAAACACGAGAAGAGCATGACTGTCCTGCAATGGTTACAACGCTTGCGAGAATTGACATTATAACTACTGCGATAATATCGCAAATCAGATCCGAAATTAAAGGACATCTTAGCTGTCATCCACTATGTAACTACCCTATATAAAAAGACCCAGTAGATTCAGAGGGAGGATGATGTATTTTTGAGTGTTGAGAAAGTCTTGAAGAGAGAAAAAATTCAAGAGAGTGGTTGTATTCTTGATTTCTTCCATTTCATGTAAACATTTCTGAGAATCAAATAAGAAAGTGTTGTTTTTAATCTTCAAATATGTGTTAATTACTGTAAATTCTTATCAAGGGTGTAGTGTAGGATTTTCTGCAACTACATTTTGGAGCCCGAAACAGGGACTGAATTAACAAAAATCATAGAAAAAGCGAGGTAAAAGATGAGAGTTATTCAAGATTAAGAAGATAATTGAACAAATCAGTGAAATAGTTGAAGAAAAAAATGATCAGAACCAAAGAGAATTGTAGAAAATTGGAGTGTGGTATGGTAACAAGAACAATGATCGAAAAATTCCATGAAAACATTAAAGGGAAGATACATAAACGAGATTTTGTAGGAATGAAAATTATGACGGTGGAGAAAATATCACCATTGAAGGAATGGGAAAAGCAGAAAATCACATTTACAGCAGCAGAAATACCAGCATAAAATTTGAATCATACATCTCCTTTGGTAATTACGGTATCCGTTAAACAAATAAAGAAGGAAAAATCAACAAGATCTGCAGAAGAATGGGATATAAA
The DNA here is from genome assembly GCA_023529315.1 of Papaver bracteatum. Classification (NCBI taxonomy): domain Eukaryota; kingdom Viridiplantae; phylum Streptophyta; class Magnoliopsida; order Ranunculales; family Papaveraceae; genus Papaver; species Papaver bracteatum. The sequence goes on from JAJJWX010002367.1 coordinate 686,779, forward strand.
TAGAACTTTAGTGGATGCAGGAAGTTCTGTAGATATATTATTTTATCATGCATTTAAGAAAATGGGATACAGAGATGAAGAAATGTCTTGTTCAACATATCATATTCATGGTTTTGGAAAATATTTAACAAAACCTAAAGGCGAAATAGTGGTACGAATTACGCTAGGAAATATTGAAACACAAGTAACATTATGTGTGGTAGACATGGAATCGCCGTATAACATGATACTGGGAAGACCATGGATACATGCAATCAAGGCTGTAGCATCAACATTGCACTAATGCATCAAATTTCCTATGCCCAATGGAATTAGAGAAATTAGAGGAGATACTGATCTTGCAAAGATGTGTTATCAAACTGAAGTAAGAAATTATGAAGAGCGTCCAAAGCAGCGAAAAGCTCGCAGAAAAATGGCGAAAGAAACAAAGAAAGAAGAAGAATTTAAAGTTTACATGATAAGAGCAAAAGAAGGAAAAGGAATAGCCAGCGAAATCTCGCAAGAAGGAGATGAACTCGCGAGAGTTGTGAAAACCTCAACACCAATAGGAGAGTATGAAGCCAGCTACACCGCAGCAAAACCAACAAAAGAAGTAAATATTAGAAGTAAAGAAGAACCTAAGATGTTGAAAATTGGAACAAAGATGGATGCAGATGAAGAAGAGTGAACAGTAAACCACTTGCGAGAGTATAAAGACATCTTCGCATGGAATATGGATGAGATGCCTGGAATAGACCCATCAGTTGCATGTCATAAGCTAGAAATTAACAAGGAGGTAAGACAATTTAAACAAAGGATAAGAAAAATCGCAACAACATACCATTCCCAAATAGAAGAAGAATTACAGAAGATGCTTGATGCGGGAATTATCAGGCAGGCAAAGTACCCGGAATGGATTACAAACATGGTGGTGGTTCCAAAGAATAATAAAGAGATAAGAATTTGTATAGAATTTACTGACTTAAACAAAGCTTGTCCTAAAGATAGCTTTCCATTACCAGATATTCCTCAAATGGTCGAATCAGCAGCGGGAAATGATAGAATATCTTTATTAGTTGGGTATAAAGAATATAATCAGATTCCTCTCACTGAAGAAGATCAAGAGCACACCGCATTCTTTGCCCCAAGAGGATTGTACTGTTATACAAAGATGCCCTTTGGTTTACGAAATGATGGTGCAACATATCAAAGAATGGTGGAAAAAGTGTTTGCAAAATGGATCCATAAAACATTAGAGGTATATGTAGATGACATGATAGTCAAAAGTAAAGAAGCTAAAAACCATGTGCAAGACTTAAAGGAGATTTTCAATCAAATGCGATATTTTAACATCAAGGTGAATCCCTAAAAATGTACTTTTGGAGTAGCTTCAGGAAAAAATTTAGGGTACATTGTGTCAAAGGAAGGAATACAAGTTGACCCAGATAAAGTACAAGCAATTCGCGACATGCCAACACCAGCAACAGTAAAACATGTGCAGAAGTTTTAGGACCAGAATATTG